>CM062516.1:45148187-46398187 GCA_031439585.1 Pterocarpus macrocarpus
AAAAAGTACATGTACATAAGGATAGTTGATGAAGCACTCTACAAAAGAAAATAAATAAAATTCCATGCCGAGATTCAACCATTACAGACCACCTTTGCATATTAAGTACAAGAAAAATATATACATTTCAATCAGACATCACCAACAGACCCCAGATAATCAATCCCAGGCATCCCAAGAATGAGAAATATAGTGCATATCCCACAGTGAACAGCTGTCTCACACTCCATTGTATACAACTTTAACCTGACCACTGAGGTTGGGCATTCAAGCAAGACAATAACATGCATGATTAACATGATATACACTAACTGGTATACACTTAACTGTCCATCCTAGGAAAAATTTAAAGAATAATAATAATAATAATAACAACAACAACAACAACAACAACAATAATAATAAAAAACTGTAGATGACACGCCATCAAGTAACCGTAGCAAATAAACATTGTCGTGTTCCTAAGGTTATTAACTTAATAAATCAAATGTCACCTAACAAATGGAGAGGAAGAAAATTAAAAAATAAATATAAAGATACCCAATCCACATGAGATTCAAATGTAACAGAGCATGTTGCTGCATCCTCGGCTAGCGCCCACCGTTTTAGCTTGCCATCACGGCTTCCAGTGAAGAGATAATCAGACCCATCAGATGCTGCAGACTTAAGTACAGCCAAACAATTTATCCCTGCACAATGCTGCAGAAAAGAACCAGCGTTCAAGTAAATACAGATAGACCACCTAAGAAAATTTTCAAAATTTAAAGAGTTTTCAAACCAAAACGTGCAAGATTGATGCAAAAGTAGCATCTATTACATGACAACTTTTGAAGTAAAATACTAAGTATCTAGCCAGAATTAGGTACCCATGTGAAATATACACAACTTTATTAACTTTTAAGAATGAAACAATCAATCACATCTAGCTGGCAGGTTTATAAGCAAATGTCAAAGAAAATGTTCCTGGAGATAAAGATGCAAATTACAAGAAGCAAACATGAAACATGGCCATTTTCCATGAACAAATAGAATAAAGAAATAATCAGTTAACCTTTGTATCATCAGCATCATTCAAAATATAAGTTAATCTCTTCTCCTTTCGAGGGCGTGTTGAATTGTTTGATGCATTCCCCGCACTACCCACGCGGTGCATTGCCAAAACTGTGACAGTGTATAAATGATGAATCATACAGCACAGAGAGCATGTCCAAGAGTAAAATAAAGAAAATGCAAAGGTGCTATACTAAATGATATGATTTGCTTCAACCATATACAAGTCACATGACATAAAAAATAAATTTATACTTAAAAGTGATTAGCAAGATGAGAAAGTGATAATTTCAGATCAGTTGAATAATTTGCTGCAGTTCACGGGTGTTACAGAAGTTAATCCAGATCTACCAACTTGACCTTTTTTTAAAAGCTAGGTTGCTCGGAAACAGGTAGTGCAGATGAGCGTACTTGATACCACAATATTTCTAAAAATTGATATACCAGTACCGGAAGATATATTGTATAGAATATTTAAAAAAAAAAAAAGAAACAAAAGGATAAGATAAATACAATTCTCATAGTGTTCTGACACCAAGTTTTCAATTAAACGTCATAAAATACATTACGTAAGGTAATAACAAATACTTAAACAGCATATTAACTAAACTTCGTGTTTTGCATGGACTGACTTATGTCCAAGTGATATTGGCGTATTATAATGCTTGACCAATAATTATCAAAGGTATTTGGAAAAATTTAAGAAGAAAAAAAGACATGTATTGGGTACATATCCAAGTGTACCAAAGAAGTACTGGCAGCAGATACATAGCCAGTATGGGTACGACAACCATTTAAGAGTACCATGCACCATAGGTTAAAAAGTTAAAAGTTACCTTCTTGGAGGATCAAGGATCCATTTATATGGCTCAACTATACAACCTTAACATTTCTAATGATTTATGCGCTCTGAATTTCAAGAAATGCCTCAAACAAACTCATCACACTAAACTCAATAACAAGATATCAAAAATCAGAAACAATGCAACTTCTGTCTCTGCCAATTCAGGAGCTCCAAAATTATCACCATCAGCAAAAATATATCTGCACTTATTAAAGCCACCAACATAATTAAAAATTTAATAATGTGTTCATCAATCCTAATAGTTCATTAGGGTGGAAAATTCCAATTAAAAAATTCCAAGTGAAAAATTTACCGAAGGGCATTTCTACAGCACTAAAAAAAGAAAAATTCATCTGATGTAGTTCATGAACATTTATCTTATAAAAAAGGTTCACAGAACAGAACAACTCTTAAGTCTCAAGGGCACCATCACTGAGATGTGCAACCACTTCCACAAAAGTGGCAGCCATAATCAATGCACTAAGCATAAACCAGGGGTTCCAAAATTAAATAAATCAAGCACATCTAATTATCTACAAACATAGCAATGCTCTAAAGTATATCCAAAACCCAAGAACAATTTCCCTTCAGCTAATCACTTCTCAACTTGTACACAAAACAATCCCATTTTCTACCATTGTATGAGATTAACCTTAGCCTTTGGTCTTCTCAATATCTCAAACTAAAGGTGTCTATAACCCGTTTTGTTCCTTCCAATTACATTCTCACAACCTTTTCACCGAACCCAAGCTCAAACTCAACACACATCATACATCGAATTCGCAGTAAACTTAAATGTGAATCCAAACCCAAACACACGGTTACATAATCAATCACCAAACACAAACCTAAAGGAGATAACAGATTGAGCCAGCTGAACCTATCAAACACCCCAAATCATTCATTAAACCAAATTAAATTAAATTTAGAAAAATGAAACAAATTAGAACCGTTACGCAAATTAACTAACACAATCATTAGGTTACACATTTCGACGCGGCGTGCGCTATAACTAACTTATCGCGAGATGCATAAGATTTCTCTACAATTGATGTTAATAAATAATCAAGGAAATCTAAATGAGCCCCAAAAAAAATAACGTAACAGCGGAATAAACAAAAATAATTTTAAAAAATGAATGCTCTAACCTCAATCAGTGACGATGAATGAATGTGTAGCAGTTTTTTCAGCAGCTTGTTTTGTTTGCACTGGGGGGAGCTTCAATTTTATAGAGAGAAAGTTTTGTTAAGAGAAGAGAAAGAGAGAGAGAGAGAGTTTCTATAAGGCAGGCGAGTGAAACAGCGTGGATGTAAATGGGCAAATGGGCTTTGCGATTTTGTTGTGGCACCTCCTTTGACTCGGTGCAATTTTTCCAAATTGAGGATAAAATTGTCTTTTCAAGTCTCAAGGATAAAATAATACTACTTATTATTTTTTTTAATTTTTTAAACTCAAAAGTCATATTTTTTTTAACCTTTTATCCTATTTAAGTATACATAACTTATTACTTTCTGTTCAAGATTAGGAAATCATAATAGAAATTACCTAGTCTTTGGTATAGATTAGGAAACATGAAGCTATTGTGATCGTTGTTCCAAGTTGTTGGGGGTATACCTGCAATAATTCCAGTGCTTAAGTCAACAAGAGTCAAAAGATTCGATGTAAATAAGAGAGTATGCATACCTAAATATTGGTTAAAAATGATTTATATAAAAATAAGATAATTTGAATTAGAGCAGTTGAGCTAGATTCATCCTTATTTAAGATTCTCTTTAATCAATTGATGATTCTCATTTTTATATAAGTCCATTGAGATCAAATCGCTTGAGATCCGATTTTGTTACAAGAATCTAGGGTCATGTGTAGGCCAAAAGGTTTTATTTGGGCCTTAAGCACTATCATCCAGCCCATTTTGTTATTGGATCTACAGACTAGTTCGTAACACTTCCTAAAAATCATTTTTAACATTTTTTGAAAGGTTAAAATTTTTAATTTTTCAAATAGTACTTTTTAAAATACTCAAATAAGCATTTTTGTTGCTATATATTTAAATATAAAATAATTTATTCATAAATAACTTTTCATAAATTCTTTTCACATAAAAATTTAAATAAGCTATTTTTACGTATGGGAGCGAAAATTGTTGTAACTATGCTTTGGCACTTTAATTTGGGTTGAGTACTTATTGCGGGTCATTGATTACCATTTTACCACATGTTCACATTGCATGACAACTACAATTTAGAAAGGATTAGTATTAGGTTATGTTAAAAATGTAGGGTTTCGTTGATTACAATTTTACCACATTTCCCCATTGCATGGCAACTGCAATTTAGAAAGAATTAGTATTATTAGTAGGTTAAATTTAGGGTGATTTCATAGTAGAAAAAAATTAGGGGGTATCCACCTAAATTGAAGAGGTTTAAAATTCCTTTTTAAGTGACATGGTTAATGTTAACCATGTATTTAATAATTATATAACCATGTATTTAATAATTATTTATGTCATTATTTATATGTCAATCACCATTATTATTTTTTAATAACAAATACCATTATTTTTATATTTTAGTATTTTCTAACTTTTTAATCATGAAATTAATTCTAATAAACTTATTTATAAAATTTAAAATTATCGGGCTGATAGCTTCTAAATTTATTAGGTTTAAAGCCCAATTTGTGCGTAGACAATATAATAAGGTAATAGATACTTTAGCCCATGCTGGTAAAAGCTTAGGGGATGTTTAATATAAGGGAATGTTTTCATATTTCTAGAAATGTAAAAACATTCCTATATTTGATAGAGAGTATGAAGTAATATTCCTGAAAATATTGCATTCTCAGGATGAAAAATCACTCCTAAAGCATTCCCATCTATGGGAATCTAACATTCCCACGAAAAAGGAATATTTGTCATAATAAAAAGACTAAAATATCCTTGACACCACCCAAAGCCACCTGCCACTGATCACTGTTTGCTGTCGACCGCTAGCCACCTATCGCCACCTTAATCAAGGGTATTTTTGAAAATTGATCAAATATTCCTAGGAATTCAATTAATACACCAAACATACCTAAAATATCATGTTCAAAAAAATTATTTTCGAAAATAGCATCCTAGAAATATTATTCCTAGGAATGAAAATTCATTTCATATGCCAAATGCTCCTTTATTCTTGAGGCCTTGGCCTTGGACATGGTTGATTGAATATATATATATATATATATATATATATATATATATATATATATCTTGAATCAATTTGAAATCTAAAAGAATTCTAAAAAAAATCATATACTCTAGTCCGTTTTTAAAGAATCTACCTCGAACACCTTGTTGACACCTTCGAATTAATTCTTTATATTATACATGAATTAATCAATGTTGTGAGTAGAAAAATGTAAACACCATATTTTGTCATTTTTTTTAATAAAATTAAGAAAATAATAAAATAAATTTTCCTTTTTATTAGCTTCTAGAATCTCATCATAATCCTAAGCTTTCAACCATTTATCTCATCATATCTTAAGCTTTTAACTATTTTTTAAATTTTTATTTCATCCTATCTCAATTTTTTAACTACTTTTCAAATTTCTAGTCAATCTGTTAGCAAAAATCTCTCTCATTTTTCTCTATATAAAACTAACTCCGTTACTTCAAAAGAGAGGAGAAATTCAATCAATCAGAATCACATTCACTATTTTTCATATCCATTCTCTTATCAAGTCTTGAATTTTATCACCATTACACCATTCCTAACACTAACATCTTCCACAAAATCAATCACATTCCCATTCTAATCCCATAGTTGAGCCAAACTATAATCCATCTTCATCTTTCCAACCAGCATTGTTGCTGCACTATTGTGAAGCCACACAAGCCACCACTCCCATTCAGCCTCCACTAGAGCGCTTTACTATCATCACTGTCATTAATATCCCAAACCTCCTTTGTATAGTAGTTTACTCTTTTTCCTTTATGCATATTGGATTTTTTTTTTTTTTGCCTTTTGTTTTTATATTAAATATTTTCTTTTCGATAGTAAGGCTTTCTTTTTCCTTCTCATTTGATGTTTCATTTTTTTTTATTTTTTGACTCAACTTTATGTTTTTTTTTTGTGTTTGCCTTTTTTGTTTCACATGTTTTTCTAATTAGTTGAATTTTTTAAAATTTTGAAATATCACATTAGTTTTAGCTAAAAAGTTTTTTTTAATGGTGAAAATATTTTTTTAAATCCATGCAATAAACTTATGACATTGATATATGGTTTGACTATCCTCAAGAGTCATGAAAATTGTAAGAGTTTATTGTATAGCTTATATTATCCTGAATCCTGTGCAAAAGTGGATTTTTTTCCTTTTTTTCTTTTCCAAAAAATTTTTTATAAATAAAATTAATCCAACACATAATTATTTTCTACAAGAACGATGATGGTTTTGAGTTCCTCATTGCATAGGAGGATATATAGAAGCGAGCACTCCCCTTCAAGCTAAAAATTAAATTTTCTTAAATTTTGTTTCTTTTTATTTTATTTTGGTAAATAACTATCTTTTTTTGGAAAAAAATAAATATTATTAAAATTATTATTAATTTGCATAATAAAATCTAGGGTAACCATTATAAAATAGACGTATTAAGGGTGCAGTAAAATTAAGTTTGCACATTTCTTTATGCATAATTAGATTCCCGAATTCAATCTTTTTTAAAGACAACTTTTTACAAATTTAAAAGGTTTTTCCTTTTTTTTTGTCAAAATAAAAATTGGTGGTGACTCAATCAAATATTTATTCAATATCTTTTATTACCTCTCGTCACGGCGCCCTCCGAATATGTTGTGACAAGAAAAATATGGTGTTTTATGTAAACATTAAAGTACTTACCTATCTTAACATCCTTGTTAACTATTATCTGTCAATCTCCACACTCAATTTATTAGAAATTTAGCCACTAACTACATGTTTCTTAAAGTTGTGTTTGGAAGTTTTGAATAATATAAATTATAGCCAATTTCTAAAATCAGTTTTGACAAGTATACTGGGTCACAACTAATAAAAGTGAGTAAGAAATTGTCGTTCCCATGAGAACTAAAACTAAGTACCAATTCGTTTTAGCTCATTACTATATAGGCAAATCAAAGATAGGAAAATTTAGGAAATGTAAAATATTGCAAAACTAGAAATAAGCAAGTCGTAGGGAATGTGGAAGAACAATCAATGGAAGGTACTATTAGGAAACAATTTCATTTGTATTACCAAATTTTGCATTACCTAATATTAATCTAATTTCTTTTTCAATTCAATTGCTAGTCAAATTTCTCAAAACTTACAATATCAATTTAATGTCTTGATATTGCAATCCTCTTAAAATAAATTCAATAAATTAATGTCTTAATATTACTTCATCCTAAGGATGAAGAACATGAATTTTTATAACCATGTAAATAAGTACTTCTATTTCTAATTACTCTAATTCATGACAATTTTTATATTGACTTTATTTTATACAATGAATTTTCATTTAATAATATAAAACCATAGAATATTCCAAGGATTAGCTAATTTCAAGAAAGCATTAAGAACACTAAAAACTGTGCAATTGATTGAAATGGAAAATTAAATCAATAAACAAGAATATGAAATCCATTCCTTCAAACTACATTTTCCCTAACCCCAAGAAGAAATTTTAGCAAGCCATGGAAAAAGAAAAGAACATGCTAAACCTCAGAGTCATATCAATTGGTAGAGGCATGTGATACTTGAAAATGGAATTTTAATGTCTCGAGTCTTCCTATCTCCTTGATTCCCAGTGCCCTCAAAAGTCTCAAGATATTAGCCTATGCTTTTTATCATGATGTCTCATATCTTGACAAATTCATAATTTATCATATTAATTTGTCCTATCAGACTTAATATATCATATTTAACATACCCTTAATTTTGATATAGTTAATTTCTCACACCTTTTCAAATGTTAAAAAAAAATTGTGATCTATTTGAAATTGATTCAAATCATATATTTAAAATTAATTTTTAAGCATGCTTATTAAAAAATTTATTTAAGTATTATGCACATTTTCTTTCATCTTTCAATTATTGTATAATTTTTTTGTTATATTTATATAATTTATATAATAAGTAACGTATAAATTAGTATAAAATAATATTTTTAAAATTATATTTTACAATATTTCTTACTCACTTGTGACCTGTGCATAGCATAGGTGCTCTAACTAGTTGGAATAAAAACAAAAAAGATTCTTCTTACTATATTTCTTTAATTTTTTTTTTTAATAAATGGATCTGTTTTCGAGTTATGAACTACATTGGAATGGTTCCCATAATTGGACAGGCAACCATAGAAGTGTCTAATGAAGTTGATTTTTTCTATTCCTTTTTTTTTTTTCGGCTTTGAAAGCCTCGTTGGTTGTGCTCATGCTGAAGTTCGTATGTGGTGGTCTTGGATGGGCTATTGCGACAGTGTGCAATTCGCTGGGGGTGTCTTCTGGGTTATAATGCGTTTGTTTGATTCCTATCTATTGTTTTCTCTTGGACCTTTCTTTTGCTCTTCACACATGTTGACTCGTAGGTACTCTTAATCACTTATCTGGCCTTATTTTCAAGAGATTTGTTATAAATTCCAACTTCAAATAATTTCTCGATTCAATCATAGACATTTCTATGTAAATACGATTCAAATGTTCTCATTTTGTCCCTACTATAGTCTACGGTGGACATGAGGCTTATCTATTTTAAACCTTTGCAATTTGTAAAGTCGTCCCTGTCTTGCTGAGACCATGACTTTCATCCTTCCAGCCATTATAGGGTACATCATACACGTGATTGTTGAGAGGGAAGGGGAATTACTTTGAGCTCCGTAAGAAATGACCACTGATTGAAATTTCCTGCCTTGGTATACAATGCTATTCATTTTTTTTATTGACGTATTTTGTTTCTTTAATTTTTATATGACTTCCCTCTTGTGAACTTTTTAACTTTTTCCCTGTACAGTGCTTAATATTGCATACTTTTCTTCTCTTCTAAATAGAGGTGGGTATCGAGTTGGATAAGCTCATCAACCTACGGGTCTCAACCCAAGCCAATCTATAAAATACGGATTGAGTTAGGTTGGGTTGATAAGTTGTGTCGGGTTGAAAAATCTCTAACCTATAAGATCTGAGTTGAGTCGTGAGTTTAATAATTTTTTATCCATACAATCCAATCCAATACTTATTTTTTAATATTTTTTAGTGGTCTCAAACTTGTGTCATGGCCAAGAATAAAATGATAATTTTTTTTCTCAAATCCTTTATTAATATCAAAATAAAAGGGAAATTTCATCCTAAACTTTGTCAAGTCAAGGAGTGAAGGAATAAAATTTTTCTCAAATCCTTCATTAATACAAAAGGGAACCTCATCCTAAATCTTATCAAGCCAAGGAATAAAGAGAAAATTTTTTTGTAAAATTCTTCATTAATATTAATGAAAAGGTCACATCATCTTAAATCTTGTCAAGCTAAGAAATAAAGGTATAATTTTTTTCTTAAATCTTTCATTAATATAAATGAAAAGGATCGCATCATCCTAAATCTTGTCATTCCAAGGAATAAAGAGATATTTTAACATATTTTAATAGATAATTTTTTGACATATTTTAATAAGTATTTTTTCTTAAATGTATATCACTCACAAATTTGACTCAACCCAAGTTACCCATAAGTGAATTGGATCAAGTTGGGTGAAAAAATATGCTCAACACAACCCACTATTTGGATGAAGGGATTGGATTGAAAAAGCCATCCAATCCACCCAACCCAAGCCATGCCCACCCCTACTTCTAAACATGTCTATCCATTTGATATGTCTTGAGATTGAGAGAGAAGGATCATTAAGAGACACTCTTACTTCTGTGTATGACAGTAGTATACAGAGAAGTTTATAATAGGGAAGAAGATAAGTATGTTATTGTATAATTAATACAACTATAGACAAAAGGAATAATAAAAATGAATTTCTGATAAAGTTCCTTTACCACTCCTTCATCCATTACTTGCTTTTGATGTAACATATATGGTTACATTTTACTTTCACTGATGCTACTATTTCAATTTTTTTTCATTGAACTAATTTTGTCTTTGGTACTTATTTTCCTATGAAGGTGGTTTTTCAACACTTCAGGAGGTGGAGCAAGGACTCCTTCTAATAGAGCAGGCAAAGGACATGGGTTGAAGTGCTGTACCCACATATTGAATATTTCCCACAAAGGAGCTTCTAGTATTTGATTAACAAGATGGTTGTTGTCTATACTCAATAGTGTGAGTGAGGATAAATCAAAGAGTGTAGTAG
Organism: Pterocarpus macrocarpus; assembly: GCA_031439585.1. Lineage (NCBI taxonomy): Eukaryota > Viridiplantae > Streptophyta > Magnoliopsida > Fabales > Fabaceae > Pterocarpus > Pterocarpus macrocarpus. The sequence goes on from CM062516.1 coordinate 45,158,425, forward strand.
GCAAGCTCCCATTCAAGGCAGTATTTGAAAAATCTAATGATTCAAGCCTCAAAAGTGCTCCTATTATAGAAGTATAGTTTAGGAAAATATGATTTCATTCATTTACTGATTGGTTACAGAGTACATATATACAACAATTTAAACTAACAGCTCCTAGAAGGTAGTTCCTAGAAGATAGCTATGGATTACAACAGCTCTACAAGGATAGAGATTAAAATGAATAACAGATTGAATCTGAAATGTTATAGCTAAGAGTAAGTAACTAAATTGATCTTATCTCCTATACTTGTGCAACCGAATTGACTGGTTGATCTGCAACTCAAGAGGCTGTATTACGCCCCCTTAAGAGGAAGTTTCCATTTGAAACTTGCATTTTGATTCTAAAATTTTCGAACTTGGCCTAAGGTAGAGGCTTTGTCAAGAGGTCAGCAATCTAGTGTTTGGTGGAAACATGAGAAACACATAATTTGCCTTGTTGAACTTGCTCCCTCGTAAAATGATAATCAAGAGATATATGTTTCATTCGGGAGTGCAAAACTAGATTAGAACACAGATATGTAGCACCAATATTATCACATAATAAGAGGGGAGGTCGTGACATATTAATATTCAATTCACTCAATAAGTTTTGTAACCACATAATCTCATATGTAGAAGTAGCTACTGCTCAATATTCTGCTTCAGTAAAGGACCGAGCCACAATCTTTTGCTTCTTGGAGCTCCAAGAAATGGGATTGGCACCAATAAAACTAATGTAAGCAGAAGTTGGAGTGCAGTCATTAGAATTTCCTCCCTAGTCAACATCAATATAAGTTACAATATCAAAGGAAGAGGACTTGTGCAAGTGAAGACCAAAATTAATTGTGTGCTTGAGATACCTCAATAGTCGTTTGAGATGTTGCAAATGAGAGATAGTGGGCTTCTGCATAAACTGAGAAAGTTTGTTGATGGCAAAGGAAAGATCAGGACGTGTCATATTGAGATATTGGAGAGCACCAATTATGCACCTGTATTCTATTGCATCGGCAGAAGCAGAGCCATCATGTAGTTGCAACTTTGCAGTAGTGGAAAGAAATGTAGAGCATGGCTTGGCACCATCCATAGCAAACCTATGCAGAATATCTCTAATAAATTTGTGCTGAGAAAGAAATAAACTAGATGATGCAGGAATAATCTCAACACCTAAAAATTAATGAGGAGCTCCTAGATTCTTCAATGAAAAACGTGTAGCTAATGATTGAATGAATCAGATGTTTCTCTTATTTTTTTGAAATTCAAATCTATTGTTGACAAATACTTTGATTTGCCAATTCTCTCTTTTTATTTAGATAATGGGCGTGAATTCGTTAAACTTAGATCTTATCTTGCTCAACATGGCATCTTTCATTTCACCACACCTCCACGGACGCCTGAACATAATGCTTCTGCTAAAAGACGTCATCATCATATCGTTGAAACTAGTCGTGCCCTTTCACATCATGCACAAATTCCATCATTCTTTTGGTCATTTGCATTCCAAATAGCAGTCTACTTAATAAATCGTCTACCTACACCACTTCTTCACATGCATTCCCCTTATGAAGTTTTACACAAATCATCTCCAAATCATCTCCAAATCATCTTCATTTGCATGCATTCGGTTGTTTATGTTTTCCTTGGCTGCGTCCTTATGTTAGTCATAAACTTGAGTCATGCTCTGTCCCATGCATTTTCATTGGTTACTCATCATCACAGTATGCATACCATTGCCTTGACCCTGTCACAAACAAAATCTATACCTCTCGCTATGTCACCTTTTTTGATAACCAATTTCCTTATCCTTCTCTAACCTTCTCCAGTGCAACTCAATCTCAAGAGGCTGTATTACCTATATCACTTGGTATTGCTCCACTAAACTGGTTATGACTGAGGGAAATTTCTCTGAGTTCCCTTAAGATGCCCAAAGAAATAGGAATATTTCCGGTCAATAAGTTATGATCAAGGATCAAAGTTTATGTAACTTTATTTCTTTCTCATAACAGCAAGTAGCATAAGAGGCTCCAGCTACGTGCATTGGGCTAAAATGTTAAGCTAATTGAATCTATGAATGACGTTGGCTAAATGAAGCCAACAGAAAATACTCTATATGCCTGTACTACTATTCTCAAAAATCAAATTGAAAAAGTTTAAAGAAAATAAAGGCCTTAAATCACATAATTGTCCAACAAAGAACTAGCATCTAGAGTTGGAAGCGCATCAAATTGATCCAATGAACTCAAAGATCCAAATCAAACTAATATAGTTGGTTTAGGTAATCAATTCATTTTAAGATGGAACCAAACTCTGCTTATGATTTTTCAACTTAATCACCTAACCCGACAAACTAATTTTTTTCTTATTTATTTCTAATCTTTTAAAAGTTTTACAATTAAGGTTTTTAGTAGTAGAGCCCTCTTATCTTATTTGTTAATATTTGTTTGAGGAATTTATCTATTTACACCATTATTAAGTGGCTCGTTCTCAGGTGGATGTCCAAAAAATTATCCGCGAATGCTAATGTGAGGTGTCACTCTTAGATTAAATCAGTCAAGGTTGGAATATGGAGAAATGTTATTTTGACCACGGTTTTAGGGACACATACAGTGTCGAGCGTATAAAAGACACAAAATGACAAAAGGAGTGACTTATGGTGGTTTAGCATACAGTGGCTGTAGGGTAGATTATACAATGACTAATTTTATTTTTTTCATCTTCCCTCTTTTACCTTTTTCATCTTCCATCATTTTAATTTTTTTCATCTTCCCTCTTCATTTTGCCTGAAATCCAATGCTTCCCTCCCATGTACCTCCCCTAATCCATTCTTGCTCTTCACTCCATTGCCACTGCAAGGCTGGGCACGAGTTGGGCGAGGGAGGCGAGGACCCGACCATGTTCAAGACGCAATCAAAGGTTGGAATGTACGTGTGCGATGTAACCGCTTATGATCTCAGTCATATTGAGCATGGTTGCGTCTACATCAATTTCAACCTTCTCTATAGGTTCCTTTTCCTCTTTCTCTCGCACGAAAAACCCCAAAATCCAAAATAAAAAGAGTGTTTTTGATTGTGTCCTTTTTTCTGGTTATTGGGTTTTGAAGCTTACCCTTCTTTCGGTTTTAGTGCTAACTGGTTTTCGTTGTTTGCTTCATTTGGCAATTAGGAAGATATCCTAAGCATTTGGGATATGAAGTCTGTTATATTCGCAATTTTACTGACGTAGATGACAAGGTAAGAGTCTAGTTGTTGTTCTGTGTCCCTTTGTTTCTTTTTTCATAATTAGTTTTCTTTTGTGGTCACTTGTTATGCTTTAAATTGTCATCATTGAGGCATTTTATTTGATACTTAGTTGTGTTTGTATAAGTTACAAAAAATATGCTGTTATGATGCAGCTTTTATAAGAGTATTCTTTTTAGAACTCATTGTTTCTAGTTTATGAAAAAAACACTAAAATGGCTTCTTTTGGGGTTTTAGCTTTTTCTAGAAAGTTTATCCAATTTTATTGAAATTGTTTATACATGTCTTGTTATTTAGAAACACTTTTTTCTTAGGAAAATCGAGGATGGGCACAAGTTGGGGAGGGCGACAGCGTGATGGCGGTGAAGGCGCGACACCACTACTACAACGCTTGGCACGAGGACAGGTTGAGCATTGAAGACAGGGTTGGGTGTGCCATTCTTTTTCTTCAAGTGTGTTTTATCGAGTTTGAAGTTTCCTTAACTATGAATGGGTTAATCTAATCAACATAAACAGAGGTTTGATGTGAATTTAAAATAAAAACACAATTTTAAACTTGTTAAGAATGTGGATAGCATATATTTTGGGTCGACAAGACCCATACATAGAGTTTAAAACTTTAAATTCATATATAGAAATGGGAGGAATAGGACTAGATTTTGTGATAAAGAATTCTAACATGAGGATGTTGTGTAGGCAACTTTTTTCCCTTTCTATTTTTGGCTTTCTATGTGCATTTGAAGTGTTCAAGCTTGGATGTTGTGGCTGCAAGATTTTGAATGTAATTCCAGGCTATGGTACATACATTGCTTAAATAATCATGGACCATCAAAGAATTAGTAGGGTCCTTTATGTTCTGAATGTTCCTGTATGTAATGGAGTCATCTCCTTATGAAAATTGATTATGTCATGGAGTCAAGTTGCATTGTAAGACACTTACTTAAGGGCATCTAATGAGGCTTAGTTTATCCTTGATATCCTACTAATTAATGAATGTTAAATATATAAGTGTACCCAATATAGGTTGTTTCATTAGTAGCTGCAATGTTATCTAATTATCTTTAGTTAGTGCTAACTTGTTAGAACTTTGATAAAGTCCATGTTGCTATGAATGCTGGGTCTTAGTATGTTTTCTTTGAAGTGAATTTAAAATATAAATACACATTTAAACTTGCTAGGAATATGGACACTAGATAGAATATATTTTTGATAGACAATATTTGTGTATCTTTGTTCTGAAGATATTCTAGAACTAAGGAGTTGGGGAGAAGATATGAGTTTGAAACTTGTGAGCAAAGGATTCTCTCTCTCTTCCTCTCATTCATATTTGAATCTAGAAAGTTGCCTTGGCAAGATATAAATTAAGGAAAGGTTTAGTTGAATGCAAAACTATGAATCATCAGTTCTATTATCGTAATAATGTTAGAAGCCTGCTCTAATGCTCATAACCTATAATTAAGGTACTTGTGATGCTTGCATAAGTTGGCCTTGCTAAACTAATTATGCTATATAGGACTTATTGTCCCTTTTTCAAATATTAATCGCACTTGCATCTCTATGAATTGTTAGCTTGGCTACCTATGTAAATGATTGCACATGGTTCAATTTGTCCCTTTGAAGAATGCAACATTGCATGTCTATTCTTGCAAACTAATTTGAATTGTGTCTTATGCAAATTATTTTTCCCGAATAGTAGTAATTGACTAGCCACCCTATAAGGCTGCTAGAATGAAAATCATGTTGCTTGAACCTGCAAATGTCATATTTATTATTTAGTAGGGACTCTTGGGCTTATAAGAGATAAAACAATAATTAAAATTGGAGAAATTTACATTCTTTGAAAGAAGAGAAGTCATTCTTAATATTTTAAAATGTCACTAAGTAATCCACGTCCATAATCTAAATTCTCAAAGGATGTTTCAATCCTAAAATATTATAGCAAAATGTCCCAGATCAAAAAGCAATGGGTACTTAAATAGCACCACAGAAATAACACACCTAAATTTGCAGGGTGTTGTGTTTGTTTGAATAGAAATTTCTTAGTTGTATGGCCTTAAACTTTTTTCTGCTATGTTGTGATTCTATTGTGGGTTGTTCTATATTTGCTAGAGGCTTTTTGTTTACTATGATTTGTGTTTTTACTGCAATGTTAGTTTGTCTGGTTGCTTACTGGTTTTGCGAGTGCTTGATGCTTTTCCTGGTGCTAGTAGATTAAGTTAATTTTTTGGAGTTTTTAAGCCCATAATAGGAGGGTGAAGTGGCTCTAGTGATATGTAGAGAATTTGACCAATATTGAGCATTTATTTTGATTTGGAAGATTCTAATTATCCAAATTCTAAAAACTTTTCTTGTTAGTGGTCCATTTCTTATTCAAAATTGGCTTTTGCATTCTAGAAACCACCATATTTTCATCATTGTTTTGGATTTGGTTGGAATATAGGAGTTTTGTATTCTCATTTGGACTTGTACATGTTAGGTGACTACATTTACAAAGGGTTTTCTTTAACTAAGAAAGCTGAGGAGTACTTTGCCTCTCATGGGCTTAAGGAAGCCCCTTATTCTATTAATGTTACTGATGTACATGAAGGGCTTTTTGAAAGACTTGTTGCTTGTTTGTATGAGGCTAGAGGCACTCTTTATTCTTGTTCATGTTGTTGTCTAATAGTTCCTCAGATTTTTCCTCATACACAAAACAAAGGCCAATTTGTGTCTAGGGCTTAATACATTTCATGGTGATGTAATACTTATGGGTCAGTTATAATAAACATTATTTATGATAATGCCTTAAACTTCTTTTTTGTGTTTATTGAAATGGTCTAAATGGAGTAAATCTTAACGTTGTTTTCAATGGCAACTTGTAGGGCTCTATTAATGGATTTGTCATCTAGCTGCATGGAAGCAACCTCTCCGTAGATTCCTCGGTCGAGGTTGGACCTACAATGAATGTGACCAATGCCAGTTTCATATTGTGTGTGCGCATGGATTTAACATTAAATTTGTAATTTTGGTTTGCATAATATTCATGTACCTTCAAATATACTATTTGCAATTTCAATTGGATCTGTAATAAAAATGAATATTGTATAAGAAAGTATGATTTGGATTATGAAGCATTTCTTGGTATCTTGTAATGGGTTTGTACATTGCATGTTTAATTTGTTTGCTACCTCAAAGAGTAGTTTGGATGCACCAATCTATTAATTTATTTGCTCCCTTAATTTATTTGCACCTATAACTAACTGATAAGTTACCAGCTTTTGTAAAAGTTACCAGTTTATTGAACTAAAGTTACTAGCTTTTTGGGTCAAGTTACCAACCAAGTGCAGGCCCTCACTTAGGTTTTGATACTCACTCCTCATATATGGATAAGGTTCCCCCATCAATATAGCATGAATATATGTGATTTGGATGCATCAATCCATTCCCAAGGCCAACAGAGCCAAAAGATCAACTAATTGATAAGCTACCAGCTTTTTCGGTCAAGTTACCAACCAATTACAGATTCTAACTTAAGCTTTACTACTCATTCCCCGAATGAAGATAAGGTTTCCCCTCACCAATCTAGCATGAATGGGTGTGGTTTGGATGCACCAATCCATCCCCAAACCTATTAGAACCAAGACAATACGTAGCTGATAAATTACCAGCTTTTAGAGTCAAGTTACTAACCAAGTGCAGATCCTTACTTAGGCTTTGATACTCACTCCCCATATGTGAATAAGGGTTCCCCCATCAATATAGCATGAATAGGTGTGGTTTGGATGCACCAATCCATTCTTAAGGCCAATTGAACCAAAATATCAACTAATTGAAAAGTTACCATCTTTTTGTAAAGTTACTATCTTTTTGAACTGAAGTTACCAATTTTTTCGGTCAAGTTACCAACCAAGTGCAGATCCTAACTTAGGCTTTACTACTCACTCCCCACATGAAGATAAGGCTTCCTTTCACTAATCTAGCATGAATGGGTGTGGTTTGGATGCACCAATCCATCCCTAAACCCATTATAACCAAGACAATAAGTAATTGATAAGTTACCAGCTTTTTAATAAAGTTACTAGCTTTTTGAACTAAAGTTACTAGCTTTTGGGGTCAAGTTACCAACCAAGTGCAGATCCTCACTTAGGCTTTGATATTCACTCCCCATGTGTGAATGAGGGTTCCCCCATCAATATAGCATGAATAGGTGTGGTTTGGATGCACCAATCCATTCCTAAGGCCAATAGAACCAAAATATCAACTAACTGAAAAGTTACTAGCTTTTTGTAAAAGTTACTATCTTTTTGAACTGAAGTTACCAGCTTTTTCGGTCAAGTTACCAACCAAGTTGTTTAGATGTGTCAATCCATTCCGTAAGTCCAATAGAACCAAAACTACAAGTTCCTGATAAGTTACTAGCTTTTTGCTGAAGTTACCAGCTTATTGAAATAAAGTTACCAGTGTTTTGGGCGACATTACCAACCATGTGTAGGTCCAAGTGGTGGCCACTTAGGCTTTTCAAGTCTCACCCCATGTGATTTGGTGCCACTTGCTATATACTTCCTAATATTTTCGAAATGCCCATGACTTGAAAACCCTAATACTTCCTAAATTCCTATGACTTGAAAAGTTACCAGCTTTTTTGATAAGTTACTAGCTTTTTGAACTAAAGTTACTAGCTTTTGAGTCCAAGTTATGAACCTAGTACAGGAAAAAAGGTATGCTTCTTAAGGCATTGTAACTATTTTCATGCTGTTTTCAGGGTCCCTTTATTAATCTATGATCATAGAGTCCTCGTAACTTGTTCGGTAACATAAATTTATTCAAAAGTCTCAATACTTGCAAAATTTCCAAGAACTAAAATGTTACTAACATTTTCGAGAAGTTACCATCATTTTGAATTAAAGTTACTATCTTTTGATGCCAAGTTACCAATCAAGTGCGGAAATATTTGAAGCTACTTAGCCATTGTAGTAATAATTTTATATTATATTTAGACTCACTTCATCAATTAGTACTGCCAAGAAGTTTTCTTAACTTGTTATCTATCACAAAATAGTTTAAAAAAACCCTAATACCTTCCAAATTTTGAACTCAAAAAGTTACTAGCATTGTTGACCAGTTACCTATATCTTAAACTATATTTACCAACATTTGCTGAAAGTTACCAACCTTATGCACAACAATTTGAAGTGACTTTTCTAGTGTAGCACTAATTCTATCTTATATTTAGGTTCACTTGATCATATCTTACTGCCAATGGACCATAGGTTTCTAATAAATGTGCAATTAAAATTAACTGTCATATAACTTGCCGCTCAACATTTGGCTAAAAAGAAAAAGAATAGCACACATATTTACTAGTTCTATATAATTTGTGCATATTTTTTTTCACTTTATATGCACATAACCTGTAGAAGTTGTGTCCAACACATAAGACACAAAACCTTATCCTCATCCCAATGCCACAAAATCATAGAGAATTGTTTTAATAGGATATAATACAAGTTGGGATGTTAAAGCTGCGATTTTGTTATCATAGTACGAAATTTAAAATAAATAAATAAATAAAACACTAGCTATTTCAATAATCTTATGTATTAATAACATAACATCTCCAAGTATGTCTAACCTTGATCAAATCTAAATAAAAGATATAAGATCACTTAACTTTTATACTAGATTAGAAGATGCATAATTAGTTTTATGCTTAATAGTAACACAATTACACTAACATACTGAAGAAAGTCATTATTAGTCCCACAACTATTTCATAGAAATTTATGCTAAATAGTAAACAAGAGGAAACACAACATAGTATTTCTTGTATGCCAACTCTTTCACAACTTCAACAAGACTTTTCTCATTCTTAATACCGTAGACCTAATTTGCATTGATATTAATCCACTCAAGGCTTTGCTTTAACTTCTAGCAAGTGATAGCTTAGCATGGTTAACAAAGAATTCCTCTACTTCCTTGGCTTTCATAAAGGAAGCAAACTGCACCGAGGGGAAACTGAAAAAGGATAGAAAATAAAGAATTAGATGATTTCATTAGCAAGTATTTTAAGAACACCAATAAATACTCAGTGAAACAAAAAGAAAAATTTATCAGTAATGCAATATTATCTAGCAAATAACATCAAAGTGTACCCTGAAACCACCCAACAAATATTGTCAAAGCATATCCTAAAATTGTCCGTAATTTGTAAGCCTATAAGTTTCTACTTCAAGAATTGTCCAACTTATAAGTTTCTTGCTTCAAAGAAGTCAAATCTACGATAAGCAAATGAGGTAACCTATAACACAGGACATATCCTCACTTTAGTCCCTAAGATTATAAGAGCATGTCATAATAGTCCCTACCTTCAAGAAACTAATTAACGGCAATGAAACAATTATTTGAAAATGTTAAGTGTTTCTCTAGTTGTGGAAAAAATAATAAGCATGTAAAATGTCACTGATATGCTGAGAAATATTGAGAAAAGAGGTACTTCCTCTACACTCTAAAACTCTCCTAAATACATTATCTATTATGGGTTTCAATTTACAAAAGTGGACACCATGTCAGTTTTGAAATTCTACTAAATATACTATAGCAGTATAGTAGCATTATGAGACATGTATTACATAGATTGAGGAGTTCTAACATAGTGCATTGGTCCTGATATCATTGCCACCTGTAGATTCCATCCGAGCACATCCATCATAGTGCATGCTCCCTGTGACAAGTGTAATGTTCCATCATAATCATAATCATAATATATATAATAATGATTAAGCAAGTCTTCACAAAGCATAAAATCATCGTAGCCCAAATTAAAATGTGGAAAGAAAAGAAATTAAATTTTCTTGGAGAGTTAATCAAATAAAGATCAAAATTGTGTTTCTAGTTCAATTTCAAAGTGGGAAGCATAAGGATGCCTATGGTGATCCCTGTGCATGAAACAATTTCATTTCATTTGCTTATACCATATGATATATAAATTGAATAGATCAATGTAAGCATGAAGATGCATTCCAAATTGACGTACTAATACTGTCACATGAATACATAAAAGAATACTCCACAACTATATCTCTCATCAAAGATATTAGTAAACTAGTATTACCCGATATCATATAAAAAAGATATTAATTAAAACAAAAGATGTTCAACTTATCAAAAGAAAAATTATTGCAGCATTGGTGCATCATTTAAGGACCACAACATGCACTTGATTGGCTATCACTACTAAGAACAAAAGAATGAACCCAAATATGCCCTACATCCTATACTTTTGCATACACATATTGGAACTTTATAGCATATCAATCCACCAGACTTACTGATAAAGTAAAGACTAGCATGCAGTTGATCCAATTAAATATACTGGTCAATAGCTAAACACATAAAGAATAATATAATAATTCAAATAACACATGAGAGCCACCCACACATTAATCAAAACTGTTAACTCAAATTCAATTACTATTTTTGTCTTTGCAATTCATTTTTAGTTCGTAATTTAGTGATGATATCTAATTGTCCCAGTTTCTAATCAAGAATTTGATGAAGTCTACATTTCTACTTTCATTCTTTGTTCTTCATTTTGAATGTACTTATGTCACTTGTAAAGTATTTATTATTATCCATAGCAATTGAGTATCAGATTATAAAAGTCTATGATATTGAATAACTAAGTGCTTTTGATATTAAATCATATTGGAGAGGGCGAGAGGCATACATACTAACCACATCTCCCTGTTCACTTTCCTACTCTGACTCTCAATCTGAACCCCATCGATCTCCCCCAACATCATTGTCCTAGCGTTCACCAATAGGACGCATCCATAAATCTTCCTCTTTTGTGTCACTGTCTTCATTAGAAGGCTTCCTAACTTCAGAGTTCAAAAATGATCTCTTCAACTCCCTTGTAAGCTTTAAGTTTTTGAACATGCAACTTTAAGTTCCCCCTCTCCCCCCAAAAAAAAAAAACATTCAAACAGCAGCAAAGAAATAAACATTGTTTCTTCAATGCTATTTAAAATAAGCATTATAATACCTCATCTCTCATTTGACAAAGGTATTTTATAAAATTCTGAAACCAAAACATACCTGCAAAATAGATATAACTCTGAATAAATATTCTATTTAAAAGGAATACATAGTGTTTTTTTTCTTCCACAGCTAACACCACAATTCTTCACATGATGAATCATACATATGAATAATGACAAATGTAATGCAATCTCAAAGGGATCGAAATGAACATAGAAGCTATAAAGCAAGGGACATCGATTTCTCATCAACATTTTCTAGAGTTAATGCCTAGCCTAATATTCATAAACTTTGTTTAACCTTTGATTTTACACTTCAAATATTCCGTCACAAATCTTAGAAGCAGCAAAAGATAGTTGAGATGCATTTTTTTCTTTTCTTTTCTTTTTTTTATGGTGAGACTGCACAAAAAATATTAAGCTAATAGAAAGAGAATGATATTCCAAAACAGATGAACACAAAGCTAGCTCAATTACATTATAAACCAAGGACTCCACAAAATTACACAAGGGGCAATAAACCATTTCTCTTTCAACATAATTGTAGCAATGAAAATGTTAATGTAAAGAGGAATTGAGGAAGAAATGGAAAGGACAAGTATACCTGAGGGGCATTATACTCAATAAAGCATTAACCCTTCCTTCAACCACCAATTAAGCCATTGCTCACAGATTGCAAGCCTTGCTCCACTGCCATCAGTTGATCAAGTTCAACGTCTGTTAGTTGACTACCTCAGCATCATACCATTAGAAACCAAAGTCAGTCATATGAAAGCAATAGTTTCCAACTGCTAAACAGAGTAAACTGAAGTCCAAATCACAAAACATAGAAAGTGAAGCAGCACTTGCGCATAATACTAATTAGCCACAAATTCTACAATAATAGAAAATCAATTTATGCTATTAAGGTGTTCAATGCAAAAAATCACCACCATGTCTTGTTCTGTTTTGCCTTTGAACCCAGCCACCGTGACCTCGGAGTGCCCTGTAACAGCCGCATGCCTTAGCCCAACTGTCAGCCGCAACGGTGCCTCCACTCAACAGGCTGACCACGGCTTGGATATCCACCACGTACCTCTGTAGCCCACAACCTTCGCAAGTTGCTATTGAAGTCGCAACACTGCTACATCGCCATCAAGCTCGCGTCGCACATGAACCATGGAGCCTCCACCACCTTGTCGTTGTGCGTTCAGCGTCCACCATTAAAGCCACGAACCACCACTCCCTTACCGGCGCTGCCATCTTTCCAGTCCCAAGTCCCCTTCTGTTTGTTCATTCAAACCAAATCCCTAACTTGGGGTATGGAGAATGATGGCAACGGTATGAGTAAGGGATGCGAGAGTGAGAAATTAGGGATTGCCACTGTAACCGGAGAAACTGCCATCATGTGCGTGGTGTTGGTGATGGTCGGACTTGACACTGAAGGCATCGAGCAAAGATGTTTTCTTTTCTTTCACTGGTTTGTTTTCCCTTTATAAATTTCTATCTCTTCTACACGAGAGTTATTGAATTTGAAAAATATGCAGTTCGCTAGTCCATCATGACTCTCTCTCCATCTATTGATTTTGTTGTTTTGTGACAACTTTATACGATATCTACCGTATATGTCAAATGAAAAGTGGGCCAAATAATGTTACTCATTTATTTTTAGTGTTTCATGATAAACATTCCTTCACCATTTCCGTCTCCCTCTTCTCTGCCTGCTTTGTGTTCACTCACTCCCTCTCCTTCTCCCCCGTAGCCCCCTCCTCTTCCCATACCAATTGCACCATTACACCCACACTCCTTCACCTCCGCCAAGACTGTGCCTTCCCCTACTGCTGCTGCTATTGAGCTCAATCACCATTGCCCACCCGCCACGAAACAACCCTATAACCCTCACATGAACGCCTCTTTCTCCATCTGCCATCACAGCTCTATCCCAACCACAACCATCGCCCACCCCGCGCAACCAGGCTCCTTTGCTAACCACACCTCACCGTCATTGCTGCTCCCAACTCGTGAGACCATTGTGGCCTTTTCTGTGCACCGCCGTACCAACTGTCCCTTGATAGCCATCTCAACCCACTCCTCTAGTTCATTTTTATTTTTCTTTACATTTTATTTTTTGTGTTTTTCATGATGAATTAATTGCTCTATTGCTAGAGTTGTTTCTAAAGCTAGTTCTTGATTGTCATCCCCTGCTTCTTTATTGTTGTTCATGGCATTTTGTTTATGGAGTTACCTTGTACCTTAGCCTTGCACCTCATTGTATAGGGGGAGGTGGTTGTGGTGACACGAAGACCAAAAAAAAAAAGAATGAAGAACGGAGGTGCAGCGGTAGCAATGGAAGCAAAGGAGCAACGATGACTCGATGCGGTTATGGTGGTCACAATGGAGCACAACATAAGACGATTGGCTGTGGGGAGAGAGGTGTCTATTATTAAACGCAAAAAATAAGGTGCACCATATATTGTTCCACATGGCTTCTTATTCTTGGGACATTTCATATTAGCACCGTTGTCTATTTCTTCAAATATCCATTGAAGTATGAACTTTATTAAGTATATTATAATCAAATTTTATATTATTGTTAGTTGTTATGAGAATAAAAACCTTTTTCAAAAAATACAATTCCTTATTTTTTTAACTTAACGTGATGACCCAAACCAAATCAATCCGATCTTGAAAAAATTTAAAAATCAAATCAAACTAACAAAATTAAATTTAATCAATTTGGATTTATTTTTCACTTAAATCCGAACTAAACCAGCCCATTTACACACATAATGGTGTCGTAATTTTTTTTTTATTACTAACAAGCTATGAAACACGGGTATGTGAAAAATGGTGAAATACCTATACCGAGTACGTATCTAGTATGGGTATGCTTTGGGTTTGCATGGGTACATATCGAAAAATATTTTCAGAAAAATAGAAAGAATGGGTATGGCTTGGAAAGGCTTGGGTACGCAGCATGGGTACTTAGACCCAAAACTATGTCATTTTTTACCCATTTAAAAAAAAAAATCCAAACTATACGCTATTCCTTTGGCCCTCTCATTATCGAGATCTAACACCCCCACACAGAAACACTAGCCGCACCACTACTCCACCATCGACAAGCATAAAGCACGAAGATAGCAGCATTGATAACAACAGCTGACGGGCAATAGAGCAGCATGACAGTAGCGCACTCCCATTGATTGAGCAACGAGCTCCTTCTTCGGCCAACGGCCAACGGCTTTCATCTTTGATGACCCATGGTGAGCTCCTTCTTCCTCAGTCTTACGTTTGCCTAAACGAAATTTCTTTTTTTTTTTTTTCAACCATGTTATGTGATGAGTAGTTCACTAGTTTTTGGTTGTTCAATGTTCATTCCCTTGTTTGTGGTTGTTCGATGTTCATGTTATGCTGCAATTTGAACTTTTTGTTTTTGTTTTCGTTTGTTTCCAATGTTCCTTGCTCATTGATATTTGGTTTGATTTTTTTATGTTCTTTTTTTTTAAGTAGCCTATTTGCTTGATTAATATTTATTATCTACTCTTTCTTTTTATTTAGATTGGAAAAAAAAATTTGAATGATGAATAGACTTATGATTCTGAGTAATATAGAAATTGTTTAACATATGTTGTGTAATTTTTAGGTTTCATTATATGAAATTTGTGAAATTTTTATATTTTTATATATATGTATATTGATATACTCGTACCCCAGTTTTTACAAAATTTTCGTACCATGTATCGTATATGTGTAACATGGCTAACAAAAAGGAAATGGAGCAAGAGCCATTGTTCCACCCTAACTGCCCTTGAGATATACTCTTCAGTTGTGAAGCACAGGTACGTGAAAAATGGTGAAGTACCCATACCAAGAATGTACCAAAAAATATTTTCAAAAAAATAAAAAATGGGTATGGCTTGGATACGCGACTTGGGTACTTAGACCCAAAACTACGTCATTTTTTTACCCATTAAAAAAAATCCAAACAATATGCTATTCCCCTGACCCTTTCATTAATGAGATCTAACACCCTCACATAGAAAATACTAGCTGTACCACTACTTCACTGTCGACAGGCAGCCGAGCATGAAGATAATAGAGTCAACAACAACCGCCGGTGGGCAATAGAGCACCACAACAGCGATGCACTCCCACAATCGAATAACGAGCTCCTTCTTCCTGCTGCTACTTCCCATTGCAACACCACCAAGCTCCATGAAATTGATGACAACTCGATTGTTGTTAGAGGAAATCGCTAAGACACCAGTGAAAGAGAACCTATAGTGACAAAATGGGAAGGTGAAGAGGGAGCTCAAAATGAGAAACAATGAGCTCCTTCTTTCTACCCATGTACATCAAATTTTTGGACAACATTTCAAGTTGCCCCAGTCCCTATGTTGCCACTTGCACTATACTCACTCATGATTTCCTTCTTTTTATAATAATTTTAATTTATTATTTTGATATTTGTTCTATAAATTGAATATCTTCTCCTCTTTTGAGTATCGGTAATTTCACATATTCAAAGTGTTTAAGAATTAGGAAGTAATATTATTAGTGTAATTTTTTTAATAGACAATTATATTGGTGAAGAGAAAGAAAGAGGGAAAAGTGATTTAATTTGAAAAGATGGTTACAAGACAGAGAAAACAAGGGGTCATGACATGTGGAAAGTAATGACAATCATTTCTTGGAAACATGTGAAAAAGATGAAAAATGATAAATGGCAAACATTAGGGAATGGTAGCCATCAGAAAAAACGGTTGAACAACTAAGATTTCAAGTTTCTCTTGGGGCGCATCATGTTAGGACAAAATTCGAATGACAGATTGACGTTGAAAAGGATCGAAGTTTGGGGTAATAAGTTTAGTTGAAAAATGGAAGACAAGGAATCAGTGTCATCAAACTATAAACTTAAAGTCATAAGAAAGGACATGGGTCCGATCAAATATCAAAGTTTAGACGTCGGGGCTAATCGAGTATTAAGGGGCTTGAATCAATTTTTGGAACAAGCTGCAATAGTTCAAGACAAGCCAAGATTGAGAATAGAAGAGATTCTATAAGAATGCAGAGTGTGGAGTAATAAAGGGTCCCACACACTATCCTCAAACATGGATTTGAAAGACATGGATCAGTCTGGACAGGAACAAACGTGGGCTTTGAGGATGAAGCTGACGAATGTGGGATAAATGAGCCTAGCTTTTAGGAATCTTCTTGTTTATAAATAGGAGAATTAGACTGTAGTTTTGCACGGACTTTTACGCACTTGAAACACCTCAAAACTCTGCTAAAATATTCACTGTGACATTGAAGAGTATGCAATAATTCAAGTAAACATCCTTCTTATCTTTATTTCCTTTAACTATTTGATCTTGTTTTTACATTTGACATTAGCAATTCTTGTAAATAGGAGACTTTTTGGAATCTTTTTGTTTATAAATAGGAGAATTAGGTTATAGTTTTGCACGGACTTTTACACACTTGAAACACTTCAAAACTCTGCTAAAATATTCATTGTGACGTTGAAAAGTATGTAGGAGTTCAAGTAAACATCCTTCTTATCTTTATTTCCCTTAACTATTTGATCTTGTTTTTGCATTTGACATTAGCAATTCCTTGTTTGCGACTATTCTATTTCTTACTGCCACTTTGTCATTTTCATTTTACTTTATTTAAATTATGTTGATCTTTCATAATTTGACAATTTTAAATTTTGAGAATCTATCGGAGGAACCACTTTTATTACCTAAATTGAGATTTGTGAAGCAAATTGATAATTGTCGATTTATTTGTTTTATTGACAAAAAAATCAAGTAAACAATTAGTGAGAAAATTTACATTTCTTAACCATGACTATTGGTAAGAGTTAAAGGCAATCTTTGTCTTATGTTCAATTATTTTTCCTATACTATGTTTCGCTCATTGCTAATTTTATGTTGTTTAAAGAGTAAAATCTAAAAGTAGATTGAAAATACTGATTTTAGATGAGAATAAAAATTCTTGCAATACAATAAAAAAAATGTTGCTTACCAATAAGTGTTTCAAAATATTTAAAGTTCAAGTAACACTTTAATTTTAATATTCTATTTTTCAGTCCAAGAATCGTTATATTTATTTATCTTTTATTTCATTTAATTTATTATTATATCATTGTTAATATTTATTTTTATTTCAATGCATGTCATTATATGAAGATCAAATTTTTACTATTACGTTAAACCTGAACAAAACCTTTTGCCATTCAATTCTTTTCATATTTTATTAACTTTCATATTATACTTTACTTTTACTTTGATTGAATAAATTACTATACCTCAAATTTATATTTACCATTATTTTGCATGGTTCATAACAAATAGGTTAATTTTTGTAATCTAAAAATTATATCAAATTAACTTTTATAATTATTACACATACAAATATTTTTTTTTAACCCCGTGCAGTACACAAGCAAAACACACTAGTAATATAATACTTTAAAAACTTAGCTGGATAAAACATTTGTTGTGATTATAATATTTTCTAAATATATTAGAGAAATATTTTATTGTGATATAAATATAGAGTTATGTTATTTGTATATGGATTTAATTTATATGCACCATCATTGTAAAAAAATTTTATATTATTTCTAATCCTATGTTACTATATAAATAAATATGATTAAGTCTCACACCTATTACTTGAATGATTATATAAATAAAAAAGTATAATTGTTTGACTATATAAAATTTTATTATAGTGTCAATATAAAATTAAACTCTTCATATGTAACTTTTTAACACTAAATACAATATTTCTCATATAAATATATATAATACATTTTTATCTTAATACACCATACATAAGAATCATGATATTTATACACATTTACAATCATATACAATCTCATACTATATTTATACATATACTATGTTCAAGTAATATTTTTCCCAAGGCTAATTTTGTGGTGCACTAGTCTAAATATGGTGCACCACACACTATTTAAGTTTGACTAAGGTGTAGGGGTGGAGTTGGTGGATAAGGCTCCTAAGCATTGACTTTACAAAGTGTGTAATGCACCTTAAATCTTAATGGTGAGGTGTATTGATACACCATTTTATATGATGCATCATAACATTCTCTCAAACTTTCTCTCTCCTTCCTTCCCTTCGCCTTTTCGTCAAACTCCAGAACTGACACCCCTCTCCCACTATTGGACTAATGATTCAGTTGTGAACTTCATTCGTCCATTCCCACCACCAATTCGTCGTCATCTCTAATAACATCACCACTGCCATCCACCAAACCATTGCCAATGTTGCACCCTTGTCTCCTACTCCCATACCTTCCATCGAACAATGACGCTGCTGATGATAATGGTGATGGTGAGATGGTGGAGCTTGATGCCATAGAGCTCCTCGTAGAACACATCCACTTTTGCGAGGTCAAGGCCATGAAGCATTTTTCGTGCACTTTGCCATGTTTTTCAGGAATCCAATTAGCATTACCTCTATAGATCTCTGGCTCCTCCCCTCCCCTTATCCTTCGATGTCGGTGGCATCGCAGTGCACTGCCTCACCCCCAATCCCAAAAGTGATGACACTGCGAATGAGTGGATCGAGTCCGATGTAGCCATGAAAGCGCTCTGATACACAATTGAGAGTGGGGGGCAAGATGGTGGCCGTCACAGGCAAGGGGGCGAAGTGGGGCCACCGTTAGGGAAGGCCGCAAATTCAATGACGATTTGTCGGAGCTTGTCGACGGAGAGGTTGGGGGTGCATTTCTCTAACCGGGTTTGGATCTGGATCTGGATTCAGATTCATGCGGGTTGTAGCTAAGGGTGAGAAGTAGTGGTGCAACGCAATGGAAAAAAAGGGCTTCTCTGGGGGATGGGGAGAGAGTTTGGCCTCTACTATAATGTATCATCAATAATTGGTCTATGGATACACACTTAACTATGCATCATTGGATATTAAGGTGCTTGAAGCACCTTGCCAAACAAGGTGCATAGGAGCCTTGTTTGGAGTTGGTTAGTTTATCATTTAGCTACATTAGAGAAATGCAGTTGAATGTAAAATACTAAAATGGATTACACTGCAAATTGGAACATCTAGGCGCTGTGCCATCGAGGACCATTGTCGATCCTTAAACAACTTTGTCTTCCTCTCTAACCACATGCACTAGACCCCCATTAAAATGCTTAAAACAACAAAAACAAGGAGCCATAGACCAAAACTATTCTTTTTAAAAAATTCAGCAATTCAAAACCAAGGCCAAGCGAAAAGAAATGCTGTAAATAGAATCTGCAGTGAATACATTTGACATACCAAAGCAAAATAAGTCAACATTATCATGGGTAATTAAACCTCTTATGTATATTTCACCAAAGCTCAACCAATTTTCTGTTACAAATCCTTCTAGATAACAAGTCATGCAAAAATTAGATAAATTGAAAGCCCTAAAAAAAGAAAAGAAAAGAGTAGATGGCCATAAATCCCAAATGATGCTCTTCCTTCACAAAGAAAACTGGTTTCTGCGACTTGCAATCTGTAAATTCATGGATTGAGAAATGAGTTTGGTTTGGAGTGAAGGTGGTGGTGGAACCCATTTGAGTTTGTGGGTTTTAATTTGGTTTGGATTATGGTGTTTGGAATGAATGAAAGTAGTGGTGGCAAAGTTTTATAGGAATTGGAAGAAAGGCCTAAGCTTTCTTTTCCAATTGAAGCTCAGTTTTGTTGCGGTGTTGCATAAACATAAAAAAAATAAAAAAAAAGATGGCACTTGAGAGGAACCCTCAAAATAGTGTAGGAAGACAGAGAAGAACTCCCAAAAATTGAGGAACCCTGGGCCTTGGCGAAATAGAGAGGTTCTAGCGGAGAGAGATAGAGCTATGGTTTGGATTATGTTGGGAGTATAAAGAAAATTTTAGTGACAAAAGCTAGATGGAAGAGTTGAAGAGGTTAGAACACGATGGACCATCATGGAACACCATATAGTGTGTTCGGTTCTACTTTTGTAAAATTAATTCTATATATAATTGATTTTATTGGAATTAATTTAGTTAGAATTGATTTTGAGATAAAGTAATTTATATTTGATAATTTCTCTAAAAGTGATTTTGATAAAAAAAGAAAAATTTTTACTTTTCTTAGAATTAATTCTAGAGATCATAATTGATTCTTAGAGTGAATAATTAAATATTATCAAAAACTCCCAGAATCAATTCTAGAGCCTATAATCAATCCTAGCGAGCTACCAAACACACGAGCAAACTACTTCTTTATAAAATGGCACACCATGGACCATAGTTAATCTAATACATGCTAGAACTTGCCTTCTTCTAAATGTATGTTAAAGTATTTCCCCATCTCCTGCGAAAGGGAACATAAACAGATATCCGAGGATGAGCACCCTTCTAAACGGAGAAACTGATAGGAAAGGACAAAATGCAATAAGTGAAGCAGTATTCGGATGGAATCATGGAATCGCAAAAGCACGTTATTTATTATTTAAAAAATAAATGGTACAATTTCCAAGGGCCAAATTCGAACACTACCCGCCAAAGCCTCTAGCTCCGGGACTTTTATCCAGCAGTTAGAACTTTTTTACATTAAACTAGGTTTATTATTTATTTTATTTATTTATTTTTAAGCAAAGGAAACCATAAAGTAAGTACTACTTATTTCATTGAAAAATAATTTATAAACAATAAAATTTATTCATTTAATTATTAAATATATGATATTATTTTAATGATTAAATATAATAAATTTTGAAAAATTAGACATTTATAAATATGTAATATACTAATCGATATTTACTAACATTTGTCTTTATAACATGTAATATTTTAAAATAAATAAAATCAATAAAGTATTCAATTATATTTAAATTATGTTAAAATTTATAGACCTAATTTATTTAATGAAAACTTTTGATTTAATGATAGAATAAATAAACCTTAATATCCATAAAAAAGTTGTTCAAAGAAATAAGTATATGAAGACTTTTTTAAATGAGTGGATCCTTACATCCTTTTTAATTTTTTAGTCAATATCTTAAGAATATTAACTAAAATTTAAAAAAATTATTTTGAAATATATATTTTAATCTTTAATCAAGTAAATGTATTAGTACAATTTTTTTAAAAAAGATTAATTTCTTAATCAATATTGATTAAACAAATTTCTTTTGAATAAAATACAATGAAACCCATTTTGATAAGGTATGCTCAATATTTTTTAAAAACTATACTTTATAATAAAAAGTTACAGTTCAATATAAATAATTATATATTAATAATAGAGTTTAATTATAATGTATTGATGGTATAAATTTTTTTTATATTGTTATCAAATTATATATTATTATATTAATAAATATATTTAATTTTTATATCTATTATTTCAAAATATATATATATATATATATATATATATATATATATATATATATATATATATATTTGATTAGATGATAATATAACAAAAATATTTTATATTATCCGTATATTAAAATTAAATTCTTAAAAATATTTGTTATAATATAAGATAAAAGGTGTAATAGAACATGATTTTTCAAAAAATACATAATGCAAGTCAACTTATGCCTCAATGTTACAACTTTTTTAATCATAAAATTTCATATGGTAATGTTTAAAATTGTTGCAACATTGTAGTAGTAACTCTTTTTTTCCAAGGTAGTATCAAAGTAGCGCCTAAATACACATAAATCTAGACCAATGCAAGCAATTTCACGCCAAGAAATTATGGGCGCCGGTGTGATGTGGCAGCATTTGAATTCTCGCTCAATTCTTACCCTCATTTATTGATGTCATTACTTATTAAATTATTACAATTAATACAAGAAGGTAACAGATAAGGTTTTTTCTGAAATTAAACCTGAACGGAAGAACCAAGCACGTTCCCCCCGCTGCCTCTAGTCAAAGTTCTACTCAAAAGCACTGACAGGAGCAGCGAGATACACAACCAAAACGAACATCTTTTGAGCTTTAATGTCAACCTTGCCACTCCGCTCCTCACGCTCCCTATGACAAGAAACGGCAACACCTTTGCAGTTCCAAATTGCAGATGATCTGGACCAACCAAAAAGATTACCCATTCACACCACTATTATTACTCTTCACGCATTATTATTATTTTTATTTTTCATAATATTTCTGAGTTGGTGAGAGATCAATTGTATTTTTTTTTAAAATAATATTTAAACTCATTTTCCCTACCCAACTCACTGCCAAAAAAATCGAGCAAAAAGAGCGTTAATTGAAGAGTGTATACCACCCTGTTTAGAGATGAATTCCATAATTTTTTATAAAAATATATTTTTTTGTATATATACTCATGGATGCATTTTTCTATGAGCTTTGGATGTAATGAAAATTATAAAACAAAAAACTTGAATCAAAAAGATAATTGTTTTCAACTATAGATTTCAAGATGAGTTGAGAACTGCATCGAAAATTTACTTACAAATAACACATATTTTTTATGAGTCTATATCGTATAATAAATTCAAAAAATAAGTAAGTATATCAATAGTCTTTTTTGAAATATGTGGATTTTAGGATCGAATGTATAGGACTCTATATTTAAGGGACTGAACCCTTCCACTTGAACAATACTCTTCACCCTTTATTATTGTGCGATTAGCCGAGACCTTTTTTCACTCCTAATCAGGGTCGTTGAGAGTGTTCAATCATTGAAACTGACTCCTCCAACCTCCTTCTCTTCCTATCAGTATTTTCTTTCCTACCTTCCTAAAATTTCAAGGGGTTTTGAAGAAAAAAAATCCATGCTTAGTTTGAGTCTTCTCTTTTGATTCCTGGCACGCTTCCCTATTGTTTTATTTTCTTTTACTTATTATTTTTCGTGTGTTTCTTGGTCCCCATTACATGAATCATGGCAAATGTTTCTCCTCCATTATAGCTTCATCATAACGCATGTTCCCGCTTGCTCCTTCAAGTTATCATTTCCCGTGTTAGTTGTAGTTGTTGGTGCTTTGCATGACTCGAGGTGTAGTAGGAGGTTCAATTCATAAGAATCTAGAAGCTTCTCTTCGGTAGAAGAAGTGGGTTAATAAGTTTGCTTCGTTTTGAGGTTTACCTGTTTAACTACTTTCTTTGCAATCCTTACGAGTCTTTGTCCAATAAGATAGCCAAAGCAAAAAAAAAAAAAAAAGAAAAAAGAAAAAATCACAGATCTCTCTGTAGTACGACGTAGCAGTGAAAGTACAAGGTCTTGTAGGTTGTTTAAGTAGGTGGTTGTGGTTCATGTTCTTATAGGTGAAAAAAATGCTAATCTCTAACGTAGAGGAACAGATTCATCTGATGCCTTCAGAGAACGCTAATTTGAGCCGAGATTCTGTTGATGGGTTGGTTTCAACCGTTTACACTGACGTGGGTGTGGTGCCAGAGCACGAAAAGAACGAGCTTGAGAATTTGATATCCAATTTAGAAAGTATATAAATAAATAAAGTTGCATCCTTTGTTTTTTTTTTTTTTGGCTCACAGATTTAAATCTGTAAAAAATAAATGTTACTAATTTTGTTTTATTTGAGTTGAATTGGATGTGTAGGAGAAATTGAGCAGCTGAGGATTAAGCACAGAACGTGGGATGAAAAGCGGAGAGAAGCATTGAGAAAGATATTAGACATCAAAGGTAGTACTATAGTAATAGTATATTGAGTTGATGAGAGCATTAATTGGAGTTTTATTTGTGCTATTTAGTTTCAACTGTTGAAGAATTTGAATTTGCTATGCAGGCAGCATTAGAGTATTTTGTAGGATTCGGCCATTTCTGTTGGCGGAGAAGAGAAGAGGTTTCGAACCCGTTTCGGCCGGATCGGAGAGGATCCAGGTTAAGTTGGGAGCGACAAGGAAAGATTTTGAGTTTGATAAGGTCTTCTGTCAAGAAGCAAGCCAAGGCTAGTATTAAATGTCAGTGCATTTGCCAACTTTAATTATCCTTTATAGTTCCAAGTTTTTTACTGAGGTGTGTATGTATGTATGTGTTTGCCCTTGGTTGAAAATTGAACCTCGACAGAGAGTGTTTTTGTTGAGGTTGGGCCAATTCTCAGATCTGCAATGGACGGGCACAATGTGTGTGTTTTCGCTTATGGTCAAACAGGCACAGGCAAAACATTCACAATGGTTAGTGAAAATTGTGTTAGTATTTATGTGCGAAAATCTAAATTACTCAGTGTGTGTGGCAGCATCAGTAATGGATGGTGTTTTTTTTTAAAGGACGGTAGCAATGAACAACCAGGGATTATTCCGCGTGCTCTTGAAGAGATCTTTCGTCAAGCCTCTATGGATAGTTCATCTTCTTTTACCTTTTCAATGAGCATGTTGGAAGTTTACATGGGCAATCTCAGGGATTTACTGGCTCCGAGACCATGTAATAGAGCATATGAGCCTGTGACAAAGTGGTAAAAATTTTTTCTTGTACTTTTCACTCTAAGATCTCAAACTAAGACTAAATTCCATAGGGTAACCCGTGTAAAAACTCTGGCTCATTTGCCCCCTTTACAGCAATCTCAACATCCAAACAGACTCAAAGGGGTTGATTGAAATTGAGGGTCTCTCAGAAGTGCAGATTCCAGATTATGCTAAAGCCAGATGGTGGTACAACAAGGGTAGAAGGTTCAGATCTACATCATGGACTAATGTCAATGAGGCATCAAGCAGGTCACACTGGTGGGTTATAGGTCTTATTAGATGCTCCAAACTATTTCCAATTGGTTTCTCAGCTTGATAGTTACGTTATCTGTTTAGCTTCATATATCTAGCTTGACAAGGATAAACATTTTTCGACATGGGGATGCTTTGGAAGCCAAAAGAGAAGTAAGTAAATTGTGGATGGTTGATCTTGGAGGCAGTGAAAGGTTGCTTAAAACTGGAGCCAAAGGACTAACACTTGATGAGGGCCGTGCCATTAATCTTTCCCTTTCAGCTTTAGCTGATGTCATTGCAGCTTTGAAGAGGAAGAGGTGCCATGTGCCTTACAGGCAAGTACTCTGCTAGTGATGATTTGTCATGTTTAATTGTGCCCTTTTTTAGCTGCTGCATGTGATATGTGCCTGAAAAAAGCTAGTTATTACAAGGATGAGTCCTTTTTACTGCAACAGGTTCTTCTGACATTCCAATTGTTGTTTCTTTCTAGATAATCAAAGTATCATATAGCTAATGATTTTTATGCTACTACTTTGTTTGCAGAAATAGCAAGCTGACTCAAATACTGAAAGATTCTCTTGGTATGATACTACTTTATTCTCTAAACTGCTTACATCACCAACTTTCATGTACAAAATAGTGATAAATTTTCTTGTACAGAATTACAATCTTGTAGAAATTGAAATATTTTTTTGCACGTTTAAATATCTGACTTTGCAAAATAATTAAGACTAGAGTAAGAACAGTGAGGAATGATCAGATTTCTTTGTTAAGGTGTCAACATCTGTATGAAATGTGCATATGCAGATGTGTCCATGATTTGTGTGCTGAACCTTTTTTTTTTAAACATTTTTTAAAAGAAAATTTAATACGTTTACCCTTCATAATCAAATACTTCAGGTGATGGCTCAAAGGTCTTGATGCTTGTGCATATAAGCCCTTCTGAAGAAGATGTTTGTGAGACAATTTGTTCTTTAAACTTTTCAAAGAGGGCAAGAGCAGTAGAGTCCAACAAAGAAGTACCAATGGTATGCTTATTGAAATTTGTTCTAGAGAAAGTTCCTGATTCAACACTGTTTGAAGATTGCTAACTGCATGCATGTACTATAGGAATTGAAGAAGCAAAGGGAGAAGAAGATTATGGAGCTTGAGGAAGACATTAGCGAAGCTGTAAAACAATGTCAGAATTTAAGGGATCAAATACAGAACGTTGAGTTCAAGTTAAGTGAGAGTAAAGAGCTCTTCTCAACCACATATAGTCTTCCGGAAAATGAGAACGTGGCAAGCTCTACTAGTCCCAAAGATGATGTCCAAGAGGTCATTGAAACTCCTAAAACATCTAAGAAGACTATTCAAAGAAATTTCTCCAATTCAGTGCCTCGATTCATGAATTCAACTGTTGCTAGTCGCCAAAGGCAAAGTGCTGCAGAACGAGAAATTGGTGGCAGATCAAAAAGTTTAAGATCAGTGGTCACTAGAAGTTCAGTCCAGTTTCCATGTTCCCAATCATTAAGCCATTCAGATCTCCGCATCAAAGCAATACTGCGAAGTTCAAACGGAAAATCTCGACCTGCTGAAACAAATACTGTTCTCACAGAAAGGCCAAAGAGCAATGAATTGGAACCGAAAATCGTAAATCCTCGAAGCAAGATGGTTACATCTTCAGATCCAAACTTGAGAGTTACATTGTGTCGTCATAGAAGAAGAATGTCTGATCTGATCTAAGGGTGAAAAGACTTACTGGTTGCACATTTTTCAATGTTGTGAAGTGGTTGCCTGTTTAACTCTTTTCAGTTTATAATTTGTCTATAACAAATTGTAGCGAGTGGTATGTTAACAGGTGTGTTTTTGAGTCTAAGTCTTCTTGGGTTGTTGGTCATGGAGATCTGTTAATTAATTGTTTAACATGATCTTGCTATATTTATGAGCTTGATGGTCCTATTAATCATTTGTTTATGTGATTGTGTAGCCCACATGGGGCCTGTAACTTTTACAGAGGTGTGTCATGACGTTTATATGAATACAACTGTTATTTGACCTTGACTATGGATCGATGAAGTGAAAGGGAATGAGGAAAAGTGTTTGGAAGAGATTCTGAGTGAAGTGGGGTAGGATGGAGGAAGCGGCACCTCCAAATTCTTTAAACTACTTGTTTTGTTCTTTTCACTTCCAAGAGCTGCTTGAATTCCATCACTCAAAGAGGTTGCATGCGTAAACCTGTCCCTAATGAATCGTTTTTTAACTTGTTATTTGAGTTTGAGTGCTATTATTCTGATTGAAAAGATGTTTTTTTTTTTTTTTAAAGATTTTTTTATTTTATTTTTTTGTATATTTGGATAATTGTTTTAGAAAATGTATGATCATTAGAAAAGGTATAAAAATATATTTTTAAATTATAAATTTTTTATCTTCTAAACAAATGTTTTTATAACAAAAAAGATGCTCAAGGATAAAATAAATTTTTTTAATATTATATTTAAATATAAATCAATTTTATATTTAAACATAAAATAAATTTATTTTTTTAAAAGATTTTCTAAAACTTTTTTTTTCGAAAGCTCATTCAAACGAATTCTGAGAGCTTTTCGGCTCATTTTAAATCTCCGATCCATTCTCATATAGATTTCTTTCTTTATGATGTTTGTTTTGAATTTAGAGCCTACTGCCCGGAAACACTCTGTTCACAACTTCAAAGTCCGTCACATACTACTTCTATGGGTATTTGATTCAGAGTCATTCTATGGGTATTTAATTCAGGAACAACTACTTTGTCCTGTTCAACGTAAATGAAGATATTGACTGAGTTGTGGATATTTTGTGTTAAATAGCTTCTTTTTTTTTTTTTTTCAAAATATCCTGTGATCAAGCGCAGAATTCCCCATAATGCAAGTTTGTACACACGCTAGATCCACAGTTAACATGCCATTAGTAGATAACACGTAAGAGGAAGGATCTGTGGATTATCTAATTATACGCAATTTTAATAATCTTAAAAGGGAAGTGTTGGTTATCTGGAAATATAATTCAAAACTGTTTGGTGAAATGTAATAGAAAGCATTTCATTACTCATCCTGAGACAGTGATAGTGCATATCCTCAAATCTTCCATTTTGTCTCTGTTTTCCTGAAAGGTTTATATTAGAATCCTAAACTTGTCTTGTTTTAACAAGTAACCTTTATCAACATCTAGATTTGTCAAGCAGCACTAACGTGAGGTGAAGAAATTATTTGGTATCTGAATAATAAGCAAAGAGTGGCTCGTACTAGCCAAACAATAGATCTCTTCTGATAAATCAGGTCCTCTGATTCTACCTTCATATGTAAAACTATAATAGAGCTGTGCTTTGCTTAGGAAGGTGGTTTTTCATGGTCACTCATACAAACTGGCTGCAAAAAAGCCATTTCTTTTGCCTTGTTTGATATTATACTTGAGGGAAAAGAGATCAATGACAAGAATAGCACTTTGTTTATCTTTGGTCCATTTTTTTCAGTTATAATAACAAGCTCAACACTCACCAAAGACAAAAGCAGAACAAAGTTTGACATCAGACAACTAAAACAAGGCAGATAATACCCCCTGCAATCTCGGACTTGAAGCACATACAAACACCTCTAAAAAACGAGTGTAGTGCAGATCGCAATTCACAAAACCACGATAGTAGTGCTTATTTATAAAACTCACACTAGTCTTGCTTTAGAGAATAAGAGAAGTATTCCAGCTGAATATGGAAGAAGTAATAGAAACAGTTCACAGTATTTGGATAGATTGGAAGGCTATTTCTATTCCTTTCAAATTTTGCGTGTGCCAATAGGAACGTCACTGCCACTGCCACTAAAATGTCAGAAACTTTAATATTTTCTTCTTGCAATAGATGGATTTTTCCATTCTGGCATTCACCTTGTTAGCATTTTAATTGGAAGTTCATGAGTTGATAACAATTGACAGATAGCACTCTATAGATATCATATCAGACAATAAGTCTTTGCAAAACTATAGCTAAATGCCATGACGCCAAGTTAGTCCCACATCATCTAATGATACGTGTTGAAGCGTTAGAGAATTTGTAAATAGGAAGAGAATAGCAACATCACAACATACGTACTTCGATGGGTCAATAGGTGATTAAGAAGGCCCATGGCTTAGGTTGGTGATTCTCATTGCACTTGGGAGGGGTGCGAGCCATCATCATAATTTGTGGTGGGGGGCTTGTGTTCGTGCGGCAAGTCTCTGCCTAATTTTTAGTTTAAAATTTTATATAATGATATATGGTACATTGATATTGATAATTTGTGGTATCGGGGCTTGTGTTCGCATGGCTTCTGCCTAATCTTTAGTTTAAAATTTTATATAATGATATATGATATATTGAAATTGATTATGTTGTGTTTGACAAATATGAAAAATTAGATATGATAAAAGAATAACTTGTTATTTATTATACTTGATAAAATTTATTTTTAATCAAAAATTTATTTTTAATAATTTTATGTTAGATTATTATATATATATATATAGAGAGAGAGAGAACAAATTTGTTAATATTGATGTAAGATTTGCTATTCTTACATTTTTAATAGAATATAATTTTTATTAATCTAACTATTGAATTATAATTAAATATCATGTAAATAATTTGTGTCAAATTTTAAAAATATTGAATATAATTAAAGATTTGATCAAATAGTTATTTTTTATATATATTTAAGAAGTATTTATTATGTTAGTTAAATATATATAAAAAGTGTTTTGACATTTTTTAAATTAATAGGAAATTTTATAGGCATAATCTATAACATGAAATTTTAATCTAACAATTAGTTTTGTAAAAGATTTCTTTAATAAAGTATTATTCAATGATATAAGAAATTAATTTAACTTATATAATCATATTAGACAAGGAAACAAGTTAGATTGAACTTTTAATGATGCTTCATATGATAATTTGACACAATAAGAGATACTGAAAAAGAAATATGTGCTGATAATCATTCTCAAATCAGATAATGATAAGTTGGTTCACTTGAGACAGTCAATCGCAAATTATAAGTGAAGATCATGTAAATTATATGTGAAAAGGTCACACAATTGAGGTGGTTTGTTTAGCTTTTTTGTTCAAATTTTTTTAACTGTCAATGCATTGTATATGATAATTTGAATTTTAATAATTTCAATTATTTTATATGAATTCAATCTATTTATTAATTATTAATTATGACTAATTATTTTAACATGATTAATATTGATAATTTTAAAAATTTGAAAGTGTAATTAATTTTTTATTTGTTTTATTTTTTTAATGAAAAAAGAACTAAAACAAATAATTTTTTTGATGAATTAAAACAAATAATTTTTAAAATTTATTTTAATAATTTCTTATCAAACAACATATATATTAACACTAATTTTTAAATTGTCAAACTAAATACTATTTAAACAAAAATAGTTCAATTTAATGCAGGCTAATATAATTATTTCTATTTTATATTTTATTAACTTGATTTTTCAAATTGCAAACACGGAACACCCCCTTAGGTATGTCTATTTTTTGGTTGTTAGTATGTAGATCTGTTGTTTGGTTGTTAAGTTGGAATTATAGTGTGATTTTGGTTAAGGTTGGCGCGGCTGTTTGTTGAGAATCACTCATTGTTCACGTCTAAAAATCTATTACCTTCTAACTTCCTGAAATTTTTATTTTATATTTGTAAGATCACAATATTTAAATATTGTTTTCTAAAAAATAATAACATATAAAAAAATTGGTATAAATAATAAAAGGCACGTCCTATAAAATGACAAGTACAATACAAAATCGATGCCGAGAGATATAATATGAAATTGATGTCAAGAAATGCAATCGATATATAAATAAGGTCATGTTAACTGAGATGCAAAATGCAATTGATGTAGCGAAATGAACAAAAAAGAAGAAGACATAGGTGTAGCAAAATGGTTGATCATATTACAATTGATATAATTGTGCAATACATCATAGCCTGTGTTTGAAAAAATTGTAAGATTAAAATTATTTCAATAATAATTTATTTATATGAACACTTTTTTATATAATCGATTATGTGAGAATCAATTTATATTTGGATACTAAGTGTGTGTTTGGATTAGTATTTACAAATGAGGATTTGCTTCAACTTGATTCTAAAAAATTGATTTTGATAAAAAATAAGTTAGTGTTAACGTGATTTATGTTTGGAAACTTTTATATCAAAAGTTATTATGACATAATGGATATTATTTGGATAATATAAATCAAAATCATTATTGGATGTATAATTACTAAAATAGACATAAGTTTTATATTACACTTCTAATATTACCTTTTTATTTTATTTTTTATTTTTGGTATGTTTAAAAAGACTATATTAATATTATTATAAAAATTATATAAATATTATTTTAATATATTTCATAAATATGATTATGAATATTATAAACAAAATTATACTAACAATACTATTATAAATAAATCAAACTAATTTTTTAAAAAAATTATTATAAATAAATTGATGAAGAAAATTTCTTGTACAATTAAAGTTTATTTAAGTGTAATAAAATAAAATTATTTTTAAATATATAATTTTAATAACTTATAAATTATTAAATCTTATTTATTAAATAATGAGTTTAATTTGTATGCATTGACAGTGTGATAGAATTTTATATTGTCAACCAATAAAAATGCAAGAGAATGTCAAATCATACTGGATAATCATCCACTATGATGAGGGCCCGATAATAATTTGGCACTTTCTTACATTCATATTAGTGAATTTTATATTATTAGTACATATAAATTAATCTCTTAAATAATATCCAAATAATATTATAATATTAAGTTAAAGGATATTTTTGTTAGTACGCACCCCTAACTGATTTTCACTCTACGCAAAGGCAACAAAAAGTTGTTTCCACGTTCAAGCATTCAAAATTGAGTATGAGTCCATAATCAATTTTGGTAGAAAATATCCAAACATATAGGCACAACTTTCAATACTCCAAAAGTAGGTTGGGTGGCTTTGAACGCCAATCCAAACATACTCTAAACTGAGAAGTAGTTTTAAGATAATTTATTTTGTTTGAATTATATAAAAAAAATTTCTTTTTATATGATAAAATTACTATAAAGAATATGAAATAATTATTTATAATATTTGATATTTATGGTCAATTTGGTAAAAATATAATATTATCAATACTGTACAAATTGATTATAATAAAGTAATGTCCAAATTTTTGCTTCTGCTTACTTTAACATAGCTTAAATTTTTTCAATCAAATTATAACTTATTCCAAATAAATTACCCAAACAAGACTAAAATTTCCAAAACAACTTTTTTTTGCGTAAAACAACTTTTTCCCTTATTCCCAAACATGCTAACAATGGAAGAATTTGATAATAAATAAAGATAGAAACCATGAGAATACTTGGTTGTAGCCCCCCTGGGGCCCCAAAAGAAAAAGAGTCCAGTTCTTAGTCAAACGAGAAAACATATCTAATTGAAACAAAATAAGAAAAAAAAAATATTTTACCCTAAACTATAATAGATCATTTGCATTTTCCAACAAAAATTTAAAAAGCATGTAGCTTGAATCCTAAACTTCTTTTAAAGTGCGCTATTCTTTCTGTTAAGTTTTTTTTTTTTTTTTATCTATTATTAATAAAAATAGAACATATTTAATAAAGTTTAGAGTTCAGGTTGCAAATTTTTCTTCAATTTAAAAACTAAAGTGCATATAATTTGAAGTTTAGGGACAAAGTATACTTGTTTTACAATAACAATGGATAAAAACTTAACAAATGGACTAAGATACATATTCAAAAAATTTTAGGATTTTAGTTGTGCACTTTTTAAATTTTGGGAATAGAGTACATTTTTCCTTAAGAAAAATAAAATAAAAGTAGTTTCTACTAAGGTTAAAATTGTAAATAACATTTTATTTAAAAAAATTATAAGTGTTCTATTTCAAACCACTAAATTGAGGGTATGAAAAAGCGCAATTTGAAGGGTGGGGAGCAAGGTTAAGAAAACTGGACCAGGTATCGAATCGGTTAAGATAGGGGTTCAGATATATATATATATATATATATATATATATATATATATATATATATATATATATATATTTATTTATTTATTTATTTAAATATATACATATGATCAATTAAAAAGCAAAAAATTATATTAAATTATTAACAATAACATAACTAATGCAAAATAATATTTATTATGAGGTACTTTATCAAATATTTTAAATATAAAATCTATTTATTTTAATTTTCACTTACATTTATTTTGTAAAATATTCACAGACAGTATAACAATCATTTTTAATTTTAATTTTTAAATTAATTTAAGAGTGTATAACAAATAAGCATACTAAAAGAATCAAGATTTTAAAAGAAATAAATTTTTGTTTTGATTGAGCTTTTTTTTTTTTAATAAAAGAGACAATAGTATTTTTATCAAAATTTTTAAAAAAACCAAACCAGTCAACCCATTTGACCGATTTGATTCACACCGGTTCATCGATTTTTCTCGATTTTGACCACATCCGAATTTATGGTAAAAATTGGACCGACCAGTCCGGTCCAATTCTATTAACAGTGGTGGGGAGTGGTTTGGGTTCTCTTCCATAATCACTTCATGCTATTACTAAAAAAGCTCGCAAACAACGAAGTTAACAATATTTAGTACTCCACTCTATCACAAGCCCTTCCACACCCATCCAAACATGCTCTAAGGATAGATATTAACATTAAGGTGCTTGCTTAGATGCAGATAGAAAAAAAATTTTGCATATGAAGACCTTATATATATCAAATCATTACATGACAGGTGTGGTAGTGGGGTCCACATAATAGGAAGGTCAACCTGCTCCAACGTGAAGATTTTGATTCGAGAGAACACTATACTAATAGTTCAGGAAGTGTTTATGCTAGATGTGTATAAAAGGTTCCGATCATGAACTTCTATCTCTTATTGGATCTTAAAAAGAAATAATTTAAAATTTAATGTATTTTTAATGCAAGAGTCAAAACAAGAAGGATCCCTGGTCTTTCCATATAGATACTAGAATAAAAAAACCCATCAGTTCATCTTCCCCAAAGCCTCGAAGGAACCCATGTGTCTCCGATAGCCGACTTTTGTCACCCCTCCCCTCCCCTCGCCACCGCCATCACCCTCGTGACGGCGACTGCATCTACAACACAATGTGGGCACCACCTCCATCTTCCCCAACCACCACAAATCGCCGCTGCATCTTCCTCCACATCCGCGACCCATCCATTACTTCTTGCAGATATTGTGATTGACTGGGTATCTAGCTTTCAGGTAGTTGTTGTTGGCGTCGTGGCCTAGAGCGGCGGTGGGTATCTATTATCTGAAGTCCGATCTGCATTTCCAGAACTACATTTTTGACTTCCCCCAATATACCCGTGGTGGATCTGATGGCGCTGTAGCTGCCGAGGATGTAGTTGCGGGTGTTGGGGACGCTGTCCTCGGAGGTGAAGGGCTGTTGCCGTGAGTAGGGTCCGTAGCTGGAGATGGGCGAAGAACAGGGCTAGCAAATATTTTTTTTTTCTTTTTGTAATATAATTTCTTTTTATCACTTTTAATGTTAATCCAAATCACATAATTAGATTAAACCACAAGTTGACCTTTCTATCATGTGGACCCTATTATTTACACATGTCATATAATCCACATAGCATCTTCGTATGCAAATTATTTTCCCATCTACATTTGAGCAAACACCTAACATTAAAGATTCTTATATACTAGAAATAACGTTCATGCATTGTAAATAAAAATATGTTTTTAAAGAAATATATGATAGTAAATAAAAATTAAATAAACCAACGATATATATATATATATATATATATATATATATATATATATTACACAATATTTTTAATGCAGGAGATGTATTTTTTTTTTAATTATAAGAACTCTTAATTCCCTTGATAAGATCATTGTGGACAATATAATATATTATTTATTACAAAACATAGATTTTCGTAAGTACAACCTCATACTGTTCAATGATTGAGCTTTACTTTTTTTTTTCTTATTTTCATATAACATTAAGAAATTTATTGCATACTTGTTTAAGTAATTCTCCAAAATTGCGAATAGTTTAGGTCACTTGAAAGAAGAGGGTTATCATTTATTTTGGTCAACACACAAATCTACAAAGATAGAAATAGCTTATTATAGGTTTTATTTATATAGAAAGAGAAAATAAGTAAAATATAAGGAAAAACAAATGTAAAAGCTGATAAAACATATATATTAGGATTAGTAGTCATTTAGTCACTTCTTTTAAACATATAATATTTTGTTAATTATGTCTACCTTAGTGTTACACACTTGTTCTATAATGAAATGAAATAAAATCTTAACCTATTAAATAATTGAAAAGTGAAAATATTTTGTCCGATTTATAGATAAATTTAATTTAGGTAAAATTAAATTATTAGACACTGAATTTTTTGGGTAAAAATCAAATAGATTACTATATTTTGAAAGTTTGTAATTAAGTTACTGGATTTACAAAATGTTGTAATTGGTCCTTGAATATAAATATTCATTAAAAATTTCTCAATGAAAATGAAATAATCTTAGATACCAATTCAACTAGTATATAACACATAGGATGATATTTTAGAAATTTCCTTTTCATGGACAAATTTTTTATAGATGTTTGTGTCCGAGGACTCAAACATTTTATTAGCTTAGGGACCAAATTGTAAATTTTAAAAGTATAGGTATCTAATTGAATTTTTAAAAAAATTTAAGGACTAATAGATTAATTTAACCATTTAATTTGTTTTTTTGAAAAAATGTAAGCAAACTAATTATCAAAACTTAAATCACAAAAATTATGCCATAATGAGCTAGCATTTCCATGTAATTATTTAAATTTTGAGCTAATAAGATTAGTAGATAAAAATGAATATTGGTATAGGAAATTAAATAAAGTGTCACTAAAACTAATTTTTCTTGAGAATGTTAAGGCCATTTATTTTTTTAAATTTGATTATTAAATAATTCAAAAGTTAAAATACTTTTTAATTGCTTTGTAAATAAATTTAATTTTAAAAATTTTAAATTTTGTGCAAATTAATTCTCAACTAAAATCACAAAAATTAAGTTATCATGGGCTATAATATTAACATAATTATTTAAACTTTAATATAATTATATTCAATGATAAACGTTTAATGTTATTATATGCAACAATATTAAATAATATTATTATGCAATTATTACAAATTAGAGTAAATTTTAATTACAAAATGTGATAAGTAATGTAACAATTGCAAATTAGAGAGAATAATAATTTCATTCATAATCTTAACCTATTAAATAATTTAGAAGTAAATATATTTTATATATATTATTTAAAGATAAATTTAATTATACATTTTTAAAAAATATTAAGTAGAATAATTATCAAAATTTACATCACAAAATTTATGTTATCATAAGTAAAATTAGAAAATTCAAACATAAAGTATTAATATTGTTATGTGCAACTAAATAAAGTGTTACATAAAACTAATTTTTTCAAGATGTTAATGTCACTCTTCCTTTAAACTTGACTATTAAAAATTAAATAATTCAAAAGCAAAATTTATTTACAAAAATCAATTTAAAAATTTAAAAATTTTAATAAAATTAATTCTCAAGATTAAAAATTGCAAATGTTAAATTATCATAAGCTAGTAATATTAAATTTTAATGTAATTAAATTTAAAAAATAAACTATTAATATCATTATATTCATGACAGTGTTAAAAATATTATTTTTAACTATTATAAATTAGAATGAATTTTAAATGTAAATTATATAATAAATTGCACTCCCCTCTCTTAAGAGATATTCTTATTATATAAAACTCCCCTTTATTTTCAAAGCATATACTTTATCCAAAATATTTTATTAATTCAAATATGTATATAAATTTACTAAACTACCCATTATACAAATTATTTTATTAATTAGTGTTAATATTTTTTAAAATTTTATATTTTTAAATTTAGTTATTCATTATTTAACATTATTAAAATTACTTCATCTTTATAAATTCTTGAGAATTGATATGCTAATATTAATGACACTATATTTATTATGATTATTTAATTCTTATTTAATGATTTTAAACATATAAAATTTAATATAGCGTTGATATTTTATTTTCATTTTAATAAATTAGTTCAAAAAGTATTTTATTAACATTAATATTTTACCATTAGTTATCACATATTGTAGCCCAAAATATTAAAAAGTACACAATTTTTATTTTTTAAAAATTATAAATTATTATTATTGTTAATAATTTATTTTCTCAATATATTAATAATTTAAAATTTAAAATTAAAATATAAGTATAAATATGTGCATCAATGTTGTTATTATTGTCAGTCACGTATCTTTTATGCAAAAAAAGATTTCAATATATATAACTACTAATAAGGGTACTTTGATTAAAAAAAATTAGATAATAAACATAAAATGATGAAAATTTAGTTAAAAACTTAAAAATGGATTAAAATATAACACATTTTGTCTTTTAGGAGAAAGGAAACGACTGGGTAATAAGAACATCTCTTAAAAGGAGGAAGTGTAATTTATTCTAAATTATATTACTACTTGAATTACATAAAACGAGCAAATTAGAATAAATTTTAATTAAAAAAATGTGTTAATCATTAATTAAAATGGAGTGAATTTTTCATTCATTAATTGCAATATATATATTGTTACACACTCTGTAAGATACAAAGAATCCTAGAGATCTAAGTAAGCACTAAGGTGTTGGAATTGAGTTATTTGGATGAAAACCGCTCAAAAATCAATTTCGGACAATCAAATCTCTCTAATTTATAAAAGCTTGTCTAATTTAAATTTCTCAAATCTCTCTAATTATACTTCCGCCATTTTTTTTTGTGATTAGAAGTTTAGATAGGTTTAGCACAAGTCATTCCACTAAGGCCAGAGCATGACTCTCGAGCTCAAAAAGCACTTACAAAATTACTTATCAACGAGGTCCTCACATCGGCAACGAGAATCAAACTCAGGTTCTTGTGGGATTCGAGCCCATTGTTTACTAACTATGCCAACCATCATTGGCGTATTTCCACCATTCTACAATAAGAAATAACTTAGAAAGTGTTATCATGGATTTTTTTTTCTGTGTTCCATATTACATGTCATTTTAGAATTCAAAACAAAAAATTGATTATCTCGTCAAAAACAAAAACAAAGAATTAATTATCATTTACGTTATCACTGTCTTTATTAATCGTTTGATTCATAAGTTCTTTCAAATTTTATTTATGCATATTTTTCTCTTATATATGACCTTTTATCAGTCTATCATAATTTTTTATTTTTAGTTAGAGTAAACTCTTAAAATAGTTCCTACCAAATTTCACATTGGATAAATTAGTCCATTAGGAAAAAAATTAAAATCGTGGTCCCTCACCTTCTAAAATGTAGGACAGGTTAGTCCTTTTGTTAAGTATCCATTGTTAAGTAGCTGACGTACACTATTAAGCGGCTAACGTGGTCTGTTTTGTGCAACCATAGCAAATGATAGAACAAATTAGTCCTTGATGAATTATAAAGAGTTCAAAATTAGTCATAATTCAAATCTAATTATTAAAATCTCATGTTAAAGTAAAATCCAAAATTCAAATCTCATTTTCCTCTTCTTTATTGCAGCAAAAACCTAAACCACTATTTTCATCTTCTTCCTCTTCATATCATAAACAATAGTTGTTTATATTATATGAGAATAGGAACTACGCATACAAGTGCAGATCAAAAATTAGTCAGCCCCAATCCTATTACTATCCTCAAATGCAAGTTACCAACTTACCATCATTGGAAGCTCATATACGATCAATTAACAAATAAACAATTATGATAATTAAACCACTACAGAGTTTTGTACATTACAACAAAACCTATGGATAATTACATCAAAAAAACATGATGGA
Organism: Pterocarpus macrocarpus; assembly: GCA_031439585.1. Classification (NCBI taxonomy): domain Eukaryota; kingdom Viridiplantae; phylum Streptophyta; class Magnoliopsida; order Fabales; family Fabaceae; genus Pterocarpus; species Pterocarpus macrocarpus. The sequence goes on from CM062516.1 coordinate 45,197,375, forward strand.
AAAAAGTGTAAGAAGAAGTACCAATACTGTAAGTGCCAAAGTTCTACAAAAAGTATAATAGAGTTAAGGAGAACTCAATTGTTATCCTTATTATTAGTATTATTTTGTTAATTCACCGTAAAAACATGTAAATAAGTTACACCCACCTATCATTTTAAGAGTACTTAAGTAAAGTGAAATAGTTTAGTTGTAGACAAGAATACTCACCTGAAAAAGATTTGGTTGCAAAACCTTGCATCTGTTTGTATCCAGCCATTCTTATTTTTATTTCAAATTGCCATAAAGACCTTTACTATTTTAGATATTTAGTTACTTTCAACTTTCATCTAAGCCAAGAACTTTATCCTTGACAAAGGGGTCCTCAAATATCTATAAACCTCAAACTTCTTGGGTGACAACTCCCTATACTTTTCACACTGCTCCTTCACTCAGTTGTTTCTATCTAGCAAACTATAAATCATTCCTAGGCAAGTAATTTGCAACATTCCAAACTATAAATCATATACCTATTCAAGTAGTGGTTGTAACTCATATTTATGGATATCACTTTTGGCTAATGTTTTAGGATATGAGGAGGAAGAAAATGATAATAGGGGTTTAGGTTTTTACTCTGACTTGGATGAAGAATATGAGATTCGGGCTTCAAGGTTTGAAAAGGAGGAAGATGTTAGGGTTCCCAATCTCATATAATACAAATAACTATTTTTTATAATATGAGGAGGAAGAAGATGATAATAGGGATTTAAATTTTTGCTTCAAAAACGAAGAAGATGAGATTTGAGTTTTAAGTTTTAGATTTTTGCTTCAACCAGGGACCAATTTGAACCCTTTATAGTTCATCAGGGACTAATTTGTTCTTTATTTGCCATGGTGGCATAAAAAGGGGCTGCATTAGCCACTTAATGGGTCATGTCAGTCATTTAACAGGTCATATCAACCACTTAATGGAAGGACTAACTTGTCTTACATTTTAGAAAGTGAAGTACCACGGGCTTAGTTTTTTTATTCCCCCCCTAAAGGACTAATTTGTCCGATGCAAAATTCGATAGAGATCACTTAAACCCCCAAAGTGGTCCTTGTCAATCAATAATTATTATGACTTTATGTTGCTTAGGTGCTATGAGAAAGACAATCAATAAAAAATTTGAGTAATTATAATAGTTTGAATTATTATATAAATAAAAATATCAAATAATTAACTAAACTAAACATTGATATGCTTGATTAAAGTTTGATTTTAATTTAAAAAGAAGTGTTTAGATCAAGGTAATTTAAGAAATCAAAATTATAATTAATTAATATGGATTATATATAGACAATTGGGAGTATTAATAGCCCCACCCAACTTTGTATCATGGCAGAAGTGTGAAGACTTGGATAAAAACTTCAACTAGCAATGTTGATGGGCATAAACTCATTCTCACATTAAAATGACCACCAACTCAAATGATTCTAAGGATGAAACTTGTTGGGCGCGTTATGCATTGCACCAGGTGAAGTCTAGTGCACCACACATTGTGAGATCAAACAGTCACAATTTGATTAGAACATTGACATCGATAGCCTAATGATTGTGAAACATTGTAGTTTTCTTCTTCATACTCTTCCTCCTTTGAAGCACTTTGCCACTGTTTGAGTCAAAGTGGTAGAGGTCGAACACTAGTGATAGGAACGTGACAGGGATGGTTAACCGGAGCTCAGGCTAACAATGGGTGGCAACAGAAACTGACTAATCGGTGCACCTTGGAATCGGCATCAATCACTCTGAGTTTCTCATTAAGGTGACGCAGGAAGAGAGCTTGTCATGGAGGGTGGCAATCTTGGTGATTTCGCAACGGAGTAAAGCCTTATGTATTTCTATTGGTGGCGATTTCAAATTATCTCTAAATTCTATTTCTTTTTCAACTTATCTATTATCTAATGCATATGTAACTATTAGAATTTTCTAGGTTTGGGTTTTCATTGATTGGTGTTTTTGATTTTATAAAAACAGGTTAAATGGATAGCCTAATTATTTACTAAAAACCCATGTAATTATTAAGTGATCCATTATGGGTTTCATATTCATCATGTATTATTCGGCTTGGGCTCAATGATGAGTATGTTGGAGGGTGTAGAGGCTCGAGGCAACCTAGATCTTTGGTGAATGGAACTAGGGTGCTATATACACTCATACTATGAGCAGGATCCCCATTCTTATCTTGACATACTTGATAGCTATTGCTCCATCAATGTGGCCATCTAGAAAAATAAGGAGATAGAATGGATTCTCTTGTACCTGGCATATGCATGTGCGTACGTTTTGTCTTGCAAAAAGATTCACAGATGGTGTTCATCAACAATGAGAGAGCATGAATGACCAATTCCCCTTGAATCATGATGAGGGATTGTAGTTGCCAGCACAGCCTTATCCTTACTGCTTGTTGTTTTTAGTGTTCGCCTCATCTGTGACCCAAAGTGAGTCTTATTCTTTAGTCTTTGCATCCATGTCCATGCGAAGGCGGGATCTGGGCCACGTCCCTCCATGGCCACAATTGTGACTCGCAATCATGGATAACCACCAAATCAAGGTTGTTGTCATCGTCTGTACTGCCGCTACTGAAGGTTATGGCCTGTCGCGAGGTTACGCTACCGCCGTTTATTCTCATGCTCCTTGTCTCGCATAGGAGAGAGATAGCAGCAGTACACCGCTGCTATGCATGATGCTCCTATGCGAGAAAGGAGGAAGGGGTTATTGCCCCTATAACAATTAAAAAGTAAATAAAAAAAAGAGAAATTTAAAAACAAGAAGTGGTGATAAATATGGGAAAATTAAACTGAATTTTATTTCCCTATTTAAATAAAAGTACCTATCATGAAATATTATTCTTTTAAAATTTTAAAAATCAAAGAATTTGAGATATTTTGTGATTATTATAAATTGATTGAAATTCTATAAAAATTATAGCATTGAAAAATGCATATTTATGGTTATTGAGAGTGTTTAAAAATATGGAGTTGAGTTAAAAATTGATTATTTGGGCAACTATTTATCCCTTTTGAAAGCTCTATTTGTTGAGTAAGTATCTACACCACAGTGGGTAACTTGCAAAGTTGATAGAGTTACTTGTTTATTTTTGGGGTATTTTGTCACTTGGATTGGTTATAGATTTACTCATCCATTGGTAGTTGACTCAATAATTGACTTTGATATGGCACGTTTTGTCGCTAAGTTAGTTGTGGATTGACTCATTCACAGATAGTTAATTCACTAAATAATTTGGTGTAACATAGTATTTGGGATGATTTTAACGATAAAATCCCTCTGCCCACAGGTGTTGAATTTATGTAACTGTTATTTTATATAATATATTCTCCATTCACAGGTGAGTTTATATTGTATATTTTGGATCCCTATGGTCTATTGATTGCCTGTATAAATAATCAAATTCTTGGTATTTTTCAACTCTTGTGAATTTTTACATCAATAGCACTGACAATCAAATTGAATTTTTAATTGAAATTGTTATAAAAGAAAATTTACTAAGACAAATATGCTATTACCTTTGGGTAATTGTTGATATTGTTTTTTGGAACCAACCTTGTGAGAAAATTAAAACTTTTTGTTCATTTTGATTTTTATTTGGTAGACTTTGATTGTCTATTTAAAAATAAATATGTTTCTATCTTTCAAAAAAAATGTTAAAATTTTTAAGACAAAGGAAGAAAGTTAATGGGTTAGAAAAATCAAAATTGCTAGATTAGGACGGTAAATTTTCTCTAAAATAGGCATGGCAATAATAGATAATTCTCTTGCTAAATGTCTTGTCATATAGAGGGATTATATTTCCATTTAGCATGATAAGGATTCTAAATAAAGTAGAATGGTTGAGTAAAGAAATTTTGTCCTGTGTTAAGTCACATTAACTTACCTAAATCCCATTGAAAAGAAATCTTAAAATAGTTGTCTATATCTTAAATAAAATACTCTCCTAAATTATTGTTTAAACTGTTTAAGGGTTAGAAATTTAACCTTAACCATGCTTTGTATGTGGGGTCAAGTCATTAAATTGATCCCACTATATTAAGAAGAATTCTAAGGCCACCTGTTATCTTGACTACTGAAGGTTACAAACCTTGTTGTCATAACCATGGAATGAAGATAGTTGAACCAAGGACTGTTGAGTCCTCGAGAAGAATATTGATAATTTTAACATCTTTATTTGGCAAATGATTGAAGGTAAGAATATTTTATATGAGTTACAATAGGATCTGAAGGCCAAAGGAAATTTTTGATGGTTTTAAGCCTATTGGTGCAAATGGATATTTGAGAGGAACATTCCAATGAAAGTGTATCGCATTTGAAGTAGGTGTTGCGATTGAATGTTTCCCTAAAAAAAGAAGGACATGACTATTGCTATTTGCGATGGCGTAATAGTCGAAGGGGAAAGCATTGGATTTTTCAAGTGTGATGATGAAATCCCACATTAATTATGAATGGACCCGGTGAAGACTATATAATGTTCGAGATCTCCCAGAATTTTGGATTTTCCCAAACTATTTTAACAAGTGATATTGGAACCAATGTTTTGGTTTGGCTGAATATTTTGAGATGGTAGTTGGTTGGTGTTTAGATTTGGTCCTAACCTATAGGACATTGACCACAGTTCCTCATGAATACACAAAAGACTTTTGTTAAAGGGAAGTGTACTAATGTTGGGAGTCACACTTGAAAGCAAAAGTTGTAATAGTTATAGTTAATTTACATTATTTTATGCAAGAATTAACAACACCTGTACCCAATATTTAACTTCATTTATACCACAATTTTCACAGCATGGTATAATATTCTATTTATCTTGGTAAAAATTTTTTATGAGAAATATTATGATAATTATTAATTATCATTTTTTTATGGCACTTGGTTGTTTATTAAGTGCATAGAGAAGAAGAGCTATCTTATTGTCATAATATAATTTTAGAGAGCATAAATAAATAATTGGTATGACTAATGAAATAATTACCATAGTAAATGGTAGATTGCAAGGTAGTTTATTTATTAAGCTGTTGGAACAATTCATTGAAATTGTCAAGTGCTCTCAACATTGGTCTAATTGACCTATTAGATCTCTATGTTAATTAAATTGTATTCTAATGCTTATTATCTTGATTTGCATGGTATATATGTTAAAGTTTAGTTTTGTGCAAATTAGAATTCACTACTTGAGTGGTATGACTTTATGAAGAGTACTTCATAGTGTATTTTTTGGAAAAACATGTTTTAAAAAAATTCATGTTTGAAAGTTGAAAATAGTTTAAAGGACTGAATTGTCATCTCTGTTTTGGAGCCCATTTACTAAATTTGGATGTTTATCACCACAATGACTCATTCATAAAGTTAGTGGAGCTACTTATTGATCTAGGGATGGTTTTGTTGTTTAGACCAACTAGTGCATGGACCTACCCACATGTGGTTATTTATGTTTGGGTTCAAATAGCATAAAAATTTGGGAATATTTGACAGTGAAAATTCTTCTGCCCATAAATGTTGAATTTTTTGAGACTATCATGTATGATATATTTTCCGCTCACAGAGGAGCTTATATTCATGTTTTAAATTGCTATTATGGTGACAATTGTCACTAATTATTGTCCGTTGGATCAACTAAAAGTTGATTATATTTATTTCAATTTCATGTTGCATTTTCCCTTAATAATGTAATTAGACCATAGTGTTGCAAACTTTAATTGGGTTCTTAAAAGGATGAAAATTGTATATAGCAATGGTCTTTGAGCATGATAGATATGTAAGTTTATCTATGAAATTATACTTGAATTCATATTTAAGCGGATTTTCTTCTTGAAGAAAATCTTGATTGTTTTAATGAGTGGGAGCTATAGTATGTGTTGTGCATTTTGTCCACAGGTGATTGCACAATTATATGTCTAACCTTTCATGAAAAATAGGACTATGCCCACAATTAATTGTATTCTTGTATTTGCATAAGGTTGGTGGATGTCAATGATTTGGCTCTATATATATGTATATGATGTGTTTTGCTACTACCAATATTATTTAACAATGGAGCTATGCCAACTTGATTGAATCACATGCTTAAACCTTGTTGATTTATGTTTTTTAATATGATTCGTCAGTGGAAGCTGATGAGCTTATGATTGCACTATATTTGTGTGATTAAGGCCCTCATACGTATATTAACACTAAGAAGTGTTAGGAAGTGTTTGCTAACCCCCTAACTAAAGGACTTAGGCCCATGGTGTTTATGAAGCATTTTAATAATATAGGTCTTTTGATGTACTTGGTTAGTAGGAGTTGTTGTTCATCATATTACATTGAACTTATGTAATCTAGTTGATGAATTTATATGCATGTTATAAAATTGATTTTGGTACCATTTGTATATCTCGAGATATGATGTTTTCTTAGGAAGGCATTGGTGTTTTGTGAAAAACATGTGATCTCCTTGTGGGAGATTGATTGTGTTTCTTAGGAAGAAACATTGAGGATCCATACACAGTAACATTAATGATCACTTTGAGCGTTCATGTTATTGTAATGTTACGATGTGTATATCCACACTTTGCACACTCATGGTAGTTGATCATTGTTGATGAGGTTATTTATTGGTTATGTGGTCGTGAGGGAACTAGACACCTTATAGTTTATCATTCGCCTATGATTCTTAGCTAATAACCTTGTTGATTAGAGTAATATGATTTATGATGAATTATTTTTTAGGTTGTAATTTGTGGCCATAGTTGTTCAACTCGAGAGTCGCTTTCAAAATATTTTAGAAACTAAATAAAACCTAATCAATATTGGCCAAGTGGGAGAATGTTAGAATTTTCTGGGTTTGGTCTTCCATTGATTTGTAGAGTTTTTGGTTTTATAAAAACAAGTTAAATGAAAAGCCTGATTGTTCACTAGAAACCCATGTAATTGTTAAGTGATCTGTTGTGAGTTTCATATTCACCATGTATTCTTGGCTTTGAGCTCAATGATTATTATGCTAGAGGGTGTTGAGGCTCGAGGTAACCTAAATTTTTTATGGATGGAACCAGGGTATTATATATATTTATACTATAGGCAAAATCCCCACTTTAATCTTGGCACTCTTGACGACTATTACTCCATCGATGTGGCCATCTAGAAAGTAGAGGAGATAGAATGGATTCTCCTGTAATTGGCGTATACATGTGCATACGTTTTGTCTTGCAACAAGATTCATAGATGGTGTTAGTCAACAATAAAAATCTGACAGGTACGCAATATTATTAATTCATATTCCTATATCATTGGTTTTCTAAGTTCTTAGTATAGATCTAATAAAATCTTACAGTAATAACTAACAACATATTATTATCTTCTCAGAATTTACATATTCCACTTTGTTTTTTTCTCTATTTTGTTTCATGGCTACAACTGCTAATTAACCCAACACAGGTTCAAAAACTACAACAGCAACAATGGCAACCCTGAATTATCAATACATTTGTTGACAATCTTTTGCATTAAAACTTAATAACAATGACCAAGATCATCACAATAATCAAAATCTAGAAACCACAAACACAATAAGAACAAAAAAAATTAATATGGGTGAGTTAAATTTATGTTGGCAGTGTTGTTCATGTCATGAAAGGGAAGGCATTCATTAAAAGATACTGGGCTGATGGTTTTAATTTTTATGAAACATACATCAAATGGATATGCAGTTTGTTAATGTGTATGGAGGTCATCAAATGGGTGTTGGTGAGTTTGTTTAGTGATTTGATTGTACATGGTCAATGGAAGGTTGTCATGGGAAAAAGGCTTGAGGCAGAGGCAGTTGCACCTGAGGTAACGAGAGGTGATAGGTGACAGTCGAAGACCATTTTTTCATACTATCATTGTCGTTGGCATAGGAGTGGTGGTAGTTTCTCGATGACAACAACTCATCGGCGATGTCATAAACAAACAAAAAGACTTGTGGGCAATAGGGGGTGTAGGCGAAAGGGCTGCGAAGGAGGAGGAAGGAAGGAGATGTTGGCTGTGTGAACTGCGAACGGAGTGGGAATGGAGAGTGAGATATATATATATATATATATATGTAATGGATCATAAGCCGCTAGATTATCGATACACCATCAATCCTTATCATTAGAGATTACTTGGGTGCATGGTGCACAAAACTTCACGTAGTGCATAACGGATGTTACCAACTTATTGTATTAAAGTTTGAAATTATTGGTGGTCTTCTAAATTTTGGCCACTTTTGTGGTGCACCACTTAAACTATAGTGTGTGGTGCACCTTTTAAACAATTTGGCACACCATGGAAGTTGACCCGATCCACACCATTCGTTAGTAGATTCTGTCTTAAATGCACCCCATAATGTATGGTGCATAATGCATTTGGTGGTGTAGCATAAACTTGTCTTTTTAGCCACATTCATAAAATGTAGCTAAATGATGCACCATAAAATCTCTCTCTCCAACTCCACCTTTCCTATCTCGACTAGCCCCCCTCCACCCATGCCATCAGCCTGCACTATCACCTTGCCAACATTCGCAACCAAGCCACCACCACCCACCATGGTTGAGCTGCCACCACCACAACTACACCTTTACCCCTATTGGGGTTTCTAATGTTAGTTAGGTAAAACCAACCACCACCACCACCGCTACTTCCACATGGCCGCCTCTCTAGAGTGGCAACAGCCTTTTGGATTCAGCGAAGAACATGACGATGGAGAGGCGATTGGCGGAGCCGAGCGAAAAGATCATGACCTGCATCGAGCTCTTCATCAACTGAAGCTTCGTGCTGGACATGGCCCCGTTGACATCGAGCATCGCCATAAGGTCACTAGTGGACCAATCTTATCATTGGCAGAGTACGACGACCTCCCTCTTCAACGCCACCGAGCATAAAACCAAATGTAACGTCGGCCACCAAGGAGGGAGTGAGAGTTGAGGTGTGAGGGACTATGATGTCATTTAATCACCATTTTTAATCCAGATCGTCCAATGTTACTAAATCCCAATCAACAGTGTGGATAAGTCTAGGAACATGTGCGCACCATTTTTTTTTCTTAAACAGTACATCAAGCACCATACTATTAGTATTTAATATTAGTGTATGGTGGGAAATTAAAACTGGTTACTAGATTGCCAGAAACTTTTTTTTTCTTTTTTTTTTTTTCCAATTTCGTTAATTGAAACCAAGTATCCAATGCCTACTGTTCACTTTGCACTCTTTCCCTCTCTTTCTCTCTCTCATCCACTCAATCCCCCATTGAAACTCAACCCACAAAATAAAGCCGATTTTCAAGACCTCATTCAACAGCTACTCTGTGAAGTTTAGCCTGAGGACTGCCTCGCCGTCGCCAGCACCCAGAACTTTGGCATTCTCGACAATGGCTACCTCCACCTCCTTTCCCTTTCCCCAAACCCCTCCCACCCCTTCACCGAGCTTGCCGCCAACTACACTGCCGATGGCATCTACAATGTCACCTGATCCGAATCCCACGACTCCCTCACCATCGTTGCCGTCGTTGACAACTCCGTCCAGCTCTACGACACTGCCCTCGACCTACCTCCCCACTTGCTGTAATCCCATCAAAACTACACCTTGTTGATTGGTTGTAATATTACAATCAGTTCTATTTTAGGTGGCACCCCCTTTGCCACCATGTTTGAAATGAATGTATAAAAGTTATTTAGAAATGACTTAAAATGGAAGATAAGAACATAACATAACCAAGTGAAAATGTGTGTTTGACACCAATTCTTCCTTGCAAAAAATAATAATAATAATAATAATAATAATAAACTTGATAAATCTTGGATGTGAATCACAAAAAGGGAACTCTATGAACGTGGAACCTAAGGTAAATGTAGAGATGAAAAAAGTGGGCATACTGAGAGTGACGTAGTGCAGGGAGAAAAGAAAGAGGAGCCAAGGAGGTAGGTGAAGGTGAGGAAATGTGGCGACCTTTACACATAAAATATAATATGGTTGAAGTGTGGGAGAAGTTACTGGCTATAACACTGTCAACCTCCAATTCCAAGTCGACTATCACCGTACCCCCATTTTTTTTTTTCAAAGAGTAATGATAGGGGCGCGGGTCCTATTCAAGTGAATCCACATCCCATCCAATAATAAATGGAATATAAATCGATATAATATCTTATAAGAAATGAGTACATCAAATTTTTTTTTTTTAAATAGTATATCACACACTATAGTTTAAATAATACACCTCAGAATTGGCCTTAAGTTTAGCTATAGCATCAGAAAAAAATGTAAATAAATCATTGAGAAAAATAGTTGAAAATATCGCAAATAACTCATTAAAATTTTAAAATTACAGATAATCATCCCTCTGTCTCCATTTTGCCTTCATCCCACCTCACCGTCACCTGCCGGCAGGCAGCAGCTGCTCTGTCAACCATTCATCCCCCACCTTCCTCACCTCCACACTCATCTCCGACGCGGGCAAAGCCTCTCTACTGCACCGTCACCCACTCACTTGAGCCCAGCCATGCTTTCTTCTCCATGAGCATCTTAACTAATATTTGGTTTCTAGTTTATGCAATCCGAGCTATATATATAAACAATTTTTTCTTAAAAAGGTAAAATCACTAAAGAAAAACACCAAAAAAAGCCGCCACCAATATGCGTGTGCCAAGGGGAATTATCGTGTCCATTAGAAGTTTCTAACAGAAAGATCCTAGTGATTATCGTGAAGAAGGTGAAAATGATGATTTATATAAAAAGAATTATTTCTTCATGATAACACTAAACCCCAACACGCGTTTACCGTGTTAATATGGTTCGTCACCAAATAAAACCTAAATTATGCTTCTTCTTCTTTTTGGGTCTAACCACTTAGTTATGGTTCACACAAACCACTTGATAAAATGCTTAAGAAAAGAAAACTTTTGAGACATGAGGTACAACAATTTACATACATTACCGAGTTTTGGTTCCTCGGACATGCTATCAACACAAATACAAAATGGCACTGCAGTAGTTTTGGCTGCAGCAGCAATTGATATATTCCTCAACACAAACAATTTACCGTTACAAGTTTTGATGTAATCTTTTTTTTTTCCCCCGCTTTAATTGTGCTCTTGTTCCATTTGATTACTTTATACTCACATTAAGTACACTATAAAGAAAGCCTACTTATTCACACTTGAGAAAGTGAGACCTTTCAAGGGGTGGAATTTACAGAAATCTCCTGCGGCAAAGGTGGAGCTACCTGGTCTTGATAAGAGGGGATAACTAGGCGCTGCAGGGATTTTAGTGCCACTGTGAGCTGTGCAAATGAGGGACGCAAATTTGGATCCCTGACAGGAAAAAAAAGAGCAGAAAATTTTCATCAATGGAAAAGTAGTTTAATTCTGCAATCTCCTGGAATCATCTATGTCATGAAATGTGAAAGAAAACGAATAAATCAAACTTCCAAGTTCAACACGCTTACTGTTGCCAACATTCCCAGATTATTCTTGCAACTAAAGGATCAACTTCCTTGGGAATATCAAGTCTACGGTTTTGGAAACCAACAGCACCTACAACTTGCATAGGATTCATTCCACTCCATGGCAACCTTAGAGTGGCTAGCTCCCATAGGATGACCCCAAAACTATAAACATCACACCTGTACGTTTGAAATGATAATTATGGGGATGAATTCAATAGACACAGCTGCAGTTTATAAATCGAAAAAAAAAAATTCAGCAATAGAACACACCACTGAAAAATGGAATCACTATTAGTTACCATATGCTTAAAAATATTGCTAACAAACCATTTCCAGTGTGTAGTTTCTTTCATCTGGCAAAAGACTCTTAAAACAGGACAAGCAGAACTTATTTTGCTAGTGAGTTATGACACACAAGTATTGTTTTGTTAGGAGCACACTGGCAGCTGTGCTAAATACGATCCAAATTTGCACTGAGTAAAGATTTAGCCACTGATTACTGACAAACATTTATTACAAGAGTAAGATAGAAAATGACAATTAGTATCCATAAAAACCTTAATCTTCAATTGAAAACAACTCACTTCTCATTTGAGGGTTCATTGCGGAGAACTTCAGGAGCCATCCATTCAGGCTAACATGTTCACAAAATATCATGTCAGGGTTAAATATGGAAAACCCAGAGAAGACACATGCAGGCTGCAGCATGTGCCTAAAAAACAAGCTCCACAATAACACATAATTTTCTCAAATGCTCACCGTTCCAGCAGTTGACTTGGATGAGAGAAATGTGTTGTGCTTCAAGCGTGACAAACCAAAATCACATACCTGTAAAAAGAGCAGCATATTTTTGATAGCTTAGCTAAGAAGATCAAATGAAAACAAAATCCACATAGCTCAAAAATGGATGCATCCATAGTTCAAAAAATTTTACAAGAAAATAAAAAACCACCAGGCCATCATATAGACATAAAAACCAGCCATGTCAATACAACTGTTCAAAACTTGACCTGACAACACCCTGGCAACCCAACGCAAACTAATGGACTGATTTCATTTTCAGCCATAGGTGGGTTGGTTTGGAATTCAAAATTTCAGTTTAAGTCGACATGAATTAATAAAATTTTAGGTTTAAATACCATTTTGGACTCTACTCCCTATATTTGCATCATATTTGGGTTTTGGTCCCCATCTTGTTTTGGTACAGGTCCCTATAATTTTTCTACCATTTAGTTTTGACTCTAATCCTTCATAACAAAATAAGAAACAATCCTTTGTAGAAAATAGTAACTATAGGGACTAAAGCCTAATAGAGAAAGAAATATGATGACCGATAATCAAGTGTAAGGATCAACAAGAATATTAGTGACCTAGTAAGGACTAAAACCTAAAAATTAAAATTATAAAGGCCAAAACCAAAATCAGTAGAGACAGTAGGGACCAAAATCTTATTTAAAACTAAAAGTTAAAGACTAGTCTAATACAACTTAACCTGTCTTTTGAATTAAACTATATCATTTTAACAAGACAAAACCCAAAGTGAAGACCGTGCAGCCATGTCTTGCAGTCATATACAGCATCTTTTAATCTCGTCCTAATACTAACATGCTTTCAGATTTCTGGTCGAACTTCTATTTAGAATCTTTTTGCTACTCTTTTTTTTTTGGTTTTTTTGGGGGGGAGGGGGGGGTTCTCTTTAATTTTGGAATAAATAATATCATAGAAAGCTTGATAAATATATACTATATGGGCTAGCAAATCATCTTAAATTCAGTTTACAAAATTTTTTCACAGATCATGCTGGAGTTGTTTGAAAGGATAATATTGATGTCGTATTTATTAGTTATTTTTCAAAAAAGAGTTCTATAATAAGGTAGAAATTGATAAACCAGTACAACCCAACCCAACCAAAATTTCCGTTGTATGGACTGGTCAGCTTGTGAGCCTTCCTTTCCTATTTGGGTTAATTCAGTTAGTGTAGAAAATTTTCAGTGCACGTTCATCTTAGCTTTCAACATCATACCCCTACATATTATATGCAACACATCTTTCAGGTCCAAGAAGCCGTAAATGGCACTTCCCATATAAAATCAACTGGGCTAATATCCAATTTGCAGTTTTTTAAGTCTAGCACATTCAAGTTAAACTTGAAATAGAACACAAAATGGACTGTCTAGCAGGTTGTCAACTTTTGCATTTGCATCTCTTCATGACCACAGAAGTTACAGTCAGTTGTAAAACATAATGCATACAGTAGCCCGTGCTTACATTAACTTTTGTAAGGTATTGCCAAGACCAGACTTCCAATATAATGAAAATGACAAGCATGTTTTAAGTAAAAATCAGAAATGGAACCCAAAAAATATGCAGCTTGCACAAAACTCGGATTATCATATATAATACCATATTTTCCAGAATCAACCTAGCTGACTTCACTAAACTAACAAATACATAAATTTAGTGTTCAAAAAAGGAATTCAGGAGCAGGTATAAATCGGAGAAATGACAAGTAAGGCATATGCAGATCAAGAGTTTTGAATCATTTACCTTAACATTCCAGTTTTTATCAACCAAAAGATTTGGGGACTTAAGATCACGATGAACAATAGTTGGTGTGCTGGTGTGTAAGCAATTCATGCCCCTGGCCTATAAATTGGAGTGATCTTAAATTGAAAGTTCACTGATGTAAATGATTACTAAAAGGAAAGAAGGGTAATTATTTCATACCACATCCAGAGCCATTTTTATCCTCTGTTTCTCATCAATCTGACAATTAGGGCGGTGAAGAATTCGGTACAAACTTCCTCTGTGAAATGTTTCATCAATAACACCAGTGTGAGAAATATGCAACAGAGCTAAAGTTGCAAAGACCAATGCGGCTGATAAGCTAGTGGTACCATTATTTTGTTCAATAATAATGATGAAAGGAAAGAAAAAAAGGAATCTACCTTGGAAGAAACTCTGAAATAATTGAAAGATTGGGAGGACGAGTAACAGCACCCATAAAAAGAACAACATTTGGATGGCGCAGCCTACGCATTATCCGTACCTTGTATCAAAAGGATGGAAAGCAGATAAGTTTTTGGCCTTCAAGAAAATAATGATGGTGGACCCTTGCCCAATTAACCACTGCCTTTCATTTCCAACCCTCATCCAGTTCCTGTCAAGTTTATTCTTTTCCCTAACTGGTATGTCCACCTAAATCTTCCCAGTAGTTGAAGTAACATAATGATTTTGTCGATCTTAAAGTTTTCTCTATTTCTTTTGTGCAAATAAGAAGAATGATAGATATATGCACAAAAGTTAAATTACTACTTACTTCTCTTTTGAATTCAGACAAGGCAGCACCTGAAAAATCCTGATCCAAAAATTTCTTCACAGCAACCTCCTGATATTTTAACAGCAGATCATCAGTCAGAAGTAGAGAGACTAGAAATCCTAACCTGAGTTAAAACTTTTGAAATTAATCAAACTGAGAAATGATTTTGAGAATTTATTACTCTAGCAAGAGATTATCATCTTTTCACTTTTTTCTTTATCAGCTTTTCACTTTTTTCTTTCCTTCTTTCCTTCTTTCCTTTTCTTCAGATTTCCATGGAATTTAAAAGGTTGTAGAGAATAAATTGCCAACCTTTTTCACTAGTTAAGAAGGAAGAATACATTAACATGCGACAGTTCATGAAGCAGGGTCTCCAAATGATCTTAACAGGCCAGACCTTTGCATTTATTATTATTATTATTATTATTTAACTACAATTCAATCATACAGACAGAACAGAAATAGAAAACTGCCAATACTCAAAATAAGACAAGACCAACATCTTCCAGTTCAATCTATAACAATGGCCTTCCCAGTCAAGTATATAAAGCCATTATAGTACTCACTGTGCCATTCCAGTCTGCATGGTATACCTCGCCATATGAACCTATTTAAAGAAAGCATGAATTTAAAAAATTAATACTTAAGAAATATATTTAAAGACATGTAAAGCTTAAACACACCAGAAGCTTTCCTAACAACTAGCAAACATCACTTTGAATCCCTCTGAATGGCACATCACATATAAAAATAATAAAATCTCGTAAGTTACAGAAGCTCATCACAGCGTTGGGTCCATGCTTGCACCAATAGGGAAAAAGTTAAAAGTAATTTGATCAATTATTAAAAAATAAATTAGAAATTAATGTTAGATCTAGGTCATTGATGGTTGATTGGCATATGTGCTTAACTCCACTTACAGAAATAGTAAACCATCCCCACATCAACTTTCCCATGAAAATTAATGACACTCCAACGAAAAAAGTGAAGACAAATCATTCACATTACCTAGACCAATTCTTTCACCAATAACCAGATCCTCCCATGGAATCTCACATTCACCGACATCTACATCATCCAACATTGGATTTGGATCAACCCTGTTTGTAATGGAATCAATTGATGAGCTAGGACTCTCTGGATCCTTTAATTTCAAATTGCTTCCCATGAATCTGTCATGTGTGTACTTCCTCCAGTCCAGATCTCTGATTTCACTGTTTTCATGTTCTTTGAATGCCTCTGACACAACATTCTGAGAAGTTTCCATATCTCTCCTGTTATGATCAGCATTGAGATCCTCAATCCAGTTCTGTTCACCTGCTCCGGGTGCTAACACCGAACCACTAACTTGCGGCAAATTTTGAGCATTTATATCATTATTTACATTTGAATTGTATGTTGATTTCCTACTACTGAGATCAATCTTTTCAGACACAGAAGAATTATTGGAAACTAATAAAGAAGGGCTATATTCATTAGGATTACGATTATTTTTCCTGGGAACTTCGTTGTAAGCATAACGATTCTTCCATGGTACGGGGGGTTGACCAGAAACAGTATTTTTTCTCGTACTCTGAAGCTCAGGAGCTTTATTTTCAACAGGTTTGTTATGCACAGAGGTCTTCCCAGTTCCTTTTATCTGGAATGGGTTAAGATCTGCAAAAAGGCTGTGAGAGTCATTGGGGCTGTTCTGAGCATATGGCACAACATTGACATTTAATCTTGTCCCATCACCAACTGCGTTCATTCCGAGAGTCCCTTTGTACAGAGAAGTACCAGAGTACGGTGGTGAAATTTCCGGTTGGTTAGGAGTTCCTTTATTAGGCATTTTAGAAGGACCAACACCAGTGTCTCTGCCGAAACCGAAGTTTGGAGCTGCATACTCTGGCTTCTCAAAATATGATTTTCCATTCCAGGGTGGTGAATGATTTTTTATCACAGAATTTTGACTGCTACCTTCATCAGACGGGATAGGCCTTGAGTAAGAAAACCCAGTTTCCTTAGACGAAGGTAAACTTGGCAAAATCTTGGGATTGTAAGATTTAAAGGCACTATCCTTTGTGCTTGAAATATCAGCTGGGATAAGTGTTCCAGGAGCAGCCATGAGATCAACCAAAAACTCCCTGAAAACAGAATAGGAGATATCAGCACAACAAGACTGGAACAGCCAGCCAAACTTTCTGTGCATGCTTATGGAGACTTCCAATCATTGCATCAACCAGTTCCAACACATAAAAGAAGATAAACAACAGCGAACCACCAAAGGGTAGCTGGCAGCGTGCTGTGACTGTCAGGGAAAGGGTGTGTGTTCCCTGAAGGGAGTTGGGATTCCAAAGCAGGCCGTGCTCATCTATGGCATGGGTCTGTGACTGCCTCAACTCCTTTTGTGTGCAAGTTAAAAGTTAATACCCAAAAGAGAGAGAGAGAGAGAGAGAGAGACTAATAGACATGCACATGCATGCACAACAACAAATACATAGAAATACAAGGATAATAAAAACTTCAACCTTTCATCCTCCAACTTTATAATGTTGACAGCATCATCCTCAACACCAGTGTAATGACTACCTTTTACCAGTCTACAAGGCATCTTAATATTGTCAGCCAATACCTACATGCAGAAAGAAAAACAAAAAATATATTACACAGCCAGCTAATTGGTATGCAAAAATTTCCAAAAATCTTGATAAAAATTCATACTGGACCTTAATATGATACTCAATTAAACTGGATGACTTATTCTCAATATGTAAACTAGACTTCATAATTGTACAACAACCATAAATCCATTGGTTAGAACTTAGAAGCCTAGAATAGTGTATTGATGAGTGGATTCAGCCAAAAATTTGATGTTCCTAATTTATTGAGTAGCATTATCTCATTTCCAGTTAAGCATACTCACATCCGGAAAATTCAATTCTGAATTCAAGCCTTGGTTAGATTAGCAGGGAATATTTACTCAGCGTGAATAATTCCCAAAAAGAAAACCATCTGACTCAGCCGTATCATTTATTAATACTTTCTTTTGAAAAGTAACAATAGTTTTTACACCTATTGTGTTCACTAAATTCTTCTATATTTAGTGTAATTTTGTTTGACCCTTTTGTGCAGATTATGACTAGACTAGCCTAATGTCAAACTATGGCCTACAAGACTTTAATCACCAATAAAAGCAATAATTCTAACCTTGAAAAGTAAAGCTCGATGTCTAGAGAGCCCAATATTTAAGGACCCAAGAGGCAATAAACTTGTGGAAAGAGATGTCCTTAACTCTGTACTTCTTTCCGTCCATCTCGCCAACATAATATTAGCATCCTTTACAGGACCACCCATATGGCTTGTAACAAGTTCAGCAAGCCTTTGCACCAAAATACTAACCTCAGTGACAGGGCAGTCTAATGCAATACAATGTGCAATTTGCACCAGCTCTTCCAGAGCAGGATCAATTGTTCGATTAACTATGACCACTTCAAAGCTAGAATCCCCAGGGTTTGCTTCAAGATCTGTTAGAGATGGCATCTTGCCTTGCATTGCAGAATCGGTAGAAAGCCCATATACATCATAAAAGCCATCTACCACTTTCTCCTCATAGTCAAGCACATTGTATTCCTGGTCAAAGAAATAGAAGATGCAAGGCAATCAAAACGGAAACCATTCAAAAAATGAGCAATAAATGGAAAGGTGAAAAAAAAAATATATATATCAATAGATACACGTTGAGCAATCCAGGTTCACCAAATACAATTTATAAACTTGATTATTCTATCTTGGCGCTCCACCAATAAAGTATAACAGTATATGTTCTTTTAGTGCAAATAACCATGTGCAAGATTGTAACAGAGTTAAACAAAATAATGTAACAGAGTATTTTACAAAAACATATGGCTAAACATATGGTCAAACTACCCTTTATAATAACTTGGACAATCCTCCCCCCTTTCTAGCTTTTAGGGTTAAGCCAGACCGAAGTCTAAACTCAATTCTCATACGAATAATGACTTTATGTAAAGAAGCAGTAAACCATACAGACCATGCCGATAAAATCTCCATATAGAAATATATGCTCTAGAAAACCAGAAATGCAGCTTGTAACAATAACATCCACACCGAAAGTCAAAATCACAGAGACAACAACTGCAAGTCTGCAACACAACCAACTCAACCTGTGGCAGACAATTAAGCTTATTATCCAGCGGAAATGTAAACTATCTCAACGAAGTTTGCACTTGAACCAACTTCATAAAAAATTCAATCACTGGCATCCTTTTCCTTCCTTTTCTTTTCTTTTCTTTTAATGTCAAGCACACAAATAAACTCCCGATGGTTCTAAAAATAGCGATCCACATTTCCAAACTCCAAGGATGCAATGCACTTCCAAAAAAAGCACCTAAATCTTCAATTCAACATACTTTGACCACACTATGCCCAATCATTCAGTTAAACAAAGAGATATCACTTAAGTCAAAATTCCGAATCCTTCAGAGTTCCGCAGTTCACCCAAATCGCCAGCCCTAAGCTCCAAATAGGCAAATACACAATCGAATTCACTACGCCAAACAAATCAATTCTAGAACAAAAGTAAAATCCACAAGAACAAAAAGAAGAAATCACTCAGCAATCATAAACCCTAATTCGCCGAGAATTGACCGAGCGAGCTTACCCAGTACTGCCTCGACAACGCCTCCGCAACCTCATCTTTCCTCCTCGCCGAATCGATTCGGTGTCCTCCAAGGCTCAGCAGCGTCGCCGCGTGGATCTGATCCTTCTCGCGATCGTCGCGGAACTCCGAGTTCGAAGCGCTGATGGCTAGGGCCAGCTGCACCTGAAACTCCTCCTCCGACGAGAAGAAGTCCTGCCGGTTGACCATCGCGGCGGCGCCGCCGGCGGATGGAGGGACGGACGGCGCCGCGGAAGGAGACGACGAAGGTGATGGACTCGCCGGGGAGACGCCGGGATTCTGAGACGCAGAGGCGGCGGCAGCGGCGCGGTGATCAGTGGCGCAGGACGGCGAGGGGACAGGTGGCGGAATCTCATTGGATCTGTGAGGATCGTGGTTGCTGCTCCCTATGTGAAGCTTCTTGAAAATGTTCTTCATCCTCTCCTTTTTCTCTGTTTGCTTTTCCTTTTTCCCTCTCTCACTCATTAAAAATCAGCTCGCGACGGAAAAAATTGGACCGGAAATTTCGATTTCTAATTCTGATTTCGGTGATTTTTGGTTGCCCGTTTTCTCTCCGTTTTCCTTTTCTTTCTCTTTCTCTCCAATTTCGTGTGCCCCTTTTGTTTGTTTGGTTCTGTCTTTCTCGGAGGGTCAAGGGGCGAAGGGACTGTAGAGGAAAGTGTTGGGAGGGAAAACTTAAGGGAGTGGAAGAAGTGTTGGAGGAGGGCAAAACATAATGGGGCGCGGAATTGCGGTGAATTACGAGAATGCCACGCACACTTGGGCACGCTGGAGTCACAGCGCGAAATGAACGCGCAATTGGGTGTTGACATGGGAACCTATGAATAGTCTACGTGGAGGTCGTCATCGACACCATTGCCTGTTCTCGTTAGCTTACCTTATCCATTAATTAATGCGTTGTAATTTAATTTCAACTTCTTTTTCAGTGGCATTTTCTTTATAATTATTTCTGATATATTTTAATATGAAGTATTTTATATTGTTAATTAATTGTATCTTAATTATTATTTGATTTTAAATGTGATTATAAAGATAACCCTTTTAAAATGTAATTATATATGATAATTAAATGATTATATACAAAGTTCATATTGATATTGTATTAAAAATAAATTCTTCTCTTTATTTATGGCATAAAGTTTTTCATATAAATCACCAACTCTCAACTTGGTACTATTCATTTTTTTATTAATTTTCTCTTTCTTTTTCTTTTTATACATCATTAATAATTTACATCAACATTTGTTTAATTCAAATAGTTTAACATTTTTTTTAAGTAAAATTTTGAATTCAAATATTGTAGATTGAAAAAAAAATGTTATAATAATTTTATTTTTATAATGGGTTGATTTGACTCAAGTTAGATCAATTAGAGTTTAGTAAATTTCAAAAACTAATTGTCTTAAAAAGAAGATCATTGACAACCTATAGTTTCTTTTTGGTACATATTAACAAACTATATTCTTGTATTTTAAAAAAAAAAAAACCAAGCCACTAGGAATAATTTAGTGATAAGGGATTTAGGTAATTTGTATGAGGCCATAGGTTCAAACCTTATTGCTACCAATGTATTAAAAAAAAACCTACATTTTATGTTGTTAGATTTGTAATTTGAGAGCTCACTATAAATAACGGGTTTTCTCCTTTAAATGCTCCTATTTTATGCACATTCGTTTATACAATTTTATTTTGAAATAGCTTATTTGTTATAAAATAAAAATAAAAATAAAATTAGTAAAACTATACTTTGGTCCTTAAAAATATTTATATTTTAATACTTTAATTTTTGAAAGATCAGTTGTATATAGTTAAGTCTCCCAAAGATTTAACGTTGTAACATTTCAATCCTCAAAAGATCAATTACATGCACTTGAGTCCCCCAAAGATTTGGCATTACAACACTTCGATGGACTAAAGTGCTATAATGCCAAATCTTTGGGGGACTCAAGTATATGCAATTGATCTTTCGAGGACTAAAGTATTAAAACACAAAGCTTTTAGGAACAAAAGTATAGTTTTATTTAAATAAAATTTATTAAATAAAAAGTAAAATATCTGTATATTAAAATTGTCATAATATTTTACACCCAAAAAATGGTACACCAAAAAAATATCATAATATTTTATGCTTTTAATAATTAATAATAAATATATTTAATAAAAGGATTTAATTAATATGTACTATCAATATAAATAAATTTTATGCAGATATTTAATCATATATTATCACATCAGCAGAAGTGTTTAACTTAATCGTCTACCATCTTAAATGTCTTACAAATAAAAGTATCTAATTATAAAACTCTTTTATACTGTCAGTAAATTAAAATTAATTTCTTAAGAAAATATTAAATAATTTTTTATCAATACAATTATAACACTTGTTAACAAACCTTTTTTTGATGTGAACAAATCCTTATTTTTAACATTATATAGTATACAGAGGTAGATTGTATTCTATTCAATCTCATTGTTTCATTTATCCCACTCTTTATCTTCACCTCATCCCTCTTTTTGCATTCCTCTTTATGATTTCCTTTGATATCCTTGTTTTTATAAGGGTATCAGTATTTTTTTTTTATATTCAACAATTATGATTTAATTACAAATTTTATAGATCTTAAAAATAACTAAAAAAAATTTAAAAATTTAATAATTTGAATCGAAGGAGGAAATTGGTTAGTAACTAAAACGTGGGGTTAGGGATGATGATGAGCGGAAAGGATGGAGAGGGAGGAGGGATCAGAGAAGTAGCGAAAAGTATCTAAAGATATAACAGAATCAAGGATGACATTTTACGAATTGAGCGCTAGACATTTACCATCTTCATGGATAATCTCCTTGTGTTTATGACAAAGGGGTGGCTATTCCAAATATTTCAATGGACTGGGAAAGTTGCAGATATCTTTATTTCTAAGAAACAAAGGAAGGAATCTCACAACCCATTTGCATTTGTCCAATATGAAACTAAAGGTGGAGCACTAATGGCTGTCAAGGAGTTGACAGAATGGAGATTAGAGGCCACAAGAATATAGTTAACGCACGAAGTATAGTAGAAGGGAGACTAGTGGTACAGCATGGTATAAGAATATGAGCATGAAGCAATAAACAAAGCAGTGGAGGCCGATAGGAAATGGTGGTTATAACATGATGGTGGGTAGAAGTTATAAGGAGGTATTAAGTGGTGGTATAAAAAGGATTGGGATGATCGAAAATAATGAAATGAAAAAGTTAGCTCCGAATCAGTGGAAGCGAACTGAGGAAAATCCAGACCTTGGTATATGCATTTGAAATAAGAAAAAGCTAAGAATGATGTTTGTTGAGGCTTGTCAAAAACAGAAGGAAAGATTGGGAAGAAGCATAGTGGCTGAAACTATAGAACCTGTTGACTTTACATTTTTAAGAGCAGAATTGATCAAGGAAGGAAACCGTGTAATTACAGTTAGTGATTTAGGTGCTTACATAGCCATAGTCACTTTTGAGTCTCAGGAAAAAGCTAAGGATGCCATTTCAAAGGAATGACATGTATTGTCTAAACTTTTTGCAAAATTTACATTGTGGTCAGATGAGGAATAGTCTCAAACTAGGAGAATATGGTTAGAATGTTATGGGATCTCCCCTCATGCTTGGTCCTATGATAACATTAAGAAAATTGGTGAAGAATAAGGCATGGTTGTGTATCTAGATAATTCAACAATGGAAGGGAAATCTTTCAGTGTTGCTAGGATTCTCATTCATCCATGTATCTGGCTGTATATTCATGGTTGGGTGTTCCTAAGTGTTGAAGGGAAAGGTTATGATGTATTTGTCAAAGAGGTGGAAGGGAAGTGCTTCATAAAAAGGAAATGGAAACATCAGAAAGACGGTGACCTTTTTCTTGGGGAATATTCGGGGGGAATTACAACCTCAAGAGTCTGATAGAGGTAAGGACTATTGGGTAATTGTAGTGAAAGGGAAGGACAAAGTTGACTTGGAATATAGGGAAATGGACGCGGCGCAAATGTAAAATTCCAAGAGGTTCAATAATGTAATAATTAATAGTGGATCAATTGATGAAGACATAGTGCATTGGAAAGAGGATTCCCAAGGTGATATGATGGCTATATGCGATAATAGGAATTCTGAAAATGTTATTCTACAATTCAAATCAAATAAAAAAAAAAAGGAAAAAGGACTTATTTTGGGAGACAATGAATGTGGGCCAAATACATGTGAGCTTATTTCCTCTTCTCAAGTTGTGCGAGCTAAAGAACTCTGGCCCAATGTAGATACCCAACGATGTGTGTCCAATTCTATGTCTCTCCCACTAGGCTTCGGGTGCATTTCTGCAGAAAACAACCTAATTGAGTTTGCCTAAATAGTTTCAAAGTAAGACACTGCAGCGATTGCAAAGATGGGGTGTCCACCAACTAAAATAGTTCCTGCAACAAGAAGGAGTCCAATGATCCTCACAAGGAAGCAGTGCAAACTTGGTAGATAGGATGCAAAATGGGTCTGACATGTCGGAAGAAAAAGACATCATGTTAGTCCTTGAAGCAAAAACAAGGAATAGGACGAGAAGAGGAAAGTGAAGAGAAACGAAGAAGGTGAACAAAACTTCCAAAATAGATGCGCAATCCAAACTTAAATAAAGATAGTTACATGGAATGTTAGAAGGTTAAGGGTGGGGATAAAGTGAACATCGTTCGAAAATTTGTGAGAGAAAAACAAGTCTCATTTATAGGGGTGATAGAAACTAAAAAACTAGTTTGAATAGGATTCAAGCTGCAAAATTGTGGGGTGGAAGTAATTTTAATTGGTATTGTGTGGGCACTCATAATTTTGATGGTGGAATTGTTAATTTATGGGATGAGGATTTTTGAGACCATGTCGAAATTTTTAAGGGATTAAGATGGTCATGTATTAAGGATGTTATCAAGGAAGTTTCCTTCCATTGTGTCATATGTTATGGCCCACATGTGAGGGAGGAAAAGGTTTAGCTGTGGCAGGATCTAAAAGAGCTAAAGGAAATGATTAATGTGCCTATAATGTTCATAGGGGATTTTAACGAAATTTTGAGCCTAGACGAAAGAAAAGGGGGTGTGAGTTTAACCAGCAGTAGTATGAAATTCAGACAATGGGTGGCGAATATGGAATTAATTGATCTACCTCTTATAGGTAGGAAATTTAGCAGGCTAGATAGAGTGTTAGTGGAAATTGAATGGTTGGAGTTGTTTTCAAGTTTAAAGGTCTGGGGTTTAACTAGAGCATTATATGATCATTGCCCATTAGTTATTGAAGATTAGAAGATAGATTGGGGCCCAAAACCATTTAGGAACTTAGATACATGGTTCTCCCATGAAGGCTTTATTAAGTTGGTCAAAGAAGAGTGGAGAAAGATAGGTGATGTGCCTCTTATGGAGAAATTTAAGGCATTGAGAAATCCTTTATGAAAATGGAACAAAGAAGAATTTGGTAACATAGCTGGTAAAATTAATTTACTAGAAAGAGAGTTGGAGGTTGTTGACAAGGAGGCTGAAAATGGAAATTTGGATGAAATGAAGGAGGAAAGAAGGAATGCCTTATGGTGTTTGCTAGAAAAATGGTACAATAAAAGGAATAATTATTGGAAGCAATTATCCAGATTAACATATGCAAAGGATATAGACAGAAATTGAAGATTTTTTCATGTGGCCAAAGATAGAAGGAAGGCTATTCAAAAGCTAAGAATAAATGAAGAGGATGTCCTTTGCCCTACAAGAATTAAAAAGGAGACAAGAGTGTACTTTAAGAAGCTATACAAATAGAATTATGTACCGGAGATAAAATTTCAAGATGGGTTAATAAGTAAAATTTCAAGAGAAGAGGCAGTGAGGTTGGAGAACTCATTATCTAGAGAGGAAATTAAATCAGCTGTTTGGGGTTGTGACCCCACCAAGGCACTAGATGTAGATGGCTCAATTTGAATTTCATAAGGAAAATGTGGAATAAAATTGGTAATGAATTCTGTGCTACTATTAAAGGTTTTTTTGTATCCAAAAGGATACCAAAAGGTGCTAACATGACATGGGTCACTCTTATACCAAAGATAGAAAAGGCGAAGGAAATTCAAGAATATAGACCTATTAGCATGGTTGGTAATGTGTATAAGGTGATATCAAAGATTTTAGCTAATAGGTTGAGGAATGTGATGCCAAATTTAGTGGGGGAGTCTTAGAGTGCGTTTGTTAGTGGTAAGCAAATTTTGGATGGGGTATTAGTTGCTTGTGAAGTGGGTCATTGGTTGAGAAAAAATGAAGAAGCTCAGTGCATCATTAAACTAGATTTTCATAAGGTTTATGATCAGGTTAGATGGAATTTTGTGGATTTGGTGCTCCAAAGAATAAGTTTCGGTGATAAATGGAGATTATGGATGAAATCATGTTTGAACACGGTAACTATGTTTGTATTGATTAATGGTACACCTACAAAGCCCTTCGAGATGGAAAGAGGGCTTAGGCAAAGTGATCCATTGTCACCGTTTCTTTTTGTCCTAATAGCTGCGATGTTAAATAGATTGGTCATTACAACAGTTGACAAAGGATTTATTGAGACTTTGAAAGTGGGGAAGTTGAATATTGATTTATCTCATTTGCAGTTTGTAGATGATACTACCATTTTTTGTCCACAAAGTGAGGTCTCGATCAGGAATTACAGGAGGATACTACAGTGTTTTGAGGTTATGTCCGGGTTAAGCATTAATTTTGATAAATCCTCTATAATGCCATTAAACTGCGATAATGGTTGGACAAATAGAATGTGTGGCATTCTTGTTTGCAACAATGGTAAGTTTCTAATGAAGTATCTTAGAATTTCTCTTTGAGCAAATATGAGGAGAATTGAAACTTGAAAGCCAATCGTAGATAGAATTGAGAAAAAGTTGAGTACATGGAAGGTGAAAATTCTATTTAAGATAGGAAGAATTGTTTTAATTAAGTCGGTACTGAATAATCTACCTTTGTATTATCTTGGCCTATTTAAAATGCCTAGTAAAGTAGCCAAGAAGATAGTTTCATTACAAAGGAAGTTTTTTTGGGGTAAATCTGGTGGAGGATTACGAATTCTATTGGTAAGCTGGGAGATTATTGAAAAACCAAAAAGAGAAGGTGGTCTAGGGGTTAGGAACCTGGTGGTTAAAAATTTGCATTATTGTTTAAATGGTGGTGGAGGTTTTCAAAGAAGGAATGCCAATTATGGAAGAAAGTGGTGTGCTCATGTAATGATATTCACATGGAAAAATCACTTTACCAACAACAAACAAAGCAAAATGGCAGGGCATAGGCAAGTATATCCAATGTGAATTTTGGTAACAATGAATTGTTGAAGTCTATGAATGAAGGTACAAGGTTGGAATTAGGTGATGGAACAAAAGCACGGTTTTGGTGGGATAGATAGTTGGAAGGTGGTATATTGAAAGAAATGTTCCCTAGATTATTTTCATTCTCTAATAAAAAAGATTGTTGCACTAGAGAGTGTGGGTTTTGGGATAGACTACAATGGATTTGAAGTTTCCAATGGAGACAAAATCTTTTCCAATGGGAGTTGGAGCTGTTGGATAATATGCATCAAATATTGGCTCGGGTGCATCTTAATAGTTTTGCTAATGATAAGCTAATTTGAAATTCTGACAAAAAAGGGGGAATTCTCTATGAAATCTATTTCACAGCTACTAATGGAGAAAGGGACACATGTTGGTTTCAATGTATTTAGTTTTACAAGGTCAATTTGGAAGGGATTGGTCCCTCGAAGGTAGAAATTGTAACTTGGTTTGTGCTGCTTGGGAGAGTCATCACCAAGGATAGGTTAGGTATTCTTTCTCAAGATCAAATAAAATGCACTTTTTGCAATTATTATGTTAAAAATCAGGAGCATTTATTCTATAATTGTGAGTATGCATGGTTCCTATGGTGTTTCTAGTTGAAGAAATGGAATGTATATTGGGCTTTCCCATTGGACCAGAAAAGTTGTTTAGAAACATGGATGGAAATTAAAATAAAGGGATCAATAAAGAAAGGCTAGTGGGTTGCATTTTTTGTGGTATTATGAACCTTATAGAGATGTAAGAATTTAATTAGTTTTTAAAAGAAAAATATTTCAAGAGAGGAGACTCTAGAGATGGCAAAATTCTAGTTTAAATAGTGGTGTGATGCTATCATTATTTTTGTAAGGTAGGAGTTGTTTATGGTTGAATAAGATGGTGCTATAACCTATAAGTTATGTCAAACAGATGAATGATCTCATTATTATTTTATTTTAGTAGGCACATATCACTTTCTATGCTGACACATTGCAGGTATGAAGGGTTGTCTGATTTCAAGTTCAATGGTGTAGTTAATGGTACCCCCAACATGGGTCGAACACATTGCAAGCAAGAAGTGAAGTGAAGAATTCAGTGTTTCGTGTGTGTGCACTTGATAATGAAAAAAGTATTGTAAGGGGAAGAAGGGAATTGAAAATGAAAGGGTCTAGAAGGATAGGAATGAGCTACAAAAGAAAAAAAAAAGAAAAAAAAAGAGAGAGTAAGAGAGAAAAAGGGATAAGAAATACAAGTGAAAATATTGAAAGGGTGGAAAAGAAATAGAATAGGTGAAAAAAAAGAACAATGAAAAGAAATGAGAAAAGAGGATTAAAATAAAAAGAGGGTGAGAAGAAACAAAGAAAAAAAGAAAAGAAACAGAAGAAAAAGCAAAAAAAAAAACATATGAGAGCCAAAAAAGAAATATTGGTTTTTCATATAAAGCAACAGCAACTCAACATTGTAAGGTTTTGCAATTTGTATATATGGGTGGTTGATCTTTCATGGGAATTAATGGCCATGCTGCTACATGGCAAGGACATGTTTGGGTGGGGAGAATGGATAAGATAAAAGTATAGGATATGGGTGGTAGGATAGATTTAAGATCATGGTAAATGGTTAGGGATGAGTGTTAGTAGTTTGATTAGAGTTGAGTTTTCTTCTTCTTGCTTTCCTAAGTCTATTTGCTGGTTTTATGGTGGTGGGCTTTGTTTGGTATGAATGTTATCTGGTGATTAATGTGTGATGCTCCAATTGAATGTTGATTTTTATGTTGGTGGGTTATAATTGTTTTTAGTTGATGTGAGGAATTAAAATATGGTTTGCAGGTGTAATGGATATTTTGTTGGCTTCAATATTGAAGTATAGTTGTCTCAATTGGTATAGCATTATTTGAGTTGGAACTCATATGGGTGTGGAGAAAAGACAAGGAAATGATACTAGAGAGATAACAAAGAGAAAAAATAAAAATAAAAATTGAGAGAAAAAATGGAAAAAAAAGGGGGTGGGGGGAAGATGTTAGATTGTGAAAACAAGATATCAAAAGGAAACGTTGATAGGATAAGTGAAAGATATTAGTGAAAGAAAGGTTTTTGAATGAAAACAAAATAGGCAAATGTATGTCTTGAGAGAGATAGAAAAAAAGGGGAAAGAAAAAGAAGAATAGGAAAAAGAAAAGCAAATTAAAAGATCAGAGAGAAAAAAGGAAAGGCAATAAGGAAAATGTTAATGAGAAAATGAGGAAGTAAAGAGGGAGAGGAAAATGGAAAAAAGATGGAGAAAAGAAAAAAGAGAGGAAGGCATTGTTGTTTTTTTTACTAAAAGTTTCAAGGCCATTGCGAATTGTTACTGCATAATTTGTTTTGGCAGGTTGAATAAGATATAGAATTCTCTTGGTTGTTGTTGTTAACTATTGCTTGTATCTTGGTTCTATTATTTAGGCTGATACATAAAATTTCATCATGGAATTATTTTCCTTATTATGGTTGTTTTGAATTGTGTTCCATATTGGGTGGTGATAATTTCATTCAAGTGTTTATAGTTATAGCAGAATTGATACTGTGGCATTTTAATGATGAGATGTGGAGACTTAGTATATTTGGCCAACTCCGGTATTGTATGTCTACTCTATAATGGAATCATGTTTATATGCTTGCCAAGTGGGGTCACAAGATTTTCTTTTAATAGTGCAACATCATACTAACATTGCAAGGTGCTACTAGAATGTAGCACTGATGATCATTAGAATGTGAAGGCTAAAGATGCATCTAAATAGATTTTGGTTTTTATGTATTGTTGTATCTGGTGTTGTCATTGGTCTTTGGGGGGTTTTAGTTGTTTTTGGGGTCTCACATCTCTATAATGTAGAGTTTGTATTTTGGGTAGCTATTTGTGTTATTAGTTTATGTTATTTTTTATACTTTTTCTTTCTTGATAGAAGGTTTTATATTGTGGCACTGATTTGTGGCTTTTTCTCATCCTTTTTGGGGAGAGCATGTTTAATTATCTAAAAAAAAAAATTAATAATTTAAGTTAATGGGATATGTGGCAAATTGTTAGCCATAAATAACTAACAAGTAATGATATCCTTAAATTTTATAGAGGTACAAGAGAAATCCCCTTCCTATTTATTTTTTGGTGCTATACGATATGCACCCTGCTAAATATAGTGCTTCATGCATCATGACATTTAAATGTACAAATCTAATTGTGTAATTCTACACTCACCAAATGTAATGCACCATAGCCGCCCCCTTTCTTCTTCTTCTTCTTGTTCCTTTTTCTTTTAAATTTTCTTTTGTTGCTTCTTCGTTTCACTGTCGATGCCACCACCGACCCGCCCTTTGGCGCCATCGCCAACCCACCTTCCAGTGCCGCTACTGACCTATCCCCCACATGGATTATGACAGTAATAGAGTTGAGTGGTTGCAGATTTCGGGGAGAAGACAAACGAGAAGTCATTCGAGGGTGAGTTGGACGTGCGGTCAGTGGTGGTGATGCCACTATTACCGGTGAGCTGCTTCTCGTAGAAAAGGCCAACTTCGTTGCCGAACACAGACACCCCCGCAATGGTTGTCGGAGATGACTAGAACGTTTGGGTGTTTTGGGGTTGGAAGGGAGGAGAGAGGGTTGATGGTGCATCAGTAGACTTTTTGAGAAAGTATTATGGTAGAAACTAGCGCATAACGCACCATTGAAGTCTAGAGCATAGCAAACGGCACCTTATTTTTTATGCACTTTTTTCCCCCGTTTTATTGCTAAAAGTTTATTTGCCCATTTCTTTGGGGAGTGATTTGGGATATCTTCCCTATCATATACTTAGGGGGCGTTTTGCATATTGCTTAACAGTATTATTGATAATCCAAATTACCACTAAGAAAGATTATCACATTTTAAATTACTGCTAATGTTATAATATAGAGTTTGGTATATATAGGTAATGTAATTGATAATCCATATTATCCTGTTTGGCATATCAAAAAGATTATTAAGTAATTTTTTTTACTAAAATGTCCCCCAAAGAAAAAATATTATTATTATTATTATTATTATTAGTAATAATAATTTTATTTTAATTAAATTTATTATAGTAATAATTATAATAATTTTTAGATATTGATATAATCAAATATATTTATTTATAATATTAAATGGTTAAACTACTTTTTTAAAAAAAAGTTTATAAATATAGCATTTTGATCAAATCATATGCTGCCTAGTCATTTTGTTCATTTGCTGTTTGGACCATAAACTGGTTATAGATGTCAATTTTATCAAATAAAAATATTAAATGGTTAAACTATTTCTTATAAAAATAAGAAACTAACAACAACAGCTAGATTCACAAGAGAGACAGAGAGAGAGAGGGCAATTTTATGGCAACAAATTTTTTTTTGAAAGATTACTGCTTAGGTGATAATCCAAATAACTACTTTATGGAGGTAATATAAATTGCCACTTTGAAGGTAATATAGATTATCTTAAAAATATAAATTACTAGTAATATGATGTAACTAAACAAGATAATTTTATGGGTCTAAATAATTTAATCTAATATTATTAGTAGTCTAGATGGATTACCTACATCAAAAGCCCTTTCAGGGTAAAATCCAAACCTGAAAATATTGAAATTCTGTGCTTTCCACGCTTTAGACAGAAACGCCAAAATGTGTGTTGCCGCTTGACAAAACAAAATCAAGAATAAAATAAGGAGCCAAATTATATTGTGGGTTAGAATTAACTTATTTATTTTAAATTAAAAAATTTAAGATAACGACTGGAAAAAATTACATCCTAAAAATAAGTTTCCCAAATGCTTCTGTCGGCAGCACTGAATTGTTTGTTTTGCCTTCGCCAAGGCTACCTCCATTATTGATTATGTCTAATAAAGTTTCTACTAATATTTAAAAATTGAATGGAAGATTGAATTGACAAAACTTTGAAATCATGATTTGATTGGTTTATTAAGGTAAATTTATAATTTAATTATAATTACAATAAAAATATAACTAACTTACTATTTAGTTGATTTAGGCTTGGTTTGGTATTGCTGTGACTTTTTGAGAGTTGCTGAACTTTCTAGGCTATCTAAAAGAGCAATTTTTTAAAAGTTATTTTCAAAAAATTATAATAATATTGTTTAATAAAATAATATAAAAATTACTCTCAATAAGTAAAAGCTACAAAACTAATATTTGGTAAAGTTACTCTTAAAATCTAAAATAACTATGATGGATATAAATATTAAAAAGAATAATTTATACTTTTAATATTATTAATAAGAGTAAAATTATATTAGTATTTTAAATTTTAAAAAGTACAAGTCAGCTCTGAAAAGTATCTGATAAAGGTTCTCAAGAGCACCACTGACTTTTAAAAACTAGGAGCAAAGGCACTCTAGTTTTTTTGTTTACCAACAGAAAAAATTGGTTTATACTTTTCATAAATCAGCACCTTTTTAGAGAGCACTACCAAATTAGGCCTTAATCAAATGGTATGATCTGATTTTTAAAATATTGATTTTGTACATTAAAAAATTATTTTGTAGATCATA
This sequence comes from Pterocarpus macrocarpus, assembly GCA_031439585.1. Classification (NCBI taxonomy): domain Eukaryota; kingdom Viridiplantae; phylum Streptophyta; class Magnoliopsida; order Fabales; family Fabaceae; genus Pterocarpus; species Pterocarpus macrocarpus. The sequence continues at coordinate 45,229,706 of CM062516.1, forward strand.
TGGAGAGTTTTAAGTTAAAGATAAACCAAAAATAATTACTTTTTAAATAAATTAATGTATTAAATTGGGATAATATTGATAAAAAGTTGCCATTTAGTTAAAAAAAATATTTTGTAAAATTCATATGAATTGACAAAGAATAAGACAGAGAACAAAAACAAGGTCAAAGGAAAAGTCGACGATGTAAGAAAGATAACTATTAAACATTTACAGACAGGTAATAAAAGGAATAAAATGAAGATGACAAGAAAGGAAATAAATTTACAAATACATTTAAGGAAAATAAATTAATGGGGAATAATTTTCTTCTTCCCCCCTTAAAAGAATTTTCCTTTTAATTTCTGTAAAATTTGGGTAGAATAGAGGAGATGGAGGTAACTAAAAATTAGGGGGAAAAAGTTTTTTATCTCTCTGAATTATAGATCATGTATATTTTAGCTCTAAATTTTAAAAATATATAAATCAATTCCTTGAATTTTTTAAATGTACAAATTGACTCTTCTGTTAATTTTTCTATTAATTATTAATAAAAATATCATATATTTAAGAAACTTTAGACTATCAGGTTGTATATTTAGGAAAATTTAAAGGGTTGATTTACATATAACCTAAAGTTCAGAGGAGTATAATATACTTATTTTGGCTAAAATGCATTTTCATAAAAGTTCAAGAGATCGATTTACATATTTTTAAAATATAGAAGATAAAAATGCATATAATTTATAATTTAGAGGTAAAATGTAATTTTCCTAGAAATTATAACATCTAGATAATATAAATATTTTGTTCCTTGTTTTTTATTATATAACATTCAAATAAGATTAAAAGTTTCATTACATGGGATTATTCATCTCTTAATTTTTTTTTTTTAAAAAAAGGTAACTTTGTTTCATTCATTTCCTTTTCTTTACATTTCATTCTTACTAATTTCATTCCGTTCATTTCATTAATAAAAAAAATCTAATCATAAGTTTAACATAAATTTCACGAACTATTTTTTTTTTATATTAATTGATAAATCACAACTAATTTTCTCTAAGAACTATCGACATGTGAATTTTTTTTTTTTAAAGCTTAATAATATTTGTAAAGGGATTTCTTTGGTACCCTATATATAGAGTTCAAGAATACCAATATTCTTTAATTATTTGTGTCTGAGAATTAGTCATGTGTCTTATTAACTTAAACTGCCAAATTTTTAAAATTATGTTAAGATCTATAAAATTTGGGGTTAAATCACAACTATTGAATACCAATATAAGGGCACCAAACAAAATTCTTTTCTGCAATAAATTAAACTCCACGTTAACTAGTCATAAATACAATATAAATGTTATTGCTAACATATCGTTAAGGAGGGGGTGATTTGCTGATTCCTATCAGTAAGGCCTGGCACAGGATTTCTCGAGTTTGGCCTTTGAATGTTTTGTTATCTTATGTGTTTTTTGGTTCCCTTTGTTTGCCTTGGCTTCGCTTCTCCCATGACCTGGGAGTTTAGAGCAGTGAACTTACTTATCCCAAAAAAAAAAAAAAAAAAAAAAACCCTAATATATCGTTACTTTTGTTCGTTAAAATAGGATTGAAAAAAGTAAAAATAAAATGTAGAAAACTAAAACATCAGTCAAAAACGACGATCGTTTAATGGAATTAAATAATAATTGTTCTATACTCGTGGCAAATTATACAAGAATTTTGGCTAGAAATATTTTATCCAGTCTCGGTGTAAAACCAAATATAGGTAATGTGAGTGCGTGTTGAGTTGACATTATACAATTCCGGTATAAGTATTAGCTCACAAATTCCAATAACCATTTGTTAAAAAAAAATAATTTTAACAGATGGAAACATTAAATTATATTTAGTTATCATGTTGATTTTTAACTTACGAGAAAAAGATTAATTTTAATATAAAAATTTTATATTATTATCTTTTTTTGATATATCAGTAATAATGAGATTTAAACCTTTAATCTTATATATATTACCAAAGCCTTTTATTACTATAATCTAACAAGTGTGATGGGAGAATCAAATATTTTTATTTATATAATAATATATAATTAAAAGATTGTATAAAATATTTTTATTTTGATAATATATTAAACTTGAATTCTGTAAATATAAATATTTCAATTTACTTGTAAAGCATATCAATTATAATACATTAAGAGTTTAATTTTGTTATATGTGTGGGTTTTGAAACAATTATTATAAAAATTAAATACATTTAATAATTTCCATTTGGTAAAGAAATACATTTAATTATATAATAATATGTAATTAATTAAAAAATTTTGTAAAAAATTTAGAGTTTAATTGGGATATACTGACAGTGTAAAATTTTTTTACACTATCATCCAATCAAAACCTTTCATTTGCATAACTATTTAAGTAGTGGGTGATTATATCAAAGACTTTTGCTGATATGGCAATACATGATTGGATGTCTGTGTAAAATTTTTTTATACTGACAGTATATTTAAATTAAATCCAAAAATTTATCTCTAAGTATATCAAAATCAAATCGACGATGATTCACCAAAAAAATGAAATCGATGATATGTACAAGATTTGCAATTTTGCAATACCTCCAAAGGGAGAAGAACCCAGATGGAGACTACACATTCTTAAAGGATAATTAAAACGAGTTTTCATCTAATTTTCTTTTTCTATAATTCATCCATTATCTGCTACAACTATTGGCATAGGCCCATTAGGCTGCATGTTCACCGAAATCAAGTTTGATTCATATTTTGTCTGGCACCCAGCATCGTGTCCGAGGGATTATCACATCACCAATATCGTGCATATCAATTATAACACATCGAGAGTTTAGTTTTTTTGTATATGTGATTTTTGAAACAATTATTGCAAAAGTTAAATATTTTAAAAAATATAATAATATATAATGAATTTAATTATTATGCATGATAGAGTGGTAGTATAAAAGAGTTTTATATTATCATCTAATTAGATATTTATATGAATTTAATTTAAATACACTGACAGTGTAAAATAGCCAATAAAAATAGTAGAAAATGCTAATTCATATAAATAATCACCCATTATAATGAGGAACCCACTATAATTTCTCACTTTCTCCTATTTTCATTGATTGCATGCCAATTAAACTCTATTTATATTTATAACACTTTTAAGGTAATGGATGATTAAATCAAATATTTTTTCTTATGTGATAATAGAAGATTGAATATCTGTGTAAAATATTTTTACACTGATAATGTATATAAATTAAATCCATATATAATTAAATAATTCTATTAGAGCTTTTACCCTTACAGTATATAAAATCAAATTCATAAAGTTTAATATTTTTGGAATATGACATGTATAAAATCTGCCATTTTGCAATAGCTTAAAAGGAAGAACCCAGATGGAGACTACACATTCTTAGAGGATAAATAAAACGATTTTTCATCTAATTTTCTTTTTCTACAATTCATCCATCATCTGCTGCAGCCATCTGCCTAGGCGCATGTTCACCGAAATCCGGTTTTTTTTTTCCCTACAAAAGTTTAGGTGGGCGGCGTCGGCAAATCTCGAAGACACAGAATGACTAATATAGACTTACAAAATTGCCAACCAAAAAGATTTTCATATCAGCAGCAAAAATCTGATTCGCATTATTCTTATTGGATATAAGTTTGCTTTTTATCAACTGAGCCAATCAGGATTGGCTCATTGAAATCAAATCTGATTCATGCATTGTAGACAAAAGAAAAAGTTCGATTCATATTTTGGCAGGTACTCAGCATCATGTTTGACGAATTATCACATCCCCAGGATCGTTTTGTCTCCATCATCATTCACAATCTAGCACAGTACAGATGTCTGAAATCATCACACCTCTCAAATTCAAATGTAGTGGACGATCATCCATGTAAACAACGGACAAAAATGTGTACACACCCAAACGTGCCTGTGAAATTGACAAGTAGCAGCACTACTTCTAGACCATTATATGATGGAAAAGATGGAAGAAAAAAGAAAACACTATCTACAAAGAAGAAGTTCCTTGAAACCGCCATGGGTTAAGGATTTAGGAACAATGCCTTTTATTTTGCAATTTGTTCCTCTAAACGGATCTGAACTTTCATCAGATCCTTTGTCGCTAGAAGAGTAATTAATTTTTGCCTTTTCAAATATATAGAAAATATCATGACCAACTATATATATATACATAGAGAGAGAGAGAGAGAGAGAGAGACTATAATCGTAAAAGTATTGATGTTTTTAATCAGCGTCTATTAAAGAAGATGTTTGTGGTTAATATCCTTAGTATTGAATGACATATTATTTAATTTGTTCAGTAGGCAGTGTATCAATCTAAATGCACATAAATAAAGTGACGCGACATTTCCTTAATACATCAGATAGAGTTAATAATCACTTTTTTTATTTTATTGTAGATACCATTGAAAATTTATAAGATCAGTGACTTCTATGTCACATGATAAATAAAGATAAAATAATATTATTTATTCTCGAGAAGTTACATAAGCAATTTAGAAGAAGTGTAAGCAAACGGTTGCAAGAACCAACTTTAATTATATGATTACAAATGTAATTTAAATTAGAATTAAAGTTCGCATTGACCTGAAATAAGACTCTTATCATATATGGCAGATATAAGATATTTAACTAGCGAACATAAAGTATTACTGAATCGTAAGATCTTCTAACGAGCACAGCCTGATGGCCAGGTATTAATTAGACACACCAGGTCATATAGCGCACCCTATGAACTGCATTTACAAACTCTGCTACTTAATCTGATACTTCTCTATTCACAACTTATACGCTAAAAAGTATACCCAACCTTGTTTACACTAATTGACCCCATCATTGACTAACATAGACATAATTTGAGACAGTGGAGCTTGAGGCAGTTCAATTAGCTCCTCCTCCTCCTCCTCATCATCATCATTTGAAATCCAGCCATAGCAAGGTCTATGCCTTTTACGACCAAGCCTCTCTACAGGTTGTGGGGCCTTTGTTTGAGGAGGAGAATTTGCAGGCCTACAATCTGCAATACGGTAGCATTAGCATACAACATAGTCACAACATGAGAACAACAATCACACATTCAACCTTTGCTTCAAAACCAATTCAAAATGGCTTACCGAGGACAGAAAGCCGATAACCAGATTCATTGTTAGCCGATACCGTGTCCACAGCCTTGGTGATGGGAAGTTGGTTACCAGGTTCACTGGCCGCCGCTGATGAGGTGGCTCCAATCTTGATGGGAAGTTTATCAACAATTTCACTGGTTGCTGATGCAGAATCCACAGACTTGATGGGAAGTTGATTACGAGTTTCACTGGTTGATGGTACAGAGTCCACAGCCTTGATGGAAAGTTGGTTGTCCGTCTGGCTCGATGCTGAAACAGTGTCAATGGCCTGATTAGTTGTTAATGTACCATCAGAAGTTTCTGTGTTAGAGCAAGCTAGGAGGGTTCTGTTTGAGCAACCAGAAGGTGATGCCTCACTGCGACGATTTCCTAGGTTATACTCTTTATCCTTCACATAAAACAATACAAGAACACAGAAGAAACATTATTAATAATAATTTCATTAGAATGCCTAGGCCACTAGCCCAATGAGCCAGTAGTGGCTTCCCAGGGAACTGCAGACCACAGTTTCCAAAAGTTATAGAAAATTCATTGGAGTACTAAAAAAGAAAAAAAAATACATGTAGCCCATCAAACATTATTAATATAATATATGAATCGCTCAAAATTTTACCATGACCCCCCACTACTTGGAGCTACTAAACTAATAGAAGTAAAAGAAGGAATGATTATTATTTACAAGTAATATTGGGATTACAAAGAAGGAACGACAGAAGAATTCAATTTACCCAATACAAGCAATGGGCTTTGCCAACGTGTTATGTGCCCACAACCAAAATTGTTCCCATGGAGGGTAAGGTGAATCACATAATCAAAGGAAATATCTTAAGAACTATAAGAAATTAATTGCATAAATAGAGTCTAATAACACCAGAAAGGTCTAATATACTTTCAGCCAAAAATCATCTTTAAACAACATTTAATTCAGCACAATATGATTCAGAACAAGGGCTGAAAGAATGCAGGACAAAAAAACAGCTCATTGCTGCCCATAACATAATCTTGAAACAAAATATTGAATTTGGAAAAACCTGATTCATAATCAGAGCTGAAAGAATGTAGGATATATTAATGGGAGAGGAAATTTTAAGTGTCAAAAACTTGCATCGGCCAAAGTAGCGTTACAATACTTGCTACAGCTATTATACCTGTAGTTAAATATCTATCAACAACCAGATAATTATTAACTTTTGAATTGTAAGCTACCATCAATTAATATTTGCAGAAGAAAAAATCTATCCACATATTTATAGTAGCTCTGCGCTACTTTCCAGGCCAAGCAGAAATACATAGTTGGGTAGAGATTTTGTTCACTGACAATTGAGAAGGATCACAAATATACGAATAATGTCTAGACCAACCATCGCTACCAAATTAATAGCACTGGTAGCCACTTGCTACCTTGCAGGCTAGTAGTGTGAAGATCTCGGATCCAACCTCCACATAAAATTATCCTTTAGGTATATTCTCTACCTGCTTCCCTTCTCTTTCCGTTAGGTAAAACTTCAGTCTAAAAATCCCACCTTGTTGGTTTGGTCAGAGTAAAGGAAGCAGAGCAGAACTTACAAACAGGAAAATATGAAGAAGCATCTTATGTTAAGAACCAATGAAGTTTTGATACAAAAAAAGTCGAAAAGAAATGTAGCTTTTCTAAACCTCAGGGATTACATAATACATACAATTTTGCCAATAATGACAGGATCCAATCAATGAAACTGGCTGTTTATATATATATATATATATATATATATATATATATATATATATATATATATATATATATATATATATATACTCATTGTTTCTAGAAAGAAAATTGGAAGGCTGCATATGCAAAGGAAATTGTTGCCATGCCGAGAAGAATAAACATTTAAATTTCCCAGAGGCAGAGTTTGCTTATATTCAATAAATGTTTACTGTGAGGAAGATGCCGTTCGATAAAAGACTAACTCAGTTCTTTTTATTGCAAGTGGCCGAGTCCACAGAAGAAATTCAGAGACTCAAAGCTCATGTGGATAAATCATAAATGAAAGGTAATACAATTAAATCAAACAGCAAAGTAAAGAACCATTGAATCATCACTTACATGGATACATTATCATAATGGAAGAAAAAAGAAGGAAATGATATAAAAGAGAACACACACGTAAATATGGTAAGATGAGTACATTCTTCATTAAAAAAACTAGCACTATCTAGTCTCAAATAAGACTTGTCCACCTTATTTTCCAACAAAACACCAAACTCAGCTTAAGAAATTAGCTATGATGGTAATTGAAGCTGAATTTCTTTTTCTACATTGTACTAGTTAAAATCCAATTCTCATATAAGTTATTATGATTCAAGGTATACATCATGCATGGCAATGGCATGGTAATTAATTTTTATTTTTTATTTTTTTTTTTCAAAAAAAAAAAGGAGGTTGCTTCTTCGATTCCAGCTGGTATAAGAAAATGGTTTTAAGTTGCAGTAATTATCCGCAATTTTAGCGGCCACGTCAACCACATTTTCCTGCAATTCTCTGCAATCGCAGTTTAAACCCCATGATTTAAACAACAATGGTCAAAGTCAAACCACAAGAACACAGCATAAAATCTTCACAGATTAGGAATCAGATAAAACAAAACTAAAACCACAAGAAGTAACACTTTATTATGTTGAAATAACAAACAAAGAGTACCTACCTGCGCAGAAGCATCGGCTTGTCTCTGCTCAGCAAGAAGGAGTTCAATGAGCTCACTGTAACCGCCATCCTCGATGAAGACCCAGCCTTCCGGGCCATAAACCTGAAAAAAAAAAAAATGAACGAAATTCTGAGCAGAAAGAAAGAGAGGAACGATGAGGAAGAAAGAGAAGAGGACCGGGGGGGGGGGGGGGGGAAGAAACGTCACCGTTTTGATGAGGCGATTGACGGTTGATCGGACGAGCTTTTCGGGGAAGCCCATGAGCGACATGGCGTCGATGGCTGCGTCCATTCGCGTCTCTCCCCTCTGCGAACGATCACACATTAATTCACAACACAACAGAAATGAATGAATGAGTTAGTGAAAGAGAATTGATTGAATGAATGGGGGAATGGGGAATGGACCTTGGGGCGCCTTGGAGCCATGGTTTTGATTGAAGGAGGGGATTAGGGCAGTAATGGGACTGAGGTTTAGGAAGAAAAATGAAAATGAAGGGTTTTGGAATGCGTTTTACGTTTTTTGTTAGGGGGAGGAGAAGTGTCACTTATTGGGTTCTGGGCGGTGGCAGAGGAAACGCGAATGTCACGAAACTGATGAAGCTGGCTGGCGCGCTCCACCTGAGCTGATTTGCCTTGGAGTTGGTGGATTTAAGCTGGCCGGTGTTTCCAGTGGCCACATGGCTCTTGTTGTTTCAATTTTCAAAACACCGGAGTGTGAAGATTTCCAAAACACCCCCCACCCCCAACCAAAAAAAAACACGCCCAACTTTTTCTTTTTTCTTGAATTTACCTCGCGGGTGATATTGTAATTTCAGGTCTAGGGGGGGGGGGGTAAAGTAAGCGACTTTTTTTTTTTTGAAAAAGGTCATTCTCAATCGTTCAAAAATTTTAAAAATTTGATTGATAAATGGTGAATGATTTAATTTTGATGTATTATTAATTATTGTAATAATTTTTTATATAAATATTTAATTATATATTATTATATTATTAAAAATATCTTATTCTAATCTTTTTAAAGATAAATTAAATAAAATTATAAATCATAAAAGTATTTATATAATTATTTGATAATGTAAAATATTTTATGTTAAAGGGTATGTTTTGATAGCATTATTTATAATTTTTTTTAATCTTTTCAGTGCTCAAAAGTCATCTTATATTTGTTTGGATCAAATTATTATATAATTTATGACTTTTTGAAAAGTCATTTTTTTGTATTTTTTGTGAAGTTAAAATATTTAACTTTTTAAAAAATTCTCTTGCATAATTTTTTAAGAACAAGCACTACAAACTAAAATAAGCAATTCTATTACTTAACATTTAAATATAACGTAACTTATTCATACGTTATCTTTTATACTCCTCTTGTAGGACACTTTTTTTATATGAAAGCTTAGTTAAGCTCTTTACCTATTGTAAAATTATTATGAGTCTTGTGGATATTAAAAAAAAAAAAAAAATTAACGTTGAAAGAATTTAAATAGTGGACTAGCTCAATTCAAGTTAGATTAATTGAAATCTAGTTATTTTTGAGTATTAGTGGTTTACATAAAAAAAATATTATATCAAAATTAATCTCAAATTTAAATTGGTTTCAAATTATTTTATTTTTATAAATTTGGGGCTTATTATGAAATTTATATATTTTTAAGGACATAGGTCTTTAATAGTTAATGATTAACATTAAATTACATATTAATTGATTTTAAAATAAAATATATAAAAAAGTAAAGGTGTTTACCGAATTAAGTCAACTTATGAATTTATGGGTTTCAACCCAAGTCAACTCATAAAATATGGAGTGGGTTGTGTCAAAAGGGTGAGTTGGGTTAAAAAATCCCATGATATAAGGGTCGAGTTGGGGGGTATGAATATTTTCAATTCACACAACCCAACCCAACCTAACCTATCTATATGTGATAATAGTGAATATCTTCAAAAAATTGAGAGTGAAGTCAATAATTATGTCGATCTATGACTTTAACTAACTTGTGTAATTTGTTATATTTTTAGAATTTATATATGCTTTTTTAAAAATTATTAGGATTTATATATGCTTTCTTAAAAACTTTTTGAGTTATGTATGTTTTCTTGAAAGTTTATAGGTCTTGTGGATGTTTTATGAAATTATGCCTCTTGAGACATATAGTTGTTATACTTGTTAAAAGATTTGGTATTTATATCAAAGTTATGTCATATATGTTGAAATTTATTATATTTGATTATGTATTTTGACATGTTTTAATAGACAAACTTATTATTTTTTTAATATATATTAGATCCATCGATTTGATTTAATATAATAGTCTTGGATTAAAAGAAAATATTAACTCAACCTAAACGCACTATTTGAATGAACGGATTGAATAAAAGGGCACTTCAAACCTACTTAACCCAATTTAATCCAATTCACAAACACCCCTATAAAAAATATATTTTAAATTAGTAATTTCATTGTTAAATATTAGTCACTAGTTGCGAAAAAATATTAGTGTTTTTAAAAAGACAAGGATATATCTCTTTATAAATCAATTTTCTTATTAACTCATTATTAAAAAAAATAAAAAAAGAGCATCTAATCTTCTAAATTTATACTTACTTGCAAATAATCACTACAAAATATTAAATCTTTCAATTGAATTCTTAAATTTTCACTCATTTGTAATTAACTATCACTAATTATTATAAATCCTTAATTTACAATAATTCTCATAAGCCTTCTGTTCAAATTTATTGAGCTGAGTTGCGAAGCATGGTTAGTGAATGACCTGTCAAAATTTATGAATATCATGTGTCAAAATATTTACCATTTATTTATTTATTTTATTATCTCATCTAATATTATTTTAAAAATATATATCAACATATTATAAAATTAGAACAAATTCTAAAAATATTTTTAGAATAATCATATATTATTCTGTTGGACCAAAATGAGTAACGGAAGCAAATCAGATTAAATTTGTTTTCCAAAAATCATTTTTAGTTTTTCAAACATATTAAAGTTTTTAGTAATACTTAGATAGGAAAATAAAGGAGAAAATTAAAAAGAAAATAGTATTGAAAATTTTGACATGTGACATTCACGAATCTTGTCATGCCATTCAATACTCCATCAGTGAACTCAGTTAAACTGAACATAAGTCATAATAATAATAATAATAATTATAGTTTAAAAATTTAATTAAAAATTTAATAATTGGTGGTTATTTACAAGTGAATGAAAGTCTAAAGATTTAATAGTTAGTGATAACTATTTGTGAATGAGTAAAAGTTGAAGAATTTAATTGAATATTTAATAGTCGGTGGTGACCATTTGCAAATGAATGAAAATTAGATGGATAAATACTCTCTTCTAAAAATAAATAAAACTCAAACAAAAAAGAGTGTTCACTCTTTATTATCTATTACATTTTTAATTTTTTTTAAAAATAATTTTAATTAAAAACTTGTGTTAAACTTGTAATGTATCATTACTGGAGAGAGGGCTGAGATGCCCTACCACCGCCAAAAGAGAGGTGGGAAACTCCACTGCCACTAAGAATGGGCAAAAACCCTAGCATGCCCAAAGGAATTATCAACTCTTACTATTAGGCAAAGGAAAGAGAAGAAGGAAAAGATTACCTCAACAATGAAGAAGATGATGGCGGTGTGGTTGTAGAAAACTCTGCAATGCTTCTTTCTGCCACTTCTTGTAAATGGGAAAATAGCCCATCTCTTCGCGCCTAGAGTTTAAAGACCCTAGAGAAGTAACCGTTCATAACCGTGTGGAATGACAGTGGGCACGGGTAAGGGGAAAAAACGTTCTTTAATTTCCCGTTAATGGGCAAGGACAAATGCGTAAACAAAGAAGAAGATTTGAAATGATTGCCCACGAAAACACGAGAGTTACAATGACAAATGGCTCATTATAGGACCTGAAAGCGTATGAGGGAAGATAAATAGTACCAAGATCACCAAAGTTGGCTCGGGGCAAGGATGGAGCACGACAAAGGAGTACTGGCACAAGAACCCCAAATTCCTAAGGTTTAGGGCTCGAGTCATATCTTGACTAACTTTGACCTTCGCAGGAATATCGGACCTCTTTCTTATGATAATGGTGACATGAGTTAAATATTTCCTGGAGCTCGCTTGACATGCCCAACCACTGTGCTGGGGGCAATGTTATGGGGTAAATCCAGAAGGGTTACACTATCTACGGATAAATCTAGAAGGATTGTACACTTAATAAGAATAAATCACTTTCTGGATTTTCTTCCCTCATTATCACTATAATTATGGAAGGATCCTAATAATCTATTCTCATATTAGTTAATTGTGGAAGGATTCACTAGATCCCCACATATAGAATACATTCTCCTATTCACTGCTATGCAAGGGCTCATAAGCCCCCGGTTATGATTTATCTTCACTATCTCTGTATCTCTTGTTGCACACACTAATTTGAGCGGTAAAGTACCTTAAAGGTATATACCCCCATGTCATGCTGTTGCCGGACATCAAGCTCACTCCTTGGGTGACCACCCCATAGCATTCGTGTACTCTTATTTTTTTCAGTTCCTTTACGAATAAGACCGAAATAAAATTGTCAGAATTTAGTTGTTAAAATGATGTAATATACTTATTAACTCTTAAATAAGTAAGAAAGCCACATAACTTCACCTAATAATCACTATTATTTCTCAAAAAAATTTGACTATATTTTTATAACTATGTAGCATTACTAAAACATGGTATATGACCATTTTTCATCTTCTAACACTAAATCTTAATAAAAATGGCATTGCATAAAAAATTAGGTTAATTAATTTTTTTCCTAGAGTTTCTCTAGATTTTCATTGTGGTTCATATATATATATAACCTCACACTTCGAAACGTTTTTAAATCAGTTCCACCATTAGTTTATGTTATAACATCGTTAGTTAACTAGATCATATGCTCAATGGTTGATGACGTGATAAGCACTTTGCCGTGTGACCTAATATTTGTGCTGGCTTTGGATTGATCACTTGACCACGAGATCCAAGATAACAAACACAAAAAGAACCTTTTTCAAAGTAAATTTTCCACTTATTTATATTATTTAATTTGAATACATTGTCAATGTTACACAGACATTCAATCATGTAATGTTACATCAGCAAAAGTCTTTGATATAACCACCCACTACTTAAATGGTCATACAAACAGAAAGTTTTGATTAGATGATAGTGTAAAAAAATTTTACACTGTCAGTGCATCCCAATTAAACTCTATTTATATATAAATTACGATAAATTAATTAACACATGAAGGTATCCCCAAATAATAGGATTCAAACTTTTAACATTGGCTGGCCACAATCGAAAATGAAGAACCAAAGAAATTGAAGGACCATGGAGGGAAATGGACTCAGTCATATTGCAGAAGCTCCAAAGGACATTTGTCTTCGCATTCTCAAACAAACGTCAAAATTAAACCCCATCGGCTATAAGCCACAAACAAAAACAAGCCCTAGTTTATCGCCAACTGTTCCTCCCTTGCCGCCGTGTTTCCCTCTCCCCTAGTCACGTGTCAACGCACCAACACCCACGTGTCCAATCGCTACATACCACCCCATGCACGTGCAATATATAACACCTCTCTTCTTCTCCATAACACAGACCACTTCACAACACACAAAAGAAAAACAAAACCCAGTTTCATTGAATAATCTTGTTGTTGTTGGTGTTCGAGAAGATGAGCCAGGAACAGCAACGTCGTAGGCAGCAGGAGCAGGAAGCCATAAAGTATGGGGACGTGTTCAACGTGGAGGGAGAGCTGGCGTCGAAGCGGGTGGCGCCAATGGATGCGGCGAAGATGCAGAAGGCGGAGAGTGCGATGCTTGGGAACACCCAAAAGGGTGGCGCCGCCGCCGCCATGCAATCGGCGGCCATGAGAAACGAGAGAGGCGGGGTTGTGGGGCATGACGATATGAGCAAAGCTGCGGGAGAGGGTGGCGTCAGTATAACGGAGACTGATGTTGAGGGGAGGCGCGTCATCTCTGAGTCCGTCGGTGGACAGGTTCCCCTCTATATATGATATGAAAACTCTCTGATTTTTTCTGTTTTGGTTGCTTTTTTATTTATTTATTTATTTATAATTTGTTTTGTAGGAGCATGGTCTTTTTAGTTCTTATAATTTGATTAATTGGGTTCGCGTAGGTTATCCACAAAGTAGAAGAAAAGGAAAGGAAAATTTAAGATTAGTTGAAGTATCTAATCTTTCAAGATATTACACATAGTACGTAAAAGAGTGGAAATTAAATTTTTTCGCCTACCCGTTTAGACTAATATGGGGTTCTATATGCCAACGTATTTGTGTCATTAAATTTTCTGATAAAAAAGTCCTTAGCAGTACTAATAGATTTCTTGGCGGGATCATACACTGGGGAAAAGGCTTTTTCATTGGGCAGAGGGGGAAGTTGGAAGCGTCTGAAAAATTGGGAAAACTGAAAATCTGTTAGATAAGAATTTTAGTTGTTATCAATCAATAGTGTACATGTGAATGTCATCTAACAAACAAAGATTTTAGAAATATTTGTAATCTCTTGTTTACATCACACAAGTTTAATTTGTACTAATATATAATGTCAATTACGAACAGGTGGTGGAGCAATTTACCCAAAGGGCTCCACTGAATACAATGACGCTACCTTCTCTTGTTCAAGACATGAGCGCTGGAGCCGGGGGCGGAATCACCATTGGCGAAGCACTCGAGGCCACTGCTATGACGGCCGGAAAGAAGCCGGTGGAGTGGAGCGATGCCGCAGCCATTCAGGCAGCCGAAGTCAGAGCCACCGGCCGCACCAACATTGTCCCAGGAGGTGTCGCCGCGGCGGCCCAGTCAGCCGCCACCCTCAATGCTCGAACAACAAGGGACGAGGACAAGACCACACTCGGAGACATTCTTGCGGTACGTATACATAACTCAAGCCATCATCAACATTTCAAATGATTATGTCACAGGCACTGATGCATTGTCCATTACGCTGAATTAAGAAAAGAGAAATGTTTTTGTCTGCAGTGGGGTAGGTAAACCTGCAGAGATAGAAAAGAGAAAAAAAAATTGTAAAAGAAAGTGAAAAGAGTGAAATGATTGATGGAGAGAGAAAAAGCTGAGAGAGGGTGTTGGGGTGTTAGAGATTTTGGTATGTTCAAATAACATACCTCTTAAGAAAAATATTATTTTTGGGACATCTTTTAAACAAGACAGAGTGAAAAAAGAGAGACACCTTTGGAGGTGTTTCTCAACTATTGGTTGAGACTGGATTCTTTTTTTTTTTTTTTAAGGATATTTTTAAAATATGAATTTAATTTAAATATATTGATAGTGTAAAATAATTTTGAATTATCAGCTAATAGAAATAGTGAAAAGTGCCAACTCATACAAATAACCACATATTATAATGAAGGACCCATCATGATTTCTCACTTTCCCTTATTTTTATTATTTGACAGTGTAAAATTGTTTAAACTGTTTTATACTGTCAGTGTATATCGATTAAATTCTTAAAATATATCCTAAAAATAGTACACATAATATCACTCGAAAATAAAATATATACATTATGTTTTTAAAATGATATATAAAATTTCATAACAGGAATTATTTGATAATATTCTTTTTTTGAAAGTCTTGAAATTTGGTACACACGAATGATAAATTATAATTCAATGATGATAACTAATTATAGTTTAATGCTTTTCTTTACGGTATTATAGTTCAATGATGATAACTAATTGTAACATTTGTTTCGTAATTATTATGATATAAATAGTTAACTATATATCATATTCACGTGACAAGAATTAATATAGTTGCAAAATATATATAATTAATGAAGTGTAACGAAGGTGCGAAAAAAACTATGTGAGAATATGGAGTTTTATGTTTCACTAATGTTATTTATACTCATACATCAAAAGTGTCAAAACTCAAAGTGGATTGATTAAACGGTTCTTTTGTGGTCCACTTTTAATATTTATTTTTGCACATTTGACCGCTGTTTTGCGGTCTATTTTTAGGTTGCGCTTAGATAAGATTTTTTTAAAAATAATTAAAATTTTTAAAAATTTTATTTTCAATTTTTTTAGAAACTGAAAAGAATAATTTCTTAAAAGTAATTTATTTGTAGCTTTTTTAATGAGTTTAATTGGTATGCACTGACAGTGTAAAAATATTTTACACTATCAACCAATAGAAATAGGAAAAAGTGAGAAATTATGGTGGATCCCTCATTATAATAGGTAGTTATTTGTGTGAAGTGGCACTTTCTACCATTTTTATTGGCTGATAGTGTAAAATTATTTTACACTGTCAGTGTATTTAAATTAAATTCTTTTTTAATTATATAAAAAATTTTAATTTTAAAATTATTTTTTCATAATATGAAACAAACTTACCTTCAACATCTATTTTTGATGTTGAATGGCAATAATATTATTACCATGTGTTATCGAATGTTGTAAAATGCTTAAATTATTTGTTGAGGGGACATCAATATTTTTATTTTTTTGGGCAAAGTTTAAGGGTACCCCGAATTCTATTACCAAAAATTCATCTAATTTGGGTCAACACATGGAGGTTTTACATGGGGTTTTAAATCTTTCAGCAGGAATTTTTTTTATTTACAAGGTTTAAACTCGAGATACCGATTAGGAGAGTAAAACATTTGCCATTTCCATCCACCCACGTTGGCCATCAATAGTTTTTATTGTATCTTTATGATCAATAGCTTTTATTATATATCGTAAGATATATGTTGCAGGATGCTACTTCGAAGCTACCAGCAGATAAACCAGCGACAAGGCGAGACGCTGAAGGGGTGACGGGAGCGGAGATGAGAAATGATCCCACCCTCACTACTCACCCTGGGGGTGTCGCAGCATCGGTTGCTGCGGCTGCTAGGCTTAACCAAAGCAACAACTAAGTGCTACCATATATATATATATATATATATATATATATATATATATATATATATATATATATATATATATATTTTGCTTATAGTCGTTGTGTGCTTGAATTTACTTAGTTTCGTTAATG
Organism: Pterocarpus macrocarpus; assembly: GCA_031439585.1. Lineage (NCBI taxonomy): Eukaryota > Viridiplantae > Streptophyta > Magnoliopsida > Fabales > Fabaceae > Pterocarpus > Pterocarpus macrocarpus. Next base: position 45,246,615 of record CM062516.1, read on the forward strand.
CAATGAGAGATCTGACATTGAAAAATTGGCATGCAAACTCTGAAAATGTAACGGGTTTACACGGTACTTATGATGGGGACAATGCTCGCTGTTTCTTCGGTAGTGGTGCATTTTGTATCGGTAAAACTCATTTTGCATTTTCAATGCGTAATGTAATTTCGTAGTGACCATGGGTCTGCTGAGTGAGTCCATATCTTAAATTTCAGTTATTTTTTTTATACATTTTAATTATAAATATTTTATGATTTTCATGAAGAAGAGGGTCCTTCGCTTCTCTTCTAAATTTTTTTGATCCAAAGATACGTAAATTTTCTTCAGAGCGGATGTACATATTTCATTCCTACTTTTGCTTTGGATGAATACATTACTTACAAAGATGGTTGGAACTTTGAGATTGTCCTTTACGTGCAAGGATTTTTTACACCTTAACGAATTGCTCCCCTAATATTAGGTCCGCGAGAAAGAAGAGCGAAAAAGAAAAGAGAAAAGGGGGGAGGGGGAGGAGGTGTCATGGTTAAGTGACTTTTTTCTTAAAGCGAGGGTTTCAGAATTTAAATTCTCAACATTGTAAATAAAACTTATTTGGGGTTGTGGTTTATTTTCATTATAACTGATCACCTTTGAGTTTGTTCATAATTTTGATTTTGATGCACTTTTATTATAAAAGTTTTTAATATAATCATTTAATATGTTTTGGCACATCAGAAAAAATTGCTTCACTCTTACAATTACGTCAAAACGTTACATGCATACTTAACCTGGCAGAATTGGCCATATGTAGAGTAGTATTTTTTTGATACATCATATGTACAGTAGTATAAAATATCTTGCTATAGTGTTAAAATTAATCTTAATATGAAAATACTAATATTCTTTTTTAAAGGTTATGCGTTGCATATTTAGATCTTTTTTATTAATAATGTATGAGTAATAATTTATGATTTTAATATTATTAGAATTGTAAATAAATTAAAATAAATGATATTGATAAGTAAAGATAATTTGCATAAACTTGCTAACATGCATCTTGTTATTTCAGCTAAAAAGACTTGTTCAAATATAAGAGTGATATTTACTCTTGATTTGTATTGAACTGGTTGGATGTTTCTCACATATACACGGTAATGTATAGTTTTTATCATTATATACTTAAGACATGAATATGCGTGTAACAAGACAAAATTTTCCAAACACTTCTTTGTTCTTTAGATTCTTTTAGGACATTTTTGTCATTAATAACTACTCTGTATAAGATATTCATAATTTAAAAGCATTTTGTTATCTTGCTATTTAGAATTGTATATCCAAGTTCAGGCCAAGAGAGGTGGTAAAGTAAAGCTATTGTTAAAGTAACAACTATAGTATTTAGATCTCTAACATTGTAGATAAGATTCATCTAAGGCGTTTATTTTCTTTGCAACCAATTATTTTTGGGAGAAAACATGAAGAGTATTTATTCAAACAATAAATTTGAAAATAGAAATGACGCCACAAGGGACCTGCAGTGTCGTGCTACAATAATTTTCTCAATAAGTAATAAATATTACAAAGTGTCTTGTTATTTGAAGATATATTTTTGTGTCAACTGACTACTAGTTATTCACGGTGTAAATAAATAGGAAATTTATGTACATAATTGGAGGATTGAGAAAATACAATGATAAATGATAACATATCACCTAATTCCATATATATATTTCATTTATTTACAGGAGTCACCTATGGTCAATTAACACATAAAAACATACTATGTCCAAATAGTAATTTTTCTATTATAAAATGCAATTGGGGGCGAGGGTGAGGTTCAAAGTTCAAGCCATTTCTTCCCCAAGAGACACGTTGTAATTCAAGAACTCCACTTTGAAAACGTGAAGCCTATTTGTTTGTTAGTCTAAAATCAATCTGATATTATATATCTTTGACAACTTAAAGTAGCAAGAAACGTTACTATTCCCACCCCCACCACCCCCCCCCCCCCCAAAAAAAATAAAAGAAAAAAAAGCAAGAGATGCCTGAGCTCGGGGGAAAAAAAGAATAAAAAGCCTGGGCTCAACGTCAGACTCATAATTCACACTACGTATTTTAGTACAACAAAATTGGCAAGGGGAATGTAGATCCTTTCACTAGGATCATTCTAATAAGTTTCTTCCTCCCCTTTTGCTGTTCCTGTCTTTAGATACCACAACTCTCTCAGCTGCCCAATTGTTAAGATTGGCCTCAGATAAGTTGTGCTGGAGCTGGAACCGCAAATGGTTTTAAAATGGATTGTACGGGAAACTTTTGATCTGTCGTAGCAACTTAAGGTAGGCCAAGTATGGGCACGTGGCTGATGGAGCTGAGACAGTATGGTTAACCACAGTTCATGACACAGCCATAGAAGAATGGGCAAACTTCCTATAGGTGGTTCTAGCCTAGTCTACAGAAAAATATACAATAATAGACAAGAGGGGCTGTTAAAAAGAAAAAAAAATTATAAGCTTAAAAGTTTTGAAGTAAACAAATTTAAGAGTGGGCGTATCTGGAAGTATTATTTTCACTTGCTAAACTGAGCTTTTCCAGGGACAATTCCTCGGTGACTAATCGAAGCAGTACTTGCACTAGTTCCCGTATTCTTAATTCCCTGTCCATCAAAAGGAAGAAAAAAGACTTTAAAACAGAAAAAGGAAGAAGAAAGAAAAAGAAGGCGAAAAAGAAAGAAAAATCTTGGTTTTCTCTTTTCTGCCTTTTGTATTTACCTTGATATAACAAGCTCACAAAAGGAAGGTAATAGCACAAAGAGATGGGGGCGATTGTCATGATTCTCCTTATACTCTGCTATGCCACTTCTCAAACATTGGTTTAAGGGGAGAATGGATGCTGCTTCTGGATGAACCACAAGACGTGCCAGTTCTTGGAGGACAAAAATAGTTTCTTCAAGTCTTGCTTTTGGTAATGGATACTCACCTTAAGGAAAAATTATTAGTTAAGCTGGCAAATGGTGGGAGAGGAAATGAAGATTATTGACGTCAATTATCTTTCATCTAAGAAGCTCACCTAAGCCATTTTCATCAGTCAGAAACCTGCTCAAGATGTATTCACATCTGGTCATGAGCACTGTAATTGAGATTTTGCTCACTTCAGATCTCGTCGTGTTCCAGTCGACTTCATTAGAATAACTAAAATTATATACAATTGGTTAATATAATATATACAAAGTAAAAACTGAAGAGAGAGAAGAAAACTAGGACTTGAGATAAAAGCTGGTTAAGGTCAATGACGAGTTTTCTGGAATGCATTGCATAGTCCTATATTTAGATAGGGTGAACAGATTAGATCTCATCAACAGAGATTTTGAGAATAGAATGATGCCTGTATTCACGTCTCTATCGGTTTTATTTTAAATTACAATCATATAACAAGAGTTAATAATCAGGCATCTAAATTATACCAAAAGAACATGCATAACAAATAACAAAAAATGGATTTAGAACGACTTTCTTCTGATGAAACCACGTATGTAACAAGTTCATAAGAAAAAATTTCCAGAGAAAGCAGACAAACATATATAAGAAATGCACATCAAAGATTCAGTACCAAAAAGCATCCATGACATCTACACCATAACACAGAAAAAAATTACTGAGTACTTCCCTGTAGTTAATTGCCATCAAGTAAAAGATACTTAATGCTCAGATATCATAAATTGAAAATTATTAATAAGAATTAAATAAGCCTTCAAAGAATCGCACCTGCTCAAAGAAAACAACTTCTGTAAACAGGTCAACGAAAATCTACTGCAGTGTGGAGGCATGAGCTCTACAGTCTCCACAGGTAAAGAGCATGTGCGTGATGCACATCGGTCTAGTGTGGAGACCAGTCGCTGCAAAATCTGGGAACATGTAAAGTATTAGAAAGGAAAAGTAAAATGTTGCACTGAAACCCCTGCTAACGGCAGCCTTTTTCAACAACATAATCTTAAGTGCATGAAAAGCTCAAAACAAGTCCATTCAGGTGATTTTGCACTAAACAAGCAAATATACTTTGTGGCAAGAAACATATTATCAATAGCCTATTTAATTATTGCTAGCAAATCACGCATAAGAAGTAAGGGTGATGATATACTTTTAATAAATGAATAAATAAGAACTCTAAACAAAATTTAAGAACTCTTAATATTAGATAAATAAATAACTTAACATGTCAGTTTCTCCATAACTATGATACACTTGTGAGCTATAATTGTTTCATGATTACTTCACTAGGGTGGGAATAATCAGTACCACTTATATCTCAATACATCTTTTGCAGCTTTGTTATTGATCCAGAATTTTACTCTTAAATTTCTTTAAACCACATTCCAAAGCATAAACATAATTTAACTTAAAAAATGCTGGCAATGCAATTCAAGGATGTTTAATTGGAAGTATTAACATTACAATATTATCATTTGACAAATTAACCTTAACTTTGATGTTGATTAAAATAGTTACAGCTTCTTTTCTAGGATAAAAGAATAATATTATTAAGAAGAAAAGAAAAATGATACAAGAAGATGCAGGACCAAAATTCTTCCCTGCAAGAGCAAAAACAAACAAAAGAAAAAACCAATGAAGCATAGCTTTCCAATCTAGCATGTCCGAGAGGAAAATTTCTATGAAAAGATCATAAGATCATAAGTTAGTTACAGCTTTTATATTAGTATTACTCAACTGTTGTTTATTATAAATGAATGAATTCAAGTAAGTATAACTACAAATAAATAAGATATAATCAAAAGTTAAATATTTCCATATTTATTTTAAGGGTATTGGTAAGTTGAAAAGTATTGACAGTGTAGATCCTTATTACTTCAGTTCTAGCTCCACACATGGTTAAATACCAAAGTATTGGGTATAAGGGGTTTATTGATGCCAGAGTACCTAACATACTGGCATGAGAACATGCTGGCATACTACACACCTCTTTACATAGTCATGGTAAATCAGGAATATTGTTTTCTTCAAGCCTGATCAAGTTCAGGCCCAAACCTAGCAACAAACCGTCTAATGCCTATGCCAGCGAAGCCCTTATTTCTTTTATATCCTACCAGCAATACACTGGATGAGCATGCTCATAACAACTCTATGGAGTCCCAACTATTATTAACATTATTCTAATTGGTAAAATACTTACATCCAGAGGGGCGTCAATTGGCATCTTAAGGACTGTGTCACCAAGAATATTTAAGATGGACATCTCAAGGGACTCATCAGCCTCTAACACCACTGTTGAGAGAGAATTTGAAGGGAGAGCTCGTCCACAATATCCAACAAGGAATATTTCATAAACATCTGCAATTTCTTTCCATATACGTGTCCTGACAGGTTTATTCATGGTTGAATCTGGACCTCCATTGGTTAATTTGCTGACATAGTCAACAACAACACGGTTGAATGCTTCAACAGCTAACCTCCAAAGTACACTATCTGGATTGTCTCTTCTTGTTGTCATACATCTGAAAAATATCATAACAGTATTATTGCATATGCATAGTACTAAAAAATCTATGACATCAACAAGGTGAATATCTTCAATTTGTTGGCATAACAAAAGAGAGCTTTTCATGTGGTAAAAAGTTCAAAGCTGTCAATTTTCAAGTGTAAAGGTTTAGCACTTTAGCTTTATGAGGAGCTACTTCAGAGTTTGTTGGTAAGTTGGACCATAGCTATTTCTCTTCTCTCACTCTTGAAGATTGTCTCTCTCTTTGAGGGCATGCAGGTTATAATTACATTTTAATATTTTACTAATTGCATACAAAACTGATATTTGCGATCTATGTGCAAAAGGCTATATTACTTAATTTTGCATTTCTGAAATGTTATGTCTTTTCCTTCAAATGAGTAGCTCGTTAACTCTCCAAAACTTTTCTGTTGAGCTACTATCATGTATCAATGGATTTTACGATTGCATGTGCCAAACATTTACAATGGGCCCATTACAGCAGTCACAAATGGCAGAGGCAGCCCTAGTTTGGGTTGGCATTTATGAGCCTTGGCCCGATATCTAAACACTTAAGTCCAAGCATCTGAAGTACTAAAAATATAGAAAATATCTAAAATGCCCACTTGCCCAGCAAAGAAACTAAATCAAAAGTCTCCCAACCCAAGATTGACATGCCAAGTCATTTTTCTTAGCCCTGGTTTCTTATTATAACATTATGAAAACCCTGAACCTTGTAGCTATAGTAACCTGACTGGCTGATCCCATTCTCACCTCACAGAAACACAACCTCAGCCTTGTCCTAAATACATATACAAACCTTAGCCTCGTTTCTGATTATAACATTATCAAAAGCTCTCTCCAAGCCTTTTGCAAGTTATCCTATGATCCTCTCCAACCCCTAAGCAGTGGAGTAGCAGAAAACTATTGAGATTAGTTAAGAGCAATTACTACCTTCCGAGGCTTTGAATAATTTCAGGGTATATAATATACTTTTCAACAGCAGGTGCCTGCAGGAAAAGATCTACCAGCACAGGAACTAGCTTTTCTGCAAACATATAACTAGGAATGCCTGGGTTTATAGCTGCAGTTGACCCAGAACCTGGAGATCCTGCTACTTTATTAGCTGATATTGGTGTAGTACCATTAGGTGCTTCATGGTTCATCTGAGAATCTGCAAACATGATTATAGGTTTTACACTTTTACCCAAAGGAAAAACATTAATCAAGATCAGGTACAACCAGATACTTCTTCAATTGAGATAAGGTCAGAACCTCTAGCTTGATCTAGTTTATCATCCTCACTCTGCAAATGAGAATCCTGTCTTGGAAGATACTGCAGAACCTCTCGAAGAAGAACAAGCCACATAGAAGAAATATGCTCTGTTGGACACAACAGTGGTAAGATTTCCAGTATAGTCCGTAGCACAGGTGGGACATTCCCCTAGAAAACATGGATGTCACATTCATGAGAACATTCAAATTAAAAATGAAAGTCGTACTACTACCAACTAGTTAATTGAATTATACTGCAGAATTCTTTCTTTTAAAGCAAAGCAAAAATAGAGGAAGTATGTATTTGTACAATAAGGCAGCAAAGAAGTCATTTGAGGCAATTAGGCTAACATGATGGCTCACGGCACTTCAGTATAAGGGTGCATGTTCGGAATATGTATCAAACTTTTCCTTATACAATTGTGTGTTTAGACCATATATTTATTTCCTTTTCTTCCACTGTGCAATGAACTAAATATAAAGGTGAATCTTGCCTTTGGATGCTCCAAAATTACCACTCTAGCTGTTAAGATATAAGAATCATTCATTTGGCTCTATCCAATAGCTTTAGCTTTTGGGAGAGATAGCTCATGACATAGTATCATAGCCTCTATGACCAAGTGATCAAAAGCTCAATCCTTGCCATTCCTATTCTTTGAAATAAAATAAGTTGAATTTTAGCACAAGGTATGTGGACTTATGCATTGTCCACGCTTCAAGACCAAAGGACTATTGCGTGAGGGGCGTGTTAAGATACACAACTATTCATTTGTCTCTATCGAACAACTTAAGCTTTTGGAAGAAATGGTTTATGATATCAACTTCAGTTTTTCCGGTACTGCCTCTGCTGCTAAGATGGTATAAAGCACTACTTAGGTTGGTAATGAAGTCATATGCAATACATACTGACTATATGGCAATGCCAATTTAAGTATTACCATGTATTCTGTAAAGCAATCCACATGTGATAATTGTTATGTGTTGTGGGTTAATATATTGTTTTCGTGTGTGTTATTGTTAGGGACCGGCCCAACCTTAATGGGCCTAATTGTAATAATGTGAATAGGAGTGAGAAAGAGAGAGGTGGGTGTGCATAAGTGGTGTGGTGTGTGCTGTAATGTGAGTGTGATAACAAAATGAGTGTGGGTGATGAGTTGGATATAAGGGGGGGAATAGGAGAGAAGTGAGCTGGGCAAATATTGGACAAGGCTTTGAGAGAGTCTGAGCCTCTCCAATACTCAAGAACTTCCCTTTTAATTTCATGTTGTTTTGTATTTTCTTCTTCTTTCTCAAATGATCCACATTGGTTCATCTTGAGGGTGTTAATAATATATTCGGTTTTTTCTATTTTCTGGTTGCTATTTGTGGTTTCTTTCAGTTATGTATAGAATAATTTCTTGCTTTACATTTCCAAATATTGGTGAATTTCTTTTGATAGAAAAAGAAATATTACTAGAAGAGATAAAAAGGGTACAAAAGAGGATAAGACATCCTCATAAAGATACAAAAGCAACAACTAAGTCCTATAAGATAAACCATGCAACAAAATGTGCCAATTTATTGAACAATAATAATCGCTCCAACCTACAAAAGAATAAGAAACAATAATTTAGAAATAAAAATTAAAAATGGACTTACAAATTCCATTTCAAAGTTGTCATTGGTTAACACGGCTTGCTTCACAGCCAAGTCTATGATTGCTATCAATTGGGTGTATATCACGTCATTGAACAATCCTTTAGCTTGAACATAAAGCTCACCTGATAGAAGTTCAAAATATCATAGTAAGATCAATCCCACATGAATATCACTATCAGAAGCTAACGTGGCTATGACACAGATAGAAACCTAAAGGTATACATATACATAAAATCTTAGTTAATAAAATGAAAGTCAATATATTACCGAGACCATGCAAAATCTCCTGCTTCACCTTATCAGTGGCACTACCACCATAACTGGATGGCTTTTTCAGAACAAGCTCGTAAACATCAATCACCGAAATAAGGTAAGGCATTGGCATATTTCCCTAATTCATGAACTTTAGTCAGTACTTACATAATTATATCCGACTAGTGCTAATTTTCTTGTATTTGTTGACTGATTAAAAGCCAATATGGACAGCATCAAAGATGAAAGGCGCTTAAGTGAGACTTAATTCAGCTGTTTATTCTTCATCTACAAACAGAATTCAGCTCTAATATAGACCACTATCCCTACCTTTGATGAATGGGATGTAACAGTCATCTGCAAACAGTTTATTGCTGCAAGGGCTACCTCTTTACTACCATTAAAAATGCTATTCTCAACAAATTGAAGCAATGATTCCCAGCCTACATAGAACCACATTAAATCAGAACTGCTTGTAAACCAAACCAAATGAAACTACCAGGTACATCAAATATTAATAACGAACCCACCAGACCAGAAGTTACTTAAGCTTTTGAAAAAAGGAAAGAACAACCGTAATATACGTGCTATTCCACCAAGAACAAGCACGAGAGTTTCATCCCACTGCTTTTGAGCTGTGTTTCGACTGCAAAGTTCATCATAACATAAATATACGTCAAGGAAATTTTGGAAGGTAATAAGATTAAGGAAGTAGTTACCTATAGTGCACCTAGCCACCTACAGTAAAAGGTATGAGTGCCATTATGTTATCTTAGTATCAGACTATTGGCATAAACACAGCTGTTGGGGTGTGTGTTCTGGAGTTTTTTAAGTTTCACTTTTCTCTTTATCTTTTCAGTCTTCCTACTTCTCTCCATAAGATGTCACTCATTGATCTCTGTCCAAGTTCTTTGTTGAGTTTGTTTAATTTGTCAGTTTATTGCTAGTTGTTATTGAAGCTCACTCAAGTTTTCCTTACTGAAGCTACCTGGGGAGTTAAGAGTAGTTAATTGAACTCATTAAGGTGTAAATTGTGATTCTTGGTTTTTTGGCTGATTTTAACTTTTTAAGTTGTTAAGTTTGGTTTGTTGAAAACAAGCTGGAAGCTTATGCCAGCTTCAGCTTAAGGATGAGTGTTGAGAAATGTAGGGGAAGTTAGAGAAGTGTTGAAGGATTAAGAAGTACTTAATTATAGTATACCAAAACTAGAGTGTATAAGTGCCATAGTTTAGTTTATTATTTAGCATGATTGGATAAACTTTGAAGAAAAAATGATTTTAAGACAGTACTCACAATAATTTTTTTCTAGAATAGATTCTATCAGAAGCAACTCCTATCTCTCGAAAAAAGCTGAAAATTGATTATTTATTTAAGAATCTTATCCGAACAATCTACAAAAATTTAAGTAATGCTTTTATCCAAAAGCCCTTTTCTTGCAAAATAACGGCAACCAAATGCATGCATTATCATTATAAATACAAGTTGAATACTTTAGGGATCCGTATTAAGTACAGTGAATATGTTTTTTATCCTGAGCTGAGGCCACAAAAATAAGGACAAACTTAATGTTAATTTCATATACCTATGATGTATGAGCATGTGAACTGCTTTTCCTCCTCGAGTTCCAAGTTCTTTCCCTTGTGATTCATCTTTAGATGAAGTAGCAGCCTAATTATCAAATAATCAAAATTTTGACGCACATCAGCTCATGCTGAAAATGAGCTCTTAAATATCAACAAACAATAGTTTCAGCTTACCATGTGAGAAGCCCGATCTAATGTAGGAAATACATAATTCCAAAGACACTCTTCCCACATGCTTTTTGAAAGCTTTTGTCCATGAGTTCCTAAAGTTTGGAAAAGTGTCCTGACAGCAGAGTTCCTCACCTGCAAAAAAAATAAAATAAAAAAATCAATGCTAGGAAGCTTTCACATCCAGAAGCCACAATGGAGCTAACTAAGTTCACATAATCTCATCTCACTTTAGCAAAATGTAAGCATATTATAAATGTCATTGGCTGAATTTTAAGTGTTGAAACAAATTTTTAAGATTGTGGGCCTAACTTCAACTCAAAAGCTAGTTCAAGGAAGGAGGGATGCCCAAGTGTTTATAAAGGCTAGCTATATCTTTAAGCAACATGGGACATAACACACCCCCTCACGCCCAGGATTGGACACTTGGAGTGTGAAGTTTGCAGGACTAGATATCGACAAGTGGCCTAATATCAATCACAAGATAGGCTCTGACACCATTTTAAGATTGTGGGCCTAATTCCACCCTCAAAGCTAGCTTGGGGAGGGAGGGATGTCCAAGTGTTTATAAAGGCTATTTTAGCCATATCCTTAAGCAATATGGGATATGACACAAGTGTTTTCTAACATTTTAAGTGATGAATAGAAACTAACTCCAACTACAAAATACACTAGAGAAAGCAACAAAATTAGAACACCAATATCCAAATATGAAAAGGATGAGAAAATCTAGAGCAGATAAGATTAATAATACTAGGATGTAATTACTTACACTATAAGTTTAAAACGTTGAGTGCAGCTTTATTTAACCCTTAAATAGGAAGCCCACTTACTTACATATGGATGCTTCGTTCAAGTCCCAACAAATAAAAATTGTTGATCTAGATGCACTAGCATCTAGAAAGCCTAAATTTAAAGATAAAAATTATCTCAATATTCCAGTTTACTTCTTGTTATAGGGATGACTGTAATATTCATAGATCTTACTATGCTTTTTTGTTTTTTTAATCGAAAAAGAACTTTTACATAGCCGGTCTCTAGCCCGAATGAATGAGGAGGTTGTTAGGCAGAAGACAACCAACGTAAAACTTTGTCAAGTCCTTATGACATGGATCAAAGATACGAATATGTAAATGCTAGGTCGTTGGCCATAGGCAACGTGTTGTATGGCTTGAGTACAGTGTCAAATGAGCAAGAGTTGTTGCATCAATGCCGAGGTGTAGTTAAGTCTACTGACATGGTTTATAATAGGACATAATGGCATTGCTTGATCCATGTAACTGATCCCGCCTAGTGAAAAAAAGGCTTAGTTGATGTTAAAGAGAAAGAATAATAGAGAGTGAAGTGGATGAGGAATCCTCCTAAATCACAAAGAAAAACAAAAAACATGGGAAAGAAAAGAATAGAAAATAAAATCAATGTAACAAAGCTTTCCAATTCATCAACTCATCATTTAGAAAAACTCCTAAGAGAAAGTTGTGAGCTTTACACCAAATACACTCAAACTGCCAAATCATATCCCAACAGCTTAATTTATGCCACAGTTTTAGAGCTATTTATTAGCTTTAATATGCAGTTGAATAAACTTTAGTCAGTCCTAAGGCTAGTTTAGTAGTTTCTAAAATTCCTGGCATCTAAAATTCCTTTGGGCTGTAGTTGGGCATCAGTTACTGTTAGTTAGGTGTTAATGGCTTTTATTTTATTGTCCAAATTGCCCTTAACGGTTTAGTTATAGTAGAGAGTGAGGGAAGTCTACTCTTCACCTTTATTTAGTAAGATCAGATTTATGATTTATGGTCCCTTCTTGGTTGTGCAATGCAATCAAACCCTAGTTGAGGTACATAAGAGACCCTAGAAATGATGCCTAGGTTCCTTCTCTTCCATAATATTTTCTGTAATTTTCTACACAACCGTCTTATTTTCTGTGGGAGACAGTTATAATCAACTCATCAAACAATAATTGTTCCTTTCCTAAAGTTTTCCCCCAAAATCACCAAAGTCAGAACCCTAGTCATGCAGGTAATGTTCACAGCCCCCAATTGAAAACCCCGTGACCCTTGCACTGTCTGAAAATATTCCTCTCACATACACCCAATGATCCTTCAACTCCTGTTTCCCAGCCCTCCTATATCCAATAAAAGAGCTCTAATACTTTGCCAACTTCAAGTACCCAGTCTTCATCTTTGCTGTCCAACTTTCTATAAAGAGCATGAGAGAGAGAAATTATAGACACCAATAACTGAACTGCATTCCTTCCGATGATTCATGGAAGTGGACAAAGTGCAACATGCAACCATTTCATCTAACAGTAACTTCATTGTCAGCAGTTCAGATTAATGCCAAGAAACGATAAAAAGAGGTTTCAACATAAAGGTCAATCATCAACCCCCCCCAGGAAACCAAAAAAGAGAGAGAGAGAGAGAGAGAGAGCGAGAGAGAACTAATGCTTATGCAATTCCTTGAGGTCTCCTTACTTTGTCCTTGGTTCACAAACCCTATTATTCCCCACAAATGATTCTGCAATGCTGCTTGCTTCCTTTCACATTCAAAAGAGAAGAATCCACAGGCCCCTTGATGAGGAAATGACAGTTATAAAAGAAAATGCTAGATCAGTATAGAAACACTCCAAAAGGCATAGCTTATCTTACATGAACAATTTCATATTCACACAAACCAAAGGGTTGTCACCTCATATAATTGCTTATGACAATCCTTCATCTAATATTCTCATTGGTACTGTTCATATCAACTTACAGCCAGGAAGACACTGGCTTTCACAAAAGTACGCTGTCAAAGTGTGTCATGAACTGAGATGTGTTATATCATCAAATATTCAATAAAAAAGACTACAGAGAAGGTGGGAAAGAGAGAGAAAAAAAAAAGAAAGGAGACCCCGGGGGGGGGGGGGATTGGGAGTTCCATCCTTTCTCCTAAAACCAATGACTAAGTGGTTGGGAGTTCTATCCTTTCTCCCTCCATTCCACCAAATAAAAGTTGAATTTCAACACAACGTAGGTGGGTATTCATTGTCCATCCTTTAAGCCCAAATAACTCTTGTGCGCCTTCACCTAGAGAGCCCACAATTGATGATGAGAAAATCAAAGGCTTAAAATCTTGGAAGGTACATGCACTGGCATGACAAATTACAAATGTGCATCAATCATTCCTGTTAATTTTCTCATCAATGGCTATTATTGTGCACTTTAATCTCTAAAGTGCAGGGTGCACTTTAGAAGAGCCAAATCCTAGATAAAAAACCGGTTATGTGCCTTCACCTATGTGGCTAAATTTTTCTTAGAATAGAGAAAGATATGTATTAAAAAGAAAGAAAAGAGCACAAAGAAAGAGGACAAGGTATCCTCAAGAAAGAAAAAGAAAACACAGGTCCTAAGAGATTCAGCCATGTAATAAGGCACGGCGATCTCTTTGCATATCTAAGAGTGAAATACCTCTAACTAGACCATTAGCAAAACACCACAAAGAAGCTAAACTTCACCTAACAACTTAAGCTTTTGAGAGAGTGGTTTGACACACTCAGAGACTCAATTGTTGATTAGTAACATGGCAACAGGGGAATCCATCTTTACACATGAAGGATGTTCCCTGAATTTTCCCTTTCTGGAAAAAGCAAGAAAGAGTGCAAAATAAAAACAAGACTAGAAATGTATTCATCGTACCTCTGGTCTTTCATCAGCGCCAAGGTTTTGAAGTAATGAGAAAACAGAGAATAGAAGCTTCTCACAATCAACATCATCTATATAAGAAGCCTGTTCTCTCACATTATTAGAAATATTATGAGTTTGACCCTCCATCTTTTCACTATCTATCTGCTTCACTATGGAACCAACACCTGAAAGGTTAGAAATATAATAGCAACTGGAATCAAATAAGTAAAGAAATCGACAAAAAATAAAAAAGGAACTGAGGAGAAGAAAATGGTATGAATATGGTGTGTATTACTGTAACTGTATACTCTACTCGATAGTGATATCAGTGTGATATCCTATCTGAGCTTGAAGGAATGAAATGTACAGAAAAAAATAGCAAAGATTTGGCAGTTCGAGAGGCCAAGACTCTCCCTCCAATTCTCACAATTCACAATGACCCTTTTCTCTTAATTCCCTATTCTTAATACTCTCTCAGGTCTATTTTCTCTCTCATCTGATGACCCCTCAGCAAGTTAGTTACACATCCCCACCCATGTGTGCTTCAGCCTGCACTATTACATTTTTCTTCCTTCTCCTCTCATACACCCTAGGCTTCTTTGGTCTAGATGAGGTCTCAGGTACTTTAACAAAGTATTATGAAAAACTACCACAATTTCAGAATAACAACAGTTTCATTTTGACAACAAAATCTGAACCTGTTTCCTTTTCTTCTAAAGGTCCATTGAAAAGGGCCTTTGCAATGAAATCAGTCATAGTCCACAGGAGGCCAACTGCTGTCAAGCTTATGTTCAATTCTGTCTTCTGTGCACTGTATGCTCCAGTCACATCAATACACCTGTAATACATGAAATAATGCACATAAGACAAAAGGAAGGAGCCCATCTAGGACTTGGATGCGTGTGTGTGAGAGAGACCACAAGCACACGCGCATCCATGTCAGTCAGCATGTGTAACATGAATACAAAATTCATAAAGAAACTAAAACACGTAGGGCCTATTTGATTTTAGAATACGTTTTCTGTTTTCATTTCCTATTTTCAATATTAATTACAAAAATGCCACCTTTGTTTCCTATTTTCAGGATATCGTAAAAGAAACACTAAACAATTTTTTTGTTAGAATATAAAATATATCATACAAATTTTACACGCATCTATGCAGTATGCATGTAAGTAAGATGGAACTTAGAATCTCACACTTGAAGGCATTCTGCAGGTAAGGTGGACAGTCCATCATTCATTATCACCCGTAGGTTCTAGACAGAAACAAAAACTGGAAAATTAGTATATTATAGTTATAATGTTACAGAGAACAGGATAACACCTAAAATATAAAGTAATAATTTTTTGGAGCAACATGAATTTTTGTCTAAAATATGAAACCATCACAGGTCAGGCAGGCAAGAGGTTTCAGAATCTCGAAGAAGCATTGAAGTATAATATTTAAGAAGTGGATGCATGAATAGGAAATATAAAAAACAAGCGAGAAATGGAATAAATTTGTGACTATTATATTATATATTTAAGAAAAAAAAACCCCTGATTAACTTGCAGATTGTAGAATAATGAAAATTGACATATATACTTGGGAGCATGCCTTCCTAGGTCCGGTAGAAGAGATCTTGCAGCCTGTTTCTGATCACTTTTCGATCATTTTGGAGTCTTGCAAGATTATATAGCGCCCAACACCTTTCAAATTTGAGAACAAGTGGTTGATGCATGATTCTTTCATTCCTTTAGTGAGCAATGTTTGGGATAAAATGGAAGTTCAAGGTTGGGAAGGGTTAAGTTCATGAAAAAGTTAAAATGCCTTAATGAAAGGTTGAAATCGAGATGTGCTTGGCAATATTGGAAATCAAAAAGGGAAATTCTTAAAAAAATTGAGGCCCTTGATAGATATGGAAGGTCTTATTACTACTAATGACCAAGAGAAGAAGGTCCCTTTGTTGAATGATTTTGAGGTTTTGCTGAATTAAAAAGCATGTTGGAGGCAAAAGACCAAGATTTGATGGGTTAAGGAAAGGGATGTGAATTCTAATCTTTTTCATAAAGTAGCAACATTGAGAAAGAGGAAAAGCTTGATTAAGGAGCTAGAAGTTGGAATCGTCAACTTGTTACAGAAAGTGATGCTATTGCCAAAGAGATCACAAGATTCTATAAGGGCTTGTATTTGGAGGAGAACCTTTCTAGACCTTTCCTTGAAGACCTAGATTGGGTTGCTATTACCCATGAAGACGCTTCATTTCTTGAGAGACCATTTGGTGGAACTGGCCCAGAAAAGAAGAGAAAAGACAGAGAAATTCAAAGAAGAGTGTTCATTACTCAAGAATCCTTGGCTAGTGTGGCACAAGAATCCCTAGAATACAGGTGAGAACCCTAATTTGAGAGCGGGATCTCAAACTCTCCCAATGACTGGCTTCACAAGCTAGACAAAAAGCCATTGGCTGTACTACTCTCTTATTTAAATCTCTCCTAGTTCCTAACAGACTTTCCCGTTCAATTTACATCATTAGTCCCTATTTCAGTTACATTGGCATCTTCTGTTGTATCTACAACCTGGGCCTCTTGGCCCAATTCCCTTTGCCCCTGACCATCTCTCCTAACATAGACCCTTTTAATCAAGGGACCTCTACCACCATTCAAAGATTTGGAGTATGGATACAGATTAAGCACCAGGTTCTGCTGGGTTTACAGCTGGTTTTTTTTTTTTTTTTTACCAAGTCCGTTGGAATTTTATTAAAGCTGATCATTCCAAGGTGTTTGAGAAATTCCTTCTTTGGAAAGATTGGTTCCAAAGAAGGATAGGTCAGATAGACTTAATCACAGGCCAATCAGCCTTTTTCACTAATTTGTATAAAATCATTACAAAGGTACTTTCTTTTCATCTCAATGAGGTTTTAGGAGATACTTTGGAGAATCAAAGTGCTTTTGTTGTAGGAAGACAAATGATGCTTTGATAGCTAATGAAGTGGCTGATGAGATAAGAATTCTTGTTTTCAAGCTGGACTTTGAGAAAGCTTATCACGAGGTTAGTTGGAGCTTTTTTGGACAAGGTGCTAGAGTGACAGGGATTTGGTCCTAGATGGAGAAGCTTGATTTCAAGTTGTCTCGCAACAAGTACTTTTTCAGTGACTGTTAATGGATAACCAAAAACTTTGTTTCAGGCCCAAAGCGGTGTGAGGCAAAGAGATCCTTTATCACCCTCATTGTTCGCTTTGGTGGCATATGTGCTTACTCAATTGATTTCTAGAGCAGTGACAATCAGGTTAATCAAAGGTATCAAAGTGGGATTGGAAGGGATTATGGTCTCTCATTTGCAATTTGTTGATGACATCATTCTGTTACTACAAAAATGATAAGGACAGTTCTTTGAATACTGTTTCTCTCTTTCAAATTTTTGAGTTATCCTCTAGGCTGAAGATTAATTTGTCCAAAAGTGATTTAGTTGGGATTGATATGGATTCTCAACCCCTCTTTCTTTTATCGCGTGTTTGATTGGTTGTCAAATTAGAGTGGCCTATTGTGTACATGGGTGTTCCTTTCGGTGGTAATTCTAGGTCTTTTTCTTTTTGCGATTTTGTTGTGGAGAAGATTTCTAAGCATCTTGATAATTGGAAATGGGCTTATTTTTCTTCAGGCGGTCGGATCACCCTTACTCAGTCTTGTATCTCAAGTATACCATTCTACTTATCTTTGTTTCGTAAATCAATGGAGGTGGCTTATACTATTGAAAAGGTTATGAGGAATTTTCTGTGGTCAAGTGCTTCGAATATGAGTCGTGATCATTTGGTGAGTTAAAAGGTGTGTTGTCATCCAAAAAAAGAAAGGGGTTTAGGTTTGGCAAGCAGGTAAATAGCTATGGCATTTTCCATTGGAACCTCACTTGTTTAGGCATCGGGTTATCCAAAGTAAATATGGCCCAGACAAAAATGGGGATGCTAATACAGCTGCCCAAGCTTCTCATTCTATCCACTAGAAAATCATTTCTCAAGGTTATACTACATTTAAAACTTTGCCTTCTTGAAGGTAAGTAATGGCTCTTATGCCAACTTTTGGGAGGACCATTGGATAGGAGACTCCTCTTTTAATTTATCCTTTCCACATTTTTATCGTTTATCCTCTTTACACAATTCTCCTGCCCACCTTGAGAAACCTACTTGGAAATCCTAAGCTCCCTCTAAGGTTAAATCCTTTATTCGGACACTTGTACTTAACAGAATTGACACCAATGGTATGTCGCAAGTTCGAAGGCCATATAAGGCTATTTCCCCTTATATGTGTGTTATATGTGGTGCAAGTTTTAAATCAGTTCCACATTTGTTTTTACACTGTTCTGTGGCTAACTTTTTATGGAATACTTTGTTTGGCATCTTTGGTGGGTGTTAGGTGTGGTATAAAATCATGGACCAGTTCTCAGTCTATCCTACAAATAAGTGTATTTGGTTGGAGCATAGTTCTAGTATTTTCAATGACAAATTTTCAGACATGCAAGACTTGTGGGATAAGATTACATGCTTGACCTCTATTTGGTTTTAAGTTCATGATCTTTTCAGAGGAATTTTTCCTTCAAATATGTTAAGAGATCAGAAAGCTTCGGTTTATTGATGGTTTTTTCTTTTGTTATTTCTTGTTTTTGTAAAGAGGATCTCTCCTATATCTTTGTATTCTTCCTCTCTTCATATTAATAAATTCTCCCTTTTATAAGAAAAATAATTTCGTCGACATGCAATAGTTCAAAAGGATGAAACAATAGCACATAGGAGTTGGATGCAAAAGAGAGAGACAGAAAAAAGTCCTAAAGAAAACAGCACCATACTTATTTGCCAAAATTTGTAAATAAACAGACTGACGGGGAGAAATCCAACATACACAAATCAAGAATAAAAAGATGTAAAGATGATGTTCCTGTGTTTTAGAAGTAAATTCAGAATTCATTCATTTTTAGAAAAAAATTATTCAACCGAATTTATCGGAGTTATATGTGTTGTCATATATTTATCCACTAAACACTGAAAGCAGAGTAAATCACTATTTTAAAATCCTACACCAAGCTCCCTCACACACAGGAAGTTTGTAAAAAGAATAGGAAAGTACAAGGGATGATTGCGTAGGGATTTAAAGAGAATGTATGAAAAATCAAGAAAATCCGAGCACCTCGTGTAGGTGTAGACAACACAGGGAAGGTTTTTAAAAAATGAGGAAAATACAGGGAAGGTTGAATTAATTTACCCCACAAACTATTAAACTGATTCCTCAAAAAAAAGAAAACAAAAAGTAAATAGCAAAAGAACTATAACTAAAAATTTTCCAGAGAGAAATTTTTGCGGAAAACTGATAGGGTAATTTGGACCAGGAAGTGTAGAAAGACAAGCAGTATGGGTAACAATAAATGAAAATATCAGCATTTAATTAAGGGCAATTTTTAGACCCCTCCCTGTACCCTATTCTTCCTTGTCCATAGAGAAGAGAGCCGAAGAAAGAGGATATACTGGGACAAGAATGCCCTTTGATATGTGCATGTTTTTTGAGTGAGATTTGTGTGTGGTTTTCATCAAAGTGTGAGTAAACAGAATATATCTACAAAAATAGAAATATTCACCAAGTAAATCAGTCTCAACTTTACTAACCTGGAAACCAAGAGTAACAAGATCTTTCTCCGAAGCATCTGCTACATACCTTACAGAAAGACAAAACGGCAAATATTAACCAAACCATTACCCAAAAGATAGATGCATATAGCAAATGGAAAGAAGGCCAACCTCAACATTTCTAGTATATTAGGCCAGCTGTAATGAATTTTTTCTCCATATCTCTGGAAGAATTTTTAAAAATAATATCACGTAAAGAAACTAAGAATACAGGAATAATTGAGACAACTTAATTTCAACAATCAACAACAGCATTACCTCTAAGACATGCAAAAGAATTTTCAAAGATCCAACACGAACATCTATGCCTTGAGTAGAAAAATAAAGAACCTTTAGTGGAGATATGACAGAACATTCTAGAGACCTCAACTTATCAAGAGTGGCTTCCATCTGCATGTCATTGACACACATAAGATCCAGCTTTCAATAAAATATCAGGTTGCCAGCTGTACAAATTTTAGAAGGTCTCACTTCGTCAGATTTGTCAAGTGACTTGGATTGTTTGTAGTCATGGAATCGGTCGGAACCTAATACTGCAGATATTGATTGATCGAGCGCATCAAGTGCCATGTTTTTCAAATGTGGATTAGGATTATCAGCAAGCTGCAAAAACACGTCAAAATAACAACAGGGATGAAAATGAAACTAGTATTGCCATATGAAGGAAACCCCAAAAAATAAAAAAATAAAAAGTGAATAAATAAAGGAGAGAGAGACAAAGAAAACCTCAAGAAAGTGACTAACGACTTGATCCCAAAATGGTTCCACTCCTGCAGTGAGAAAAGTATAAAATCCAAAAAAGTAAACAATGCCTATATATCACAAGTATCTTTCCTAGAAAAATGGAGGGCATGAGAATGAACAATTAAATGACATTCCAGCATAAAAGTGCATTTAATATAATGTTTAGGGTTATTGAAGTTACATACTGTGAACATTATTCACAAGAATGGATATCATTCTCTCCACCGAAAAACTAATGCTTCCAATTTTTTGACTTGTTGTTGGTCCCAAACCACTTGAAGCAGACATGCATTGATGTGAAAGTTGACATAATGCAGAGAGGAGGGACTTCACAGCAGAAACATGCATCAGGGCAGAGCTCTCGAAGAGCTTTTGAACAAAAAAACAAAATCAAGTTAGAGCAAATGGACAAAATATTCTGAAAGGAAAAATGCAGAAAGAAACAAAATAAATTCTTAGTTAGCAATAAAATCAAATTTGCATCCTCAATGTTGAAAGTAAAAAATTTGTTTCTAAGAAGAAACAAAGTTATAACAAGGAAAACATATTCTTGCATGGACTTTTCAGATGATAAGCCTGCAAGCACAGGAAGAATATTATTATTAAGACAACTTTAATGACATTCATAGTAATCCTAAGTTGGGTTTAGTGGTTGAAAGTCGTTTTTCATGTCTACCAGCAAACAAAAATTAAAGTTGGTTAACTCACCTGAGAGTTCAAAGAAGAGAGTATATTGAAGTCACTGTATTGGGCAGATGACTCCCTTGTGAACTTCGGGACAGGGGTAGAAACTTCCTGCAGATTTAACAGTCACGAATTCTGAGCTTCTATTGAAGACATAAAGAAAAAAATTCCAACAAAACAATGCATCAAATGAAATTTAATTTGACAAACAATTTTTTTTTCATAGAAAAGAGAAGTTTGTTTTTTTCCCCTTCCTATTGTTAAGATATAAAACTATTCATGTAACTCTACCCAGTTTAAGCTTTAGGAGAGATGGTTCATGATATGGTATCACATCTTCCTAGCCCTATTTCAAGGGTCAGAAGCTATTGTTCAAGTGCTGGGTCTGTCAAACCCAGTACTCAAGCATAGTCATAGTTGACCAGAATGCCGTTGAGCTTGTTTCAGGGCTGTTCCTTGATGTTCCCCACAATCATGTTCTCTTTCTTATTTTGGCTAATGTTTGGCTGATCTCCAATACTAACATAACATTGAGGGGGAGAAAGTTCCAAAGTATTTGCTAAGTCACAAGTCCTTGCCAAAAATTATTACAGCATTCCCAAGTGCTCTGGCCCCATCATATGGCTTTCACAGAAATCTGGCCCCATTATACAGCATTCCCAAGCGCTTTAACACCATGCAATGGCTTTCAAATTCTGCTGAACTTGGAGGAAGTTTATGCGGAAGATCATTCCAGTTGCTTTGCTATTCATATTTTACATTGTCTTCTTCATTTTTTATTGTTATTGTTAAGGGATTAATTTGTGACAAGCTTAAAGCTTAGTAAGCTTTAGCATGGGGGGGAGTGTTAGAAATAAAAAAAGTGGCTAAATGTATTGAGTCATGTGATTAGTAATGTATTGGAAAAGATAGAAATTAAAGCATTGGAATAATAGTAGTCATAGGAAATAATTCAAGTCTTTATTATTGCTCTTGAAAATGTAAGATGTATTTATTTCCTATCGCATATATATGGTGCTAATGGGCGTCTATACTCAAGTATTGAACCTAAGAACCAAAACTATTCAGCCACACATTGTTTATTCTCCTCCCCCTCCTCTTTCATTTTCTTACAAATTCAATTTGACATCACAGCCTCCATGACTAAGTGGTCTAGAGTTTTATCTTCGCCGCCCCCATTCTTCTAAATAAAATAGGATGAATTTCAGCACAAGGTTGGTGGGCCTCTGCATTGTCCACACTTCAAGTCCAAAGAGCTCTTGCGTGAGGTAGCATGTTAGAATATAAAACCATTCTTATGTTCTACCAAACAGTTTAAATTTTTAGGAGAGATAGTTCATGATATCTATAAAAGAAGAAATTTATTGAGATGAAAAGAAAGAATTACAGAAAGAGAAAAGGATAAGGATAAGGATTCATCCTAAACAAAAGAATAAGACATAAAACAAATTGACACCACATCTTATTTCAAGTCAAGTGATGTGACAAAGAAACCTCCCTGAAAATCCAAGCATTCCACTCTAAACAAACACACCATCTTGTAGCATAGATTGCATATTGCGAGGAAAAATTAGCCTCTTTAAGCGTACAACATGAGAGGATAAGAAATCCTCACTAGCAGAGGCAGAAATGAGAAACAGAATAGCCATTCAAACATGCCAAAGTCAATAAAGCTCTCCAGTCTGTATATGTATTTACTAGGCAGCACCCCTTAAAGAGACCTTTTACCAAGCACTAAAGAGAGGCCAAAATGATGATCACGTCCCAAAACAGAGTTATTCGAGCAAAAAACTTCTTGCCCAATACACCAAAGAACAGAATAAAGACTACACTGAAAAAAAGCCATTCTATGATTTGTTGCACATGATACACATCAGGAGAGAGAGCTTTATAGGTCTCCTAATTTGCAGCTAACCATGAGTATATGATCCTAATTTGCAGGGCTTACGTGAACAAATCACCAGAGGTATCAAGATTCCACACTCTTCTATCTGAGTTAGATGGTGCATGAAAATATTCTAGCATCAGCAATAAAGATTTATGCCTGTAGCATTTTTATAATGCAAATTCCAAGAAAATGGAGATTCCAGGCATTGTTATTGTATAGGGGATTGACAACTAGTGGAAAGGATATAATGGCAAGAGAAATCCTTAAGAGACCAACAAAATGGGTAAGCAGAGATCTAAAAGGAACTTGTGTTATGCACTAAAAATACAACCGACACAAGACAGCAGCACTATGCATCACAGCAGTACCACCTTACCTTCTATAGAAAAACTATTATAGAAAAGAGGAAAAGTACAACTTCCGAGAAGATAAGACAACCTCCAAAACATAAAAGACAATAGGCAACAAGGAACTTGAAAACATAAACAATGCAGTGAGGCTGCCAAGTCTCTACATATCAGAACTGAAAGAGCCACAAGCATTAATCCAAAGAGAAGCCATAAACACAATTCTATCCCACGACAAAGTTTAAGGTGAAGAGATAGGATGGCCATAAGATGCGAGCATTCTTGTCCAACTAAATACACCAGCGACCTACATAAACTATATCATATCATTGTGATCCTTTATCATTATGTCATTTACTCTAAGAAGTTGACCTTCAAATAAGAATGATGGAAAAAGCATGAACCAACTCTTCCAAAAATTTAAGCTGTTATGTGAAACTGAAGGCACCTGAATGGCTTTTATCTAACACGCTCCCTCACGCAAGAGCCCACTGGGCTTGATGCGTGGACAATGCATAAGACCATCTTTTGCTGGAATGTAACTTTTATTTAAAAAAATGGGGACCAACAAGGATCAAAATCTGGATCACTTAGTCATGAGAGATTTTGATACCATGTCATAAACTATCGCTCCCAAAAATTTAAGCTATCCAAATGAGGGCACGCAAATGGCTCTGTAGATAATAGAAACAAGAGAATATTATCAAACAATTCATAAAGTGATTAATGAAAACACGTGAAGCTCAGTTTATAAAATTGTACTTAGATATCTATAAACATCTTGGAGACTTGGACGTTAGTGTTCACTTAACATGACCTTAGCACCATTAATGCAGCAAGCAGTATTGGTCAGTGATGAAATCAAAGAAAACAGAACTTGATCTAATATTTAGGGCATAAAGATGGGACAAGGCATTCAGCCAAACACTAAGTTGTGCAGAAATTTATTTTCAAGTATGATTGCTGGTACAGGGAAGTGAAAATCAAACTCCTAACCACTTGTTTAAGAATACTTAGGTATTAATACTCCTGAAAGCTTAAGCAAAAAGAAGGCCCCAGGATGGTTTTGATCTATATCTCCAACAACAATAATTACATTGGGACTCGAAAATAATTTCCATATCCTGCGTTTATTGCTTTTCTCTTTTAGCAAGTTAATACTAAACAACCAGACCATTTATTCGTTCACATTGTCAAAGCTTGGACCACTATCTTTCAAAACACATCTAGTACACATCAAGGAAAAATGCCGCTGCTTACATGCTGCTATGTATGACTTCTACAAAACTATTGCCTGGCATTGTAGCCCATTTTCACTGAATAATGGAACAATAACTAAAATTACCTGAGTAGTGGCATGTGGCGAATGAATTGCTCGATCTAAAGCTGCTAGAGTTTCCAACACCTGCAGTTATTCATAATGACCCACTCAGTACAGGGAGAAAAAAATAAAAAATAAAAAAAATTCAACCTACTACAGATAACAAGAGAGAACTATAATAATAACGTACCAAAACCCAGGATGGGCCCAAAACATTGTGCAACCGGTGAGCAATGTTGAAGAGAGTTCTCAAGGCCTAGTTCACAAGATCAGTCACGGTGAAATTATGAGCAGTCACAATCAAATACACAAGTTGACAGAGAAAAAATGAAGTGGAGAAAAGCAAAAGAAATACAGTTTAGTGAAGGGAAAAAGCACAAATTGCCATACAAAGAAACATAAGGACCACCTGTACATTCTTGGGAGTAAGCACTATGCTGTCCCTCTGGTCAACTGATAGTTCTGACCGTTTTGATCCAGGAGATGGCAAAGCACTGCTAAAATATAAAATTTCAGCCAGAATCTCAATACTGTCTGCTTGAACTAATGAAAGATGATAGTCAGTAGATTATGATAGAATAGGTCTTAGTGTAAACTCTGTTGTAGAGGATTCACTCCTCAAGTGCTAGCTGTGCCAGCTGTCACTAACTATAAGTGTAACAGACTGTAACTGTCTTGTAACTAACTTTCCTACCAAAACTCAAGCACCTAGCACTATATATAAACATTGATGTACACTCATGCAGATCAGAATAACATTCATCACTTTCAGATCTTTCAGATTCTCTCTAGCTCTCTCTCTTTCTCTCGTTCTCTCTCAAACCTTATCATGGTATCCAAAGCCTGAAAGCTCAACAACCATGGATCCTGTGAATGATTCACCGATTCAACCTCCTCCTTCTGGCTCACCACCGCACCATGAAGATCCTCTAGTGAGCTCTTGATCCTCTCTGCCTCCTGTTCATTGAGTCACCTTCAATCATCCTCTAGCAATCAAGCTCGAGCACAAAAACTACCTTCTATGGTGGCGTCAAGTTCTTGTGGCTGTGAAAGGCCAAAACCTTGGCCACTTCCTCAATTGAATTGCGAAGACGCCTCCTCAATTTGAATCTCCAGAAGACGCAGTGAACAATCGCGTCTCTGAAGAATTCAAGCTATGGGAGCAACAGGATCAATTGATCCTGTCATGGTTAATGGCGTCTATGTCTGAATCAATTCTTACTCTGGTTGTGGATTGTGATTTTACTTGGCAAGTATGGGAAAAGGTTCAAACGTACTTCGCCTCTCACACCAAAGCACAAGTTCAACAGCTAAAAACGGAGCTCTGCAACACCTCCAAGGGAGCGCAATCGATTGCAAAATATCTCCTTCGAATCAAGGCGCCGGTAAATGCGCTGGTTTCTATTGGATGCGTAGTGTCAGAATGACAACACATTGAAGTGATCCTTGATGGTCTCTCCACCAACTATGATGTCTTTGTCACCTCCATCACATCGTGCCCAAATCCATATTCCGTTGTTGAAGTTGAAGCTCATTTAATGGCGCAAGAGGCTCGAATCAAGAAAGCTTTTTCGAATACTGGTTCTCAGCAGATGCAAGCGCATGTGGCAAATCGTGAAAATGTGCCTACAATAACTGATCACTACGAATCTGCTCCCACCCAACCACAACAAGTGTTTCATGGTTTCCACGGTGGTCGCGATGGTCGTGGAGGCCGTGGCGGTCACTCTGCTGGTCGTGGATCTCGAGGCCAAGGTCGCTCCTCCGGGCGCAGCCCTTGCATCTGTCGATTGTGCCACAAAACAAGTCACAAGTTTTAACAGCTGGCACCAGTTCGACCAAAATTTTGAACCCTCTCCTCCACCTCCACCTCCACCTCCCTATGCACACTATACTGCCACATATCCTCATCTATGGTTCCTCAACCCTCACCATATCCTCCAGCATTTGCCCCTGCTCCTTTTAGGAACCCTAGTCGAGCACCATCTTTCATCTCACAATTTGCCTCAGTAGCAACACCTGAATCTATTAATGATGCAACGTGGTATCCTGACTCAGGTGCCTCAAGCCATGTCACTCCTGACTATAACAATCTCATGCATGCTTCTTGATACCACGGAGCTGACCAGCTCCACATAGGTAATGGTCAAGGTCTTTCCATTTCTCATATAGGTCACTCTAATGTTATTTCCTCTTCTTCAAATAGTTTACATCCAAATAATTTACTCTACTCCTTCAATCACCAAAAATCTAGTAAGTGTTAGCATTTGCTCGTGACAATTCAGTTTTCTTTGAATTTCATCCTCATTTTTGTTTTGTAAAATCACAGGCCACTAAGGAAGTCCTACTGCAAGGTGTTCTAGGCAGGGATGGGTTATACGGTTCCATAGCTTCTACACCTGGTTGTGGACACTCCAACTCCAACTCTTCAAGACCTCCCAATTGTCATGTAAATGTTTCTACTTTTCCTAAAACATCCATAGGATCACATGTAATAAACTCTCATGTACTTGCAAATAATTTTGTGCCCAATGTATTCGAATTATGGCACGGCACAATAGGTTAGGCCATGCTTCTAAGAATGTTGTTTCTAAGATTTTACAATAGTGTAACATTTCTTTTGCAAATAAAATGCCATTTGATGTCTGTAAAGCTTGTTGCTTAGGGAAAGCACATCGCTTACCCTCTGTTCCCTCTCTCAACTCCTATAATCTTCTTCTGGAACTCATCTATACTGATTTGTGGGGACCATCCCCTGTTCTTTCATCACTAGGATATCATTTTTACATAGCCTTTATTGATACTTTTTCGAGGTTTACATGGGTTTATTTTCTAAAATCTAAATTTGAGGCATTTTCAGCCTTTTTACAATTCAAAACAATGGTAGAACTCCAACTTGGGGTCCCTATTAAATCTGTTCAATCTGACAGGGGAGGGGGGTGAATTTCGCCCCTTTTTCCAAGTATCTTCAATCTCAAGGCACAGTTCATCATTTTATCTGCCCTCATACCCATCACCAAAACGACACTATTGAAAGGAAACATCGTCATATTACTGAAATTGCCCTAACACTTCTTGCTCAAGCTGCCATGCCTTTTTCCTACTGGGATGAGACAATGGCCACTGCCACACATTATAAACAGACTCCCACCATCCTCCCTGCATAACCCCTCTCCCTTTGAGGCACTATTTCGCAAACCACATCCTTATTCATCATTTAGGGTATTTGGGTGTACCTTCGACCCCTATAATAAACATAAATTTAACTATCACTCTGCTAAATGTGTATTTTTGGGATACAGCTCTCATCATAAAGGTTATAGGTGTTTAGCTGTTGATGTCAGAATCTACATTTCCAAAGATATTGTCTTCAATGAGACAAAATTTCCCTTTAAGGAGCAGGGCTCAACCTCAACACCTTCTCCTCCCACATCATCTCACAATTACCCTCTAACTGTTTTACATCCACATCCCTCACCACCTACATTTTATGTCACCATCACCTTCTATTCCCTCACCCATAACACACTACAACCCGAGCTCCACTTCTTCCTCACCATTATCTATCACCTCTCCTTCCACTTCACCTCTGTTGCCTACTCCCGATATCTTGGGCACCCCACCCACACCATCTTCTTCTGCAACTCCCTCACTCCCAGCTTCATCCAGCTAGCACAACCCTTCACCAAGTGAATACACTTCTTCCTCTATCTCTTTCTCCATCACCAATCCTTCCATCACATTCCATGATCACTCGTGCTAACCCCCATCCTCACCAAGCATTACTAATCACTTTAGAACCGAATTCAGTAAGTGAAGCTATGGCCTCACCCCAATGGTTTGAGGCCATGGCAGATAGGAATGGTACTTGGTCACTGGTTCCCCTTTCCCCAGGGAGGCAGCCTATTGGCTCCAAGTGGGTCTTTCGGGTAAAGCAAAACCAAGATGGCTCAGTTCACAAACTCAAAGCTAGGTTGGTAGCCAAGGGGTCCCATCAACAAATTGGGTTTGACTACTCAGAAACCTCTTCTTTGATTGTAAAACTAGCTACCATTCGAGTTATCCTAACCTTGGCTTTGACAAGACACTGGACTATTTGACAGTTAGATGTAAACAATGCCTTCCTCAACGGTGTTCTCAACGAAGAAGTTTATATGACACAGCCTGAGAGTTTTTCCACTGGGTTAGCTCTAGTTTGCAAGCTTCATAAGGCTCTCTACGAGCTCAAATAGGCTCCTAGGACCTAGTTTGAAAGGCTAGCAGCAGCCCTACACAAGTTTGGCTTTATTGGTAGTAAATGTGATCCCTCTTTGTTTGTTTACTCTGAAGGAGCTACTACAATATATATTCTTGTTGATGTAGACGACATCATCATTACAAGGAATGCATCTAAGTTCATCGACTCTCTAATCTCCATGCTGATGCAGAATTTGCTCTCAAGGACCTTGGTCCCCTACACTATTTCCTTGGGCATGAGGTTCACAAACTGCATGATGGGTCTCTCCTACTTTCTCAATAGAAATACATCAAATACTTACTCACGAAGAGTAAAATGGATAAAGCAAAGAGTATAGTAACTAGGGGTGGCAAATGTAACCCGACCCGCAATTACCCGGCTTGGGTCGAGTTTTAAACACGCCCCACACCAGGCGGATTGGCAAGGCGCGGGTTCGGGTTTAATATAGACCCGCCCCGCTATATATATATATATTATCAAATTTTAATATATATATTTATAATTTTATATATATTTTTCTGTTTTTTTTTTAAATTAACCTAACCTAATTCAGCATTTAGTCTCAGTGTCTCAGACTTTTGCCTCTTTTCCCTTGATTCCCTGCCTTTCCCCTTTCGGCTTTCCCCTTTCTCCTGAAGCATTCTTTGATTTCCTTCTCCTTCAACCTCAACCAGCTGCTGTGCTTCCTTCCTCACCCATTCGGCCATCCCATTCTTCCTCACCCACAACACAACATCGCGTCACAGGCCAACACCACCATCACCACATGACTGCATCGCCGTCAGTGCATCGCAGAGCCCCTGTCGCAGAGCCGTCGCATGACCACTGACCATGTCGCAGAGCCACCATGTGACCTCGTCTCGGAGCCACCGTGTCGCAGAGCCCCTGTTGCCGACGCTGCCCCCTGCTGCGAGACGCCATTGCTGCCATCGCTGCAAATTCGAGTTGAGCTCTTTGCATCTACAATCTCTATTACTAAATTAAAGGTCAATTCTCCATCAGCTTCTCTGTTTGATTGTGCTTCATTGCTTCTTTTTCTTTTTATAATTTTCCTCATTTTTATTTTAAAATTTTATTTACAAGTATTTCATGAGATTTTGATTGTAAATTGCTTTCTGAGTCTGAGATAATTGTGGAAACCCATTTTAGTTAAGAAAAATTGTTGAAAGAAAATTGTCATATGCCAAATTTGTGGATTTGCAGCGAATGTTGCTATGCCATTTGTTCTGTTCTCGACAAGTGCATCCTCTTTTTCTCTCTATCTATGACTCTGTTCCTTTGAATGGTTGTTGGTTACTTCGTACATCTTTCGTTTTCACTATCTTAGGCTTGGTGTTCATATAATTTAAACACACACATAGGAGTTCATATAATTTAAAATCACTTCTTGCCTTGGGCTCATAACACTCTCATAAGCGTATCTAATTTGGAGTAAACAGAACAAAAGAAGGGTATCTGATTTGGAACTAGATATATATTTGAATTGGTTATGTATGTATGTATGTATTTCATTTCTAATCCACTTCCATTAATTGAAGACACTATTTGTCTGTGATTGAATGGTGTTTCTTTAACCACATGTAGACTATTTCTTCCCAGCAAGATAGCGCAGGTACCTCGTTCTTTTGGAGCTGGTCACAATAGAGCACTTTTTTGCTTACCTAATATAATTTTTTCATTGCTTACCTTGTTTAGTTTGTTATTTGTTGTTTTCTAATTTATCTTTTCAGATGTTATGACTGGATATGTCATGTTGATTTAGTTTTTATGATTGTTATGTTGGAATGATTATGTTGTATTTGAGTATTATTTTATATTTTTGTGTTTTAAAGTGATAGTTGTGGCTACCATTAGCATCTCGTAGCTGTTGATCTCTTTGATGTTCTTTTCATGATTGTTATTTTGGGAGACAAATCAAGTATTGCAAGATTTATATAATTAGGTTCCTTTGTGTTGAAAAGTTTCTTATATAATTAGGTTCCTTTGTCATACCATGTTTTGTTTTTCAATGTCTATGTGTTGTGTAAGTTTTTGTGGTTCTATTTTATTTTTGTGTGTGTGTGTGTGTGTTTGTTGTTTTGAATTTTGCAGTTGGGGTTACACCTCTTGTGGTGGCAAGGATTGAGTTTAGCAAAAGGCTTGTAAGTGATTCTTTTGATTCATTTGGGGTTGCAGCTAATTCATAAATTATGAATCTTATGTTTTTCATGTGTCTTTTTTCACTTTTTTTTTTTTTTTTTTTTGCATTTTGTTGCAGATAGCACAAAGAAGATGTGAGGTGTGTGGAGGGTCAGGGCTTGTTCTGAGGAAAAAGCAGTATTTCCATTGCCCAAGATGTGGCATGTACAACTTCATGCTTTAGTTTTAAAACTTGTTTACTATGGTGCTTTGTTAATGTATGAAAATGCGGACTAAATTTGATTAGTGTTTGTCTTGTTTTGATTGTTGTGCTGTTGGATTCCTCACTTGAAAAAAAAAAAAAGAGGAAAAGTAGCGGGTTGGGGCGGATAGGGTGCGGGTTTTGATTGTTAAAACCCACGGATAGGGTGCGGAGCGGGCAGATTATAGTTTACTAGGGTGCGGGGCAGGCTCGGGTTGGGCTAAAACCCGCCCCACTGCCACCACTAAATTAGCAACACCTATGGTTTCTGGTCTTGAGCTTTCCAAACTTGGAAGTGACTCAATGTCAAATCCCACACTTTACCGATCAGTTGTTGGAGCTCTTCAGTATGCCACAGTGACAAGACCAGAGATTTCCTTCTCAGTAAACAAAGCCTGTCAATTTATGTCTAACCCACTTGAAAGCCATTGGAAAGCGGTTAAAAGAATTCTTAGATACTTGGTTGGCTCCCTGCACCATGGTCTGCTCCTATCTCCTTCCAATTCAAATCAGCCTCTGGGTTTGAGAGGGTTCTGTGATGCTGACTGGGCAGCAGATGTGGATGACAGAAGGTCCACATCAGGAGCTTGGGTGTTTCTTGGACCTAACCTAGTCTCCTGGTGGTCTAAGAAACAGCCTCTGGTGGCACGCTCCAGTACAGAGGCATAATGTCAAAGCCTGGCTGATGCAACAGCAGAAATCATGTGGCTCCAGTCACTCCTTGAAGAACTGAAAGTCCTAGCAGTTCGCCCAATAGCATACTATGACAACTTGAGTACTGTGATGCTGTCTCACAATCCAGTTCTTCACTCTAGAACCAAGCATATGGAACTGAGCTTGTTTTTTGTAAGGGAAAAGGTTATGCAAGGAAAACTACTTATAGCACATGTTCCCACTGATGAGCAACCAGCAGATTTGTTAACCAAGGCGGTCAGCAAAGGAAAGTTCCTATGGCTCAAAGGAAAACTGAAGATTCATGATCTGTATCAAGACCAGAAGAAAAGAAGTCAGATAGGAAAGAATACCCCAACTGGAATTGAAGAGGCATGATAGTGTAGTCAATAGATTATGATAGAATAGGTCTTAGTGTAGACTCTGTTGTAGAGGATTCATTCCTCAAGTAACAGCTGTGCCAGTTGTCACTAAGTGTAAGTGTAACAGACTGTAACTGTCTTGTAACTAACTTTCCCTCCAAAACTCAAGCACCTAGCACCATATATAAACACTGATGTACACTCATTTAGATCAGAATAATATTCATCACTTTCAGATGATTCTCTCTAGCTTTCTCTCTCTCGTTCTCTCTCAAACTTTATCAAAAGATAGCCTAACAAATGATGAGCAGAAAGTAATAATTCAACATTTAAAACACCATACCTCCTTTTTTCTGTTTCTACCGGAAAATTGATGGTAAACTTGCAGAGGGATGCAAGAAATGAGTTTAGAGGTTCTACGGCTCGGAGAATCCCACAAGCCTGTAGAATCATGTCATCCATCATCACTTGTCACAAAGTATTTAAAAATTATATATCATTTGTCCAAAGGTGATTTCAAATGTCACTCAACTAAATAGGAACCAGAACTGAGTTAATGGCCAAAGCTGAGTTACCTGAGTGAATGCCTGATATCCCTTTAATATTTCCAATACAATGGCCTCTCCTTGTGACCTTCACATTAACCATGAGTTAGATGCTATGGAATTTCTTGAAATCATAGCAAACTATATAGGACTAGAGTTAACTGAAACTAGCATATTATAAAATCGATGTTAGATCACTGGACAATATTTTATGGGATCAATTTCTCACAAAATACAACTGATTATTAAAAGCCTGCACTATGAAGTCCACCTCGGTGTCTTAACATTTTTTTTTTTGCAAATCGAAGAAAATACCAACCATATTTATGTCCAGTTTTTCTAAAATTTTGCATGCAAGATATAATTAATTATTAATCAAGAGGTCGGGATCAAAGAAAGTTACATTCTATAATAAGTTATCGAATGCTGCAAGCATATACAGCTTCGATTGTTATATATACAAAATGCATGTCTAAAAACAAACCTCGATAGAATGAGGGATAATGCATCAAGTATTGTCAACCACAGTGAGTCAACCATTGAAATGCACAGAACTGCAGTTTTACCAGTCCACTTTATTGGTGGGTCATTATCACATCTAGGGGACTCAAGCTGGTTGGACATAGAGAAGGCAGGTAATTAGTCAACATAACATAAAGAAAGTAGGAAATGGAGAAGAAAAAACAACAGAGAGAGTATATAAAATTACCTCCCCAACATCTATGGCTTCGTCGGTTAAAGTTGCAACAGTGAAGACAACCCCTAATAGGCCTTCAACTGCTAAAGTTATGGCATGTGCTTCACTGGCAACTAAGACTGCAGCATTGGAAGCATCATTATCTAGACTCCATTCAACACCTAAAGAAGGAAAAACATTGAATTTGTTACACACATCAAGAATCATTCAAACACAATGATGTAACACGCTGCTACTGCACTTAAATAACTACCATGGTTAAGTAATTAATGAACTTAAGCCTTGAACAAGGCTGGTAAGTTTAATGAGGCTTTAGTCACAGCACAGAATAGTAGAATATTACAAATTACAAACATTCAGCATCATCAAATACATCACGTCATACATAGTAACATTTCTTTTACAGTGCTTCCATGTTCCATGACCCATTCTAATTTACATTAAGGAATATAAGCCAGTTGGTAAAATATAACATTATTTACATCAATGATCATTAGCCATTTCTCTCCATTTGTCTATTTCGAAATTTTAATATAAATTCAAATCAAATTTAACAATGAAAAGCCATATAATTTTTAAGATTGTTACAGATATAAGGAACGGCATAAATAAAGAAGACTGGCCTAATATGTAATAAGCAATTCCTGATACA
This sequence comes from Pterocarpus macrocarpus, assembly GCA_031439585.1. Lineage (NCBI taxonomy): Eukaryota > Viridiplantae > Streptophyta > Magnoliopsida > Fabales > Fabaceae > Pterocarpus > Pterocarpus macrocarpus. Next base: position 45,280,832 of record CM062516.1, read on the forward strand.
GGAAATAATATTAAAAAAGAAATATCATGCAAAATTAGACACAGAAAAACAAAAACCCTCCCCACAGGATTTATCACACTTACACTTGACCTCAATATGAAGCTGTGGATAAATAAGGGAAGTGAAAATAATTATTTGACTTTGTGCAAAAGAGATATAGATCTCAAGCAAAATTGTTCAACCTAAACATGAAAATCAATACCTTTGGCTTTGCTACTAAACATCCCTGCAACAGCTGCCAGGCTCTCCTCACTTGATTCTTGAACCTACAGAGTGCATTTAAAGTTTGTTCTATCCATAAAATTTATTTTCAAATGTAGAAAAAGGACAGAGAGCCCCCCCCCCCCCAATTCCCAGCATTCTTCAAAATAGTATATGCATGATATGTAAGAGCTGGATGAAAATATGTATTAGCCACAACGAAAGTAAATTAGAAGATCCAATTAGAGTCAGATGAAGAAAGTAGCCAATATTCAAAGAAAAACAACCAGAGTTATAGCATTTAATTTCCTTTGTACCCTGACCCAAAACGCATGACTGTAAAAATTGGATGGAAGTGCTGTCAAAATCATACCTGTACATTTGAAACAACTCTAGCCAGAGCTTTGACCATTCCCTCCACAACATTTGTATTCTTAGGGTGCCTATGATGCCAATGGATAGCAGTAATGAATACGTAATAATGAACTTATGTCATGTTCTTTCAATCCACATCTTTACACTAGCAATTATCAAATCCTATAAATATGATTATGGCTTTGTCAATGCCTAAAAAGTAATTGATGAGAAAAGAACAAAAATGGTTTGGATATGGTACTAAACTTTGACACGCTAGCACTGCCTCAAGTTGCCACCACCAACTAGAAAATGTCAGTCATGACAATCTTGTGTAAGAAAACACAACTAAAAAATTTTGTATTGCCATAGTACTTAACATAATATAATTCTAAGTAGAAGTTTTGTATAACTACAAATTCTTATGCACATCTTTCACTAATGAAAATTTTGTGACATTGTCAGATTGTTTCATCAATCAACAGTTAAACAATAGTAAAAAGAGGATGTGGTTGGTCACACTTAAGAAAAGTCCATTGCTAACTAAGTGATCTGATTTTAGCAGTGTGTTGATAGGAAACTAAAAAAGGAATCCTATACCACTATCTGGATGGTTAGGGAAGCATGATTTTATATGGACTTGTGGGGATAGAGATAGGTGTTTGACTTCTATTTGGTGTAAAGCTGATGATCTTTTTAGAGAAATTTCCCTCTTAGACATATTAAGATATTGGAAAGCTATGCTTCACTGATAACATTTTATTTTGTTTGTTTTTGCTCTTATAAGGAGGATCTCCTGTCCTCCCATCTCCTTGTGTCATTTTTCTCTTCTTAATAATATTCTTCTTTTACCAAACAAAAAAAAAAAAAATGAAAAATGAAAACATACTACCAGCATGTTTGGATCTATGTTTTTTTTTTGTGTTTTGGGGGGGGGGGAATCAATTTTGAGCCCCCAAAATTGATTTTGCCAATTTTTGACGTTGTTTGGTTTTTAGACATCAAAATCAATTCTTGCCTCTAGAATTGATTTTGGGAGAAATAAAAAGTTATTATTTTCTGTCAGAATCACTTTTAGAGAAACTACCAAACATAAATTACTGTACTTCAAAATCAATTATCACTAAATCAATTCTACAAATGCAAAATCAAACACACACTAGATAGCCAGAATCTTTTACCAGAAATTAAATGTCAGAATGATATGGCATAATTATTCATCTCTGGACAAATAAGTGCACCCTACCACCACATTTCATCCAACAACTACCGTTATTGCTGTCTAAAATTCTGGTTAAATTATTCTGGCTTTGTAGCATTACTGATTTTATATTTTCAACAATAACATAGACAGCAAAAAATTAATTAATCCTCTGGTGCAGGATTAGAAATACCTCAAATTCTACTTCCTACAAAATGCCAACCAGAGAAAAATTTTCAAAATGCCCAAGGATACCCCAATTGTTATTCTTTTAACATAAAATTGAACCTTATTTCACCTCTCTTCATGCATTTAATATTGACATGGTCCAATTCTTGAAGTCAATGAGAATTAAAGAACTGATATCAGTCTGACGTTGAACAATCATATTTCAGCCATTTTATCCCTTTTAAAGAACATAGGAATATAGTATTTAGAAAAGAGGAAAGTTAAAACTTCCAGATACTAGGGGATTAGATATCATACAACAAGAAATATGAAAAATAAAGAATGTAGCAGGGCTGCCCAATCTCTCTGCGAGTCAGAAATGGCAACTCCTTTAAAACATCCATAGGCAGAACACCAAAGAGAAGCCACAAATATTATCCATCCCATAACAAATATAAGGGCAAGGGCTCACCCTTAGAGGGGCATTTGGTATAGGATAATCTATTTGAATTACTGGTAATATAACTTTAAATTACCTAGGCCCACTACCTTGCCTCGTTTGATTGAGCTATATTACTAGTAATCTTGATTTCCAAGATAATCCACATTACCTTCAAAATGGTAATATGGATTACCTCCATGGGAGTGACTATTATTATTATTATTATTATTATAAAATATAATTACTATTTAATATTAATATTAATAATAAAAATAATAATCATGATCACAATTAATTATTATTATACAATAATTAATAATATTAAAAATAATAATTATTAATATTATTATTTATAATTATTATGAATGAATGAATTATTATTAATTAATATTTTTTTTATTATAATAAATTTTTGTTATTATTATTATTATTAAAAGACATATATTGCGCAGTAATCTTTTTTATATACCAAACAAAATAATGTAAATTGTTAGTTAGATTACCTATGCATATACGAAACACTGTATTGTAACATTACCAGTATTTTAAAAAGTAATAATCTTTCTAAGCGATAGTTTAGATTACCAGTAATCTTGCTAGACAATATGCCAAACGCTACCTTAAAGATCCAAGCACATGCACCAAAGTTGCATAAACTGCACATTGCCATAAAGGCTTCACATTGTGCACATCCTCCGTTATGGTTCACTCCCTTTTACAAAAGCTCTATCAGTTTCTTAATAAACATGCTGAATTGAGTTGTATCTTCTAAAGACTCCCCCAATTCTATGTAAATCTATATCTTTAAAATTTTCACTAGTACCAATAAGCAATAATCTATCTTGGCAAGGTACACACATAATGGTAGGATATGAGTTGTTATAAGGCATACTGACAAACCAGTGCTGCCAAGCACTATGCACAATATCATTAAATAAATAAAAGTATTAACTTACATATCAAAATTTTGGAAAAGAATCCGCAATGTCCGTGCCTCGACACAAAATCCCTACACTCCATCATTTCTGGATTTAGGTTAAAGACTAATAGAGTAAATGTAAATCAACAACTCATATGAAAGAAAATGAAAAGAATAATTGATGATCTAGATTACCCTCAAAATCTCAAGAACAAGAATTCGATGCCATAGTGGCAAGTCAAGAAAGGTAACCTTCAATAACATACTGAGAAAAACCTGCACATAAAAAGAAATATTTAGCATTGTAGATTTTGTTGAGATGCTATCTAAAATCTATTAAGGGGGGTTGACAACAAAGGCCAACATAATTACTTGTTTTGAGGCATTAAACTCGAGTGAAAATGTAATTTCAGTCTATGGACAAGAGGCTCTAAATAGGGTGCAATGTGGAACAGTACTTAAAACCAGATTTTTACTACTTTCAGGGTCTGACTGCAGTGAAACGAAAACTTATAGTCATATAAATATGATATTAGAATGCTCAGGCCTGGAGGTCTCAAGTCCCATTGCGGTCTGTGGAAGCCTTTTCGAAAATGCAGATCAGAACTTTTATAGATCACATGCAATAGACTATCTTCAAAATATAATAAACCAGTTAGAAGGGAAGGCTTTTTGGGAGTGTGACATGATTACAGGGCTATTGTGTGTATTCAGCATCAGCATGAATGAAAAAATTTCAAAGAGACCTCTGCCTTATCTTTTCTGCAATAGGCTCTCTTGGCCTCTTAGAAGATTTCAACCTAAAACGTTCATAAAGAGCACTATTTAATGGAGTTGCAGATGGACTGCAAAGGTCTCAAGCTAAGATCTTTTCTGTTGTCTTTGCTTCATCTTGTTCCCCTTCCCCTGCTTAGTGCTCTTTTTTATTAAACCCATTTTTTATGATCCCCACCCCCAAAAAAAATCCCCAAAAAAAAAAACTTTGTTTTTATAGAAAAAAGGAATTTTATTGAGATGAAGGGATAGAATTATAAAAAGTGAAGGGGATAAGTAATCCTCCAAAAGAAAATTGTTCAGTTACACAAAATGTTTTCAGTTATCCTTCAGCTCTAAGTAACTAATGTGATCCTAAATTTAGTTTATAATCTTAACATTAGCTTCAAATAGGTTTCTCTATACAATCCAAAGCCAAATCGTAAAAGGCTTTCTAAGATAAGATAGATTATGAGCAAAGAATTAGATCTTGCTTGGAAACATTTTCCATGGTTAGCTATAACTTTTACATCATACAATTACCAAATCAAACCTATGAAGTATATCCCCAATCCAACCCAGAAAACAAACCTGCAGTTACTATTTCAATAGCTTAATTGGCATGAGAGAAATGGCTACATGGAAAAAGAAATAGAAAACTTACCTCACATTCAGTAATAAGGGAAGAACTGTAAAGCCTTATAATATGAGCAACTGAGCGCAAGACCAAGCGACGAAAGCTAGGCTCACCAGCTTCTCCTTCAAGCTGTTAACAAATTAAAGAATTATGACAAAGTAAACTCTTATCCTTTAAAAAATCTTAAGGAATAAAGAATGTCAATGGTGAAACATAGTCATCGTGTTTAAAAGCACTAATTACCTCAGCATTGGTACGAAGTGAAGTCATCAGAAGTGAACATATCTGCCGTCGTAAAGCCTGACAAGTTTTCAAACAAATATATTGACATATAAGAACAAAAGATATGTTGGTATGATTAAATTAAAGACCAGAAAGAACATTAAGAATTGCAATTAAACATATTCACCTGTTCATAGGGTAACAAGATTCTGAAAACAGCCACATAATTGGACAATATGAACCTACAAAACATGACAGGAGTATTGTAATGAAGATTTAAGAGCAATGCAGACTCATATATTGTTTCAGTAGATCAATAAAATAGAATTCACCAATCTGGAGAAGACAATTCAAAAGCATTGGGATGACCTAATTTGTAGAATATATATGTCAAATTGTCAGTGGTTTGATAAGTGGAAACAAGTGAATGTATAACTTACTTTAAAAATATTATTGGACTTTTCAAAAGTCAGAAGCTAATGAATTCAAGCAGCCTCATTTCATCATAGACTTTGGCATAATAAGAAGAGAAATTACAAAAGAAAATTTTACATTAGAGGATGAACAGTCAAGAGGTACATGACAAACCATTTTGAAACAAAACATTTGCGAAGCCATCACAATGCAAAAAGCTCAAAACTGAAGAGCAAGAAACATTCAAACTATAAAGCATTCCAGTCACCTAATTTAGATATTCTCAATTTATAAAACATATTATAGCTACACATGCTATAGATTTACATCTTTTTCTCCTCACTAAATTCATACGTTTAGAATCTCGTAAAGAAGCAAAGATCTTGAGGCATTTATCAGTTCATGCTGTGCTTTGGTGTATTTAGTTGAAAAGGAATGCTAGAATTTTTAAAAACTCTTTTTGGACTGTTGATTTGGGATAGAATTACCTTTTGGGCATCCCTTTGGTGCTTTGCTAATGATTTGTTTAATGGCGCTTCTTTATTTGACATACAAAGGGATTGGCATGCTTTTGTTGCATGATTTATACACATAGGATTTAGCTGTCAAATTTTGATTCTTTCTTTTTTTCTTTATAAGGAAGTCTCATCCTCTTTTGTACTCTTTTCTTCACTTTTAATAAAATTTCTTTTCTATTAAAAACAATTATAGCTACACATGCACTATGATAATTTGACATATCATATCTAAAAAGTAGAGGATACATTTCAGAATCCAATCAGAACTATCTGTATTCAGCCAATTTAAAACAGCCAAAAGCATTAGAACAGTATGTGAAACCAACATGGAACACACCACTTGTGTTATGTAGGTTATAAAGCATCCTCTCTTCTTTTGACAAAAATATATTATTAGTAAAGAAGGCTAGAAAGTATATCTAAGGGGAAATGATTTCCTACTAAATGGAAAAGGAGAAAAAAAATTGTGAATCTAAGCAGCTCATCAATGCGATATAGTTGTCCTATAAATTCTAAATCTCCAAAGAGATAGCCATCATCATACATCAACAGCTGCTGGACTTCATAATAAGCAACTATTTCAGCTTATATGTTTAACACATATGCCAGAGAGGCTATATTGAACCTTTAGCCCCAAGTACCAAAGAAAAGCAAATTTAACCATAGACCATAGTCATCTATTTATTCTCAATTTATTTATTCATCCCAAATTTCCACACTTTATGCATTATTGACTAACACATTCTAAACTGTAAATGCAATCAGAATGAATTAAGAAGAATTACTGAATTGATGTTATAAAATATTTATAACCACACAAGAATTTATGTGCAGCTAAGTACTTTCATGTTACAAGTTATTTTGTTTTCCTATTTTTGCTTTAGTGAATAAGAAACACAAGCACTTCACTTTTCACACAAAGTACAAGAAAGACAAAATAGAATAAATAAAAGATGTATCAAATTAGTAAACAGTTATCTACTTCTAACATTTTTTTTTTTTATATATATAAAAATTCTAACAGCTGATCAAGGTTCACTTAAATGACATTTGAATTCAAGAGAACAAAGGAACAGATAGCTAATTCCAGGTATCTCAATCAAATATCTGATTGCAAACAATCAGCAAAATAACATAAACCAAAAGTTGCAAAAAGATTTCTTACTCTAGAATATCAAGTGCAAATGTCCTCTGAAGAATATTAACACGTAACCAACTTGCCTGTAGAATAGATGAGAGGTTAATGTAATCTAGTAAAATGTCATTAATGAATATCAGCATAATAACTAATTGCATTAAATATATAAAAATGATCATCCAAATGGGGTTTTAAATGCTCAGACAATAAATCCCAAAGATGGATCTAATATTACAGAGAGAAAAAAGGTGGTTCCAAATAAGCACATACAGATCCACCTGCGGCAAGAGATGTCAGGTCTTCAAGCAAGCGCAGCCCAAGTTTTCCAGTTTCAGTTAAAGTCTCCCTCATCAATGGAGGCCCTCCAGAAATAGATTCATGATCTAATGAGCTGCAGTAAAAGTTCAAATCTTGAGAGTCATGTAGTCAACTTGAGACAACACCATTTTTTAAAAAAAAAAAAAATCCCTCTAATAAAAGGCAAAAATTAACACACCATTTTCATCTGAAAAAAAAAAAATGAACAATGATCTGGAATTATATTAACATGGGGTAAAACATACTCGGATAAATTGATGCTACGGTTAACATCACCAGTAACTGAACTTGTCCGAGAAAGCTGACCTCCAAAACCAAATTTACCAGCAGGAAGTGACTCAGCCAAAACTACTCGATCGAAAATCAAGGCCACTGCTTGCCTGAAGGTAGCTGCAGCAGTACTGCAAAATAATTGCATAAGCACAAATAGGAAAAAAACAAAAGAAAGAAATTATATATCCCTAGAAACATAAAGCAACTGATGAAGGATAGAATATTAATGTGAACAAAAGGTCGCTGTGAAGAAAAGCTTGCTGAATCTTCAACATGATGAAAAGGGTAATTTGTACTTACTTCCGCACACTATCAGAAGATCGAGTATTTTCAAGAAGCCTGAGACAGATACCAAGAGCTTGGGACATAGTATCCTGAAATTAATAAAATACCAAAGATAAAACATTTAATTGCATAGTTTATTAACTTGCTTTCAATGAAACCAAGTCAGTCACATATCCAAAGATGACTCCAGACTTTTAATTTTTCATGTAATACATGGAACAAAGCTATGATGACATAATATCACGAAATTAGCCTCCTGTATCCTTCTTTATCAGTATTTTCAGTAATCACATAATGATTTGGACCTTTTGGCTGGATGCTGCACCCTGTTACACATGGTTTGTCCAATCCTCACTTCCCTGAATGCCCCAAGTTTATAGAAAATTTAATCCTAAATCAAATGAGCCATTTTTTTAATGATGTTATTTTATCACGTTCATGTCTTCTGTGTGCATGAGTGTATAAAACAATAACAATAATAATAATAATAACAGATCAAAATAGTAATAATAATAGTAGTAAACCTGCTGCTTATGTCGGGCTAGGATAAATACTAAATAGTTCAGGAGGGGTCATTTCATGCTTTGGGAAGTGGGCCCAGTGTCTGCTTTCACATAATCCAGCCATGTAGCCCATCATAAAAAAAAATTTATATATATGTAGGTATATGTATATATTAAATGTATTATATTTAATTCATTTTTATTTATCTGAGAAAATTTCAGAAATGTGGAATAAATATCTTCTGGTGACTTGGGAATATAAAGGCAGGAAGCGCTAAATGATTTAGGCATACATATAACTTGTTCAGACTTGTCAGATAGTGCAATTAATTTGTCTGAGGATCAACAAGCCAAGTTAGCTTCTCTGCATTATGAGTTTCGGGAAATCCTCTACATTCTTTGTTTTTTTGAAAAAGGAAGAAATAAAAGACTAGACGTAAATGAGACAAAAAGAAGATTCAAATTCTAAGTTTTTTTTTTTTTCCGCAGGGAAGCAAGTAGAAGGCATAAGCTTGACCAAAAGTTGGAAGTTGAGGGCAGAAGAGTTGATAGAGTGGTAGAGATTCTACGGCCTCTGACTTGGAATAACTAGATTTTATAAGAAATCAATCGAGGAACAGGAATCATGGTCAGCCAGGAGCCAGCCTGTCATAAATGGTATAGATTTTTTTGACATGGAAATCAATGGGTGTCACGTGAATGCTGGAAAAAGAATATGTTTGGAAAGGCCGTTTGAGGAGCAAGAAATTCGGAGGGCTGCACAGCTTTAGATAAGGATAAGTCTCCCCATCAGTATGGGTTTACAATAGCTTTCGGATCTCATCAAAGCTCCACTTTAATTTCTTTGGTTGCCATCAAAGAATCACTTTGTCAAGGCAAAGGAATACAAAAACCATTAGTTTGGTCACCAATGTTTAGAAGATTATAAGGCTCAATATTGGGCAAGGAGCTAGGATACACAATTTCCTATACTCAAGGTGGCTTTTGGGTGGAAGACAGACGTAGTGCATGTTTGGGAACCATGCTTATTTCCCACAAACAGCCTTCCCCCCCCCCCCCCCTTCCCCCTTTTCTCTCTTAAAAAGGATATGTTTAGAATCCAGATAAAATTAACTATAACCTTTAACTTATTTTATTTATACTAGAAACAACTTTTAAAAAAATATATTATTTTTGAGCATTTTGATTATAAGCAAAAGTTGATTATTTTGAAATTACAATATTTTTACCAAATTAACCCAAGTATAAAATATTTTATGATTCAAATTTAGAATGCTTTTGCATCTTTTGCAGGGTGGCAAGTCTTACAGCGGCCTCTCACTTATCTATGTAGTCCTTTGGGAGGTAATTCTCCTGCTTTATCTTTTTGGGATCCTATGGAACATAAGGTTTATAAGAGGTTAGATTATTGGAAAGATGCTTTTTTCTCTTAGGAACGTAGGATCACTCTCATTCAGTCGTGTTAACTCAGCATTCCTATATACTTTCTTTCCCTCTCATATTCCTGTGGCTGTGGCTCAAAAGATAGAAAAACTCATGAAGGATTTCCTGTGGGCGAGGGTTGGGGACTCTAGAAGAGACCACCTTATTACTTGGGAGGTTAGCTGAAAACCAAAAAAGGAAATGAGATTGGTTCTTGGTCATATAGTGTCCAAGAGCAATCATTGGCAGGTAAGTGGCTTTGGCGTTTTCCTCTTCATCCTAACTCTTTATGGCACCAAGTCATTCAAAGTATGGTTTGCATCCGAATGGGTGGGACATCAACTCCGCAAGTAGAGTAACTCATAATAGTCCTTGGAAATTCATCTCTAAGGGTTTACCTTCTTTTTGTTCTCACTTGTCCTTCCGTTTGGGTGACGGTTCTCACATTAAATTTTGGGAAAATATTTGGGTTGGTACTACACCCCTTTCAATTATCTTCCCTCGGCTTTTTCGCCTATCTTCTTTGCATTACACCTCTGTTGGTCAATTTTTTTCTTAAGATGAACTTTCTTGATAGTTCAATTTTATTCGAAACTTAAATTATAGAGAGGTTAATGAATTTGAGTCCCTTCTTCCTTTGCTTGATCCGATTCATTTTTCCAATACCCCTGACACAACAATTTGAACTCTTGACTCCTCTGGTGTTTTCTTCCTGTAAATCTTATTTTCAATTCTTCACTTCCCTTCCTAACATAGAAAGATTTTTCTTAGATAAATTCATTTGCAATTCTAAATCTCCCTCTAAAGTCAAAGCTTTTGTTTGGACTATTGTTCTTAATCGCATTAACACTAATGACATGCTCCAAAAGCACAAGTCCCTCACTACTTTGTCCCCTAACATGTGTGTTATGTGCGTTTTAGATTCCAAATCAGGAACTCATCTTTTTCTGCATTGCCCTATGCTGAGATCCCTTTGGATCAGGGTTTTTGGTATCTTTGGAGAATCGTGGGTTTGCCCTATAGACTTACATCAGTTTTTGCACACTAAGTTTAGAGGTTTTGGCACATGTAAAGAAGCAAAGATTCTGTGGCAATCCTGGGTTTTGCAGTGCTCTGGTGCATTTTGTTGGAAAGAAATTCTAGAGTTTTTAACAATTCATTTTCAACTGTTGACTTTATTTGGGGTAGGGTTACTTATTTGGCATCCCTTTGGTGCTCTGCACATGTTTGTTTAATGGTGTTCCTCTAGCTGATATTCAAAGGGATATGGTGCTTTGTTACATGGTTTATCCCTGTAGGTCTTAGCTGTTAGTTTTGTATCCATGTGAGGATGTCTCATCCTCTTTTGTGATGTGACAATTTCTAGTTCATTGATTGTGTAATATTTTTTACAAACATTAGCTCAAATTTAAACATGTGATATATTATTTTTAGATTGTTAGATAATTTATTGCCTTATTCAATAATTATAATGTGACTCATAACAGCTTTAACTCATTCATCCCAACATGTTAATAGTTAACAGCATTAAAAAATGGGATAAGGTTCAACCCCTCTAACAAGGGAATTGTCCAGTCTGGATGTGTTAACTGTATCACACAGTCCATGTCACAATACATAGTCCTTATTTAGATCTATTATATTTTTATTGAATTAGATCTATACATTACATTTCAGAGCACAGTCAGCTTACCAGCCAACTTCCAGCTCTAACATAGTTTATATATGATAAACACGTATAGTTCATGTAGTTGAAGCTTACCTCATTTTCAGGGTGTAAACGTGACTGAAATATTATTGATATTGTTTGAAGGGTCTTGAGCTGAACTCCCTCATCCGCCATGTCAGCATGCTGCAGCAGCCAGGGGACAAGAAATAGATTGGCAAGTTATCAATGCTTGATTTAGCTTTCCCACTAGTATGTAACATAAACGTCATGCTCCAGCTCTTGCATAAATCCACAATAACCCATCCCATTCATATCCAATTAACAAGATATGCAAAAGTTTCTATAATCAAACATAGGTAGACCACAAATCAATATGGCCAAAGTGCAAAGCCAAAATTAAGATCCCACTGAAATTTTTTACCATCATACAATCTAACTAGTTATCAAAACTTACGTCTTTCAGTGTAGCTAAAATCTCTCTCAGAGCTGACGGAGAAACAGCATCATGAGAAATCAGTTTTTGCAGACACGAAAGTCCAATAACACTGAGCTTGACTGTTCGGACCTCACAAGCCATCAAAAAGATCCGTAATATGTCCTCATTATGCGCAATTTCACTGGGACTTGACAATGAACGAAGCTGCAAGTGAATGTCAAGAAAATGTAAACATTTTATAATCACCATATTTTACTTAGAACAAAAATGGACAAAACATGCGCGCACAAGTGTCACTTTGAAAACTGCTACGTAGCATCAGACCACCGCATCTAACAGAACAAACACAGTACGTTGCCAAAGAATTTCAAGCATCATTCCAAATTTCCAAAAAAATAAAAAACACATATTCCTAATTTTCTGAGCAATACTCCAAATTAACGTCTACACTTCGACATTTCAACTCAATCGCACGACACTTGAACAATTGCGACGATCGACGAGACAGGAAGTGGAAATCGAAATCCACACAGTCACATCTACCTTCCTTCAAATCCATCTCCAAAAATAACCACAAACACTGCCCCACAACCTTCCTACTTGAAAAACCAAATCCAAAAAGCACAAAAATGAAGCAGAATCTCGTACGTTACGGACAGCTAAAAGAAGAAGAAAAAAAAAACAGATGCAATTCAGAAAGAAAATGTTCATCGAGTCACACATATATGCATTGAAGAGTGACCTTGAGGATTGCGTGCTCTGCGCCGTCTTTGACAGCGGGATAGCGACGGCGAGCTTCAGCGGAGAGAGCGCGAAGGTCGGATTCCAAGACCGCCATGAAAGCCATCTCGGAAGCGAGAGCTTCCGCAGTGTGAGGACTCGGAAACGGTGATCGCTTAACTGTTAAGTTCAACACAAAGAGGGGAGAAGATGGTGAGGGAAGTGGCAGTGCTCGTAGATCTTGAGCCCGAGAGAACAGTCATAGATCCGGTGCGAGGAGCACGTGCGGAGCACGTGGGTCGATGGAAGAGCAGGGCCTTTGGGCTTGGTAATTAGCCCAGTGGTATGAGCCCGCTAAGCATGACTCTGATCTGAAACACGGCCATTCCTGGGGAAAAATCCAAGATGATGTAGAGGATTGCCCCAAAAAAAAAATGATGTTGGGGCATCGACCCAAAATAGAAAGAGGAGTGATATTTAAACTCTTCCCTTCCCCAGACACTTCGACGAAAAAAAATTGTAAAAGAAAGTTAAAAAAAAAAATGAAGAAGTACATGGAAAGAGAAAAATCAAGAGGTGTTGGGTGTGTCTATCACATAATGGCTACAAAAATCATTTCTAAAATAGAAAGGTAGAGGTAGGAGAAAATAAATCAAGATAGGTGTTTTTCATGTGTTCCCTAAAATTAGGGAGGTTCTGAAATTGCTTTTTGTTGACCAAACAAAAAGATGAAAATTTTTTATTCTTATCTGAAACACGTATGACTGTTAAGTTTTTTTTTTTCACATATATAAGCTTTTACCATTAAAGATTAATTAATAATTATGCAAAGATTAAAACGTTTTCCTTTGGAAAAACAAACACTTTGCCCCAATTTCCTTTAATTAATGAGGAAATTTAATATATAATATTATTATATAAAGCAAATTTTAGTCTAGTAGTTCTTATGTCACTTGACAAGTTTATACTCGCTCAATTCCCTCCAAAGACAACTTCTTCTATAAGATGTTTCTTTAATATCAGCGTTAATTTTAATTTAATAATATTATATTTATCATATTTATGATTTGCTAATAACAGAAATGTTGACTATAGATTTCAAAGATTCCATTCTAATCAAATATTATTTGATCCATCAAAATTCACAACTCTATATTGTACTATACGCAACCGATTTATATCTTATTGTTGTAATGAATGTGAATCATGTTAAATACATATGACAGTTTCATGTAAGTATACTTTACCTGTAGAGGGTGCCTAATTCTTGGCAAACAAGCTCAAAAAATTTCATCGAGATGATTCTTATGGATGAAAATGTATTCTTACATACGCTATTTATTTTTATCTTTCGTTATTTGTATGTCATTATTTTTTATATTTTCTGAATTCTATTATCATACTCGCGGTGAGAATATTCAATGCACGGTATAGAGTAACTATGTTTATCGCTTTGAGGGACTCTTGACGAGTTGACGGAAATAAATTGTTATTGGTTTCCAAATGTTGTCATTGCACTTAATGGATTTAAAGTACATAACAACTCACCACCTGCATAAGTTATTCTTCAAGGATCCTTTTGCAATGCACCTCATCAAACATGGTGCATGATGCACCTGCTGGTTTAGGTGTACCTATTTTTTATCTGCATTCAAAAAATGTGGCTAAAGGAAGATATGAATGTGGCTAAATAAAACTCTGAATGCTAGTTTGCGAATGTGGCTAAGCAACTTTATCTACTTCCTCCCCGTTCACAACCATTGCTATCATCCATGGCGTCAACCACTGCAGCCTCAGCCTAGCACCGTCAACCTCATCCAACCATTACTTTTCCTTTGTCATGTAGTCCTCGTCATACCGTGCTCGCCACCACGAATCAACGCACACACCACCACCATAGTCTGCCACCAAAGCTTGTCGTAGATTGTCGACCTGCTTCCTCATTCGTCGGATATGTGAGTACTTGATCGAGCTAAGACACAACTTAATAACTCTTGAACAATGTCGTTGTCCACAAACTGGAACTTGCAACCGTCATGGTGGTGCATCTGTGAGTGCAAGATCCATGGTTGCAGATTTGTGAGTGCGAGATCGTGGATATACTTAATGAGCTCCTTCCCAAAGTAGCAGTGCAGTATCTGAGAGGAGGAGACCGCGGCAGAAGTGGCGGCAGAGGCAATGGCGGTGGTGGTGGGGATAATGGGGAAATTGGTTTGGTGGTGGTATTGTTTGTGAGTAGAATAGTGTAGCAGGTGCAGTGCCATACTTGGCAAAGGTGGACGAGTGTGCCGGAGAAGGTGGTGGTGGTGGTGTGCCGGTGGCAGAGCAGTGCTTGGTTGGGGGAAAGAGAGTGAAAACCGGGAAGAGGGAAGAAAGAATGTGGAGGGGAGCACATAGACCTTAGGTTTACTTAGCCACATTTTTAGATTCACTTAACCAAATTTTTTAAATGCGGGTAAAAGTAAGTCCACGGTGCACCACCAGGTGCATCACGAACCATACTTTACTCGATACATTTAAGACAAAGCCATCTTTCAAACTAATATGACACATTTTAAGTCTAGAGATAAATCTATGACATTAAGTTCAAATGTTTCCATTTAAGGTGCATTTGAAGATACAAATGCCCAAACAAAGAAACTTGCACAAGGTCATCACGAAGCCAGGCACGGGTATTTTGAGAAACTTCGGAGAACCATCTCGGTCCAAAATTGTTAAAGCCATGACCCATATGAGCAAACTCAAGCCGATTCTGTCATGGCCCAAGACCAAGTTGGTCCCTGAATTTATTATAATAAAAAAGAATAATAAAATATCCTTTTTACCCTCGCTCTATTTTCTCTTTCATTCCTTCCTTCTTTTCCTGCTACCTCCTAGTGGTGGTCCGTCCCCATCACCGCCTTGTGCCTCCCCTGTGCCCCCCCTAAAAGATACTAAAGAACCACCTCTGCACACGGTGGGCGTCTGCTGCCTTTGATAACGGCAACACCCTTGCATTCTCTTTGATGCATCGCACCATCTCCTTGTCAATTGTCTTTGCCTCCTGAAACAAAAACACAGACGGCAAAGGGAAAAAAGCATCTAAATCTGAGCCAGAAGAAAAAAAACATAGCATCTTGTGTAAGGTTTACTTGCTTGATCATAGCAACACTCATTCTAATTTTGGTAATACAATGATAGTGTCATCTTCTGGTGCCAGAGTTGTTATATTATTTTATTATTTTTTTTCAAACTCAAATTTTCTTGCCTTTTACGCGGATATATAGTTTACTTTATCTAATGATAATGACTATGTGATATATCCATTGACTATTATACTTACTAGGTGTTACCTTCTTAAGCTATCAAATATTATTCATTTTAGAATGTTGGCTACGTGATCTATTTGCACGCTCAAAATTATGAGTCAAAACTGATTGGGTTATTGCCTTAACATGCGGATGAGTTTTGTTATTGATACGTGGTTCGTGTGATTGTGCAACAATTATGTTAAAATTATCAGTTTTAGTTTTGATGTATATCCTAGTTTGAGCATGCCCTCTATCCCTATATCTCACATATTTGAAGGAAAAAGATTCCATAATATTAGCTCTCAATTCTACACGTACAACAGGCTATTCCTAGTTTGTTTATCAAGTATTATGTGGAGTGTTTTAAGTTTTAATACCAAATATTTTGCTCTTATCTCTTCAGCAACTGTATTGCAAAAAATCCGCCCACAATCCCTCAACTCTTTAGTTTGTCTTTTAACATTACAATAGAGTAATTATATATTTTTTCATAAATCATTGACTTATACGAAAAAGATAGACACCAACTCTTCTTCTTAGTTTTATATATTCTTCTTCTACTGGTTTTCTTTTCTCTTAGGTTAAAACACTAAAAACAATACTTGCCAATTCTTGAGCTCCTGATTTTACCAAAAGCGTCTGTTGTACCCTTGGAGATATTTACCGCGTCGGAATAATCCTTAAGGGCAATGCAAGTTTGCACACCTCAGACTATCGATGCTACTCTATTTCCTTTGATTTAATTGTTTTGCAGGGTATTGTTTGACTACAAGAGTACCAACCACAAGTTGCTGTGAATCCCTCGGATCGAGTTGTTGGATCGGATCTGAATGTGAATCACCCGATCGAGGTTCAAAGGCAATTTTAGTAGCTGCAAATCTCGGAGATCGATCAAGCCACCGTGCATCGGAGGAAGAGCAAGGAAGGACTCATTGGAAATTACGCCGCCGACCACAATTACTATGCTCAGAAGTTGCCTTCGGTGTCGAATTTCCTGGCAACCGCACCTCACCAGGCTGGATATTGGGCGAAAAAGCATGTTTCCGGAGAGGCTTATCCACCGGTGTTGTCGTCTGCTGCCGGAGGAGGTGAGCCGCCAATTTACGTGATTCCAGCGCCGGGAGCATTCTATCATGTGCCAATGGTGAGACGGCAGGCTCCGCCGCCAGTGAATCAAGGATACTATGCAGTGCAACGAATGGCTTTTGATGTTTACCATGAAACGCCAATGTACGGCAGCGTGCCTCCGCCTAAGGCTTCGCTTTCTTCGGCTGCTTTGGGGCGGTGTACACACATGGTGGTGGGAGAAGAATATGATGAATTTTGGAGAGAAGAGATGAGGAGGGTAAAATAGTTAATATCACTTTTAATAAATATTAAAATAAAGTATTATAGAATTTTTTTTTATAATAAAAGAATTTTAATCTCAACCATTTGATGGAATTTCAATGGCTAAGATTCAGTAACCAATTTGGTCCCTAACTTTACTCACCCCACCACAGAATTCGTCGCAAACTCATCCACCAACCTGTTGGCTTCACTACATACGTAATGGAGATCAACCGCTCAAGCGTGATGAAGCATACTACAATCCAAATCAATATTTCATCCTTCGTTAATAAATGCATAATTAATGGATTTTTCTTGATATTAATTATTTCATAATCGATATGTATTTATCATTTTTACATCGTATGAACATTTGTAAAAATATCTACGAGGTCCATACCTAGCTACTAATACAGAATTATAGTTGAGCTAGGTGATTTTGCTGATGTAATTGATGGTTTTAGCCACGGGTGGCACGTATTTTTTAAATTTTGATTGTGGAATATTCATTTTTATTATATGTATTGCGATTTTTATTAAAATTTTTAGATAAAAATAAAAATTAGAAGATATATATTATTTTTTATATGAAATTAAGTATTAAATTTATATTTAAAAAAATAAATATTAAATATTGTTCTCCTATAAAAATACTCTAACTCCGCTCAGTCCTTCTCTATATTTTTGTTTTTATTTCAAAGGAAACTGTATTTTTTACGCATCATCAGCAGCTATTTTACCAAATTTGTTAGTATTATTGATGTACGATAATTTTGCAACAAAAAAAATGCACGATAATTTCTCATATGGTGAAAGTGAGTTAAGAGATTGTCTATGCCAAAGCTGTTGGTTTTATAGGTGATGAAGATGACGCATCTTCCAATAAACTTAGAAGAGTGACGAAGATTAGGGAATGCTCATTGAGCATCACGTGAATATGCTTACAGCCAATAATAGAATGATATTTAAAAATAAAACTTATCACTAACTTATACTTTTATTTAAAAATGTCATTTTATTATTAATTGTGAGTACAATTCACGAGATACTCTAGGAGTATCCAAGAATTTCTCTTAAGATTGAGGTTGAATAAAGCATTATGTTGATCAAGTCAATTTTCGTGTCATGATTCTATGGAGCAATTAGTTCAATTTATAATTATTTTTTTCTAAAGATCAATTTTAATATATGTTAAGATGGCTTGTTTTACCAAATGAGATTTAATCTAGTGATAAAGAGATTAATCCACTACAATGTGGTGAATCACGGTTTAGATCTTAGCCGAAAGAGTGTCCACATTTAAATACTCCACAGTACTCGAACATAATTATTTTCGGTGAAAGGATATCTATAGGAAACAAAAAAAAAAATTAAAAAGATTTGTTTTATATTTGATATGGGGTTTTTTTAAAAAAAAAAAAAATTTGCAATGTTTATTTTTAATCTGAATTTTTTAAAAAAAAGAGCTATGCAACTAGAAGATTTTGCTATTGTATCAATGCCCGAAATTAGGCTTAGGGTAAAGAGTTCAAATGCTTGGAAAGATATTTGGAAAGTTCGGCCTCAATTTGAGCAAAACTTAATATGAAGGCTTGGTAAGGGAGAAACAGTTAGAATTTGGCAAGACCATTGATTGCCGAGTGTCCATAAACTTGGTGATTTTACCCTTTTAGACTTAGTTATTAGCCTGGCTAACCAGAAAATTATTGAAAATGTCACTGAGAGTGGTGGGAATTGGAACTGGGAAAAACTTGGGCAGGTGCTTCTTAATGAGTTTTTGGATCTCTCTATCTCCATTAAAGCCCTGGATTTGAGGATTGAAAATAATGTATAGCCTGGTTTCCTGCAGTAGGAGTTTTTACTCTAAAGTGTGCTTATAAAATTTGGATTGGTAGTGAAAGAATGGCTAGAACCCAATTATTTAATTATATGTAGAAGGCTAAAGCCCCCCCCCAAAGGTTGAAAGCCTTTGTGCGGCTAATACTGAATAAAGCACTTCTTACTAACCATGCTAGGTTCAAAAAAAGCCAAGCAGCTAATGATTCGTGTGCTATTTGTGGTTTGTGTTCTAAAACAACGCTGCATACTCTCCGAGATTGCATTCTGGCTAAAGAGTTATGGAAGAGCATTGGTAATAGCATCATCAAAAACACCTTTTTTCAACAACCGTTAATGCAATGGTTGGAGAATAATATTTTTTATGATACTCGAACAGTATAAGGGATAGAATGGCCCTTACTTTTTATCATAGTCTGCTGCTCTTTTTGGTATTGTCGAAACCTTTATATTTTTGAGGGAAAGATTTATGCTCACCTATCTGTATCTTGTAGAGTGATGAATCTTTCAAGAGATTATCATTACCAGCTTGGTCTTATGTCAAAAGCAAAGGAAAATATTCCAAACTTAAGGATTCAGCAAGTAGCAACTAAAGTGGAGTCCTCCACCTTAAGATTGGACTAAGATCAATTCTGACGGCTTTGTTAGGAGAAATAAATTCTGCTACGTGTGGAGGAATAGCTAGGAACCATGAAGCAAACTTTGTGGCAGCTGGGAGTGTTAACCTTGGTATTTATATAATCGCAGCGGCAGAACTTTGAGAAGTTTTTTAGAGCTTACTAGTAAGCAAAGGCTTGGGTTTCACGAATGTTTGGCTTGAGTTAGACTCAGCCTGTGCTTTTCAGTTTATTAGTCATGATGTTCCAGAAACCCATACTCATGCTGCTATAGTCCAGGCCATTACTAGAATGCTAAATGAAGAATGGAATGTAGAGCTGAGATTGACATTTCGAGAAGTGAACAGGTGTGTTAGCAAGGTACAAGCATAGCTTACCCCATGGTTTTTCTTTCTTTGATAGCCTCCCAACCTGTATATTTTGAGAGTTTTTGGCTCATCTTTCTGGGCATAGCAGCCCTCATGTTGTATCTGCATAACTCTTTTGGGATATGTATGCATGCCCGAATTCGGTGATGTTTTAGTCGGATGGACACCTCCTTTTTTTTTTTTTTTTCTGCTCGTTATTATTATTATTATTTTTTTTAAGTTGTTACTCTTCGATCTTTTAGTCTTGGCATGACATTATGGCACATTGGATTTTGGCAAGTGTTTTGAATGTGTAGCACGGTGGAAATTTTTTATAATAGCTCCTTAATATCATGTTATTTTATTGATAATTTATTTAAAAGTGATATTGTAATTTTCTGATTATGCATGTACCATTTCCTATGCATTGAAACCATTAATCTTTCATCCATTAAACTTTTGTGCATATATGAAAAAAATAATAAAATCTCTGTTATTAAATTAACTTTATTATAATTAATTGTTAAAATAATTATATACATAATCAATTATTTAAATAATTTATTTTCATAATTTATCTTTAGTAATTTATCTTATAAAAATAATTTTTAATACAATTCAAATAAAATACATTATTTTAAAATTACTTTTAAGTTGATATGTTTAAACATAAAATTAATTTTTCCATAATCAATTATACAAATTAATTATTAAAATAATTTTTATGCCACACCTAATCCAATGCAAAAACACCCCCAAAGACACACTTGTTCCTTACTATGTTTAATTCCCCTTTATTGTGCGGTTTGGAAAGGGGTGGAGGCTTCATTGGTCCTAATAAGTTTGGGACTAATGTCACTAACTAGAAAAGCATATTCTTTTTTTTTTTTATTAGGTAATTGATTGTGCAAAGACCAATTAAACCAGTTCTGAAGGCCATATTACAAGCTTGGCCTTGTGGTCTAAAGCTGACTGCATTGCGTGAGAAGTGGTAGCTTTTCAATTATTTTCTTATAATTATTAAATAATTGTTCTAATAATTTATAGATTAATTATTTTTTATGTATCTTTATGAATAAATTATTTAAAATAATATAAATAAAATTATAGGAGAGGCTTTCTATGGTACCTGATAAAAATTTATAAGGTTTAAAATCAATGCTAAGTTGAACTAATTGTATTATGACATATAATTTAAATACATTTTGCATAAAATTTTAAAAAATTAATTATTTATAATTATGGATCAATTCTTATAAAAAGTTTAACATTTATTATAAGTTGGCTTAATTTATTTAACTAGGTTCAAATAGAATGTGTTTAAATGACTCGGCCAATAATATGTTGCCTTATTAATATTTGTTATAAGCTGACCTAATATATTTAATTAGGTTCTCAAAATTTTTTTGCAAGAACCTTAATGTATAATGAGGTATGAAAGTTTTATATTTCCATTATCCATTGAAGAAGGCCAACAAACATAACTAAATAGGTCAATTTAAATGTTGTTATACATTTGATAATATGTTTTGTAGCACTTAAAAGATGATAATTTATTGTTGATCTATTTTGTTTTTTGTTTTGCTATTTTGAATTTTTTTACTGTATTTTTTATTTTTTATCCTTGTTAGAATTCCAAATTTGCTTAAATATACAGTCAAAATAACCTTTATAAGAGATTGAGCAACTCTCCCAAATGAGCTAACTTTTGGGTTGAGTTGTGCCTACTTAATTTTAAAATGTTATTAGTGGATGTCAAGTCCTAAGCGTAAGGAGATGTGTTAAATTTCAACATTGCTTAAGAATATGGCTAAAATAATCTTTATAAGAGCTTGAACAACTCTTCTTTCATGAGCTAAATTTTGGGATTGAGTTAGGTTTACTAAATTCCAAGAATCCTCTTCATGAAATTTTTTTTTTATAACTAATGAATTGAACCTATAAAATTATATATTTTTGCTTGTATTATTTTAAAATAATTTATTCATAAAAATAATTTATTTATAATAATTAATCTATAAATTATTAGAATAATTATTTAATAAGTATAAGAAAGTAATTAGAAAATATTTACCACATGATAGCTTCTAGTAAAAGGTGCTAGGAGACTTAGGGTGTGTTTGTTTTCGTGTTTGCCCTGCCGAACGCACTTTCATTCTCCTTGAACATGGTACTTATCTTGTTTGGCTATTTTCTCATTTGATCTCCATCAATGTGATTTTGATCCCCAACCCCAGTTTAGGCCAAAGCGAGAAATTGTTGCTTTTGCTTTCGATTTTGGCCATTAGAACATTAAAGATCAAATTTAATTTTTCAACTACCATCTTTAACCTTTCTATCTGATCATTGATTATTGAAGATGAATATGCTGCAGAAGGAAGGTCTCTTTTGCGGGTTCCCTGACCTAAACATTCTCCCCTTGTCGCACTCTCTCTCTGGTCCCTCCAATCCACGGTACCAATCTCTACTCCCCCCTTCTATTTTTTATCTCGTGTTATTGTTCTTTTGTGGTCCCTCCATTCTCTCTGTTTTTTCTTTTTAACTTTTCTTTGTTGAAGCCATAAATGATATGCTGTGTTTTGGATGTTTTGCCGTAAATGATATATTCTTCCATGCCTTGAAAGTGCCTTGATATATGCTGTGTTAAAGCTGCAAATTATTGCATTGAACCACCTTTATCTATATCAGTTCGTATACTTCTCTGTAGTAGAGCACCAGAAACCTTTGAGAAAAAAAATATCATGTACCTTGCTTTGAGTTCATATCTTACAATTTTTTCCTTTTTTTTTATATAATTAATCATTTTTTACTGTCACTTTCACCCAATATTTCATTATTTTAAAGATAAAAGTCAATCTCATTTTCAATCAAATTCTTAATATTTTCAACCTAGTTTATTCATTGTGATATATAGAAGTTGTTTTCTCCCTGCAATCAGAGTGTTGGTCAAAGGAAGAAGTTTCAGAAATTATAGATCTCAATCAGTGTTAATAAGTTAATTAAATAAGGAGTAAGTTCATTTCATTCAACTAGTAAGCTAGTTAATATATACAATAAATTTTGTTGCAATATGGTTTCTTGTCCATTATATTAGAACTTGGACATTTTAATTTCACTAAACATAATGATTGAGATCTTGGTCTATTCCCTTGAAACTTTTATATTTTTATCAATTGCAACAGGACAAATTTAGATTATGGTCAAAACAAATAAGGCGTCTTCCAGAGTCATAATTTCTTTTTTGTTATTCATTCTATGCTTTTACTTGTTTGAAAGTAGAGCAACTATAGGATCCCACATTGGTTCTTTCTATTGCATTTAGCATTTTTAAATTTCAATTAGTTCTCCATGTGTTTGATGGTTTAACAATCTGGTTTATATTAGCTTGAAAGGCTTCTGCATCTACATCATCATCTTAATCTAGGCGCTTTTACTTATGAACTAGTTTCTTGATATCTTGATATATCTCATATATCTCAAAACTGCACAAACAAAAATCTAAAATCCAGTGTGGGAAAGCATCTAGCACCATATGAACAACCTGCAGCTTAGCTAGTGACGTAGGTGGACCATAAGAATAGAACACAATGACCTCATATTTCCAAAATTCAAGCTGCAAAAAGCTATAACTGGCACAACAAAAGCTGACCCCAAAAATTAGAACCAATCTTATAAACATTGAGCTCTGTATATTACACCCACTTGTTTTTTTAATTTAATTGTATACATTAATGTGATCCTTGTTTGGAATGTCAATTATTGTTGGTTTATGTAGCAAAATGTCATTGTAGGGATATAGCTAGTGAGTGTAGTTTATTATACATAAGTTTCTTAACAAGTTAATTCCAACACTTATTGAAGTTTATAGCTAGTGAGTGCTTGACAAGCTATTATCTTCTGGATTTCAGGCATTCATCAAGATTTGCAAACCATAACGAGGTGGAAGAATAGATTTGCAGTTTTGCCCCACATGCCAAAGTTCAAGATGGAAACTCAAGTTCAAATAGTTAGTGCAACAATAGCTATATATAACTTTATTAGACGGAATTCTAAAACAGATTATGAGTTCAATCGATTTGAAGATGAAAATACTGTTGAAGACAAAGATGATAACCATGTTGATGACGTTTTATTCCCAACTTTGACTATTGCCTCTTCCTCATAAAGGGATCTTGCTCGAGACTCAATTCAAAATTAAATTATAGAACATCTACATCTTAATTAGTAGTGTATTTATATTTTGAATTTTTATTACATTTTTATATTCTCCTTTATGTACTTTATTGCTATCTGCACTTTAATTTTTAAAAACTCATTTGTCTTTACATTTTAAAGCTTAGCTACCTATATATATTCGACAAATCTATTTTTCATCTTGATATATATTTTACAATTTTATTTTACAATTTCATCTTGATATATAATCGACAAATCTAGTTTCTTTATTAGTTGAAAATTTAATTTAATTACTTTTTTTATGCATTTCCTTTATACATTTAGTTGTGAAATTTTTTTTTTAATTTAATACTCACACCAAAAATTATTCAAGAATCTTAAAAACTTGTATTTATTTATAATAATATTGATATAATTTTTTATAACAATTATGATATTTTATTTACACTAATTATATAATATATTAAAATAATATTTATATAATTTTCTTTACAATAATATTAACATAGTTTACTTAAATATCTAAAAAATGAAAATGAATTAAAGAGGATAATATTAAAATTATAGTATAAAACTCATGTCCTTTTGGTAATTTCATATTTAAAAGTTATTTTGATTAACATTACTCAAATAATATCCATTCTACCATAATCACTTTTGACATAAAAATTTTCAAACATAAATCACATTAATATTGACTCACTTTTAATCAAAATCAATTATAATAGAATCAAGTTGATATAAATCCCAGTTTACAAACTCTAAACCACACACACTTAGCGTGTGTTTGGATTTGCATTAGGAATCCCAGACCCACGTTGAATGCGGAGCAAACATGATTTTGAAGAAAAAAAAATTATGTTTGGGTACTTGTTATCAAAATCAATTTTGTCTTTCAACCCCCGTCAGACTGAAAGCAAGAAATCCTTGCTTCTGCGTTGAAAATTTCGCGGTGAATGTTTATAAAAAAGGAGTTTTCCAATTCTACCCCTAAATAATGACCGCTCTCATTATTTTTTAATTATTCTTTATTGATTTCTAATATATGTTATCTATTAATCAATGTCACATAATACTGTACATATGTGAATGGTCTTATTTCTATTATAATAATTTTTAAATGAGTGTTAATTATATACTTATATTTTATTCAATAATATTATTTAAAATATTTTTTAAAATCATAAAAAATTGAAAAAATAAAATAACTTTCATCATTTATATTTAATTTAATAATAATATTAAAAAGTAAAAGTTAATTGTTCTACAATATTTTGTCACTAATTCAAATTTAATTAGAAAATAATGAAACAAATAAAAAGAAAATATAATAAATGTATTGTGAAATATATATTTTTTTTAGTAATTATACATTTAAAAATAATTTTAAACAAGACTATTCAAATAACATTTATTATGTCAAAATCAATTTTTACATAAATTTTTTAAGCATAAATTATGTTACTATAAAATTAATTCTAACCAAAATTAATTTTACTGAAACATAAGTTTACTAACGCTAAACCAAACACACACTTAATTCCTTAAGTATGGTAGCAGTTTTTTACAAGGTGATAGTTCAGAAAACGCCTTTGACCAGCAGTATTTTGTATTTTGTATTTTTTTATTTCTATTTCCAATCAAAAGCGCTATGACACAACGCCTTCCAGCAAACACGAGGATAAAAATAAAATAGGGGGTGGTGCTACCCGTGGTTAAAACCACCACAGGCATGAAAATTGTTGCCAAACAACACCACTTTGATAAATACTTTATAAAATAACACTATATTGATCAAAAACCCTAGTATGATGAACTTTCAATCTAAACAATGAAATTTTTTTTTTGTAACCGAATAGTTCATTAATCCAATCACCACAATGCCTAAAAAAATAAAAAAAAAATTAAACAATATGAATCACTTAAAATATCGTTCCAGATATTTAATATCTTTTTAATTATAAATTCGCAAATCAAATTTTATATTTAAATAGTTTTTTAATTCCTCATTTTATTATATGCGGCGTAGCATCATTTTAATGATTTTTACTTTTTTTTTATATATCTTTTAAATACTTTACAAATCAATAAACACTTAGCACTCCCTCTTGTTTTATTATTTAATTCATAAGACATCAGAAATTATAAAAAAATATTAATTTTATCAGCTATTCATTAAGCATAAATTATTTTTTAATTGTACATATATTTAGTAAATATTATTAAATTTATGTTAACTACTATTAATATATTATTTATATTAATTTGTGTTGTTATTTTTATATTAAATATTATATAAAACTTTTTATTTATCGTTCAATATTTGTTTCAAAGATATTTTTTTATATATAATTTTGAATTTAATTTATATATATTATTACTGTAAATATAAATATTTAATTATATGTTACCACGTCAATAAAAATATTTAATTCAATTATACATTATTTGAATAATTATATAAATAAAATAATATAATTAATTAATTATATAAAAATAATTTATACTATCAATATATAAAAATTAAACTCTATAATTTTTATTACTTTCATTACTCATCGTAATACTACAACACCTTCAACATGAAAAACTAAAACTGCGTCGTTATAAGTGTTCTTTAAACTTAAGAGCTATACTCTGCTCTTTTATTGGAATAATCGGCGTCATATCCGTCTTTTTCTATCAAAAAAAAGAAAAGAACTAAAGCTGAGATGTCCTTATCCATATATAAATGAATTTAAATGGTATATACTGATAATATAAAATAATTTTATATTATTAATCAATAAAAATAAAAAAAATAAAAAATTATGATAAATTTTTATTATAATAAATAATTATTTATATAAATTAATATTTTTTATTATTTTTATTAATTAATAATATAAAATTATTTTATATTATCAATATATTTAAATTAAATTAATACATAAATATATATTTTTTGTTATTTTTATTACTCATTATCTGATGCCAATTGCTCATCCGTCCAGCTTTGTAACTTCCACCTGCACCGTGTTCATTTTGGACATTTCAAAAGGCTTTAATTTTTAGGATGATTTTCTTGTACATATTTAAAAAAATTTATATTATATAAGAATGTGGGTTATACGAAATTTATTAGTATAGAATCTATTATTTTTTTCACCAATCTCAATACTTTTGTGTGAGATCAACAGTGCACCTAACCAATCACCTAATTTTTATTGCTTAAATCATGAATCTAATTACCAGTTCTCCACATCCATGATCGAAAACACTATTTTACCACGCAAGAATTAAGATTTATCTTGGATTATCTAAACTGTTCATTCTATTTTAATAATATCTCAGCAGCCACAATTGGCTGGATCATCCATATCCATATTTTGGACTGAACCATTTTAAATGCTGCCAGGAAAAGCAGATTCTATTAGATAACCCGTTTTGTCATGTCACATATGGTAAAGCAGCTGGAGAAGCGTCACTCTGTGGTCCCTCTCCAACTTAATTTGTCCCTTGTTGATATCGATTGACTACCAGACTACTTATCAAATGCCTAAACCATATTACATTACATATAAAAAACTTTTAAGTTTTTTCAAAGTGGTTGATATGATATCAAAATATTTACGATTAAACAATTATGACGGGGCCTATATAATATTTTAAGAATTTTTATATTATAAGACGTGTTGAAAATTTAATGTTTACTAGCCTTTAGTTGAAATTTTAAAATTTTAAAAGAATGTATCGTTAACACTATAATAATCAATGAAGGAAAATAATAAGATATAATCACTTGATTTTTGTATGCTATTTGCTAATTATATTCGAGTATCATTTTTACGATTTTGAACAATTAAATATAAAAATAATGCATATATTATGTATTTAATAAGTTATAGCTCCATAGATAACAAATAAATTTGATACAAGTTTTGTCTAGTAATAAACTTAATTTGGATCAATCATCACGTGAAAAAAAAGGCAGGGGTTAACTATAATTCATTGCTGACATGACACCACATTACGTGACCGGGTCAATAGACGTTGCTTTCCATGTAGTACGTAAATACTTGAGAAGTACTTGAATCCGTGTATTCATGCTTTTTGGAAGGTGAATTTTATGGTATCTTGATAAAAATATATATTTTATGTATTTTTTGTGATAAATGATAAAAATTGTGTCATAGATTATGAGGTATATTAATATGTTAATTATTTATGATATATTATAATAATATTTAATTTTAAAAAAATTTAAAAATATAATTAAATATATTTTAAAAATTAATTATTATATATTGATAATATAAAATTATATTAACAGTATAAAATAATTTTATATTATCAGTATAATCAAAAAATTTTATCAATATAATTTTAATTATCATATATTGACAGTGTAAAATTATATTGGCAGTATTAAATAATTTTATATTGTCAGTGTAATCAAAAAATTTTATTAGTATAATTTTAATTATCATATACTGATAGTGTAAAATTATCTTTGTGATCTTATAAAATTACCCTGATAAAATTTTTTTACACTGTCAGTGTATGATAATTAAAATTATACTGATAAAACTTTTTGATTACATTGACAGTATAAAATTATTTTATACTGCCAGTATAATTTTACACTGTCAATGTATGATAATTAAAATTACACTGATAAAATTTTTTGATTATACTGATAGTATAAAATTATTTTATACTATCAATATAATTTTATACTGTCAGTGTATGATAATTAATTTTTAAAATATATTTAATTATATTTTTAAATTTTCATAAAATTAGATATTATTATAGTGCATCATAGGTGATTGATGCAACTCACAATCTATGACACGATCCTCACTGTTCATCACAAAAATATACAAAATATACATTTTTACTATGGTACCATAACATGCACCTTTTTGTAAAAGCACATGATAAATAATATAAAGAAGTTAATAAATTTTATAAAAGAAATTTTATTCAAATTTTGTCAAGTAATAAACTTAATTTGGATCACTCATCAGGGTCTTTTCTTTCTATACGATATTTAAAAAAAATTTATACAAATATATGAAATTTTAGAGTGAATTATGGAGATATGAGAATTTAAGAAAAATCATCATTGACAAATTTTCAGAATGCAATAGTTTTTTAAAAAGTAAAAATTGTCGATGAAAATTTTTGAAAAGCTAAAAAATAAATTATGTATCTTCATATAGCATATTAGAAAAAAGTAAAAATTGCTATTGCCATTTTTTGAAAAAGTAAAAATCGCCACCAATGATTTTTGAGTCTCATATCCATATATTTTGATCCATAAATCTATATTATTGTATATACCACTCATTTATTATATTAAAAATAAAAAACCTATATAAAAAAAAAAAAAAAAGGATCAACCATAATTCATTGCTGACATGACACCACATCACGGGATCGGGTCAATATACGTTGCTTTTCATGTAGTACGTAAATAATTGAGTAAGTTCTTGAATCCGTGTATTTATAGTCTTCCAAAAGCACATTTAATGATAAATAATATAAAGTAGTTAATGAATTTTATACAAGTTTTGTCTAGTCATAAACTTAATTTGGATCAATCATCACGTCAAAAATAAAAAAAGAGGCGCCGGGGGGGGGGGGATCAACCACAATTCATTGCTGACATGACACCACGTCACGTGATCGGGTAATATACGTTGCTTTCCATGTCGTATGTAAATAATTGGGATGTTCTTGAATCCGTGTATTTATACTTTTGTAAAAACACATTTCATAATAAATAATATAAAGTATTATTTTATTTCAATGAAATTTTTTGAATGATTAAACTATATTAATTTTAATTATTTAAATTTATAATTAAATAAAATGTAAACAAATGAAACAATATAATAGATTAACAATGTAAAATATTTAATGCTAATTGTGCATCAAAACTTGCAATGAGATTTAATAATATAAATTAATTTAACAAATATTTAGAATTGAAGTTTTACTATATCAATTAATTATAATAATCTTTTATTCACCTTAATCAATACTGACATTACTTTTTTAAGATGAATTGTTTTAAGACAATTTAAATTTCACTCCGAAATAAAATAATATCTAGTTCAATTGAAAACATCGATTAATTGCAATAATGTTTCAAAATAGAGATATTTTAAAGACAATAAATATTATTTTTATATGACAAAAAAATTATTAAAATATAATATTTTGTTGATATTACATTTAAATAACATTTAGATAAATTCACAAACATCTTATAGTCATCTTTCATTATTTTCACTTTTTTCTCCCCTTCCTGTGAATTAATAGCTATGAACCAAAAAAATAGCTGTTACTTTTTTTCGGTCAAGTATGTATTTTAAAATCTTTGCAATTAATTTTTTGAATAATTTAATTTTAATATAAGGTAAGCGTAAAAAAATTTATATAGATATTTAATTATATATTATAATATTAATAAAAAAATTTGATTCAATTATCAAAATATCAATTATCTTAAAAAATTTATAAATAAAAATATATAATTAAATAATAATATAAAATTTTTTGACACTGCATAAAAATTAATCCCCATTCTGAATATATTCCTTCTTGCAATCAATGTGTTTTTCTTCCTTGCTACACCTTGTCTTTTTCTTCTCCGCACTGGACAACGAAGCCAGGCATGGGCAATTACTGGTTTGCCTCCCAATCCCACGCCAGGTGCGACCCATGTTCTGCACTCTGCTCCCTCCATAATTCATATTATTTTGTGTCTCTATTATTTTCTGCTATCTCCAGCTGTCCAACATATCCTTTTTTTTATCTTTCGTTATCCAATTTCTTTCATATTTGTAATTGCCACAAATTACAAAGCCAATGAGACTATTTATACTTCGGTATTTTTTCAGATGAAAAAAAATATATATGTTTTGGATAAACTTTTAAAAACATAAAAAATGAAAATAATTAATTTTTTTGTTTTTTAAGCAGGTGATTAGATTTTTAAGGTCTAATTTAGTAATATTTTCTATAAAAGTGTTTTGATTTATAAAAAATATGAGTTAATTTTTTCTATTTGATAAACCAAAAAGTTGAAGTACTCTTGTTCCTGGCTTTTAAAAGTCGGAGGTGCTCTCGAAAATCTTCATGGGGTACTTTGTAAAGCTGATTTGTGTTCTCTAAAATTTAAAAGACTAATATAGTCTTATTCTATTTAATGATATTAAAAATAAAAATTATTCTTTTTAGTAATTATAACTATTATAGTCATTTTAGACATTAAGAAAAATTTTATCAGACATTATTTTTGTGACTTCTATTTATTGAAAATAATTTTTATATTATTTTACCAAATAATACTACTATAACTTTTTAAGAGCAGCTTTTAAAAAGTTGAAAGAGCTCAACAACTTTTAAAAAGTCAAAATAATACCAAACCAAATCTAATTCTTATAAACTGCAATAAAAGGGAGAGCAATGTCTCTGGCAGTACAGAATACTTTATTTTTAAAAGATTATTCTTAAAATATTTTTTAACAAAAATAAATATCTTTTCTACTTTCTTTCTCTTCTCTTCTCTTATAATTTTTCTTCTTCACACATAATTAATAGTAGTTTTATTTAATATATCATATCCAATCAAGTAAATACATTATATTGTTTACGATGTTTAGTGATATTATAATATGGGATATTATTATATTATAATATAATAGCATACATTGTTATGTGTTATGATCCATTATCCATGAACCCTAATTTCTGGTGTATTTTGTTTGTAATTCAATCAAGGAGAAATAAAAACACAAAAAGATGGAAGAGATAAGGAATGGAATTGGTTGGAGAGCGCCACAATCACGATGATCGATAGTTCTACAAGATCGCCACAAGAAAGCAATTTAAACTCTTGATACACTGCGGCTCCAAGTTAAAGAACCAAAGAGACACTTTACTAAAAGATTCTCGATTTCTATTTGCCAAAAGTTGCCTTGAAAGGTGTTTACAAGGTTTATAAAAGAAACTAAAGTTTAGCAAACGTGCAACACTTAGCCCAATAAGAAGAATGAGTAAAAGACTAAATAGCTGTGCCAGTTGACGGGCTATATGAAATTACATGCCCACTTACATTATTACTAACTTAAAATTAATGTGTTCAAAGATATAACTAAAGCCTGCTCACCACTGAACGCAAATTACCAAGGTCGGTCTTCATCTTCTTGAACGGCTTGCCTCAAACAAACTTGAAATCATTCTACCAAAGCCTCTCCCCTTTGATCTTGTTTCGATCTAGTCATTGGTCCACCAAGTCCTTCCAAAGCGATCTCCTCCGCTTCGCTTTCGTGAGTCTACTTTATCTTCCTTGATCACATCATCCCCTCCTTCTTCAAGAGAATTCGTCCTCGAATTTAGCTCCTCATTACCTCACTAACATTCTTAGGAGTTGGCCACTCTTGAATAGCTTTCACCTTCTCTTGATCAACCTGCACTCCTTGTGAGCTAACAACAAAACCAAGAAAAACCACATGATTTGTACAAAAAGTACAATTTTCCATATTGGCATACAATTTCGCATGCTTAAGAGCTTCCAAAACACTCTCAAATGCACATGATGATCATCATAGGATTTGCTATAAATCAAAATGTCATCAAAATAAACCACAACAAACTTTCCTAGGAATTCCCTTAACACATGATTCATCAATCTCATGAAGGTACTAGGAGCATTTGTTAATCCAAAGGGCATGACCAACCATTCATACAATCCATATTTGGTTTTGAGCGCTTCCATTCATCCCCATCTCTAATCCTAATCTGATGATATCCACTCTTAAGATCAATTTTAGAAAACACAGAGGCACCATGCAATTCATCCAACAAATCATCTAATCTAGGAATGGGATGTCTATACTTTACCGTGATGTTATTGATGGCTCTACAATCAAGGCACATCCTCCAAGTTCCATCTTTCTTAGGCACTAGAATGACTGAACTGCACACCTGATTTCTAAGCTTTCTTGCACTCCACCCTTTTGCATCAAGTCTTCAACTTGCTTTTTGAATCTCCTTCTGCCTCTTAGAGGATTACTCCTATAGGCTGGCCTATTAGGCAATGAAGCTCCTGGAATGAGATCAATTTGATGCTCTATGCCTCGTAGAGGGGGTAGACCGCGAGGTATCTCCTTGGGAAAGACGCCCAAATTCCTCGCAACAAAGAAGAAACCCACAAGGAAGAGAGTTAGTAGCACTCGCTTCATTTAATTTACTTTTTTACTCAAAAGTAAAAGCATTGGCTTTTTTCATGAGCATAGCCTTTTTCACCTCTTTTTCTTTAATAAACAGATTTTGCAATTTTCTTTCTATTTTTCCACTCTCTTTTTCCCTTTTTTTTCGCTTCTTTTTCTTTTCTTTCCCGCTTTCTTTTTATCTCTCATTTTGATTGATCCTCACCAACCTCTCTTGGAGACAAAGGGCAAGAAGAATAGTCTTGCCTTTATGAACAAATGAAAACTTATTTGTGAACCCATCATGAAGAGCCTTCTTATCATATTGCCAAGGCCTACCAAGAAGTAAATGGCAAGCCTCCATAGGCACCACATCACACAAAACTGCATCATCATACTTCCCTACGGAGAATTCCACTTCCACTTGCTTACTTACAATCATTTCACCATCCTCACTAAGCCATTGGAAGCTTATATGGCCGTGATGTGGCTTAGTCTCCAAATTCAGTTTTGAGACCATCCTGCACTAGCAACATTAGTGCAACTCCTCCATCAATAATTAAAGAACAAACCTTCCCTTGGATGATACACCTTGTGTGGAAAATATTTTCCTTGGCTTTCTATCCAAACTGCTGTTTGGCTGCCCAACAACCTCCTCACCATGAACAAATCTCCTTCGGTGCAATTTTCATCATACTCATCCTCACTAGTTGGGGCAGATTCTGATGAGGACTCACTAGTGATTTCTCCATTGTCTTGAGAAGCATAGTCTTCTTGGTTGGGCATTCTGGATGCTATGTGTCCTCTCCCCAAACACTTGAAGCATTTTATCTCACTACTTCTTGTCTTTTTTAGAGGTCTCATTGGACTTGAATGGGAGTTCTATGAGGTGCAAACTGTGTTAAGCTAGAAGAAGTACCTCCCTCCTTCTTATTTCTTTCCTTCCAATTAGAAGAATTGAAATTAGAAGAGCTCCTCCTCAATGCACCTTTCTCTTGTTGCCGCCTCCACTTTGGTAGCTTGATGTACCACCTCTAACTCCACATAATTTTGTAGCTCAACCACATCTCTAATGTCATTATTTAGCCCATTCGTAAAGCTGTGCCATAGTAGCCTCCCTATCTTCATTCACATTGGCTCTAATCAAAGACACTTCCATCTCCTTGTAATATTCATCAACACTCCTACTACCTTGTGTGAGTCTTTGGAGCTTGTTATGAAGGTCCCTATGATAATAGGAAGTGGACAAATCTCCTCCTCATTAACCTCTTCATTTCAACCCAAGTATCCACCAAAGGTTCTTCATATCTAAGTCGCTCCTTTTGCAATTGATCCCACCAAATGAGAGCATAACTGTGAACTCCATGGCTGCCACCTTCACCTTTTTATCTTCAAGATAGTTGTGGCAAGCAAAAAGTTGCTCAATCTTCATCTCCCACTCTAAGCATGCCTCGATCACTTTTCCCTTTAAAAGAGGGAATGTTGAGTTTACTCCTCAATCCCGCCCTCCCTGGCATCACCTCATTATCTCTTTCCTCCTCCTTCCATCAAGCCTCCTTCTACTCCACAAGATCATGATGATCTTGATTTTCTAACCGCCACCCTCACATATAACTCCTCCGTGATGCTCCTCATCATCCTTTCCATTTGAGCCAGAATAGCCTCCACTAACAACTGTTGTTTCCTTCCAGGAGGAGGGCTACCACTACCACCGTTCCTGCCATCATTCAAGTAAAAGAAAACAAAAGTGAAAGTAATGGGACCTCACCACACTTCACGCGGTTTACACTCTTAGAGATGTATCACCTGTTTGTTGCTCTCTAATAGGCTTTTGTGTAAGGTGCTCTCTGTCTTTACCACTCAAGTGCTCTTGTAGGCTCTTAAATGGAATCACAAGTCAACCCAAAGAGAAACTCCAAAACACTTATGCCAAATCACAAAACAAACAAGAGGTCAAAACAAAAGAAAACTCTAAGACAAAACTTTTAAGATCCAAAAGAGACAAGCAAGAAAAACTAAACAAGGACAAGCACACTCAAATCAGAGGGGCCAAACAAGACAAGAACAAGCTAAAGGTTTGAAGAATAATAAGAAACAAGCCAATGTTTTGACTTTTTTTTTTTTTTTTTCAAATTCTCGTGCTTTTTTTTTTTTTTCAATTCGCTTTTTTTTTTTTTTTTTTTTCAGTTCTTGATGATTGTAGATGAACAGACCAACTGGAATCACATCAAACAAGCACATATTTAACAACTAAACATCAAACTAACAAAGCTTAGAAAGATTAGAATGAAAACAATTCCTAAGAACATCAAGAACATATGATGAACATTCTCAGACCTTTTTATTTTTTTTTTTTTAACCCACTGATCCAATGTAATATCAACAAAGACAGAATTGGAAGTTAGAAGAACATCAAGAAATTAAGCAAAGTAAAAAGGATGAATCAAACAAGAACACGTAAAAACAAATCGCAAAATCGCACTAGACCGAAGTTCCTAATAAAACTCAGATCTCGAGCTACAAAATTCCGATTTCAACGATTCAAAAGCGAGATGAAAGATGAGATTCTGAACTTCAGAAAAGACCCAAGAAACACCGAAATATGATGCGGAAAACTCAAGATATGAAATAAAGAAAATCACCACCTCAGCAACTCAAGACGCTGCTCGATACCAAATGTTATGATCCATTATCCATGAACCCTAATTTCGTGTATTTTGTTTGTAATTCAACTCAAGGAGAAATAAAAACACAAAAAGATGGAAGAGATAAGGAATGGAATTGGTTGGAGAGCGCCACAATCAAGGATGATTGATAAGCCAAGGGTGATCGCCACAAGAGCAATTGGAACTCTTGATAAGACTGTGGTTCCAAGTTAGAAGAACCAAAGAGACACTTTTACTAAAAGTATTCGATTTCTATTTGCCAAAAGTTGCCTTGAAAAGTGTGTTTACAAGGTTTATAAAAGAAACTAAAGTTTAGCAAATGTCAACAGAACACTTAAATTTCAATAAGAAGAATGAGTAGCAAAAGACTAAATAGCTAAAGGTGACGGGGCTATATGAAATTACAAGCCCACTTACATTATTACTAACTTTAAAATTAATGCCTCAAAGATATAACTAAGCTTGTTCACCACGTGAACGCAATTTGGACTAAAGGCCTTCATCTTTCTTGAATTCGCTTTGGCCTCAAACAAACTCAAATCATTTGGCCCAAAGCTTTTCCTCATTTCTTTGATCTTTGGATCTAGTCATTGGTCCACCAAGTCCTTCCAAAGGATCTCCTCCTTGCCTTTGCTTTCGTGAGTCTACTTTATCTTCCTTGATCACATCATTATGTCAAGCGACCTTAAACAATAAGTTTAGATGCATTTATTTCTTAAAACAATTATATTGTTAGAAATATAGATAACAGCAAAAAATATAACCCAAAAAAACTAAAGTAAAAATTAAAATATCCATAAAAATCCTACGCTAGTGTGTGTATATATAATAATACTAAATATTTCAAAGAGAAACAATCATTTAAAAGATAATTTGAAATCTCATAGATATTTGCGACATAATATTTTTGCAGTATACAATAATGAAATAAATGTTTACTTTCAGATTTTATTCAAAACTTTTAAGTTTTTACTACTAATTTAGTTAATTTGAGACCTTGAGTGAATAAAATAACGAAACAAATTCAAGAGTTTAGACAAAGCCGTTCGAATAAGATTCAATTTAATAATCAAATATTCTTTCCGTTTTATGATATTTGTCCATTTAAGATTTTTTTCATATTTTATATGTCTATTTTAAATATTAAAAAATTATTAATATTTTTCAATTATATTTTTATATTATTATGCTTGTTAATGCCGTGAATAAAAATATAAATAATGGTTGTAAGTTCAATATAAAGATGGCTTTATAAAATTAATTTATTTTTTATTATTATTAATGTATGTTATTAATATGTTTTAGATAGTTGGAATTTTAATATTAAAATTTTTGTTAGATTGATGTAACAAAAATTTTATCATTAAAATTCGTTGACTTATTCAATTGCATTTCTTTATCTTAGGCAAATTTTGCTAATAATTCTGGCAAATCTACTACTACTACTAATATTCAAGACTTATTACAAGGAAAGTTAATTCACATGCCATTTTCTTATGAGTTTGCTACTTATTTTTTATTTTTATTTATTAAAAATTTAAATAAGTTCACGAATTAATTAGTAATAATATATTACCTTAATTCTCTCCTCCATTTAATCTCCTTAAATGATTATAAATTATTTATTTCTGTTTTTAATTATAACATTTTATTCTTTTTTAATCTAATTTTTTAATTGTTAATTTCTATAAAGTAATTGAGTGAAATGCTAAATGATGATAAGTTAATATCTTAATGCTGTTAATTATGCTATCTTTTAAATTTTCAATATTTCTTATCATGATTAATGAAACTTTTGATAGCATGACTTTTGCTAATTGCAAATCACACTAACTGTATGATTTTCAATCACTCTTCCATTCCATGATTTTTGCTAGCATGTTGTCTTGAAATGGTGAAGGCTATTGCACCTATATTAGTCATTGTACATTAATTGTTGTACATGATTTTGTGTAGAAGATTTTTGTGAAAAATTTTGACAAATTTATTCTAACTGAGTAAGATTGCTGTAATGAAATAAAATTTTAAGTATATATTATTATATATCTATCATGATAAACGTGTAATAACTCATGCATCGCACGGTTAAATACACTAGTAATTATAATAACGCAACATTATTCAAAGTTTATTTCAAATAGTATTTAATAATCAAATAGTGGAACCCACCAAAAAAAATAATCAAATAGTGTTTAACTAAATGCTATATCACTTAGAAATGTCAAGCAACACTAACGATAAAAAAGGTAGTTAAAGTGGTAAGTAACTTGATATCCTCTTTAAATCTTAGAGAACCAATTGTTTTAAAGAGATTGTATAATCTTCATACTTTCACAATCAATAAAAATATCTCACTGTCTTATGAACGGAAAAAAGGGGGAAAAAAAAGAGAGAGAAGTCAAGAAATGTCCCTCTTGCACTTAATGACAAAGCAGGCCAATTTGTTGGGTTGTGAATATCTCAACCTAATTATTATTGGTGTTTCAAGTTAAACGAATTGATTATCTAATTTAAAAAACGGTTAACAATAATATAATTAAAGAAGCTTTAAAATACTTACATAATTTATTTGGTAGCTTTCATATCAAAAATAAAATAAAATTATTTGGTAGCTCAATTTGCCCAACTTGTGACACAACAAGAAATTAAGAATATGTTTTTATTATTCTCTGCATATAATTTTACGTAGTACAATTGACATCACCAAAGTTTAAACTGATAACCTTTGCTAAACCAACAAAATGCTTTAATCATTAGTCCACTCGCATTGACTTATTTGTACATACCATAATTCTCTTGGAATCGACTTCAATTGTTATTTCCACAAAAACAACACAAATTAAACAGACTCCACAAAGCGGATCAAGCGCCCCCATAAAACCCTTTACTTTGTTTTGTTACTCTCAATCACCTCATCCATCTCTTTTGCAAAAACCTTCATCACTTCATTAGGCAAGCAAGTCAGAACCAATATCCCTTCCTCTCCCTTCTCATTCTGACAAGGTACATGAAAATTCACAGCAGGGAAAGCCCCAGCACCAGCTTTAGCTAACCCACCATACAACGCCTTACCCCACCCAAAATCCACGCCTCTGAACCCAGCATACGTAGTATCTAACACAACGCAAGACCTCACAGTAGTAAACAAGGGTCTCCCATTAGTAGCCATAAAATCCGCCAAAGAGTGCATATACTCTTCATTCACCTCTTTAATTGCCTCTTGTATTAACCCCACAGCATACTCTAGTGGACTCTCGCATAACTTCCCCGCGGTTGTAACCGCCGCCGGTAATGCGAAACAGTTACCGTAGTAACCGTCTGGAATGGGAGGGTCAAACTTGGCGCGCCCGTCAGTTATGCACATCATTCGAACGTCGTCGTTTGTGTCAAATTGCAACGCCTTAGTGCGGCAGCGCCATATGAATGCTGTTAGGATTTCGAAGTTTGTGGAGTTTGAGAGGTGTTGGGGGAGGAGGGATCGTAGGGATGCTACCTCGGTGGCTCCGAAGAAGAAGGAGTGTTGTTGGAAATCGTCTGAGGATGGAGGAGGGAGGGTGGAGTTGGGGTCGGTGAGTTGATCGTACTCAGGGTGGGTGCACGTGACGCGAGGGGGGTCACGTGCGGTTAGGAGATCCCTGCGCCAGACAGGGGTGATGGGAGGCTCGTTTGCGCCGCGGGAGATTTCTGCTAAGGAGTACATGAAGTGGACGACGCCGACGCCGTCAATCATGGCGTGGTTGAAGCGGAGGCCGAAGATGAAGCCGCCGCACTTGAGACGGGTGACCTGTCATTTGAAAATGCGCAGTTACCTTCGAGGGATTGATCTTGCATTAATCTTGTGAAAAATATATGCTTCCCACAAATTAAAAGAATAAATGATTTGAATTTAATTATTATACATGGTTAACATAAAGGAGTACACTGTTATATATTTATGTTTATAAAATTTTAAAAATAATAAATAGTTAAATTAAATATTTTTATTAATATAATAATCTATAATTAAATGTCAATATAAATTTTTTTATATATTATATACAAATTGAATTTATATAATTTTAATACAATTTCATACTAAACTTATTTTACCTAGTTATCGAATTATTTGTCTATGTCATTAATAGGGTTAATTCTTGTTATAATTATCTTGAATATTAAATAAAGATTAAAAAGATTAATTTTTGACAATATAAAATAATTTTATTCGATTATATTAATAATATATTATAATAATAATAATTAAATTTTGATATATTTTTAATATTAAAAAATTATAAATATTTAATTATATATTATTATATTATTAATAAAAATATTTAATTTTTAAAATTACTACTTCAAAAATCTTATATAATAACATATAATTACAGTGTAAAACTAAAAATATAAAGGTATGGAAATATCCAAATTTGTGTATGTATCTGGACCGACCCAAGTTTTTGCTCCATTCCAAACGAAAATATCACAATTCAGAAAGAACCAGAAGTTAAGCTCCAACGGTGGTTAAGCCACCTCCTTTTTGACACCATTATTGCATTTTTAATCATTTTTTTTTTATATTAACAATTCAGAAAGAACCAAAAGTTAAGCTCCAACGGACCAAAAGTTACGCCACCTCCCTTATGACACCATTATTGCATTCTTAATCATTAGGGAGCGACTCCGCTTGTTGGTACGGATGTGTTTATTTCAGATTTTTCTAAAAAAATAATTTTAAAATTTAAATTTTATATATAATTAAAAAAATTAAAATTTATTTTTTTTAATTTTTTTAAAAAAATTTAAAATATTTTTTTTAAATTTTAATTATTTTTAAAAATTATTTAAATATATTAAATTTATTTTTTAATTAAAAAATAATTTTTTACTCAACAAACCTCAAACAAACACATTCATAATGCTTAAACCTATCATAGAGGCCTAAAAAGGAGGACCTCGCCTAATAACAGGCATGTTTTATCTATCCTATTAAAATAACCAAGTATCTTATACAACCTTTTTTTTATTTTGTTTTTGCACAGCATGTCTTGAGGGCACCATGATGCAAGATAATAAAAAATATTTTAAAAAATTCAATAGAGTTATCACTAATTTTATTTAAAAAGAAAATAAAAAAGATTTTTTATTTTTGTAATACTAATCTTTTAAAAGATTGGATTCGGAAGTTTAATTATGTATAGAAAATGGTGAAAATTTAATCTCACAGCACTTCTGATATATCCATCATATAACAGTTACTTTAGAGTTTGATATACAAATTAATTAATACTTGTAAAAATATTTAATTTTCCCATAAAAAATTATAACAATCATTTATAAAAAAAAATAAAATTGATATAACAATTAATTATAAGAAAAAAAGAAAGCAATATAACAATTATTTACAAGAGAAAAAAGAAAGCAAAATTTGAGAAAATTTAAATTTTGACTTAACAGGGAGTGTCTGCTCCTACGTATCCTTCAGTGTGATAAGGAACTCAAAGTCATCTTCTTTTTTAAGAAAATATTTGTGGATTAGACTAATTTTATTTATAAAAAGATTTTATTTGAAGAAAAATAAAGAAAGAAAGAAAATAAATCCATTCTTGCATAAGATTTAAAATATTATGATCTATACAATAAACTCTTACAATTCTCACAACTTGTAAGGATGGTTAAATTATACATCAATATCGTAAATTTGTTGCGTGGATTAAAAAAATTGGGAAAAAATATTTTTGTAGTAAGCAATATATATATATATATATATATATATATATATATATATATATATATATATATATGTGAGAATGCAAAAGATAGGCAAAATAACACAAGTATTTTTTTATTTTTTATTTTGTTTAAAAGAATAAAACCCAATAAGTTAAAAATAAAACCCAATAAGTTAAAAAACACATCTTGAGCATACTAAACAAATAAACCCGCACAAAGAATACCCAAAAAAAAAAGAAAAGAAAGAAAGCCACAATGAAATATGTTTAACTGAAAGAAGAAAAAAAATAAAATTAAAAAAACAAAACACGCAAATATAAAACATAGAAAGGGTTGAAATAGCTTGGAAGCAAAATGTAGAGGTGGCTTAGAGTGTGAACAACAATGGTAGCGGTGGTGGAGGGCTACGATGGTGGGTTTGTTAGTGGTGTTTTTATGGTGGTGGTTTTTTAGTATTGATGGTTTTATGGTGAAGGAAGATGATCACAATTAGGAATTGGTAGGTATGGAGGCTGAAGGTGATGGCATCTGAAGGTGAAGAATACAATGGGAGTGTTTTTAGGCTATTTGGATTCAAAATTTAATGAGAGAAAGAAAATAAAGAATAGTAAAAATGGTCGATCAAAGTTTGTGGTAGTGACTCTTATTTATAGAGAAATAATAAGAGATAATTTTGAAAAGGAGGATATAATAAATTAAAAAAAGATAAGATTTTATCTAGAAGGATAGAGGTAATAAAAAATTGATTGAGAAGTCTTGAGAAGATTATATTGTATTTAAAATGATAAAGATGAAAATTTAAAAATAAGTTACGGAAATAGAGAGAGATAAAAGTGGTTATGAATAAAAGATTAGAAAACAAAATTTGTTGAAAATCTAAAAGAACGAAGGAAGTGAAAATTTGATTTTTATTTTATTTTATATATATATATATATATATTGATAATTAATAGATAATAATAAAATTTCAAACAAAATATAGTATTCATAGTTTTGAACAACCTTCCAACCATTTATAATCTAGGTAGGGAGATATTCTTCTGCAAGAAACTATTTTCCTTTTTGTAATGAAACGTAGAAATTAATACGAATTACTTGATTAGGAATAATATAATTCTACATGAAACTTTACGTGCCATGTTTGCATAAGTGAATTGGGTGTAAATAATTTGTGATCAACATATATTGTATAGTGACTATTGTAGAAATATCGCATAACTCTTATAAATGAACAGGAATTGGTATTACGAATACACATTGTAACTTTATAAAAAAAATGATAATTAATTATTGTTATGTGATGATCGACATATTATGACGATCAACATAAATTATGATGACTAATGTATATTATTACTCTGTAAAAATGATATGTGAGCATAGCAAAACTGCTAGATGATACATTTTGGACCTGAATAAGTAGAATGGGACTATCAATAACTCCTTCTGAGCCCGGAACTTCATAAAGGAGTTCGTTGAAGCATGGGAATGGAGGTTTAGGAAAAACACCAAATTGGTCAAGGGTCACATCTGCATCTGCCTCGATGAACATCACGCCCTCCTCATTACAATCCACCATGAGTTTGCCACCAGGTCCTTCCCTAAGCCTACCCGCAAGTGGGTAGTAGGAAACGAGTGCTTGTGATAGTGCATTTCTAATGACTTCAACTGGGTCTTTTCCTGCCATTGATGGCTCATTACGATAGAATTGTATGACTGGAATATTGGCACGAAGACCAGCCTGAGAATCTATGTCAGACAGTAGC
Source organism: Pterocarpus macrocarpus (assembly GCA_031439585.1). Classification (NCBI taxonomy): domain Eukaryota; kingdom Viridiplantae; phylum Streptophyta; class Magnoliopsida; order Fabales; family Fabaceae; genus Pterocarpus; species Pterocarpus macrocarpus. The sequence goes on from CM062516.1 coordinate 45,324,370, forward strand.
TTAATTTCATGGGGAGTAGGCTTAGCAGGAGCCACTAGCTCTGGTTGGTTCCTATGGACTGTAAACACTAGAGAGGGAGATGAGGATTCTATGTTGTGAGAAAAGGCCATTGGTGAAGAAGGAAGAGTGAAAGAGTGCTGATTGGAAGTGTTCAGACTTGAAAGTGATCGGGGATTGAGTTATCTTGCTACAATTTATATTGGACTAGCACTTGTTTCTATGCTCTATAAATAGTGGAGAAATATTATTTATTGCACTTTTGTGGGCATTTTAAAGGAGACTATGATGAGGGATTTTATTTTTTATAAGATATTTGAATTGTATACATATCAAAATATAGGAATTGCGAGAAATTTATATTAATATAGGATTTAATAAAATCAAAATTTTAAATTTTAGAAAAAGTGAATTCGAAAATTTTGAATTTAATTAAAATAATATTTTATTTTTTATCTGTAATAAAATTAAAAATTTCAATTTTATTATATCTCATATTAATATAAATTTCTTCCAATTTTTATATTTTTATATATTTTTTATCCAAATACTATATAAAAAAAAAACACCTATGATGAAGTACATGTTATTTAAATATTAGTAAAGAGTATAGCTTAATTTTTTTTTTAACCGATATTTAAAAAATATCTTATAGTACTTCTTTAAAAATATCCTAAAACGTGGTTTGGAAGCCATGAATGGTTTTAGCAGCGGCGGAAGGTCAAGGCCACACAATAATTAAAAAAACCTTATCAATTAAATCATTTCTCATGGATCCATGCGCGGCACGTTTTTCAATTAAAAATGATTTTTTATATCATTCTTTCCGACAAAGTCCAGAGACATTGAGTGCCCGATTGGATTGCCCGTTGCAATTCTCAAAAAGTCTTTTAGGGATAAAAATAATTTTATATAATAAATAATAATATTTAATTTAATTTTTTTTAAAATTTTTTGAAAGATATATTTTTAAAGTTATTTTTTATTTTAAAAAAAATCTTTTAAAAGTAATTTTATTATTATTTTTATATCAATAATTAAAAATTTTATCTTATTTAAATAAAATTTATTCTCCTAAATTTATTTTTAATATATTTAAAATAAATAAAAATTATTTTTTTAAAAATAATTTTTTTAAAAAATTTTCTTTTAAAAGATTTTCTTTTAAAGACCTTCCCAAAAATTATACCAAACGATTCCTAAGACAATCATGCTAACGATTGGAGAATAACTGTCATTTTGGATTTGAATTAGTATTATTTAGCATGTACGTGGCGGATGATTGGTAATGATAATTTTGTAATATTTAATAACTTTTAAACATATAAAACTATTAAACTATCTCTAATTAAATAAAATGAAAATCAAATTCTCTCTCGTCTAGTTTAATTTTCCAGCTGTGTGATGTAATGTCAAAAAAATTTTACGTTTTTAATTGATTTATTCGATTTTAATAAATAAGTGAGATTGATAAAGAAATCAACTAAATACCTAGTTAAAAATTAATAATATATTAATTATAAAGATTTAGACTAGGAATAATTAGAATAGCAACATAGAAAGTCTTATAAAATTTTTTCAAATCATTTTGCCGATTTGAAGGTAATCGATAAAAATTCGATATTTTAAACTGTTAGAACCGAACCAATCAACTTTCATCTTTAAAACCCTAATATGTGTGGCTGAAATTTTGCCACTCCCACCACTCAAAATGGAGCTAATGCTGCCCCAAATAAAAAGGGATTTGGTACAATGTTAACCATCCATTCTCCCTCTAGTCATATGCTAGTTTGCCAACTATTTTGAACTTTATCAAAGCTCCACAATAACTTTCTTTGGTCCCCCATTTTGGTATGCCAATCTGCTACATCTTTCTTCCTTTAATTTTCTTTCAACTTCTTTCTTCTCCCCTCCATCTTCAACTTCTAGTAGCTCTTGGCCTCTAAAACCCCAAACTAGCTATACTTGCATCAATTAAAGGTAGGATTTCCTGTCTTTGTTTGGTTATGAGGTTTGGTAGCTGATTTGTTTCCCTTACTCTTCTCATTATTTTATGATAGTTATATGATGACTTACGATTGGTTTAGCATATGTTTGCTTGGGTTAGATTGGATATTGAATGATAAACACAAGAATCAATAAAATAGAATCAAGATTTCCTTAAAATCCCTACGACACCCGTACTTGTACACTGTATAGACTCACCTATAGACACCAAATTGAGATAAAACTAATTTTAGATAAAACTAGACATCCAGAACTTTCTAACCATATAAATTATAAGGCTATTGGATTAATATTGAGGGAGATATGATTTTTTGAAGTTTATCTAGGAATTCGGTATTCTATGCTGAGTAGCATGGGTTTTAAAGGGTATAACTCACTTTATACAACTTGATTTAATGCAACCAATTTTGTTTCAAATTTAAGACATACAATAATATTATATTAAAATTTCAGGTTTAGATTCCATCTGAGCTGCTCCCAGTAATTTATAAAAGTTGCCCTAAGTCCTAACTGGGCTACCAAGGCAATGTAGATTACCCTAATTCAAGAGCTTATAGCTCGAGTTCTACTTATCAAATAAGATGCAACTTGTTGGATATAAAAATTGAATTAATAAGATTTAAAATGACATAGGTTTTGTAGGAATCTAAATAGATTTTGATTTTTAGTAGATTTTTACTTTTGAATATGCAAATCTGCCTAGCTATAGGACAGGTAGAGATAAATCCTCAATAATTAGAGCTATATTTATCAAAATCAAATGGGATCAAAGATGTTAGAAACTAAACATATAGCATATTATCATATTCAAAATTCGGTCCAAACAAGTTAAACAAAATTTAGGGTGTAATTTCTAAAATCAATTAGAACTAGAAATGTGGCAGGAACACATAACCCAAGTATAAAGGTTGTAGCTTTTATATTGATGTTGAGAAGTTGATGCACTATTGTGATTTTCTGGATGATTGATTGTTTGATTATTGACACTATACATAGGGAAGCTGACTTGATCTATTATACTACCGAAATTTCGACAGAAAACCCCGTATAAGACATGAAGCATTGCATTGTAGGTCATGCATGCCTCATTAAAACCTTTTATGCATAAAAAAAAAACCAGTGGAAAAAATATGTATAAGAAGAAAAAGAGTGCACCTACCTATATTGTTTAACGATTTCTATTTTAACTAAAATATCTTCGGAGGGAGAACACATTCCACATCCTCGGTAGTTCCCTTCCTTCTATTTCGGCTATTCTATAGGCCCCTCTTCTTATCCTCTAGATGACTTGATAGGATCCTTCTTAGTTCGACACTAACTTTCCTTCTCTTTGAGGCTTTCTTTGAAGCTCCACATTTCTCATGACCAAGTCCCCTTTCTCAATGGCACCAAAAGAAAATTGAAAACTAAAAAAAATTGTGGGGCAAAATCTGCTGCTAACAACATATATTAGCTAAGAAAAAAATTGAGTGTACATTAGCGATGAAAATTTAGGTGCTAAATATGTAAGAGATCTAAAAAAAAAAATGATCGTAAATATTAATAGCAGAAAATTTGCCTCTAATATTTATACATGTTTTTAAAAAAAAAAAAAGAAAATATACCTTAAAATTAGCGGGGATTTTCTGCCACTAACATTAAATTTTTTTTTTAATGTTTGTCAATGGCAGATTTCCACCGCTAAATGTGAAATAATTTTTTTTCAAAAAAATGGATCTTTTTATTCAGCGATAGATAATGTTATCATTTTTTTTGAAAAAAAAATGTGTTTTAGATTTAGTAGGGAATTTTTCGTTGCTCACAAATGTTAGCGGTGGCTTAGTGAAATAAATTAAAAAAATTATTGAATGGATATTTTAAAAAAAAAATTAAATATTTTTAATTTTATATATGTTCTAATTATTAAAAGAATAATGTTAACCTAGCTTAAATTCACCATCAACCGTACATATAGTGACATATCAACCATTCAAAATATAATTTATAATTACAAATATATTGATATTATAAATAATTATTGGTTAATATATTACCATATGAAGGGATCACTATGAACTCAAGTTTTTATTAACATTTTTCTTATTAAAAATTATTATTTTTTCATATTTTACATGATATAAACAATAACACTGGCAAAAGCAAAGATAAAGGTGGTGTATATAATTGTAAGTAGCTTCAAGCAAAAATTGTAAATCAAACCATTTTAATTTTTTCTTTAATTGCGAATACATTCAATGCATTTCCATAACCAAAAAGACTTTTCAAAATAGAGAGAGGTAGAATATACCAGCTTTTGACACGTCTATAACTTTCCCTATAATATCCTTTGTTATAAATCAAATCATATTATTATTATTATTATTATTATTTTTGTAATTGCGTATACATTCAATGTATCTCTTTTTTTCGATAGAAAGAGCTAACACCCTTCAAAGAAAGGGAGCAGCAGAGATAGTATACAATAGAGAAGTGATAAAGGGACTCATTTCTTGTGAAATATCGTGCCGACTCACCACTTATCCACCATTGGATGAGATGTGGATCCAATCTAAGTGGGGTCTACACACCATTCAATAGTAGATGAGTGATGAGTCGGTACAGTGTTCTATAAAAAGTGAGTTCCCTCAACATTTCTCTATACAAAAACAAAAACCAAAACTAGCAATGACTAAAGAAGGCAAAAAACGAAAGCAAAACCACTAATCACATCTACCACCAAACACTCAAAAAACAAGGATCTAAAGATTGGATTGCTAGATAAAAAACACTTGAGCACATAAGCCATCTTCCAATTTGTCTTCGCAAGTTCATTTCTCCCCTTGTGCAGTATGCTGCATGTCGCAATGTGCCTGTCCAGCACAACGCAGTGTAGAGGGAACCGAAGAAAAAGAATAAAAATAAAAATTTCTTCTTGGTTTAGTTTTAATGGGATAATGAGGGAATTGTGTGTTGAGATTTGGAGTCACCACCAATCAAATTTTTTTCATTAAAAATGAAATGGTAGATTGGATGCCCAAAAAAGAAAGGTCTGCAATATCAAAGTCCAAGTTCGGGAGTTGATTACAAGTAAGGAAGGTATTAGCATCTAACAACATTTGTTTCAAGAACAGTTATCTGTTAATCTAATGTTATTTGAATATTTGATTATATTGGTCCTTTTTTTATTAAAAAAATTATTTGTTTTCATTTTTTTTTAAAATTTCCCATTTTGTCAACATAATATCAAGGATGATAAATGATTAAGACAAGGAATGGTTGGTTAAACAACCATTTTTGTGGAACAAAATTCAGGCACACAATATATTGCATAAAAATGGTAAATTAAGAATAAAAATTTTTTTAGAATCATTTTTTGCAAAAATATTTTTAGTTATTAGAAGACATTTTTTGAGAAAAGAAAAAAAAGTAAAATTTAGAAACTAATTTTTATCGTAATAATTATTTCTATTTTTATTGAGTTTTTTTTTTTTTGTTTTTTGAGCAAAAAGAAAATTCTAACTCACCATGATTATAATTATGACCATATAAATTTGTTCATTGTAATTATTATGAAAATATTTTTTAGTTTTGATGTTAAAGTTAGATTCTGCTAGTGCTCCTGGCAAAACCTAATTTAAGGTCTTAAGAATTTCAGAAAAGGTTTATTTAATTGGCATTCCAATCCTCTTCTGATCTTTCTATTATTGATCGATTTTGAATTATTTTATTGGTATGAAATCCTAAACAGAATAATGAACTAGAAGAAATTATCGTTTAATTTAAGTGAGCCTAAAAAAATAATAACAATAATTGTGTGATCAAAATTATATAAATCAATTCACATAATTATGAAAAATATTTTATTTTATTTTATGTTATTGTTGGAGTCAAATCTTGCCAACGCTTTTAGTGAGACCTGATATAAAGCCTCAAGAATTTTAGAAAAAGTTTTCTTTGATCGCTGCTCCAATCCTCTCTTAATTTTTCCATCGTCAGCCTATTGCAACTTTTATAAATATAAAATCCTAAATAAAATAGTGAAATTGAAGAAAGTTGTTGTTGTAATATTTAATTGAGTGTTGAAATATTTTTATAATGGTTTCAAAACTATACAAATCCATATTATTTTGTGCATAATAAAATTATTAAAATATTTTATTTTAATTTTAATGTTAAAATCAATTTTCACCAACGTTCCTGATAAAACTTGAATTTCAAGAAGAATTATTTTGATCGGCACTCCAATCATCTCCTTTTTTTATCATTGATTAATTATTTTAATAATACGAATACAAGTATGACTTAAACTAGAACAAAAAATAAATAAATAAATAAATAAAATAAAAAATATTCATAAATTAGGATAGTAAGTATCAAAATATAGCATACAATACAACTATAAAAGATTTTATTGAGAAAGTTCATAACTTTATCAGCACTCCTGATCAAACCATAGAAATTCTCATATCTCGGTAAAATCAAAATATTATCACCATTGCAATTAGTTTTGATTATCTTCCATCGAAATATAATGAATTTCATTTTTTAGAATTCATAATTAAAGAAAAAAGACGCACTTTATATATATATATATATATATATATATATATAGTTGGGCCTTAAAATATTACAGCCCATGGATTAATTAACCAAGTTCAAGAAAAGTCAATCAGATAAAAAGAAAGGAGCATTCTACAATGGTCCGCTCCAAGTTATGGATCATTATGGTCATTGATCTAATGATAAATAGAAGAGAGATATTGATATTTTTTTTTATGTGATATATTATAAGTATTTTTTAGGATCATATAGATAAAAATTAATCAATTTATTAAGTGACTCAATTTATATTTTTGTAACACTCAAAAATCCAAATTTTATTTTTATGATACCTAAAGACTTATAGTTAATTTTAAGATATCGCAAAAAGTGACCATATTTTATTTATATCCTATTTTTTGTAATTATAAAGTGATTAAATTTTTATTTTTATAATACTAAAATATATCAAATTTTATCTGTATAATATCTAAAAACTTTTAATTAATTTCTGAATTTCACATAAAGTAATCAAATTTTGCTTGTATAATATTTTTTCATTTCAAAAATAAGAAAAAAATATAATACACCATATAAAAAGAGATGTATGAATACACCTCTTTAATCTACTATTAAATTTCCGGGACCATGATGATCCTGTATTTCAACGGCACCATTTAAGTCTTACCCTAAAAAGAAAATACTAATAACACAACCATAAGGGGTGCTCGGGAAGCTTCCAATGCCTTTTAGGGGTGGGGTGCATGCAAACACAGAGAGGGATAGTGAGGAGTAGTGGCTGATCATGAGGATCTTGATCATGTTTGCGAGTACAACCACGGAGCTGTGGCACAACCATGGAACCATGACGCGAAGACAAATGTGGAGGTCTGAGGTGGTGTTGCATTCGCAGATTCGTGCAGGAAGAGGATAATGGCACTGTGGCAATGATGATGGTGGCTAACGGTGGAGACAGGAATAAATCATGTTTTCTTCTATTTTTTTTGGGGGGGGGTTTCTATTCCTTTGAGTTTTGTCTGGGGATTTAATCTGTGTGGGGTTGGGATTATGGATGGTGATGAGTTGCTTCTGCTCTCTTTTGATTCTTGTTCTGGAGTTTTGGGGTGGTTTGTCTTCTCAGGGAGGGGAATGTTTAGGTTCTAGTTTTTGTTAATAAGGGGAATATCATGGTTTAAAAGTGGAAGTTGTAATTGTTAGAGGGTATTTGGTATGCTGTATTAGGCATGATAGGATAAGGTAATACAATACGTTATGATCTTATCCGTTGTTTGGTGCCATCAACGTATTGTATAAGCTTATCCATCAAACCTCCCTTATACGTTATAATGATGGATAACTTAATACGGCCTAGGGAGGCCGTATTAGGAGGCCGTATTAGACCTGATTAGCTTTTAATATATAAGGGTTCTTTCATTTTTTTATTTTTTAATATATTTTATTAAAAAAATTAATTATTAAATAAAAAATAAAAAATAAACATATATAAATAAAAAATATTATTTAATAATAATAAATATTTTTTAAAAAGTAATTATAAAATAACTATTCAAACTAAAATAAAAATATAGGAATAAAAATTTATCATTAAAATATATAAATAATAAATATTTAATATAACTTTAATTATATATAATAAAAAACACAATCAAATATAGGAATGTGATATTAAGCTTACTTAAATTTTGATATATAAAAACTCCATCTCTGTTTCACACACACTCTTTCTCTCTCTCTCATATTTTTTATATTTATAAAAAATATTAAAAATAAATAAATAAATAATTTTTAATATAAAATTATTTTATATATAATAAAGAAATAGCTAAAATAATTATAATAACTATTTAAAAATTATATTTATTATAATCTGTTCTTCTAGTTATATTTTATATAATACAATATCTTATATAATGATATATCAAACACTACATAGTATTAAATTTTTATCAGGCCTTATACAATCAGGCCTTATACTATCAGCCCTTATCCTATCAGGCCTTATACTATCAAGCATATCAAATGGACCCTTAGGTGATTGTTTGGGGCTAATGGTTGTGTATTGTGTTGTTGAGTTATGGGTTAAAAGAGGCTATGCTTTGTTAGTTTCAATTTGCTGTGATATTTAGTTTCCTTTTCTGTTGCTTCTTTTAAGCATAACTGCGAATAACAAAATTTGATATCACAGATAAAATTTGATCAATTATAAAGTCATCATATTTTATTTATATGGTTAGTAAATAGAATTTTTAAAATATTATATAATTTTTTTATTATTTTTAAAATATATTTAATTATTTTTTTAAATTTATTTAAATTAAAAAATATTACAGTGCATTATATATAATTTGATTTATAAATATGGCTTATTATCTTACATGCACCAAGTTCAAGTGGTCCATTGAAGACGTTGCCCTATTTTACTGATGATGTGATTTTATATCATCGGCTACGGTTTGAAACTATTTCAAGCTACGGTTTGCTTATTCAAAGTATACGAGACGTCCAAGAATGTAAAAATTAGTATGAACTTCGACATTTGTTGCGAAATCAGCTTCGAGAAAAAGAGAAGAAAAGAAAGAAGTGAATTTAGATTTGTTAGATATGGTTTAAATTTTCAAATAATGCAAGTGGACAAAAAATCTAGTCCAAAATCGTTACATGGTTAGTGGCGGTGGTGAGATATTGATGTAGCGCAGTTAAGGGTTGGATTCAACCAATGCTATACTTATCTTCAATTGCATGCAAGCGGAATATCAAATTGATGAAGCTTTATGTATAGAGCTTGATATTGTAGCCGACCAAATCTGCAAGTTGCCTGCAAGTTACGTAAGCTTAATAGTGTTGTTTCAAAGAACCCAATCACCAGGTCGTGGGCTCGGAGATTCACCCAACCCTTCGCCTACTCCCATCCCCAACATCCCCCTCCCCTGACCCAAAAAAAAAAAAAATTGAATTTTCGATATTTATAGCATCTAGTTAAAAATGTAAGGCGGCACTATATGTGGAGATTTTTTGTCTGAGTTTGCTGTGCATGTTGATGAGTTATCTAGGTGGTATTTGGCAGTAACAAAATTATTGATAATTTAAATTATTACTGAGAAAGATTATAATTTTTTAAGTTATTGATAATATTATAATATAATATTTGATATATACAAATAATTTAATTATTAATTTATATTATCTTATTTAATATATAAAAAATTATTAAATAATAATAATAATAATAATAATAATAATAATAATAATAAGGATTATCATCAATCTAGTAGTTCATACAAATATTTTTTATTAGGACAATTTACATTATCATTTTAAAGATAATATAGATTGTTTTAAAAATTTCGATCATCATTAATGTTGCTTAACCAAATATAATAATATGATAGATCCAAATAATTTAAAATTATATTACTAATAATTTAAATAAATTATCCGATTTCAAATACCCTCCTAATGCTTTCTTTGAAATTATTACCGTAGAGCTCTATAAATAGAGCATGCCATGGAGCTTGAGATTTATACCAAGTTCATTAGCACTTTGGCGTTACAGAAGGTTGTGTTGTTTTTCTTCATTATTTCTTGTTGTCTCTATATATTGGCGAAAGAATATTGTGGGGTATTTTGGATATATTTAGGATTTTAATTTGAATGAAATATCATTATTTTTGTATTTCTATTATTTTTTAATGAAATATTTAATTATTATTTTTATATATGAATGTAGACTATAAGCGGTTAAATTTTTATATCTTTTTTTCTTACATTTTCACATATTTATTCTGTCTTACTTTATTCGTAATTTTGGGTCCACCATCGCGCTCATTTTACTGCAAGACTATAAATAATCACCCTTTCGCAAATTTTTTTTTTAAAAAAAAAAAACACTGCTTACTCTCATTTTCATCCACTGTGAGTCTAGCATTTGCTCCTTGAAAAAACACAGCCGACACGGTTAAGGACAATGCCAGTCGCATTCCCGTAACCTCTTCCAAAAAGCCCGCATCACCGGGTAAACAACAGTGACATCGATTATCAATCTTTTTTCAATAATATCAAGCCCGCTCACATATTTGTTGGTAGATATTTTAACCAAAATCCATCATAGAATGACCCAACTCATAGTCACTAGTATCACCTAACATTGTATTTTTTTTGGGAAAAAACGAAACATTTTTGCGGGCAACCCAACTACGCTATCTTGTAAAACGACGCTTCTAAGTATTTCTTTCACAGGTGCCACCTACACTCGCCTATCTGTACTATTCTTGTTTTCTAGCAGTAGTATCTTTCATTTTTTTTTTTTTAGGTATTTGTCCTATGGAATTCACTGTTTGATACTTTTGTAAAATTAGCTATGAAAAAATTTTTGGTAGGTAGGCATTATCTGCCACATTACTATTTAGATATTTCATTTATTTTTTGACATATATCTTGATTCTTATTAATATTATACATCTTATTAATTGCTATATATATTTATATTATATCTATCTATTTATTATATAGTGCCTTCTCTGGTGCACTGTAAAGATGTAAGGTGTATTAAATAAATGTATGACATGAAATTATTTGGGTGAGATGGAGTTTGTCATGAGATATAATTTGGAGGATTCCATGTAATCACTCAATCACAACATTCAAATTTTATTTTTTATTTAGATTGTGGTCGCTCTACTGTTGTGGCACAGTTCAACTCAAGCTCTGAGCACCCACCAGCGATGGCAGCATGTTAACAATAGCATCCAATCACGGCTCCTTCTCCGATGGTAATGAACGATGGAATATTGGTGGTTTTGGATCTAGGTTACTTTTTTATGGTGTAAAGATAAAATCCCTTCCTTCTTCAAATCAGAACAATAGCAACACATTAAACAAAACCAAAAATTATGAAATCAACATGAAACAAAATAAAATAAAAAAATAAAAATAAAAACCAGGCTTTAGTGATGAATAGTACCACAAAATTACAGCAAAAATAAAATTTTTGAATAATTCAGAGCATATTTATGACATTAATATGTAATATTCAGCTTAAAATTATAACTCAATCAAACCCAAAACAAATATTAAAAAACAAAAGAAAAATCCTTATTCAAGCACAACCATTAACCCTAAGAGAGCAGCACCATCAAGGTTTAGCTTGAACTGAAATGAGCCACTATCCTTTATCATCATTTTTTTTTGAATTCACAAGTCTCAACTGCCATCATCCTCTTCCACAGCCCAACCATATCGTTTTCATTCCTCGTAGTAACTTGAGCCAGCCCTAACTGGCAAAATCGCAACCCATTGCTATGCCACCATGCAATCTTCAGCTAGCAAAGTCAAGCAAGCCGATGCCATTGTAGCCACCTCACCCTGTTGCATTCAATCACTCTCAGTCATGCGCTTACCGCTGCCACTGAGAGCGATCCACATTTCACTGTCGATAGAACACGATTGAGCGAATCTACGTTTGAAGAAGGGTAAGTGATAGTAGCCAACAAGGATGGGTGATTGGCGGTGGTGATTTTGAGAAGAACTGAGAATGATTGGAAGACTGAGAGTGGGTGGGTGGGTGGGTATTGACAAAAAGAGGTTCAGTGGGTGGGTGGCTCACCGTCATGAGAGAAAGGGAAGCATAGAGGAGAAGAATATATTAAGGAAAAAAGAAAAAAGAAAAAAATGTGGTTGAAAAGGAATTACAAGGACCATAGTTGTTCCTAAAGTTTGAGGACCATTTATCATTAACATTAAAACACATGTAATCTTTTTATTAATCCAACTCACATCTTTGCAGTGCATTTTTTTTTTTAATAATGGCCCTTATTTTATCTATATATATATATATATATATATAATTAATAATATCAAAATATAATAATAATTATTTTAAATCATCTTTTTTTTAAAAAAATTACATTCTCAGAAATTCATTCTTTTTAAAATTATCCTTATTAGTAATTAATATTTAAAAATTTAATACAAAATAAAATTATAGATACATAGTATTTGATTTTAATTAATTTTAAATACTTTTAACCTTTTAATATAGTATTATAATTCAGTTTAAATAATGATAATTATTATTTTTATGTTAACAAGTGTGTTCAAGAAAATATATTGAATTGATTAGTAATATCCATATATTATATTTATTTAATTATGATAATACCAAAATATAAAAACTATCATTTTTAAATTATCAGTTTTTAAATGACTTTTTCAATATTTTTTTACAATTATCATATTACTTTTCCGGTGATAGAACTTTTCGAGATATTATATCTTTTCATAAAATTGAAATGAATTAATGAAAAATAATGAATAATTTTTAATGTGTACACATGATATTACTGAATTTAGTTATCAAACTAATTTAATCTTATAACATTTTCTGTGAAAACTTGGATAATGTAGAAGTATAAAAAATAATATATAACTCAATGCCCTAAACATTCTTAAACAAATGTTATTTTTATTAATAATATGTGAAAAAGTTAATAAAATTACTGATTTATACATTTAAAAAAGTTAAGGGATCGATTTACACTTTTTAAAAAATATAATAATAAAATGCAAAAGATTATAATTGAGAAGGGTAATGTGCTTTTTTCCTTTAATCATATGGCCTACTTCGCTGCTAACCAGTCATTTTCTTCGGCTGATAGTTGATCAAATACTATGCATTTGGCTAAAGTACACCTTCGGCTATCAAGCTTACTGGACTCATTATTCTTTTTTAAGTGCAAACACATTGCCACTGCATCCTTCAGCTGACAGCCGAATTTGGAAGCTGGAATGAGGCACCATTTAATCAACCATCAAAATTTATATTGTTTAATCGTTCCCAAGAAGTATCATGTGATCCCCATTTAATCACATTTAATTCTTAACTGCCTCCTAATTCTCAGCAGCTTCCAACTGTAAATCCTCTAGCTTTCATTTTCTAAATCTCCCTCTTTCTTATTTAAATCTTCACTTTATTCCCTCCCCCTTCATCTTTTAGCTTCCTCAACTTTCAAAGTCCAGAAAACCCTTAGCTTCCTTACTTTCACCTACTAGTGAACCGAAATCCTAATCCTTCTTTTCTCAAGTAACTTACATGATGTCTTCTAATGATGATTCTCGAGATCAAGACCATTTCGACCTCCACACCTGGCCACATTCCACCAAGCAAAATCTTTCTGGGCTTGATCGAGTGGCTAAGCATAAAGGCTAGGATTGGAAAAAGGGGCATTTATGATGTTCGCTTCCATTGTCACCTCTTTTTTGGCCTTTATCGGCTTTTGGAATACAACCACCAATGGGTGATGTTGCTGCTATCTTAAGGCTCCATGTTGATGGAGATAAAGTTTCCTCCCTATACAGTGTGATGTTTATCGATTTGGGAGTAAAATTTTCAAGGTCTTCGACTTCCTACTCCAACTTTCTGTTGGCAAACAACAAGGGGAAGAATACTTCATTTGTTACAGATCTGTAGCCAATGTCTCTATGTATTATTTTTGTTCTTATTTTATCTATCTCCTGCCCTTATTATTATTATTATTATTATTATTATCTTCATCATCATCATTATTATTATTATTATTATTATTATTATTATTATTATCATCATCCTCCTGAATTATCCCTCTATCCTTAATCCTTAATGTATACAATTGAGAACCATACATAGGAAATTTTCTTACATGTGCCATATACTCTTGCAATAGTGTTTACTACAATATTTTTCTAGTTACTATATTTCGTAAAATCCAATCAAATTTTAAAATGTTTAATTTTCCAAATTAAAAATTTTCAATTTTTTTTGGGAACTTTTTAGAATTTAATTTGTGAATAAAGTTTAATTATTATGAAGGTCCCTATAATTGTACTCAATTTTCAATTAGGTTTTTATAATTTAAAAATTTATAATTAAGTCCCTATAGTAAAAAATAATTTTCAATCAAGTCCTTGAGGACCCCAACTGTTACAAAAACATCACAAAGCTAAAATGGCGGATGATGTGTCCTCATTTATCCATGTCATCTTGCCCTTTCTAATTGGCGTGTATAACTCCAACTTCGATGGGTGAAATTAGGAACTTTAGTGCCAAATATGGGGTTAAGACCACAACTCCAAGGGTATTCAAAGATGGCCTCCCCAATATCATATTATACGGGGCTCGAAAATCAATCATCAAATACCGAACATTAATTGTCTTAATGTTCCGCTTGGTTCCGAAGGTGGCTCTAAACACAATAACTCCTAAAACATTGACCCATTCTCCAGAAAATTCCACAAGATCTCCATTGTATGGGTTGAGCCTAAACTGGGATATTTGCATTTTCTGTAAGTTGGAGCCATACAGAATATCGGCCGAGCTTACTTGGTCGACCAATACCTTTTGAATTATGTAATTCCTTGCAACCATAAAAATAACCATGAAATCATGTATATTCTAATAAGTTCCTTTACAATCAAGATCAAAGAATGAGATTACTGGGTTTGATATTTTTTATGGTCGAAGAGGAGTAGATTCCACAATCATGATATCTCGGAGATGCCTTTTTCTTGCCAAGCTGGTTTCTCCTCCTCCAATAAATCCTCCAGCAATGTAATCAATTACTCGTCAGATTTCTTGTGGTTGCTTATTCCTAGGTTCCTCTTTGTTCTTCTTCTTCGACTACAGCTTCTCCACCGTCTCTTCCTTATGTCTTTGTCTTTACTCTAGCTTTTTCCCCGCCGAGCTATATACTTGTCTAACAAATCTTGCCTTATTAGGCATTCAATTTGATCTTTCAGAATAGTGTAGTCTTTTGTAGTGGGCCATAATTCCTATGGAACTCACACCATTTACTCATATCTGTTGTAGGGGGAACTTATTGTTTTCCTGCATTAGGTGGTAATCAGATTTATTGAGCATTGTGTACCTTGAGTATAGTCTCCCTCTTGGCCGTAAGAGGGGTATACTCATCATAACAAGATTAAGGGAAGTAAAAATTATGCCTTCCCTCATCTTGGCCCCTCTTTTTTGGGGCAAGCTCGGATTTCCTTTGCCTTCTCTTTTCTTGTCTTCGGCCTTGTTTCAAATCTTTGGCCCTTCTATTCTCCGTTGAGTTTCCGCTTTCCTTGTTTCTCGAACTTCTTCTATGTTGATGCATCCCACAACTCATTCCTTAAACTCAACCAGAAACCTTGGGGGGTTAATTGTGAATGAATAGGCAAAGGGACCCACTCGCAAGCCTCTCTTGATGGAGTGTAATTTGACGATAGGGTCGAGGTCTTATATCTGCATGGCCACGGCATTAAACCGATTCAAGAACTCTCTCATTGATTCTTGTAATCATTGTCATATGGCATTTAGGGAATTTCGATGTTTTCTTATAAATTTAGCTTGAAGAGAAGTGGTTCAGGAATGCTTAAGAAAGCTTAGCAAAGTCATCGATCAGCCCTATTGATAACGAGAAGAACCACAAAAGGCTACCATTTCCAAGAAAGTAGGGAAAGTTCAACACAAGAATGGGTCATTGGCTCCATTGATCAACATCATTGATTTAAACATGGTCACTTGGACTTGAGGATCTTTAGTTCCATTATACGGCTTCAATATCATCAACAACTTCAAATTTTCTGGGAATGCTATAGATATAATGAACTCCGAAAATGGTCCCGTGTATATTGGTGGCCTTTGAGTAGTGGCTGTCCAATAAGTTTTCTCTCTTCCACGAGTGTTGTGCGTGTTGTTTTCCTCTTTGTCTCCAATGGAGTCATCATTATTCCTATGACTACTTGTTTCATTCTCCCTCCTATTGTTTTCCTAGTTCAAGGTTGTCATTTGGGATGACAGATTCACTACTAGAATTTATTGAAATAGAGACCGATTTAACGACCGAAAATTTTTGGTCGTTATTTTTTATATTTAGCGACCGTTTTAGTGACTGATTAAAAGATAAATATAGATGGGCCGTACCATGGAAAATCGGTCGCTAATTATTTTAGTGACCGATTTAGTGACCGATATACAAGAGTCAGAATGAGCTTCAAAATCGGTCGCTAAGATTGAAAATTAGAGACTGATTTAGTGACTGATTTCGTAAACAAGTACTGGTTCTTTGTCAAAAAAATGGGTCACTAAATCGGTCACTAAAGTTGAAATTAGCGACCAATTTAGTGACCAATTTTGAAAACACATAATCTTTGCTACTCTAATAAAATAGGTCACTAAATCGGTCACTTAAATTGAAGTTAGTGACCAATTCCTATACATAAATTCAATAATAAAATCGGTCACTAATTTCAATTTTAGTGACCAATTTAGTGACCGATTCACTAATTACAATTTTAGTGACCGATTTTGTGACGGATTTACTAAACACATAATTTTGGCTACCTAACTATAATCAGTCACTAAATCGGTCATTAAAATTGAAATTAGTGACCGATTTCCTATACATGTAATTTTTCCTTTGATAATAGAATCGATCACTAAATCGGTCACTAATGTTAATTTTAGTGACCGATTTAATGACTGATTTACTAAACACAATTTTACTGTGTCAACCAAAAATCAGTCACTAAATCGGTCACTAAAATTGACATTAGTGACCAAAAAATCGGTCACTATTTTTTTAATTTACCCCAAAAAGAGCCCTAAGTTTCATTCTAATTCTGCTACCTCAAATTACTCTCACCTCCTCTTTTTCTTCCCTCACCTACCCCCTCCGTCCAGCCAAGGGACTACCACCGCCGCCGCTGCTGCTTGAAGCCCACCGCCGCCGCCACTTAAAGCCCATTGCCGCCGTCGCCTTGTAGCTGCTGTCCGTTGGTGTTTGCGGCATTTTGTGCTATTGTTTGGGTGGCGTAAACGCTTCTGTTTGGGCAGCAATTTCTGCTGTTTGGACTGCTGTTTGGGTGAGTTTTTTGCTGCTATTTGAGTTGCTGTTTGGGTTGCTGTTTGGGCACGCTTTGTCTTGTTTGGCGAGTTTTTGTCTTGTTTTGGTTCTTGTTTGGAGTTCTTTGTTTGGCGGCGTTTTCTTCTTTGTTTGGGCGAGTTTTTTGCTGCTATTTTGGTTGTTATTTGGGTTGTTGTTTGGGCGCATTTTGCTGTTGTTTGGGCTGTTGTTTGGGCGTTTTGTCTTTGTTTGAGGTTGGATTTGTCTTGCTTTTGCAATCGTAATTTTGTCTTTGTTTGGGTGCATTTTCTATGTTTTTGTTGGTAATATTGGGGCTGGTTTCAGTGGCTGATTTGGGGGTTTTAGGGGCTGTTTTGGGTCTATTTTGGGGTTGATTTGGATTGCTTTGTGGTTGTTATTTGTGGCTGATTTTTTGAGTTAGTTTGGGTGATTTAGTGTAGGTGAGAGAGGTTAAAATGGAAGAAGATGTTAATGCCATTACTAGGAAAAGAGGTGCAGTTTTTTGGGTTTATTATTTGAGATTTAGGGACCTAAAAGTGTTGTTTTTAAGATTGATTAAGTGGTTTGATTTAGATTTTATTGAAGTATTGTTATTTTTCTTGTGTTTAGATATAGAAATTAGTGGTATCTTTTGTTGTTTTTCTTCTATTGAAGTGTTTTGGTTGTTATTTGTATTTTGTGTTCTAATTTGATATTGCAAGTGTTGTTTTAGCTATATGAGATGATGGTGTGGGTTGTGGTAGCATATAAATTTTACCAAGTTAAATGAGAAATGTTGGTTTTTTCTTTCTTTTAAGTTGGAGTATTTTAGATATAAGGATAGATATTTATTAATTAGAGAGTTTAATTATTAGGATAATTATAAGGCATTAGAGATTATATTAAGATTAGAGATTGGTATTAAGTAGAGAGATTAAATATAAGATTAGTGATAAGGTATTAAAGATTAGTGATATGAAGTGGTGAGATTGTTATTTGTATTGTGTGTTTTAATTTATTTATGTCTTTGTGTAGATAATGGATATTGCAAGTGTTGTCACTATAGTTATTCTTGGTTAATTATTTGTGAAGTATTATGTCACTATATTTGCTCTTGGGTTAATTTTTTTCTCTTGTGAATTTAGTGACTAGCTTGAGGAAGTGATAGAAGTGGCTTAGCTGATGACCTTTAGCTACTGTCAAAAACTTCTCATGTAAGTTTATTTCTTTTAATTCTTGACATACTATGTAACTATAGTTGTTCTTGGTACTGATTTATTATATTTTTTATTGGTAGTGGTAATCTTGCTAATTTTGGGCAGAGTGCAGTGTTTATTAGTTAGTTGGTATTGATTGCTCTCAAAGGTACTTTAATTTAATTTATTGACCATATATTCTCATTAAGATTATGACCATTATTTGTTTGTCAATTGATGCTATGCTTTGATTCTTGGCTTTTGTGTTAGTGTATAATAATTTGAGCAAAACCTTAGATTCCCGTTTGAGATTCAATATTATGAGCATGTACACCTATATGTATCGCTCATTATATTGAATCTTGAATTGTCCAAATCAGACAGTTTGGGAATAAGCTATTTTTTCGTTTGGTTAATATTTGTTACATAAATATCATATTTTATACTTGTTGGAATTTCAATTGCTACAATTCCTTTTATTCTCTAAGTGCATATGAAATTGTGGTTAATGTTACCACACTTAAGTCATGCACTTGGAGACTAATGGGAAGTGCTGCTGAAATTTCGTCAAATATAAGATATGATATTTAAGGAGCAAATGTTAATTAGATGAAGGAATAGTTTCTTCCTGAATGGGATAGGGCCAAACCATGAAAGAATAGCTTGTTTTTGAATAATATTATCTTGTAATTATTTGTTCTATGAACTTTTGTTGTAATGATGTGCAATTGATTATGATATGTTGTTTAATAATGGTACATAATATGGACATATGTCAATGTCGTAGTTGGATGTATAATAGACTTATGCCGGGTCGAAGGGGTTATACTAATGAATTTCTAAATGGGGTAGAAGAGTTTATTTCTTTTGCATGCCAACAAGCATATTTGGCAAATGGAAAAATTAGATGTCCTTGTTCTAAGTGCAAAAATATGAACTACATTCTTCTTGAAGAAGTTAAAGTTCATCTTTATAGAAAAGGATTTGTGCCTGATTATTGGTATTGGACAAGCCATGGAGAAGATAACCCAACTTCACGTGGAAAACTTTATACTCAATGTAGTACTTCAATGACAGAAATTGGTAACAATGAACACCTAAATAGGTTTGAGACTATGGTTTATGATGCTGTTGGTCCAGAGTTTGGAATGCAATATAATCAAGAGGTTGAGGAGTCTCCAAATCCAGATGCTACAAAATTTTATGATTTATTGCATGCAGCACAAAAGCCCTTGTGGCCGGGCTATGTTGATCATACTGAACTGTCTTTTGCTGTAAGATTAATGACAATCAAGTCAGAAAGGAACCTTTCTCAACAGACTATTAATCAAATGCTCCAGCTTATGAGAGAGACACATCCTCCGGATAATCTAATCCCCCAAGATTATTATGAAACTAAAAAAATAGTTTCCAAACTTGGGCTTACTGCAATAAAGATTGACTGTTGTGTCAATGGTTGCATGTTGTTCTACACTGACAAGTGCAAAGCATTAAAAGAATGTAGCTTTTGTGGTGCGCCAAGGTATAATGTGAAAAAAGTTGGTAGTGGAAAATACAGAGAGATACCGATAAAAAGAATGCACTACTTACCACTCATTCCTAGGTTAAAACGGCTATATGCTTCAATGAGTTCTGCTCCACATATGAGATGGCACTATGAAAATAGACGAGAATCAGGAGTACTGTGTCATCCATCAGATGGAGAATCTTGGAAACAATTCGATCTTAGTTATCCTGATTTTGCTGTTGAACTACGAAATGTTAGATTAGGGTTATGCGCTGATGGTTTTACACCATATAGCTAGTCAGCAGCACCTTATTCTTGTTGGCCAGTGATTATCACTCCCTATAATCTTTCACCAGAATTATGCATGACCACTCCTTATATGTTTTTGACCTCAATAATTCCTGGGCCCCATAATCCAAAAGCCAAAATAGATGTGTATTTGCAACCATTAATTGATGAGTTAAAGTTATTGTGGAATGAAGGCGCTCTTACATATGACATTTCAAAAAAATAGAATTTTATGATGAGAGCTATGCTAATGTGGACTATCAATGACTTTCCTACATATGGAATGTTGTCAGGTTGGAGCACTGCAGGTAAATTGGCATGCCCATATTGTATGAATCAATCAAAGGCTTTTACTCTGAAATATGGTAGTAAATGCTCTTGGTTTGATTCGCATCGTCAATTTTTGCCTTTGGATCATCCATATCGAAGAAATAAGGATGCATTTTTAAAAAATTGAGTTAAGAAATCTCAGCCTCCACTTAGATTGCTTGGAGAGGAAATTTGGGAGAATATTTGTGATTTGCCAAAAATTACTGACGTTGGTTCATGTGCATGTGCTGATTTTAGAGTTACTCACAATTGGATAAAACAAAGCATATTTTGGGAGTTGCCGTATTGGAAAACTAATTTAATAAGACATAATCTTGATGTGATGCATATTGAAAAGAATGTATTCAATAATATCTTTAATACGGTGATGGACATCAAAGATAAGACTAAAGATAATGTCAAGGCAAAAATGGATTTGAAAGAATATTGTCGGAGGAAGGAATTAGAATTGCAGCAATTACCCAATGGAAAGTATGTGAAGCCTAAAGCAAAATTCACTTTGTCCATGGAGTAAAAAAAAGGCTGTATGTAAATGGGTTAGTGAGCTCAAAATGCCTGATGGATATGCATCTAATTTGCATAGATGCGTGAATTTGAGAGAAGGAAAGCTCTATGGGATGAAAAGTCATGATTGCCACGTATTTATGGAGTGTTTGCTACCAATTGCTTTTGCCGCTCTTCCGGATGAAGTGTGGAATCCCATGGTTGAGTTGAGTAAATTCTTCAAGGATTTGTGCTCAACAATGTTGCGAGTGGATGACTTATTGTTGATGGAGCAAAACATTGTCACTATCATAAGTAAATTGGAGCGAATTTTTCCTCCTGGTTTCTTTAATTCCATGGAGCATTTACCCATTCATCTACCCTATGAAGCAAGAGTAGGAGGTCCAGTTCAATATCGATGGATGTATCCATTTGAGAGGTAAAAGTTTACAATACAAAATTTTACACTTTACAATTCAATACTCTTATTAATGGAATTATCACTTACCAAATTCATATTGTCATAGGTATTTGAATAGACTGAAACGAATGGTTAAAAATAAATCACGTGTCGAAGGATCCATATGTGAGGCATATTTATGTCAAGAGACCTCTCACTTTTGCTCATATTATTTTGAATCTTATGTGCAATCAATGAGAACTAATGTTGGTCGAAATGATGATAGGGGTGTTGATGACATTGTCCGGTCAACTTTATCAATATTTAACCATTCTGGTCACTCAGCTGGAACTTGTAAGAGCCGATATTTGAATGATAAAGAATTAGCTGCTGCACACTTACATGTTCTACTTAATTGTGAAGAGGTTCAACCATATATTGAGTAAGTTTATTAATGATCCATCTTAGTTTGTTGTGTTTTGACATTTACTAGCATATTTATGAAATTACTATTAATTTTAGATATTTTGTGCAACACTTGAAAGCAATCAATCCACACATCAATCGCACTGATGTTGATGGTATAATAACATCTGAATTTCCTGTTTGGTTTCAGGGTTATGTAAGTTTGCTAATCCTTTCTATTCTATAAGTTTGTTATGCATGTACATTATTTATTATACTCAATTACCATGAGTCTATTGTTGTTGTTAGGTTTGCGATAAAAAAAATTCGGTATCAAATCAATTTTTACACCACTTAGCATGGGGTCCTAAGAGAAAAGTTCATACTTGGCCTATTTACTTTGTAAACAGTTTTAAGTTTCATACAGAAGAATGGAGTATTGGTAAGAAAACTATCAATTCTGGAGTTTGTGTTAAGGGTGATGATGATAGAAATGAAGAGAATTATTATTACGGGATCCTTAAAGAAATTGTGGAAATAGAATACCCTGGTGGCCCACTGAAGCAATTAGTGTTATTTAATTGTGAATGGTTTGATACTACCCTTAATCGTGAAGTAAAAATTCACAAACAATACGGTATTGTGGAGGTATGTCATACAAGACGGTATTCAAAATATGATCCTTTCATATTTGCAAAAAATGCAATTCAAGTTTACTATGTCCCATATCCACAAAATATAAAAGAAAAAAATAATTGGTGGGTTATCATCAAAACCAAACCAAGAGGCATAGTTGATGATCGATATACTTTAGAGCTTGCGTATCAAGATGAAACAACTTGTGTGGATTTTGTGGCAAATGATGACCCACTTGAACCTTTGAGAGATGAAGAAGATGCATATGATGAGGTTGAAGTGAATGTAGCTCCTTATCAACTCAATGATGAAGATGACATTGAAGAGAATATAGTTGATGATGAAGAAGAGGAATTTGATTTTGATAATGATTCTGAAAATGATAATGAAGACATTCAATTGGATAGATTGCTTGATGATGATAATGATGATGATGATGATGATCTCAATATTGATAATGATGATGATTAGTCTACTTTTTATTTTATGTCAAAGGTAAATTAAATGTTTGATTTTCTTTTGCATATGTTAGTTTTTATTATTTCGCATACACATAATTGATGTTGACAAAGATAAAGGAAAAGGAAAGATGTTGGCTTCTAAGAATAAGCCAAAAAAATTGAAACCGACATGGCTTGCTGATAGTTCTCAAGAAACACCATCTCAAGCTGCCAAATCTCCAACATTTCCACCCAATGCATCTACTTCTCAATCAACTCCACCACAATCAGTGCCAGGAGCACATTCCCCTAACACTCAAACTCAAGGAGATGCTGCACATGGATTGATTTCCTCTCATGATTCCACAAACATTCAGAGAAGTGATGGGAAGAAAGTTTCACATCTTGATGGAGCTGGGTATATGAAAAGTTTTACATCCTGAAGTTGTCAGATCATCCAGTATAACCCCTCCATGATAAGATGTGAGGGAATATTGTTCATCTTATTCCCATTATGTTGATTGTGCTGATTGTTTTGGTTATGTTGATTGAGTTGGTTGTGTTGATTATGTTGGTTGTTGCCAACATGTTTAGCCATGTTCACGTTTTGACTCCATGTGGTGGCTATTCACCTTGCGTAGGGATAATCTCGGTCCCACGGTGGACATCAATGTTCTAACCTATTTTTTGGGGTCAGATGTTGTCTTCTGCAAGCCCAAACTCCTTCACACACTCCTCTGGTGAAGGATTTGCAAGGAACACCAATACTTAAGTCAAAACTCCATTCAACTCAAGTATGAGTAAAAGGGATCATTTACCTACCTTTGGCTCTTAAGAGCCTCTTCTTCTATCCAAGTTCAAATTCATATTTCCCCATTCCTCGGTGGTTCCATATCTTCTATTCTCGCGGGATTTCCCCATGCTCAGTAACTATCCTTAATGGTTTAGCTTCTTTCAGGTGTTGAGTTAGTTTGAGCTTACTCGAAGAGAATTCCTTATCAAAAGACCCTTGCTAAACTCTTTTTGGTTGAGCTCAAAGATCCAGTAAATTTGTTCAATCTAGTATTATTTTTAATATAAATTTTATTATTGTTTGATAAAATATAAAATATTTTTCTTTTAATAAAAATATATAAAAAAGTGAAAGATATCTTATACATTAAAAGCTAATTAGGCCTAATTCGTCTCCTTAGGTTGGATTAAGTTATATATCATTTTGACATATAAAGAAGATTTGATAAATAAACTTATATAATATGTTAAACTATACCAAATAACTAATAAAGATATAATATATAGTGTAAGCTTATTCTATCATACTTAGCACAACATACCAAACAATATCTAAGAAAATATTTGATCTAAACCCGCTTAGATTGATTGCTAGTTAAAAGAGCTGTCTGTCACGGGGCCCACATCATTTACTCGGCTCTAATAATAATAATAATAATAATAAAGACTTAATTAAAGTGATAAAATGACCAAAAAGAATTGGGGAAAAAAATGACAAGGGTGTTTGGTACATTTAAGAAGTATGGAACTATGAATAATAATAGAGATACCATAGCCGTCATGCTTTACTCGCAAAGCATTCTCTCTTAAACCCTAAACCTCTTATCTGATTGCAAACGAAACTTTGCTAGAACTCGCTCGTCCATGACGAGTCCTCCATGCTTCCAATCTCTATTGCTCTTTCGATTTTCTCTTCCCTTTATCTCTAATCTACTATTTTCATTTATCCAGTAAATCAAATGCCAATTTCTTTTTTTTTTTTTGGCTTAAATTATTGAAAGCAATAGCATTTACTATTTTGATTAAGATTGTGATTGTTTAATTTTTGTTTGTTGTTTTGACCGCTAAAATTTATTATCTACTTTTGAAGCAAGTCGTGTGTTGTGAAAATATAAGCCCCTTTTATATTATAGGGTTTTTCATATCACTATATTGGGCAGATTTTTTTGGGTAACTTTCATCCTTGTTTGTTGATTGAATTGCCTTACTTGAAAATCTTGAGCTTTATTTTGTATGGACTCTTAACTATAATTTAATTAATTGGGGTTTTCCTTTCATGTGTGCAATTGTTGTTCTGTTCATGAGTTATCTGGTTATTTACTATTGCTTCTCACATGCCCTTGAATTTATTTAGGCATACCTTGCTGGGCTTCTCGAGCCTTTCCTTCGCACTTAGAAAGAAGTTGTGTTGTGGTGATACGGTCCAGTTTTACATGTGATGTGTCATGAATTATAGGAGCTAGGGTAAAAGCACATTAATTTTAAGTCAAAAGGGCATTGGGTTTTTAGGTTCTAGGTTCTAGTAATTTAAAATATTCAAGTGCCTTCTCTCCTTATAATTTTATTGAAGCATCAAGCATTTTTTTCCGCTTATATGGAAAGAAGAGAATTTTGAGTTACTCTTTGTTGATATGATATTGTCAATGTTATGTGTATGTAATTGTGCTCATAAATTATAATTGTGTGAAATGATTAATATAAATTTAGTTTAATACTTTCAGCAAAATAAGCACAGATTCTTGTGCTCTCTGTCTCTCCCATGGTTGTTAAACTCTCAGTTTAACGCTTAAATTTCTATTAGTTTACGAATCTACTATACAAAAATAAGTTAACTAGCATATAAACCCTTTTTTTTATAAACTCAAATTAGTTTAAGTAAACTCTAACAAAATTTACAAACTCTCGATTTTATTAGCAAATTTACAAGTTTAAATTTGTTTGGTTTTGAATTAATCTTAAAAAATTTTTTTAACAAAATTTCTTAAACAACAACCATATATATAATATTAGAATACTACTTCCTCTAGAATTTTCATGCAAAGTTTATTTTTCATTCACATTGTATGATTAGAAGTTCTAAAGTTTTTATGTAAAATTTATTTTTTACTCACATGCAAAATTTACTTATCATCCATTCAATTTGAAACTAATATTATAAATATACTATTAAAAATCACTCCATTCAAAATATCATGTACAAATTATTTCTTTTTCACATTTTATGGTTGATAATTTAAAAAAATAAAAACTCTCATATAGTTATTTTTTTATAATTTATTACATAACATAACATATTTATTGAAAAAGGAAATGTGAAAGAGAAAAAAATAAAAGAGAAAAATCAGATAAATTATATGATTTTAATATTTTTAATAGGTTTCATATTTTAACTGAAACAAAAATGAAAAGATTCTTTTTGATATATTTCTTTTAATTATTTTTTATAGGAAATTGACTAGTAAAACTCACATTTTTATTTTTTATTCATCTATGCTTAAGGATAAACTACTAAGAAATATATACTTATCATTATTAGTCAACATTTTTCTTTCAATTAAGTTGAATACGAGTTCAAATTTTTTTTATAAATAATAATAGAGTAGGTTTATTGGAAATAAAATATTTATATATTTGATTGGTTTCGTTTCGAAATTGATATAAAACATAAAAATCTATGTCACTTAAAGGGGGAGATTGGTTCAATAACTTTAATTATCATATAAATTCATAAAAAATAAAAAGAACTGATGGTATAATCTAGATATTTAGATAGAGAAACTAAGTGATTCAATGATCAATATTAGAATTAATGATCAATATTTTTGCACATTATTATTTAATGAATTGCCTAATCAACCACTAGAAATTTAAGTTCTAAAATATTTTTAAATATTTTTTATATAGAATATAATTCAATAATTGTAATTAAAATATTACTATTTCATGAATAAGTACATTTTTTCATCATTTAAATTTTAAGAAGAGTATAACCATATAATAATTATAAATTATAAATTACAATTAAGAGTAAAGCCTTATTTACGTTCCTCACGATTTACAGCAATTTTAATTTACTCCCAAAAGTTTTTTTTTGTTTTATTTGTGTTTTTTCAAGACGTTTCAAATTTGCCTTTTTGAAAAACAACATCCAAATTATAAATGAAAAAACTAATATTAAAGTCAAATTTCGATATTAGTAATATTCAAACACCATCAATAAAGATTGTTTGCTATCAATTTTCAAAAAAAAAGTTTTGGGGTATAGATTTTAGCATGAGAAAGATTAATTGAGTGTTAAGAGAGTTTAAATTAAAAAGAAAATTTTTTATATCCTGCAAAAATATGGGGGGAATGATGATAAATAATATCATACTATTCAGATAAGTAATAAATATATCATCACAATATTATAATCTAACTTTCATATTAGATTTTTCCGTTTATAATTTAGATACCAGAAAGGTAATATTGGAACATTTTGAAAATATTAAAGAGGTACATAAAACCAAAAAAGGGGACTAAAATTGAAATTATTATAAAATATGAGAAGTGTAAATGGGGCTTTATTTTTAACTTTTTTTTATTTAAATAATTTGTAAAAAATATAGTACTTTAAATTATTTAAATAATTTAAGTAATGAAATTATTTTTTATTTAAAAAATTATTTTCAACTTTTTTTTGGGTAGAAATTGAAAAGAATAATTTTTTTAAAAAAATTAATTTTTAATTTTTTCAATTATATATTAAGATTGTATTTCGGTAAGATTATTTGGGTAAGTCTCATTTTCAGCCCGATTCATGAGTCTCTACTCCAACATTAAGCCCTAGCCTTCAGCGCTAGTGCTGTCTCACCGCCACCACCTCACTTTGGCTTCGCATCTTAGCCACATTGCCGCCGCCACAATCTACCATCGTAGCCACATCGCCGCTGCACGTTCCTTTTCGAGCCTAGCC
The DNA here is from genome assembly GCA_031439585.1 of Pterocarpus macrocarpus. Taxonomy (NCBI): domain Eukaryota; kingdom Viridiplantae; phylum Streptophyta; class Magnoliopsida; order Fabales; family Fabaceae; genus Pterocarpus; species Pterocarpus macrocarpus. The sequence goes on from CM062516.1 coordinate 45,352,204, forward strand.
CCTCGTTCACCCCCTCATCGCTAGTGCTGCCCAGCCGCCTCTGTTTCTCCTCGTTCACCGTCGTTTCTGCCTCGTTCTGCTTGGCAGCTCTTTTATTTGTGGTCCTCCTTCAACTATGTTAATTTGCTTTTTGTCTTAAATTGTTTATGCATTGATATTGTGAAATTTGTTCCTCCTTCAATGTGATATCAAATCAATTGTTTATGCATAGATATTGTGAAATTTGGCCCTCCTTCAATGGTTTTCGACTACGTTGACGTCTGTTCTTGTGGATTGTGCTATGAGCTATGTATGTGGTTATGCACATGTGCTATGTTTCAATTCAACTTTCATGCTGCTAAATATTGTATTTGTGCGTTCATGCTATGTTCATTTTGTGGTTTCTGATGTTCTAAAATCTGCTACGCTATGTTCATTTTGTTGTCAATGTGTGTGCTTTGGTACTTGGCTTATGTATCTTGAGTTATGATTATGCTTTGAATGCAATACCTGCTCCCTTCTTTGTGGGTGGTCAGTGTTTGTACCTTGTACGGTCTTCAATGAAGTTCTGTTTAGCCCAAACAAGAAAGAAAGAAAATGATAGTTGCAAATGCTAGACTGCACTGTTTTGGTCTAAAATGAACTTTTCTTTCTTTTTTATTTTTTAAATATTCCTATAGGTTGAATGGAGGTGCCTTTGATTAATGATGATACAATGATTGACGGTGAAAATGAAGATCATGATGAGGAAATGTCACCATCAGAATCAGAATCGGACGAAGATGTGAAATTAACTGAACCATCTAAAAATGCAGTTTATAACAGAGATGCTCTGTTGGATAAACTTGGAGACATCAGTTGGCCAGAGAGCGTGGAATGGATTCACACACTCTCCATTGATATCGATCAAGAGCAAGAAGTAGATGTCAATGATGACTTGGCACGCGAGCTTGCATTTTACACTCAGGCATTGGAGGGAACTAGGCAGGCCTTTGAGAAACTTCAATCAATGGGTCTCCCTTTTCTGAGACCTGCTGACTATTATGCGGAAATGGTGAAGACTGATAACCACATGGAAAAGGTGAAAGGTCGGCTATTGGCAGAGAAGCGGAAGATGGAGGAGGCTGAAGAGAGAAGAAAGGCGAGGGAGGCCAAGAGATTGGCGAAAGAGATCCAGGCCCAGAAAATGAAAGAAAGGGCTAAGCAGAAAAAGGAGGAGATTGAATCTGTCAAGAAGTGGAGGAAGCAGAGGCAGCAGAGTGGGTTTGCTGACAGCGGCAATGACGCAGATTTAGGTTTGGACTTTGAGGATGGAAAAGTATTGGAGAGGTCAAAGAAGAAAAGGCCGGGAGTGTCTCCAGGGGATCGGTCAGGAGGGAAGGGGAAGCAAGCCTTTGGAAAAGGAAAGAAACAGAAGAAAAGGGAATTTAGGAATTCCAAATTTGGTTTTGGAGGCAGGAAGGGAATGAAGAAACAGAATACAGCTGACACCACTTATAATGTTAGTGGATTCAACAAGGGTGATGCCAAAGGAAATAAGAAGAGAAAGAGGTAAATACAATCTTGTTTGATCTGTTTTCTGAGGGATGGATATCGTGGAATGTGCCAATGGCGAGGAATTTTTATCTATTCTTAGTTTCATTTTTCCTAGAAGGACTTATTGTAACGTGATAAGCTTTATCGACAATTATAAATTCTTATATATCTACTACAATTTTGGTGCTTGGTAGTTCAATGATCTGCTACTATATGCTGTCGGTTGCTTGACAGGTATTGGCTGTAGCTCTTTTTTAGTACAAGACAGTGTAATGTAGGCTTATATTCGAAATAGTTTTCTTTACATTTTCGTTCAGTTCTTATATACTTGTTTCTTTGCATAAAATAGTGTGTGTCGTTTTGCTCTAAGATAAAGAAAGAATGAGACAAAATTTTCTCTCATTTCTGTGGTGCCATAAACTGAAATTATCCTGCCATGTTTGGTTCCATACCTGTTGCCTATTAGCTTTATGATTCATCGAGGTGGACAAAAGTTTGCATGCCAAAAATTTGGTTAATTTATAGTGTGACGATTATGTAATAGTAGCTAATTTATAGAAAAGGGAAAGCTCAAGTGCTTATACAACGAAAGATGGAGTTTCGTCTCGTACTATCATGGAAAGGGGAAAGGGGAACGTGCTCAACGAGTGGGTATCAGAGGGAGAGGGAGAGTGAGAGTGAGTGAGACTCTGACATGGAAAGGGGGAACTTGATGTGGAGCAATGATCCATCCACGTCAAGTAGGGCAAGGAATATTTTGCCAAATATTCTGTTTTGTATAACATTTTTGTAATAGTGGAGGTTATCAGGAATTTGATTGAAAATTAATTTCTATTATAAAGATCTAATTATAAATTTTTAAATTGTAGAGATTTAATTAAAAATTAAGCAAAATTATAGGAATTTTTAGAATAATTAAATGTTATGATAATTAATATTAATATTTGAATGTTAAAAAATTATTCTCCTTCGTTAATTCATTGAAAAAAAATGAAAATAAAAATTTAATTTTGAATTTTGAAAATCATTAAATAAAATTAAATATTCATAATATAGTGTCATTAATATTTATATATCAATTTACAATAATTTTTTTAAAAAGATATTTTTAATAATATCAAGTATCCAATAATTAAAATAATAATAAATATTTTTAGGACTATTTATGCTAATTAATAAAGTACTTTATACAATGGGTAGTTTAGTAAATTTACATGCATATATTTGTTAATAAAAAAATTAGATTAAAGTGTATATTTTGAAAATAAAGGAGAGAGCTATATAATAAGACTATCTCTTAGGGAAGGGGAGAGTAATTTACTCTAACATTAATTGAGTATGATATTTTTGAGAACTAACCACTAACCTCATTTTCTTACCTCTTCCTACTTTCAATTTTTTCATATATATTTTTATTATAAATTTTTTTTGGGAAAATACTCTAACCTGTCTTGAGGTCCTTCATAATTATACTTATCCCCTTCTAAATTTTAAAATATCACTCACCTCCCCTCACCTTTAACAGAGATAACATATGTTAATTTACAAGTTGAAAAGAAAAAAAAAAAAAACCCACACAATAATGGAATCATAAATTCCCAAAGTCACTCATTCTTTCCTCCAATCCACTACCCCCAACCCTATTGCCTACCAGTCAAATCACCACTGACCATGAACCACTGCCTTCACAGCACAAACCACTACCATCGAACCACGAACCACCGCCCACAGCTACTGCACCTACATACGAACTACCACCACAATTGTCGTGAATTGCTATACCCGCCACTGCTCTATGCATTACCTCTTCATGGCTTTGCGTTGTTCGCCTTGTGGCTTGTTGAGCGAGATCCGATGCTGTCGGTGCATGACTTATCCTCCTCCACCCGTGGCCACCCACCTAACTACCCTAAACCTATATTCTGTACCACTTCAAACTTTAATCCTTAATATTTGTTTTTGGTTGCTTGTTTTTTATTTTATTTTTCCTATTATATCGTTTATTAACCTTTTTTCCTCCATTATAGTTGTTTCTAGTTGGTTTTTTTCAATCTTTTGATGATGTTTAATTTTGTAGTTGAATGAGCGAGGGGAGGTGGGTGTCAAGGTGAGGGGTGGGGTGGAGGTTGGGATAGGTGGGTGTTGGTGGCAGAGGGTGATAAGGGGTGGGGTGGAGGTTGGGGTAGGTGGGTGCTGGTGGTAGAGGGCGATAAGGGCTGAGGTGAGGTTTGGGGTAGGGGTAGGTGGGCAATGACTATGGGTGGGCTTGGACATAGAGGAAGGAGAAGAGTTGGGGATGTATGGAGGTTGGGGTGGCTGTGGGGTGGAGGTAGTTATGACATTTCAAATCAAATTTTTTTATTAAAAATCATGTGTCTCTCATATGATCAAACTGTTATGAATGGACAACAAACGGTAGGGGATGTAACTATAATAATTTTAAATCAATTAGGGGAGGTGAGTGATCTTTCAAAATCTACAAGGGGTAAGTGTAATTACAAAAGACCTTAGGGGAGATTAATGTAATTTCTCCTATTTTTTTTTATTCTTATTTGATGCATATATTCCTTTTCCATACATAATTAATGGTGAGAATTTGAATTAGCTAGTCAATTTGAATTACTTTATATCATCAATCAAATTTTTTCACTATCAATAAAAATAAATTTATTTAATTTGTAAATAAATATTTTTTTTCCAACAACAATTTGACTGGTCCGGTCATAATTTTTACTTTGCACTATCTCGTTAATATAAGATTACTATTCAGTCCTCTTATAGAAACATGTATTATCAATAAATTACAAGTCATTTCCGTTCCCTATCTTATTTATTCTATTTTCTCTACCTTCTACCCTTTCTTCTTCAATTTGCTTCTTAGCTATTATGCGCTGTTTGATAGCTCAATTTATTCTAGTGAGTTTTTTTTTTATAGTTTTTTAGTTGATACGATTTTACTTTATCAATTGCTATTGATTATAAACTTTGAGATATTAATTATTCAAATTAAATAATATTTTAAATTTTAGTAAAGTATATCACCAGAATTTTTAAAAAATGTATAACTAATTCACCTGATTATATCCTATTCGTCTTGCACTATAGGAAACTCACAAAAAACTGATGGAAAGATTGTCAAAAGTATTAAAATTTGAAAACTTGCATATGTTATCCACAAACAGCAAAACCCATCGGTAATTCTGTCGGTAATTTGTCACGCTAATTAGCGCACAAAAATTACTTATGGAGTTACCAATAAATAACTCGCCAATATAATTATGACTATTTATCAATGAAAAGTCTATCGGTAATAATAGTTTATTTTTACTTTTTAAGAAATGATAAATTATCAAAGAAAATTCTGTTGGTATTTAAGTTTCTGAATGTTGGTGCCAATGTCATTTGAAATTTCTAACCTAAATTTCAATACTAATGATAATTCTGTTTGTAAAAATAATTAATAAATTGAATCATTTCATTAATTTGAATACCAACAAAAATTCCATTAGTAATATTTTCAGGATAGCACAAAAGCTTGACACCCCTCTCATTCCCCCATTTCTTTTCTCCATTTCTTCTTCCTTTCTCTCTCAGCTTTCCCTCTGTTCCCCGAGAACCACCTCCTCACCAGTGCCGTCGGAGCCCACGTCCATGTCACACAAGCTCACAAGTTTGCGGGCCGGCCCGCATAACATTTTTTTTTCTTGTAATTTTTAATCTTTTTCATAAAAAAAAACTATATATATTAAAAAATAAAGTTTAACTTCTAAACCACTACTTTTCACTCAAAAATAAATATTACAAATAACTAAATTATTAAAGTATCTTACACATGCTAAATGTTTAAAAGAAAAAAATTGATTAGTAAATTGGGGCACAAACTAACAAGTTTTGAGCATAAAAACTTTGGTGTATTTGATAGGATAAAGATTGAAAAGATAAGATCTGATAATATAAGAGATCTAATTATACAAAGTCTAATAAAATTTAATACTATACATAGTTTATTATGGCAATGTATAAGATATAATACAATATAATATAATACAATACAATACTATTCTTTTGCCATCATAAATAGTTTTAACCATAAGTAAATATTTAACAAAAAATAGAATTGTAGTGTAATAATAAATTTGTATTAATTATTTAATTCTGAATTTAAAAATAAATATTTTGATTTAAACATTTATTATTTACAATTATAGTTATTATAAATAGTTATTTATTTTTATTATTTTAAATTGTAAGTTGTATTAAATATTAAATTTATTTACCTTTTGTTTCAATATTTTAAATGAGTATTTATTATTTTAATAAAATATAAAATATAAAAAATAAAAAGTATATAATATCCTCTTTCTCTTAGATACTTTAATATTTTTTACTTGTACCTTCTAATAATATATAAAAAGAAAAATTATATTAATATAATAATTTTTATTAATTATTTAAATTTAATTAAAATATGAATGTTACAATTTAATATATTTATTTATCATTTAAAATTATTTTATTATATATTTTAATTATTAGTTTTTATTTGTATATTATTTATATTATTTTGAATAGTTATTTGGGCATTAAATATTTATTTATTGTAATATTTTTATTAAAAATTATTTTTTTGTTTATTTATATGGTTGTTTATTTTATTTATTATATATGTATTTGGTTTGATTTGTTTCTTGGGGTTGTTTGACATTGTCCTCTACAAGTTCTGAGTTTTTTCGCATGCTCCTCTGGTGGGGGAATTTGCAAGGGACTCTGACGCTCAAGTCAAAACTCTGTTCCACTTAAGTATGAGTAAATGAGATTAGTTACCTACCTTTGACTCTTAGGAGCCTCCTCTTACATTAAATTCGTATTCCCCCATCCCTCAACGATTCCATATCACCTATTCTAGTGGGATTTCCCCCTTGCTCAATAACTACCCTTAACAGGTTAATTATTTTCGGGCTATGACTCAATTTGAGCTTACCCGAAAAGAATTCCTTCTAGAAAGGCTCGTGCTAAACTCCTCTCCTCTTAGCCGAGCTTTAAGACCTAGTAAATTTATTTAGTTCACAAACCCCAAGCTCAATTGTTATCATTGATAACGATTCGAGCTTATACTTCTAGCTCCTATTTCCGAGCTCTATGACCGAGCTTAAGTCTTCTGACTTCCTCTTCGAGCTTATATTATAAACTTATGTTGCTAATAATGCTCTAGAAACATTTTACCTCCCTTGGAGGTTATGGAAAAATGTGCATGGACACGTGACACACTATAAAGCCCCCCATTATCACATTGTTACTACACAATTATCATTATAAATCCTATTTTGAATTCTAGTTGTTAGATCAAGTCACCTACCATTGATCCCTTGGACAATTAAGATTTATCCTAATTGGTGGGAGACATCTTAATCTGTTGGATTATTTCCACGTTCTAAGAATGGTTTTAAAACTCCATTCCTTCTATCCTTTCCTTTCCTTATGAATTCATCTTCTCATTCCCTCAAACTCCAATATCCTCTTTTCTTACTTCTCCACAATCTCTCTATTGCTTTTTGTAATCTTCCCTTACCGCAAGATTCATTCTAATTCCAGTATCTCAACCATCACTTCTTCTTCCTTTAGAGACCTTCAAGTAAGTAATTCTTCCTCTCTTTCATTCTTTTTAAATTTTTTTGCAATTTTTTTTGTTAAAAACCCTAGAATAGTAAATGATTGGTCTCCTTTCTCTTCCTTCCATTCACTAGTTTTCCTTTCTATTTCCACGTTTTAGAGGTTGTATTGAGCCCTCGGTTCCCTTGTTATCAAAGATAAGAAAAGATCCTCAAGAAAGTAATAAAAGCATTGGAGGTTCCTCCTAGAAGAAAGGGCTGTCAAATTAGTATTTTTGAGTAATAAATGAGGTTAAAAACACCTATTTCCTTTATATTGATCAACAGGTATTAGGCCACTTCCTTAGGGACTATAAAATAGCTCGCCCAGGGAAGAAACATTTCGTAGAGTATCTTCCTTGCAAGCCGAGTGACCGAGCTTGTCACATAGCTACAATGTTCGATGATAAAGAGCCCGCATTCTTTTTTGTCTATGATGTATTCTTTTCCACTTTAGGTGTTAGGCTTCTCTTTTCCTTCTTTGAGGTCGAATGCCTAAATTTCACAAATGTGGCTCTTACCTAACTTCACCCGAATAATTGGGCTTTTATCTTAATTGTTGAGATTTTAATGGATTTCCCGAGTGCTGTTCCAAGCGTTACGGTTTAGTTTTCCTTATTCTAAGTAAAAGATGTAGACAAAGGAAAATGGTTTTCCTTGAGTAGTCAGCCCAGAAGGAAAATTTTTTACCCTTTCACCTCCAACTTTAAACATTTCAAGGTGTAAGTTTCAATGCCCTTCAAAAACCATCTTATGGTTTAAACTGTATTAGGTCTTAAGGTCTTGATGAGCAACAAATCAAACTTTAATAATATCTTTTGTCAATAAACAATCCTTTATATAGATGTATTCTTTTGTGAGCAAGATCCTTCATTTCGAACTAAAATATATTTTTAAGTATCACAAAGATAAATATTCTTTCCTATATATCTTAAATATACACTTATTGAGAATGAATACTCTGTGATAACTATGATCCCTCACTCAAGAAATACATTAGCAAGTTCAGAAGGATGGATTTACAATGTTAGAAGGGAAAACATGCTCTTAGAAGGATCACAAACTTTAGAAGGATGATATATCCAAAAGATTATGTCCAAAAGAGTGACCATCAGAAAGATGTATCTTCTGAAGTACCTTACCTTCAAAGCTTCTTCTACATGATTACTTGATCCATTCAAAAAGTCAAACATGATGTGATAAGATTCAAGAGAAGTGCTGACAAGTCTGAAAAGTTAGTGAATCTTTCAATGGCTACTTTTCTTCTTTTGTGAGTTTCAAAGGCTAAGAAAGAAAGTTGTATCTTCCCTGTCCTCTCTTAGACCTGTGGATCAAAGAGGTTCGAGACCCAAGATCTGTAAGCTTCAATGGCTATATTTTTTTTATTTCTATATAAAGCTGAAAGTCAAAGAAGAATTGGTTAGACTGTTTGAATATTTCTATGCTTTCAAAGCTTTCATCTTCCAACTGTCTTAACCCTCTGAACTATCAAAAAGTCACATATTGTAACTTCTGTTTGAAAAATGTTCTGTATTGATTTGTAATAGATAACATTCTCACATTGAGAAGTGAGAGAAGTCACACACACTATATTTCATTGATTATACTCTGTTGAGAAATTTAGTGTGAGCGTTCAAACACAAACTCAAAATATTGAATATTGTAACTTGACTCATTAGCGATCATTGTGAGCTTGGAGAGGCTAGGATCAAACACTACTCAGTTTATCTTGGAGAGATTTGAGAAATACTACTCTGTTGTAAAAGCTTAAGGAGGCTTAGACAAAAAATACTCGTTATATAAAAGGTCTCAACAAAGTGTTAGGGATTGGACATAGGCAAATGGTTGGCCGAACTGGTATAAAACCTCATTGTGTAATCTTTCTTTTTCTTTCACTTTTCATTACTTTACTTCACCACATAATTAAATCTGTGTACCAAATATCATACTACAAGAACAAACTTTCTGAAAGTAAGACTGTTTATAGTTCTAACTCAATCGCTTTCACATTCCAAGTCTTAGACTTGAAAAAGTTGTTCTATAAATTTTTCAGGTTCTAAATTTATTTGAAGCACGATTCAACCCCCCTTTTCATACTACCTTTACCTACACAAGGACTAATTCTTTAGGGTTAAGGTTCCAAGCATGAATACCCCTTCTTCTTGGATGAGAAGGGCCATGCCAAATTTTCACTTTACTAGAATAGGTACCTGAAAAGGGTCCTTAGCATAGACTTCTATAGCCTCTCCTAATATAAACAAATTATTCTCAATTATCTTTCCAAGCATTTGTCAAGTTAGAAGAAGGTTCTATCCTACACTGATCTTTTGAAGTGGGACATTAAGAGGGTTGAGATGCTCAAATACCTCAGTAAGTTTCTTCGCTATTTGTTTTTCCCGTAATTTCTATTGTAGCTATTTTCCTTATTTTATTTCCTTAGTTCTTTTTTTTTGTAGGAGAAATGGCTCCCAAACTTTCTAAGGATTTTCTCCAAAATGCCTTTGCCTATCACCAAACACAGGCAGCATAGGGTGGGGCCCTATGGCAAGTTCCAAGCTTGCTAGGGATAACTCGGAGTTGGCTTCTAACATGTCACCCCTTGTCATGAAATACGGAAAGAAAAGGACAGCTGATGATGTGTTCAACCTAGATATCACATCTGTACGCTAATCCACTCCTCTAGTTGCTATGGATACACCCTCCCAGCTGAAAAGGTTGCACTCATCCACCTCTGAAAACTCCCATCTCCTCTATGACTTCTTATCCAATGCTCCTCCTTTCTCCTTATGATGTTGTATATTTCTACTCCATCAGAAAAGGAACAAACTCCCCTAAAGTCAAACTATGACTTCAACATGTTTGAAGTTGCTGGGGCCACCAAAATCTACAAGTGTATCCAAGCAGTGAGCTTGCATTTCTACACAACAGCTCCCCACTTGGCGCTGAGGGAGCGCTTGGATGGGAAGGCTATTGCAAAGCTAAAAGAGGAGCTCGTGAAGCTGAGGGAGGCTCATTTCAAGAGGATCTGCTCCTTGGAAGGAAAAGTAAGAAGGCCAAGGACAAATGTTTGACCAAGAAAAAAGAATAGGAGGCTTAAGAGAAATCCTTCCAAGATAAGGTCACCTCCCTGGAGAAAAAATTAAAGCAACATGAAGACTTCTATGCCATTAAGGTGGCTAAACTCAAAGAGGTGCTTGATGCCAAAGTGAGGGAGGCCGAGAACCTTGAGGGTGAGGCAGCCGAGCAGTATGCTGAGGGATTTGACAAGGCCTTTAAACAAGTCAAATTCCTCTATGCTCACTTGGACATCTCCTCTTGTGGCTACTTCAAGGAGATCCAAGACTAGCAGCTAGTGGACAAGCCCCTTCTTGTTGCTAATATCACCGAGGTCGAAGGAGGGGATCAGACAAAGACTCCTAAGGATGCCATCAACCAAACTGCCTAGAGCGAGGATATAGTAGATGATTCTTTTGCTGCCTCTTAGTTTTATTTCTATTGTATTGATCAATATTTTTCTTTTCCTTTATATATATTGGATGCTTGTTCAGAACGTTTATTTCTTTCCTTTTATTGATACATTCTGCAAATTCTCCAAGTTGTTGCGCTTAATTTCAAGTGTGTTTACCTTTCAATGCTAAGTGTTCCTTCCATTTTTACTTAACTTTCTGACTAGCAAATCTCTAGGCAACAATTTCTATGCTTAACTTTGTAACCTTGGATTCCAACAAGTGTAAATCTTCCTTGCTTGCTTTTAAGTAAAGTGATTTCTTTTCCCAATCCTTTCCTTAGATTATATAAGGCCTAAACCTGCAGGTAAGGTTATTAAAATTCCAAGAGGTCTTTGCCCACAAGTGAGAAGTTCATTATAAGTTTTTTCTTAAACTTATTTCAATTTAAAATTCCAAGGGCTCCTTGCCCATGGACGAAGGCTATAAGTCTTTCTCTGAACTTCCTCCACTTATTTTTCCAAAAGGTCGTTGTCTACAGGTGAGGAGTTTAAGTCCTTCTTTGGACTTACTTCCACTTATTTTTTCTGAAAGGTCCTTGCTTATAGTCGAGAAGTTTAAGTTCTTCTCCAGACTTATTTCTATTCTATTTTATTTCAAAAAATTTTTTTGTTGTATAAAAGCAAAAGATTCAAATAATTCAAATAAACTTTATTAGATTGAAAGGTTTACAATGGTGAGCTTTTAAGAGGTGCTCACTTATATTCCTACACCAAGACTTACACATGCTCGGCCTATATAAGCCATGCCTCATTAAAACCTCTTATGTATAAAAAAAAATTTATGGGAAAAAATACATAACAAGAAAAAGAGTGCGGCCATCTACATAGCTTGAGGATTTCTATTTTAACTAAAATATCTTCAGAGGGAGGACACATTCCACGTCCTCGGCAGTTCCCTTCTTCCTAGCTTAGCTATTTTGCAGGCTTCTCTTTCTATTTTCCGGATGACTTAATAAGGGTCCTTCCCAATTCGGCCTTAGCTTTCCTTCTCTTTCGGGCTTTCTTTGAAGCTCCACTTTCCTTAAGACCAAGTCTCCTTCCTCAAACTACTGTGAAGTGACCTTTTGTTGTATTTTCGTGCCATTTGTTATTTAATGGCCTCCTCCTTCACTTTGGCCTTCTCTATTTCTTCCTTGATTAACTTTAGCTCGGTTCTCTAGGCAAGCTTATTGGATTCCTTGATCATGATTATCCTCGGACTTGGTTCTAACAATTTGATGAAGATCACCACATAAGCTCCATACATCAATCAGTATGGTGTTTCCTGTGTCGATGAATGGGGCGTAGTGTAATAGGTCCATAATACAGTATATAACTCATTGCCTTACAAGCCTTTGGCTTGTTCCAATCCTTTCCTTAATCTTACTAGGATGACCTTGTCAGCAGCTTTTGCCAATCACTAGTTTGGGGATATTCCACTGATGAAAATAGTTGAGTTATTTTTAACTCTCTACATAAAGTCCTCGAAATTGTGCTCCATTATCCCTGATAGTTGATAGGATACTCTATATCTATAGATTATCCTTTTCCAAACAAACTTCCTCACCTTCTCTATGGTGATTGTAGGTAATGGCTCGACCTTGATCCATTTGGTAAAGTAATGAAAAAGGGTTGATAATATCTGTTCCCCATTTCTAGAATGGCCAACTAGTTTCTGAGTAGTGCAATTTCTCGGAAAGTATATTTTTAGCTCTCCAAATCTTTGGAACTTGTCACATTTTTTCACAAACTTCAAATAATCTTGTTTCATAGTGGGCCAAAAGTAACCATCCCAGAGTATCTTGGTTGTCAAAGCCTTGCTTCAAACGTGGTTTCCACACGTGCCTTTATGCATTTATTCTATAATGGCTGTGGCTTTCATCTACGCACTTCAGTAATAGTTGACAATATCCTTGGTGTATAATTCTCCTACTACTATAGTAGTAGAAACTTATCATTTTCCTTATTTTCTTGGCTTCTTTTTCTCCTCCCGGTAGCTTTCTGTCAATTAAGTATTCATAATGGACTATTGCCAACCTTGATCCTATTCTATGGAGCATACATGGAGGGGGTTTGTCCATGATATGCTTGGCTCGTTAATCACCTCTTAAATGATTGATCTATTGTTTGCCACTATTCCAGTACTAGCAAGTTTTGATAACAGCTCGGCTCGAGAATTCTATTCCCTAAGGATATACTCCATGGTACATTCTCTAAACTTTTCTACAATTTCCTTCACTTTGGTCAGATATTGTTGCAATTGAGGTTCCTTAGCCTAAAATTCACCTCTAACTTAGCCAATCACAAGCTAAGAATTTCCTTTGATAACTAGCCTTCAAAGTCCCAATTCCTTGACTAGTTTTAAGCTAGCTAACAAAGCCTCGTATTTAGTTTGTTGTTGCTGGTTTTGACATGAATCATAAGGACTATTCAATGGACACTCCATTCATGTCTTCCGGAATTACTCTAGCTCTATGTCCCTTATTGTTGGATAAGTCATCCACATACAGTGTCCACTTTTGTTCCTTGTCTTCATTAGCCATGGATGGTGATAGTTCCACGATAAAATTAGCAAGCACTTGGGATTTGATCTGCCCTCGAGGTCTATATTCCAAGCTAAACTTAAAGAGCTCCACTGACCAAACTATCATTCTTCAGCCAAATGAGGATTCCTTAATACTTACCGGATAGGGTGCTTGGTCATAATGATGATATACTGGCCCTAAAAATAGGTCCGTATCCTCTTGGCACTGATAACCAAAGCGAATGCTAGCTTCCCAATCTTCTAGTATTTGACTTTGGCTTCTTGTAGTGCCTTGCTAATATAATACACCGGTTTCTATTGTTTTTGGTCCTCCCTTACGAGTACCGAGCTTATAGCTTTCTCAATTATTGATAATTATATGTAAAGTGATTTTCTATCCCTATGCTTACTTAGCATAGGAGGTTCTACCAGAAATTTCTTTAAATCTTGAAAGGCTTGCTCACATTTTTCCGTCCACTTAAAGTTCACTTGTTTCTTCAAGAGACAGAAGAATGGGTGTGCTTTCTTAGCCGATCTTGTTAAGAACCAGGAAAAGGCAACTATGCATCCAGTTAACTACTACACTTCTTTGAGGGTACTAGAACTCCTCATTTCCAATATTGCTTGACATTTCTTTGGGTTCGCCTCAATTTCTTAGTTGGTAAGTAAAAATCCAAGGAATTTCCCTCGTCAAACTCCAAATGCACACTTTTTTGAGTTCAAACGTATGTTGAACTTCTTGATCTAGGCAAAGATTTCTTGTAGGTCCTTGTAATGGTCTCCATCTCCTATGATCTTGGCAACCATGTCATCCCGATAAACTTCCATAGTTCTTCTAATCTGCTCAATTCATTTTTCTTTGATAGGTGGCTCTGACATTTTTCAATCCAAAAAGCATAACCATATAAAAGTAATTTGCATTTTTTGTTATAAAGGCCATCTTCTCCTTATTCACGGGATGCATCTTAATCTAGTTATAGCCAAAGAATCATCGATGACGTTGAGGAACTTCGCTTCTGAGGCTCCATTAACCAGCTTGTTAATGCTTGACAATGGATAGGCGTCTTTTGGGCATGCCTTGTTCAAATCTGTAAAATCAACATATATTCTCCACTTCCCCGAGGACTTGGGGACCTTGACTATGTTGGCTAGCCAGGTGGTAAATGTATCTCTTTAATGAATCTGGCCTTCAATAATTTCACCGTTTCCTACATTGTCGCCTTTTGTTTTCCCATTCCAAGTTTCTTCTTTTTTTGTGCCATAGGTTGGCCCTTTGGGCCAATTGTTAACTACTGGCAAATGAATCTCGGATCTATCCTGGGCATATCTTTTGGTGCCCATGCAAAGAGATAAGAGTTTGTCCTCAAAAAAATTATCAGCTCAGCCTTCGTGGCCTTTGGTAGTTTACATCCAATGAACGTAAATTTTTCCAATTCTGTTCCAATTTGGATCTTCTAAAGTTCATTGTCAGGCTCGAGTCTCACTTCCCCTTCTTATCTGGGATCAAGATCCCTCATGTTCATTTTCTAATGCTCACTGGTCTCAACCATGTGTAGCTCTTATGTTCTTTCCTTTCTTGCTTCCTTCCCTCTCTTCTTCAGTGATTCATGATAGCATTGCTGAGCTTCCATCTGATCAGTGTGTATAACTCTAACTTTGATGGGTGAAATTAGGAACTTTAATGCCAAATATGGGTTGACACCATGGCTCCAAGAGTGTTCAAAGATGGCTTCCCCAATATTATATGATACGGGGCTCTAGAATCAATCACCAAATACCGAATATTAATTTTCTTAATGTTTGGCTCGGTTCCAAAGGTGGCTCTCAACACAATAACTCCTAAGATATTGACCCATTCTCTAGAAAATTCCACTAGATCTCCATTGTATGGGTTGAGGCTGGACTAGGGTATTTGCATTTTCTATAAGGTGGAGGCATATAGAATGTTGGCCGAGCTTACCTAGTTGACTACTACATTTCGAATTATGTAATTTCTTGCAACCACAAAAATAACCATGGGATCATGTAGATTTTAATCAATTCCCTTAAAATCAGGATGAAAGAATGAGATTTACTGGGTTTGATATTTTTTATGGTCGAAGAGAAGTAGATTCCATGAGCATGATATCTCAGAGATACCTTTTTTTGCCAAGTTGGCTTCTCCTCCTCTAGCAAATCCTCTAGTAATATAATCAATTACTCGTCAAATTTTCGGTGGTTGCCTATTCCTAAGCTCCTTTTTGTTGCTTATCTCAGGTGTTCGTCTTCTTCGATTACAATTTTTCTGCCGTCTCTTCCTTATGTCTTTGTCTTTACTCTAGCTTTTTCTCCGCTGAGCTATGTACTTGTCTAATAAATCTTACCTTACTAGTCATTCAATTGGGTCTTTCAGAATATTGTAGTCTTCTATAGTAGGCCATAATTCTTATGGAACTCACACCATCTACTCCTATCTACTGCAGAGGGAACTTGTTGTTTCCTTGCATTAGGTGGTAATCGGATCAACCGAGCATTATATACCTCCTTGAGTATAGTCTCCCTCTTGGCTGTAAGAAGGGTATACTCATCATAACGAGATTAGGGGAAGTAAAAATTGTGCCTTCCCTTATCTCGGTCCATCTCTCTTGGGGCAGGATCGGATTTTTTTTTGCCTTTTTTTTTCTTGTCTTCGACCTTATTTCGAATCTTCGGCCCTTCTATTCTCAGTTAAGTTTCCGCCTTCCTTGTTTCTTGAACTTCTTCTATGTTGATGCATCCCACAGCTCGTTCCTTAAACTCAGCCAGAGACCTTGAGAGTTAATTGCTAATGAATAGGCAAAAGGACCTGCCTGCAGGCCTCTCTTGATAGAGTATAATTCCACGACAGGGTCAAGGTCTTATATTTGCATGGCCACGACATTAAGCCAATCCAGATACTCTTTCATTGGTTCATGTAATCATGGTCATATGCCATACAGGGAGTCCGATGTTTTCTTATAAACTCAACTCAAAGAGAAATGGTTCATGAATGCTTGGGAAGGCTTAGCAAAGTCATCGATCGACCTTGCCGATAGTGATAAGAACCACAAAAGGCTGCTTTTTCCAAAAAAGTAGGGAAAGTTCGACATAAGAATGGGCCATTAGCTCTATTGACCAACATCATTGATTTAAACATAGTCACATGGACTTGAGGATCTCCAATTCCATTATACAGCTTCAACATTGTCGACAACTTGAAATTTTATGGGAAGGCTACAAACGTAATGAACTCTGAAAATGGCCCTGCGTATATTAGTGGCCCTTGAGTAGTGGTCATCTGATAAGTTTTCCCTCTTCCACGACTATTGTGGGGTCATTATTATTCTTATCACTACTGGTTTCATTCTCCATCCTATTGTTTTCCCAATTCAAGGTTGTCATTTGGGCTGATAACTTCCTATTTTGATCCTGAAGTTGTCGGATCACCAGGTACAACCCCTCCATAATAGAAGGTTGGGGAATGTTGTTCATGTCGTTCCCATTATATTGATCATGCTAATTGTTTTGGTTATGCTGATTGGGTTGGTTGTGCTGATTATGTTTGTTATTGTTAACATGTTTAGCCATGTTCACGCTCTGACTCCATGGGGTGACCATTCACCTTGCGTAGGGATAATCTCAGTCCCACGATGGCACCAATATTCTGACCTATTTCTTGGGGTTATTCGATGTTGTCCTCTGCAGGTTTGAGCTCTTTCACACACTCTTCCGATGAAGAACCTGCAAGGGACTCTGATACTCAAGTCAAAACTCTATTCCACTCAAGTATGAGTAAAAAGGATGATTTACCTACCTTTGCCTATTAGGAGCCTCCTCTTATATGCAAGTTCAAATTCATATTTCCCTATTTCTCAGTGTTTTAATATCTCTTATTCTCGTGGGATCCCCCATGCTTAGTAACTATCTTTAACAAGTTAGCTCCTTTCAGGTGTTGACTCAGTTTGGGCTTACTTGAAGAGAATTCCTTCTAGAAAGACCTTTGCTGAACTCCTTTTGGCCAAGCTATAAGACCTAGTAAATTTATTCAGTCTAGTATTATTTCCTATATAATTTTTTATTATTTGGTAAAATATAAAAATATTTTACTTTTAATAAAATATATATAAAAAAGTGAAAGACATCTCATACATTAAAAGCTATTTAGGCCTAATTCGTTTCCTTAGGCTGGATTAAGTTATATATCATTTTAACGTATAAGGAAGGTTTGATGGATAAACTTAGACAATACGTTAAATTGCACCAAATAACAGATAAAGTTATAATGTATAGTGTAAGCTTATTCTATCATGCTTAACACAACATACCAAACAATATTGAAGAAAATATCTGATCTAAACTCGCATAGATTGATTATTGGTTAAAAGAGCTAGTCTGCCACAAGCCCCATGTAATATCCTCAATTTTGTCTAAGCTAATTAGCTCAGTGTCCCTGGCTAATTAGAGGGGTTAGCGATTAACTAAGAACTAATCGACTAATCGACTAATCTTAATGAGCAAGAGCTTAGTAAATTGAGCCAAGTCAATAATTGAATTATAATGCACTAAACGTTTTAATTAAAGCCTAATTATTCGAACCTCATTGATTCATAACTTAAAAATATAATTAAGCTAAAATAATCTTATTAATTAAGTACATGACAATTGTTTTACCTTAATCAATTGAGATAAATTAATTTTTACACCTTAAATATATAATTCATAAGAACAATTCTTTTAAAGGAAAAATGTCTTAAAAGTATAATTAACCGCAATTAACTAAAGAGCAATTAAATTAACTAAATTAATTAACACTTACACAACCCTAATAGCTTTGAAGATTTAAAAATCTCCCCTTGATAATGGTTTAAAATTTCGGCAAAAGAAAGGCAAAATCCAACCATTCATTGCTTCCTAATCTTGCACCTTTAGATTAAGCCTATATTGGCAATATTCCTTAGCCAAGTCTAACCTAAAGAAGAGCTAGTCTTCAATAGAGTCTTGTCACATGAAGTAGGTTGACTCAAGTCAATCAACTCTCAAGAGTAAGTAGACCTTGCCTTTGCCCACTTGAGAAAACACAAAATAGTCCATAGCATGCATCAAGACTCAGAAAACACAACCAACCTTTTTATCCCAAGGTTCCTAGCCTTCTTACTTGTAAAAAACACAAAACTTACCTACTCCTTGGCCTTGATGGGGATGCCAATCAGTCCCCCTCACTCACTCTTTCATTTTGCAAACTTTCATCCTCTCTTTTAGACATAAAAACTCTTACTTCTCTCCACCTTTTTTTGTTCTTCCTACTCTCCTTCTTGTTCTTTTTACTTTTCCACCACCATTACCCTTATCTCTTATCACCACCCTCACAAACTTATCAAGAACCATCTTCTTTGGTCTTTAGTAAACCAAAACAAACACGTATTTAGCCTTATTTGCAAGCTTAAGAGGAGGAAGGCCTCCTCCAACACTTGTCTTTCCCTTTAAGCTCTCTAAGAAACTCTTGAGGTAGTGACTCTAACTCTTTCTTTTTCTATGTTTTCAAGCTTTAGAACTCTTAAGCTCTCCATAGCTAAGTGGTTCTAGAACTTGTTCTAAAGGCCTCATGGCCATACTTTTGCTATGAGAAGTTTATTTGTGGTTGTTGCTCTTCCCTTGGAAAATGATTTTGGTTGTGCATTTATCTTATTTTGAACCAAACTTTTTAGAACTCAAAATATTAATTTTTTTATTAAAATTTCAAACTATAAACGTGTTTTAGAAAGGAAAAGTGGTCACTTGACGAAAAGACTTAATATTTTTAAAAGAAAACTGATTGAAACAAAAACTATTGAAGTTGGAAATTCTGGCAGTCTGTTTTGTGTGACCAATAACTCATTCAATACAACTCGAAATGAATAAAACTAATTTTAAATGAAAATAGACTCATAGATATTTTTATAAATATAAAATATGTGAAATTTGGCTCTAAAATGAGGGAGATATTAATTTTTAAAATGGGCTATCCTCAGATGTATTTATGTTTGGATAGTTTGTATAAAAATATTAATAACTCAAGTTATACAAAATATTTTTGAGTGGGACCAAATTTGTTAGAAAGCTACGACATAGAAAAAGATCTCCATAAAATAGTTTTGGAGATTCCTTGTGAAGAGTTCCCAGTAAAGCTTACAAGTCACTGTACCGAAAATAAACTTAAAAGCTGAGTAGTTGGGTTAAAAAGTGCATATCTCAAGTTACAAAATGAATTTTTGAGTAGGATTTATTTTGTTTAAAAATAGACTTAGAGAAGTATAATCATACCAAAATTTAATTCAAAACTACAAAAGATGAAATTATGGTGAATTTTTGAAGTTACTGCCCTACTATAAAAGTAAAACTAATTATGGTTAAGTTTAAAGATTAATGAGAAACAAGCTTGATGGCATTAAGACCCTCAAATTAAAATATTGGAAAACTTCATAATTTAACTTAAAAGTTTCAAAAAGGATACTAGATGAAACTGGCCTTATGCCTAATAAAAGAATCATCACAAGAAACAATTCGATTAAAAGCTTGCACCAAATTTACTAAGTTAAACTCATAAGACTTTGTGTGTTATGTATGCCTCTATGTGCCAACATGATGATGGTGTTGATGATATGATAATGATAATGTTGATATGATTATGGCATGATGATGATAATAATGTTTAATAATATGTGATATTAAATTTTCTATTTGGCAATATTGGGGAAGTTCCGATCTAGCCGTCATATTGCCAGAATTTTGCAAAATTTATGGACTTAGATTAATTTTTGTATCATAAACTTTAATAAGAAGAGATTGAACTAAGGGTGTGATTCTTCAAAAGGGAAGGTGACCCGTATTAAACTCTCCTTTCACCCATGACTCACGCGAGACATGACATAGACTCAGCTAGTATGAGTATAGGGAATAAGGCTTACATGAGGTATATTTTTAACCTAGCTAGTGTAAGTACTGAAAATTTATAGTGGCAACGGCCATGGTATGGACTCATTACCACTTATCTTTAGTGGGTGGAAAAGACTTAAGACAAAATCAAGTTTAAGAAAAGAAAGAAAGAGAATTTGGTCTAACCCAAGTAAAGAATGAAACTCTTAAAATGCTCATGCATGATACGACTAGTTGTATAAACTATTGTGTACACCATGATGTTATTGTTACAATGAGAATATGTACTTAAAATTGAATCCGCTTCGGATATTCATATTTTGAAAACCTAATAATCGAACCTTATGAATGCTCACTATTTTCATTAATAAAATCGAAGTGGCTGGGACAATGACGATGACACTTCCGTGTTGGGTTCGAGTCCTACTAGGAAATATCATTTCTTACTCTAGTTATTTTCCGTATCGTCACTAGATTTCGATGACGCATCTGGTGGAGTGGAGCATGGATCCCCCACACTGCGAGCAAACGTATCATGAGGGATGCTAGACTATATTATTTTGGACTTATAGTTACTATTACTCTGCACCTTCACATATTCCTTTTTGCGACGAACTATGTCATTTTAGTTTGTATTTTAGTATTTGGGCCGTGGCACAACCATGAACCTTCTTCCATGTATTCGTTAACATTATGAACCCATATGGGTGAAATGATTAGCTATGTATTGCAATTTATTTGTGAATTACTATTTATTTATCTTTCTCATGTTTATGATATTGTGGTATGATTTGTATACGATATGCTCTCTCTATATCTATATTCTCGCTCAAGGTTTCACTTTCCAAAATGCTGCAAAGCGATGACATATTTCAAAAAAAAATTTACCGTATTTTTTGGGTAACTTAATTTATAAATGAAGTTTAGTTTTCTGCGAGCATAAATAACAACTAATAAAATGCCGTAATACAACTTAAGTGTAGTATTAATTTATTAGGGTGTTACACCCCACATCATTTACTCGGCTCTAATAATAATAATAATAATAATAACAAAGACTTAATTAAAGCTATAAAATGACCATAAAGAATTGGCCAAAAAAAATGACAAGGTTGTTTTGGTGCATTTAAGAAGTATGGAACTATGAATAATAATAGAGATACCACAGCCGTCATGCTTTGCTTGCACAACATTCTCTCTTAAACCCTAAACCTCTTATTTGATTGCAAACGGAATCGTGCTAGAACTCGCTCTTCCACCATGAGTCCTCCACACTTCCAATCTCTATCGCTCGTTCAATTTTCTCTTTCCCTTTTCTCTAATATACTATTTTATTTATCCAGCAAATCAAATGCCAATTTCTTTTTTTTTTTTCTACTTAAATCATCGAAAGCAATAGCATTTACTATTCTTATTAAGATTGTGATTGTTTAATTTCTGTTTGTTGTTTTCACTACTAAAATTTATTATATACTTTTGAAGCAAGCTGTGTGCTATATAATTGTAAACCCCTTTTATGTTATCGGATTTTTCATATCACTATATTGGGTGGATGTTTTTTGGTACTTTTCGTCCTTATTTGTTGATTGAATTGCCTTAGATGAAAATCTTGAGCTTTATTTTGTGTGGACTCTTAACTATAATTTAATTGGTTGGGTTTTCTTTTCAATGGTGCAACTGACATTCTGTTCATGAGCTATTTGGTTATATGCTATTGTTTCTCATATGCCCTTGAATTTCTGTGGGCATGCCTTGTTGGGCTTCTCAAGCCTTTCCTTCTCACTTAGAAAGAAGTTGTGTTATGGTGATACAGTTCAGTTTTACATGTGCTGTGTCATGAATTATAGGAGCTAAGGGAAAAGAACATTAATTTTAAGTCAAAAGGGCATTGGGTTTTTAGGTTCAGGTTCCAATAATTTGAAATTTTCAAGTGCTTTCTCTTCCTACATTTTATTGAAGCATTAGACATTTTTTCCCCTATACGGAGAGAAGAGAATTTGAGTTACTCTTTGTTGATATGATATTGTCTATGTTATGTGTATGTTATTGTGCGCATAAATCATAATTTTGTTAAACAATTAATGTAAACTTAGTTTAATACTATCAACAAAATAAGCATAGATTCTTGTGCTCTCTATATTTCCTATTATTGTTAAACTCTCAATTTAATACTTAAACTCTTATGAGTATACGAGTCTACCATACGAAAATGACTTAATTAGCATATAAACTCTTTTTCTGATTAACTCTCATGGGTTTGAATAAACTCTAACAAAATTTGTAAAATCTCGATTTTGCTAGCGAGTTTATAAGTTTAAATTTGTTTGGTTTTGAATTAATCTTAAAAAAAATTAACAAAAATTCTCAAATAACAATCATATATATAATATTAGAATACTACTTCCTCTAGAATTTTCAGACAAAATTTGTTTCTCATTCACATTGTATGATTAGAAGTTCTAAAATTTTCATGTAAAATTTATTTTTCACTCATGCAAAATTTACTTATTATCCATTCAATTTAAAACTAACATCATAAATATACTAATAAAAATTACTCCATTCAAAATATCATCTACAAATTATTTCTTTTTCATATTTTATTATTGATAATTTTTAAAAAAATAAAAACTCTCATACAGTTATTCCCTTTTATAATTTATTACATAACATAACATATTTATTGAAAAAAGAAATGTGAAAGACAAAAAAAAATAAAAGAGAAAAATTATATAAATTATATGATTTTAATATTTTTTTAATAGGTTTCATATGTTAACTGAAACAAAAATGAAAAGATTCTTTTTGATATATTTCTGTTAATTATTTTTTTTAGGAAGTTGACTAATGAAACTCATATTTTTATTTTTTATTCATCTATGTTTAAGTATAAACTACTAAGAAATGTATACTTATCATCATTAGTCAACATTTTTTTTAAAAGATTAAGATGAATATAAGTTCGAATAAATTTTATAAATAATAATAGAGCATGTTTATTGGAAATAAAATAGTTATATATTTGATTAGTTTTACTTCAAAATTGATATAAAACATAAAAGTCTATGTCACTCAAAAGAAGGAGATTGGTTCAATAACTTTAATTCTCAAATAAATTCATAAAAAATAAAAAGCATTGTTTGTACATTTTGGATATAAAGATAGAGGAACTAAGTGATTTATTTTGAGAAACAATGATAAAATATAAGAGAAGAGGACAAAATATTAGAATTAATTATCAATACTTTTGCACATTATTATTTAATGAATTGCCTAATAAACCATTAGAAATTTAAGTGATAGAATATTTTTTAATATTTTTTATATATAAAATTATTCAATAATTATAATTAAAATATTACTATTCCATGAATAATTACATTTTGTCTTCATTTAAATTTTAAGAAGAGTATAACTATAAAATAATTATACATTATAAATTATAATTAAGGGTAATACTTGATTTACCTCCTCATATTTTATAGGGATTTCAATTTACTCCCAAAATATTTTATTTTATTTTATTTATATCCCTAATATTTTTAAAATATTTCAAATTTGCCCTTTTGATAAACAACATTTAAATTATAAATGAAAAAAACTAATATTAAGGTCAAATTTTAATGTTAGTAATATTCAAACACCATCAATAGAGATTGTTGGCCTTCTATATTCACAGAAAAAGTTTCAAGGTATGGATTTCAATAGGAGAAAGATTAATTGAGCATTAGGGGGTTTAAATTAAAAAAAAAGTTTTATATCCTGCAAAAATATGGGAAAAATTATGGTAAATTCAGATAAGTAATAAACACATCATCACTAATATTATAATCTAACTTTAATATTAGTTTTTTCAATTTATAATTTGGATATCGAAAATGAAATATTGAAATATTTTGAAAATATTAGAGATATATATAGGACAAAAAAAAAATTGGGACATAATTAATATAATTTTGCATGCTTATCTAATTATATTTAATCTCCCAAATATGTTTTTCAAAATATATTTTTTAACATATAAGCTCTTACGAGTTTACGATTCAAGTTTAATGAAATTTTATGCGTTTACTTGAATTGAATTCTCAAGTTTGCTAATCTTATCTGCAGAGTATTATACAAGCAACATTATTATCAAAATTATGAGTTCACTTGTAAAATCGTTTAAGTTTATGAATCTAGATAGCAAAATCAAGCTAACTCGCTTATAAACTCGGGTAAATTCGAGTAAAGTCGAGCAAAATGACCTTTTTTTTTTTCAAATTGAAATAAATATAATTTCAAAATTATTTATTTATTTTTTTTAGTAAAAGTCGAAACCTTTATGAGTCTGATGTCTTTTCTGTAAATTGCCAAAGTGCGGTGCCAAAACGATACCGTTTTGTTCATACCCCCCCAGGCCACATTACCGCGGTCTCATTTTCAGCCCCATTCATGAGTCTTTTCTCCAACATTGAACCCTAGCCTTTAGCGCTAGTGCTGTCTCACCACCACCATCTCACTTTGGCTTCGCATCTTACCTCCATTTACGAGCTCACCGCCGCCACAATCTACCATCGGAGCCACATCGCCGCTGCACGTTCCTTTTCGTGCCTAGCCCCTCGTTCACTCCCGTTCCTGATCGCTAGTGCTGCCCAGCCGCCTCTGTTTCTCCTCGTTCACCGTCGTTCTACCTCGTTCTGCTTGGCAGGTCTTTTATTTGTGGTCCTCCTTCAACTATGTTAATTTGCTTTTTTGTCTCAAATTGCCTATGCATTGATATTGTGAAATTTGGTCCTCCTTCACTGTGATATCAAATCAATTGTTTATGCATAGATATTGTGAAATTTGATCCTCCTTCAATGGTTTTCAACTACGATGACATCTGTTCTTGTGGATTGTGCTATGAGCTATGTATGTGGTTATGCACATGTGCTATGTTTCAATTCAACTTTCATGCTGCTAAATATTTGTATTTGTGCGTTCATGCTATGTTCATTTTGTGGATTCTGATGTTCTAAAATCTGCTATGCTATGTTCATTTTGTTGTCAATGTGAGCTTGGAAGTTGGAATGCTTAATTTTGCGTTTGATGTTATATTAGATTATATTTTTATAGTGTAATATTTTTTGAAAAAATGATTTTTCGTAATAGTTAAACTCTACGGAGGCTCCACGAGTTTATTTAAACTCTTGAGTTCGACAACTTTGGTCTCTCCCAGAATTAGGTATGCTAGGCTTGCCCTTTAACATTAATTGGCCGTCATATGGTTTACTTGGCTTGTGTATCTTGAGTTATGATTATGCTTTGAATGCAATACCTGCTCCCTACTTTGTGGGTGGTCAGTGTTTGTACCTTGTACGGTCTTCAATGAAGTTCTGTTTAGCACAAACAAGAAAGAAAGAAAATGATAGTTGCAAATGCTAGAGTGCACTGTTTTGGTCTAAAATGAACTTTTCTTTCTTTTTTATTTTTTAAATATTCCTGTAGGTTGAATGGAGGTGCCTTTGATTAATGATGATACAATGATTGACGGCGAAAATGAAGATCATGATGAGGAGATGTCACCATCAGAATCAGAATCGGACGAAGATGTGAAATTAACTGAACCATCTAAAAATGCAGTTTATAACAGAGATGCTCTGTTGGATAAACTTGGAGACATCAGTTGGCCAGAGAACGTGGAATGGATTCACACACTCTCCATTGATATCGATCAAGAGCAAGAGGTAGATGTCAATGATGACTTGGCACGCGAGCTTGCATTTTACACTCAGGCATTGGAGGGAACTAGGCAGGCCTTTGAGAAACTTCAATCAATGGGTCTCCCTTTTCTGAGACCTGCTGACTATTATGCGGAAATGGTGAAGACTGATAACCACATGGAAAAGGTGAAAGGTCGGCTATTGGCAGAGAAGCGGAAGATGGAGGAGGCTGAAGAGAGAAGAAAGGCGAGGGAGGCCAAGAGATTGGCGAAAGAGATCCAGGCCCAGAAAATGAAAGAAAGGGCTAAGCAGAAAAAGGAGGAGATTGAATCTGTCAAGAAGTGGAGGAAGCAGAGGCAGCAGAGTGGGTTTGCTGACAGCGGCAATGATGCAGATTTAGGTTTGGACTTTGAGGATGGAAAAGTATTCGAGAGGTCAAAGAAGAAAAAGCCGGGAGTGTCTCCAGGGGATCGGTCAGGAGGGAAGGGGAAGCAAGCCTTTGGAAAAGGAAAGAAACAGAAGAAAAGGGAATTTAGGAATTCCAAATTTGGTTTTGGGGGCAGGAAGGGAATGAAGAAACAGAATACAGCTGACACCACTTATGATGTCAGTGGATTCAAGAAGGGTGATGCCAAAGGAAATAAGAAGAGAAAGAGGTAAATACAATCTTGTTTGATCTGTTTTCTGAGGGATGGATATCGTGGAATGTGCCAATGGCGAGGAATTTTTATCTATTCTTAGTTTCATTTTTCCTAGAAGGACTTATTGTAACGTGATAAGCTTTATCGACAATTATAAATTCTTATATATCTACTACAATTTTGGTGCTTGGTAGTTCAATGATCTGCTACTATATGCTGTGGGTTGCTTGACAGGTATTGGTTGTAGCTCTTTTTTAGTGCAAGACAGTGTAACGTAGGCTTATATTCGAAATAGTTTTCTTTACATTTTCTTTTTCAGTTCTTATACTTGTTTATTTGCATAAAATAGTGTTTGTTGTTTTGCTCTAAGATAAAGAAAGAATGAGACAATTTTCTTTCTCATTCCTGTGGTGCCATAGACTGAAATTATCCTACCATATTTGGTTCCATACCTGTTGCCTATTGGCTTTATGATTCATCGAGATGGGCAAAAGTTTGCATGCCAAAAAGATTTGTTGGTTAATTTATAGTGTAGACGATTATGTAATAGTAGCTAATTTATAGAAAAGGGAAAGCTCAACTGCTTATACAACGAAAGATGGAGATTCGTCTCGTAGTATCATGGAACCCAGAAGTTCAAGTTCTTTTTAGAGTATATTTGGAATGTAATATATATATAATTTGGAAATCAAATCTTGTATTTGAGTATTTTAAAAATAAAAAATAAATTAATTTTTAATTCTCATCAGGTTTTATTCTTTTATATTAAAAATTTTATTAAAATTGAAAAGATATAATGAGAATTGATTTGATTTTAAAATTTAAATATAAATTAAATTAAATTAATTCTATTTTTAGTTATTTTAAATATAATTTAATATATTATAAATATAAAAATTAATTTTTAAATTAATTTAAATTTTATTTTTATATAATTATTTCAAATATAAGATTTAAGTTATAAATCAAATCAATTCACTTCAAATTAAATCAATTTTAAAATTTAATCATTTCAGACACTTACTTATTGAGCATGCTACGGTATTTTCATAGTATTCATATATTTAGCGAAAAACTAATTAATTGGAATCAAAGTACCGACAAATGATTCATACTATTGAGTTCATGCAAGACCAGTAAGTGAAATTTTGCCAAAGTAGCCACATCGTTGACTATACATGGGACCCAACTTAAATGCAATTTGCCAAGCCCGATAAGGTAGCTAGTGTCACTATTAACCTCTCCAAAAGAATTTTATTTCGACGAAGGAGGTACAAATGGATGTAAAGTTTCTCTATTCTAATATTTTGTATATAATCTTTTTATTTTTCTCTCTTCTCATCTTAATACTTCAATACTAGATTAGTTACAAAAAGACTTCCTTTTTTTTAAGATCTATTACGCGCTAAATGGTACTGCTGTAACCTGTTTAATACGTAAATATTGCTACTTTCCTGGACCACCTGCAGCATCCTTCTTCAGACACAACTACAATTTCTTCTGGAGTTTCATGTAAATGGAAAAATGGCCCTAAATTTTAGGCACGGAGTCGCGTTTGGTTTGACAGCTAGGATGAAAGCTTCTATACTTCAGAATTTACTGACATAAAGTGTGAGATTAATAGCATTTTGTAGAACTAATTTTAGATAAAATTAATTTTATTAAAATTGACTTAATTAAAATTAATTTTGAGATAAATTAATTTATTTTTATTATTTTTTTAAAAATAATTATGATAAAAAATAAAAAATTTTACTTTTCTTAAAATCAATTTTAAAAGTAAAAATTGATTTTAATTTGTAAAAATCAAACAACATAAAAAATGAATAAAATGAATTTTAGAGGGTCAAAATCAATTTTAACTCCCCATAATATGAATCCAAACATGCCATATATCTCATGGGTAATTCGTAGAGTAGTTGTCGATCATCAAAATGTCTTACTTTGATCGATCGTGAAAGTGCCTCTCAAGTAACATTATTGATTAAGGGGCATTGGGGTAAAAAGGTTGGGCTCCAAGAAAAGAGCTATTAATTATTCCAATTCGATTGTAGAAAGACGCAGAAAAATGGTGATGGAAAAAGAAGGAATTGAAAATATGAGGAAGGGAAATTGTCAACAAATCTAGATAATACACGCAGTAATTCTTTTCAAACACACGCACCAGACTGATGCCATAATAAAAGAAATCTGAGAACTGAAAAGAAACTCTACTGTGAAATAGAGGTCAAGTCAAACAACCATATGAAACTCAATAAAAATATGAGCACAGCATCAAGTTTCATTTAATTTCAGAGGGGTGATTCATTTCTCATCCATTTAACACAATGAAGAGATCTTCTGGAAACCAGTTCATATCCAACTCCAGTTTTGTCTTATTCATTTCACATCCAGCTAGCTACCATGAACCTTCGGCGCCTACAGTTGGATTCTTGAAGGCAGAGAATTCCCAGTAAGTTTTCAATGAGAATGGTGGGAAGAGTGTAGCACCTTCTTCAGTAATTTTGGCTATCTGCAAATTCAGCATTAAAGATGTACTAAATATCATAATGCAATAAATAAGCCATTCAACCCACTGAATATTATACAAAGAATAAGAATCCAACAACAAATGAAAAAAGAAGTTATTGAGTCCAGATCCAGGCCTCGTATAAGCATGACAGAAAGGATGCAATGAAGAATCACAGGTGACCACTGATTTAGCATCATCTAACATTCCTAATCCTAACTTGTAGGAAATAAAAATGTATATAAAGAGTTTCTGCACTCAAGACTTGAAACATAACATACGAAGCACTGTGATGAGCTGTCATAATGACAACTAAGATCTTCTACAGAATGGGACAGTAAAAGAAAATGAAACCTTTTCATTTTGATGGCAAATAAGATAACGTATTCAACAACTAGTACAAAACACTATCAGCAGACTCACAACAATCTGATAACTGGTTAATGAGCAAGTGTACTAATATTACCCTTGACCAGTTAATTTAAGATCTTGATTTAGTTCCCCAAAGTGAAGGGAACAGAATCACAACCCAATTCTTCATATCAGACAGTCCTTTTTCTTTACTTCCTGTCCGTACAGGGTTCCGAGTTAATGCCTTCATTTATCAGATTGTCAAGATTCTATATGCCAAGCTAAGTTGAGCTAAGCCAACCTAAGTTATTCTATCCATGCCAAGAAACCTTGGTCGGTACTCCTGATTACCAAGTAACTTCACATAATTATAATTAAGCTATCTGCCATCTCGAAACCTACTAACTTGTCTATCCTTTGAGCTAAGTGGAGATTAGACCACATGAGGATTCAACCTTAGAAAGAAAAGGTCCACATAGATATTAGAGACCTAGGGGTCATGTTAGTTATTGCTAGAGCTAAAAGCCACTAATTGAACTTTCTTAAGAATGACTAGACCTCAACCCTATACTTCTCAAGGGACTAGATGTGATGTAAAAAAAATTTTAACTAAAAAAAAAATGTAGCTCCTTAAATAATGACCATAGTGAGCAGCAGACAAAATCATCATTCAATTACAAACACCCACTTTCAAATTCCATTCATGATTCCCTATCTATCTAATAGTGTTTGCTTTCTATCCCATAAAAAATCCATTCATAATCCAAAATCAATCAGAATTTTGGGCACTGTCTTAAAAGATGAACATGTAATAGAGAAGACAAAGAATCATAGGAACATCATGTTAGGATAACTGAGGAAAATATTCTCAGAAATGGGTGTGTGGCATCGACTCCCTGGCCAATGGGCATGCTAGTGTTGAGTAAAGATGAGCCATGTAAGGGAAGATGTAGGACGTATTTTCAGATTTTATTTGGCAGAGGCAAGAAGAGGGGGAAGAACAAGACCTGAATCTTGTTGACAGCGGACCTATCACGATATAAAAGCACGCGCATACACTTTTCCAATAACTTGACTCCTTCTTCAAAGGTTAAATTTTCATGCCACTCATCACGGAGAATTGGCCTTGCAAGATGATTTCCAAGCCCTGTTGCTACATGATTGTCTTCAAAATTAATGCCAATCATGTTGACCTGGATAAGATTCACAAAATTGAATAAGCTTGTGGGTAACTCACTGTGAAACCAAATAAAAGACAAACCAATGTATACCATGCCAAGGTACTTCTGCCCATTTTTCACACCACCAAGTACAAGTGAGTTCCACAATGGGTTGAACTTGTTACGCCTATTATACATCACACGAGTTAAATAGTTATGTACTTCCTTGGGCCCCAGAGAGTTCCCATCATCCCACATGTTGTCATAAAGGCTGCAGCAGTAAAAAGTCAAAACAAACAGTCACACAAGAATGTTGAAATTTATCACGTAGAAAAGAATGGAAGGAAAAATACACAGATGTAATCTTTACCTAAATATTTGAAACAAAATAAAATATAACTGCCATGAACGGGAAAGAAAAGCATATGCAAATCATTTACCTAAATGGATCCTTTTGTGCTTCACTTATTTGAGATAACAAGTGCTCACTTAAGCAACAAAAAAAAGTGATTCCTTAAGTAACAAAATAAATACATAAACAAATAAACAGTGCTTACATAAGCTCATCAAGGTAGTTTAGAATCTCCTGAAAGTCACTTATTTCCCCACTGGCACCAAGAAGAGAATGTTTTCCAATAGGCTTCAAACGATCAATACTCTTGTACCGTAGGGTAGAACCATAGGAACCTATCAGTATATCCATCATTGAAATGAGATGCAGAATGAGCCCAGTACTTAAACGAATCAG
This sequence comes from Pterocarpus macrocarpus, assembly GCA_031439585.1. Classification (NCBI taxonomy): domain Eukaryota; kingdom Viridiplantae; phylum Streptophyta; class Magnoliopsida; order Fabales; family Fabaceae; genus Pterocarpus; species Pterocarpus macrocarpus. Next base: position 45,383,380 of record CM062516.1, read on the forward strand.
AACTATGCATTCCTGACACAGAAACCAACTGCTAGACCAGAACTTGTAACAAATCATCACAACTCATTTTTCCAGCTAAAAACTCTCTCCAAAAGCGAAGTGAATGTCCATAAGAATCAGATTCAGATGCCATAGAGACATAGAATCATCGATACGAAGATAAACTACGTACTTATAACAGCAACATGTCAAGAAAAAGTTAACTCCAAATAGCCCCCACTAAGACACTAAGTACCAGAACAAAAGTACAATAGCAACAAGAAGAACACATATCTTATTTCTACCAAAGCAACAATAACAACTAAGCCTTGTTCCGCTAAGTGGGGTCAGCTACATAGACCACTAGGGTCGACTATATAAATCAAACGACGCCATCTGTCATAAATCATGTTTACTTTCAAAACATAAATTATGTTAATTTCTACCAAAGCATAAGAATAATAATAATAATAAACTTTAACTTGACCATAATCATATCATACAATTCCACCAGAGAAGCTAAAAGTTAACTGAAACAAATCCAATTTCTAACGACAACAAAGAAACTGAATTTCAGTATTTCACAGACTCTTTCTTACCTCCCATGTCAGCAGCCATAAGAACCCCATCTTTGTATTTGAGGGCAACCACAGAGGTTCCAGTTACATATGGGTACCTAACGAGTGAAAATCGAAATTTAGGGTCAATAACCCTTCTCTTTTCTACATGAAAACAATCAGTGACTGCTAAATTGAAACGAATAATCAAATTGCTGCGTTGAAATTTTCAGATAAAGGAATAAGGATCGATGGAATAGGGAGTACATACAGAGTTCTCTGTGTATCAGCCGCTACTGAGTCTGAGTTTGAGGCCATCGTAGTGAGTAAGAAAAAAATTGCAGAGGGAAGAAGGAAGCAAGGGAGGCAAAGAGTAAAGGACGGGATGGAAAGAACGACGTCGTTTACAAAGTTTATTTCTCTTTTCTCAAGAAACGCCCGCAGAGTGGAAACCAAAAATTTCTCAGCTTCTTTAGACCCAAAAAAAAAAAAGAAAAATCAGCTTCTTTTAATCTTAAAATTAAAATAAACGCTTACTCCATACTTTAAATTTTTTTTGGGTTTTTCTATCATTTTTTTTTTTTGGGTAGGAAGAGAGGATTGAATGTTTGCATTTTTGAAAGATAACAGGTATTTATTGGGAAAAAATAAAATAAGATACGTCATTGAAGTTTTTGAAATTAGAGGATGGTAGTATATATTATTTCAATTTAAATTACAGGTCTCATCCTTTGTTGCACAAAATTTAATTTCTAAAATGTTTATAATTAATTAATTGAAATTATTTTTTATAAATTTCTAAAAATATTATGATAAAATGTATATTACTAATATAATATAATTAGAGCCTGGGATCAGTTTTTTTAGAAAAAAAAAGTCTTTGTTTTTCAAATAAAAAATATCTTTATAAGATTTTAAAGATATTTGAATATAATTTTAAAAAAAAAGTACTTATAATAAAAAGGTTAATTTACTACGTTTTTTTTTAAGTTAATAACACTTAGTTTTTAAAAAATGCAAACACACAAGTGATTTTTAATAAAATTATCTTCAAAAAAATTCTTTATTTTTATTAATAATTATAATTCGTATACTCTTCTTTTTATTCAAATATGCTTATAAGTACTTTTAAGAATTAAAAGTATTTTTTAAATAGTCTATTTAAATATAAAATAAATTTTTCTAAAAAATAAAATTCTACTAATTTTTTTTTTAAAAAAGTCCTTTTTCTTAGAAATTTATCCAAACACACCCTTAAAGTTGAAGTGAAGACATTTATTCAAAATCAAATTGGGATGAAATATAGTCATAAATGAATTGCATTTCTCGAGAGAGAACCAAATTTTAAACTTTAGAGAAGGCAATTATTAAAAAAACTTCTAAGTTATGACAATATTTAAGAGTAAAAATATCTTAAAGATAAAAAAAAAAAATTGCATGTAGTACAATAAACAGATGCTATATATTTCATATTAAGTTGAATTGGAACAAAATATGGTAGGAATTTATAGAGATGAATGTAATGTAAATAAACTTTTGTATCATTGTTTGAAAGTTATATGCTCTCAATTCATTTTATTTTCATTTTATTCCACCCAAATTGAAGGAGAAGAAAAATAGGGGCATCAAATGGAATGGAATAGATTTAATCTAATACCATATCATTCCATCTTTCTTTAAAATACACAAATAATTAAACCTAATATCATTTGATTTTATTTTATTGCACTACATTACTTTCTATCAATTCAAACATAGTTTAAAAGTCTCATGAGGAAAAAAAACAAAGGTTCATTTGTACAAAGGAGATGGACTTAGCACATAATTTTTTTATTTCGATTCCAATTTTTTAAATTTTAAATTAGCTTATGAAATCTTAAAATTATGATTGATTTGAGCAAAGAATTTGGAAATAGTCATCGGCATTAGCAATGTTTTTGTTAATTCATATCTTTATCTTTCTATTCGATGGCAGTGATGGGAGTTGAATTTAGTTCATATTTTACCTAAAAAAGGAGGAAGGTAAATTAGTGAGCCACATTACACTTACCTTATCTTTTACATTTGTTTGTGTGCCAATCCTTGTTTCAGCCTCTGTCAAAAGTGTGACAACCTGGCTGATTTTTTTCATCTCTAAGTAATTGTAGTTTGGTTCAAGTTGTTAGGAAATTAGGATTCATAGGTCAACCCAGATTAATGAAGACTCAAGGATGACCAAGGGATGTTTAATCAAAGGTGAGGGAGTTCTACTTCTAGCTCTGTTATCTTGCCTTCAAATAGAAGGCTGTGTAGAAAGAAATTCTGAGGAATAATTAAAGTCAAACATATGAAAGCTATTAGAAATGGTCTAATGATGAAGGACTTAACTAGTTAATACGAGATCCTTGATTCAAATTTCATTATTATTGATATACTAAAAGTAAAGTCAAATATATGAAAGCATGTTTACACATGCCTGAATAGTGGATTACTGGACAGCCAAAAAAGGGAATCCGTCACAGCAATACTCAAAAGTATATTATAGATATAATAATTGATTGCACGACACAAAGACTGTGAAGCACAAGTTTCATGACAAAAAATACACTGTAGTATATTACCCTAGAAAAAAAAAAAACTCTAGTGAGATCCAGAAAACAATCTTGTTTTCTGCTTCATTTTGTATTATTTTTTATTTTTTTTCCCTAGACACTGATATCGTGTTCTGTCGAGCAATTTTTTCCACACATAATAGTATAGCTCCTTTGGTTTGGGTTAAAATCCTGGGAGCAGAACATATACTTGCAGTGCCTTTTGGTTGGGATTTATGATCCTACTCAAATGTCATTTGTTCAGCTTCATGCCTAATCGATTCAAACAATGGTGAAGATAAGTAACGCTCTCCACAACTGGGAAACACCACCTGCATGGCAACATGCACATTTTCACATAAGGGCTTAATTAAACTGTTTATCCAAACGGGGCCGAAGTCATAGTCAGCATGCAGCAGTTCTACAGCATACATTAAGTAATTTTTGTAAATTTGTAGAAGATAGTCATCTCATAATTCCTGTCTAATAAACTCATTGAGGATTACAACTTACAACAATGAGCTTTCCTGCATTCTCAGGTCTCTTCCCCACCTTTATTGCAGCTGCTGCTGCAGCTCCTGATGAAATTCCCATCTGCCAAAAAAAAAAAATCATATATATATATAATCAGCGTGAAAAATAATAATTTGAAAAGTTACAATAAGAGATTTATTTAATAGGAATAAGTGTATAGAAACTAATGCAAAACCACTAAAAGAGCCACATATCATCATTTCCATACCAACAAACCTTCTTTTAAGGCAAGCTGCTTGGCAGTTTCTATTGCTTCTTCACTTGATATCTGCAACAGAATACACATTAGTGACCAGAAGAGCAAACACTATGTGATTATATTGTAATCGATGTAGAGCCTTGTAAGTCTTAAGCCCATAATAGGAAAGTTTGTTTAATCCCAAGATTATGCCTAGGATTATGGCCTACAATTGAGGCCCTGATTTTTATTTTTTTTTCCCTCGAGCAATTCACTCTTCACTGATATGAAAAATGTTAAGAGAGCCAAAAACTTTGCTAGAATTTGTTAAGATGAATGTGGCATACTTATTAACTTTTGAATGAATAAGTGGGTCATATATCACTTCATTTCATCCAACAACCATCATGATTTTTGGCAAATCTTTGTGACTGTCTAACATTGCTCTTCTTCTATTAGATTGTTTCAAGAATCATAAATTCAGATTAATGTGCTTCACTGTCATTGCAGATTCATGTATCACTCACAAATGATGGACAACACTTGCCCAGAATTCGCAATTCCTTCAGATCGTAAGTAGCAGTTTTCATATATTTCCCAGGAGACAACAAAGTACAAACTAACTATATTCTTTCAAAAACAATACCAGTCATTTTACAATTAGTGGGCACATAACTAAATTTCAAAAGACTAAGAAAATATAATTTGAAATATTTGCAAAATGCACCCACTACTGTTAGGCCATTACTAAACAAACATTCACTTCCATTCCTCCATATTGTTGAGTCATTCATTGTAACTGAGATGGATCTGCATATAATCTAAATATATTAAGATTATTAACACTAACAAATTACGAGACTACATGGCTATATATATGCATATAATAATATGGATATATACATATAGCCAGTTTCTGGATCAAAATTGAAAATTGAATGCCAATATGTTAGAGTTGAGAGCTACCTGAATGACTTCATCTAGGAGATTAACATCCAGTACGCCGGGAATGATACCATTACCGATCCCTTGGATTAGGTGAATGCCTTTGACATATGTGCAAATGTACAAAACAGTCAGTAAATAGCCTCAAATTGTTGTCTCGAAGTTCTTATTAATGCTTAAAGAATTTAACAATTTATAATTTCATCTGAACGAAAAAGATCACGTCAACAATTCTGCTGTCTACAAGATCAGCTTTGAACTTCCAAGTCCACACTTTAACAGGATCTCTCCTGAAGGGGAAGAAAACTTGCAGATGTCTAATTAAACTGCCTTAAGTTCAAGTATTGCTCAGAACCATTTTTAACAGAACAAATATAAAATAATATTATAACGTTGACTCCTCTCTACACTGGTAGATCCCTCCTCATCCAAGTCAACTTAACAAAGAAAATCATTGGTTCAAGCCATTTTCACTGCAGCATATGCACATAATCATCTTCCTCCAGAATACTCTCTTCTACGTGTAGCTATCTTTGCTGCTACAAGTATGCTATCATCTAGATCCACACCACATCATCCACTTCTTGCTAGCTGCATTAATGGATTCCCGCAACTTAGTGCTAGTGAATAAACTGCAAATCACCCCCTGCCTGCCACTGAGGATAAAGAGGAGCCCAGAACTTGTGCACTAAGATTCAGCAAAGTGGCGCATAGGATACGTTGAAAAAGGGTATGCACTCAAGAAAAAGAGGGTGAGGAAAGCATAGTGACTTGGCTCAATACCCCATATACACATTTTTGATCTTCACAGAAATTCAGTGTGTAGGATAAGACAAATTTAACATCATTTGCCAACCCCATATACATATTGATAATTGTAAGTGTATTACCACTTGAGATAATAATAAAAGGACTACAGTACCCCTTAATACTTATAGCTCGTGATTCCGGTTCCCAAAATGATAAGATAGCAAAGTATCCTGTCCTTATCCATAACACTAGTCCATGACCAATGACAACTCAATTTGAAAAAATCAAAAAAGAGACAGCGCATATGCATGATGGCACAATCACCTGGCTTTCCTCCACTCAGGACTGCACTTTCAACCGGTTCTACACCATACAGCTAGGGTGAAAAGGACAACAGAAACATGAAGTTAGCTTTAATATTAAGAAATCGAGATATTCTTAGGTGTTATTTGAGCAAGAGATTTTTCTTCCTCTAATTTATATACTGTTTGCTATAGTAGTGAATGTGGACATCTTTGTTTCTTTAACTACCAACATTTATTGACATAGCAAATAGAAAATAGATCAGAGCAAAAAAATTTCTCTTACTTCAAAAACACCTAACAATTTCTCTTTTAAAAAAAAAAAAACTTGGTTCCCTCATCCTCCACTTCAGCCCACAAAGCATGCATGGTAAACAAGTGAACCTTGATGTTCGGGTTTCTCTCCTTGAGGAAGCTCCCAGCACCAGTTATTGTACCCCCAGTTCCTATCCCTGCAACCAAAGCATCAACTTTCCCTCCAGTGTCTCTCCATATCTCAGGGCCAGTGGTCTCATAATGAACCTATAAGGAATAAGAATTGTCAATGACAAAATAATAGGCTGCAATGCAACTCTTCTCAACACAGTGACTAAATATGGAAATATGAATGAAGAAATTCTTGCATAGGTATAAAAATAACATCTTATATTTAGATGAGTAATATTATTTATATCACTTTTATAAATATATTTTAAGGGACTCCTTCAGGTGTCAAGGTATTCGTTAAACATTGATTGCAAGAAAAGTTGAGACCCACTCTTAACCAATGTTTAAAGGATACCTTAAGATATCTCTTTAAAAATGTCCTAAAATAGTGCAAATAACATTTCTCTGTTTTGACACACTCACAGTCACAAATAACATTTGGCTCCACCAACTTTGCTCAAGTCCAAGATATACTAACTTATTTCTTGGTCCATTGAGTTTATTGTGATTGTGCCTAATCATGTGTTTAGAATTCTTCATATGAATGCAAAATATACCTTCGGATTGGCAGGATTATCAATCTGGCGGAGCATAATACTCCCTGGCGTTTTTGATATTATCTCCTCAGCCTTCTGAAGAACTGCAATAGTTCCTTTCTCAGGGTCTGTTAGATACACCTCAGCCCCAAAGGCTCGAAGTACAATTTTTCTTTCAAGACTCACAGAAGCTGGCATAGCCACTATAACTTTATAGCCCTTCAATGCTCCTATGAATGCCAATCCAATGCCGGTGTTACCACTTGTAGCCTCAACAAGAACACTCTTTTTCAACAATAGGGACAACACAATAAGAACTTTAAGAGCCGCACTTCAATATTTATGAGCAGTAAAATTTTCAAATATGAATAGGAACATACACATTGGCTAAGATGGATGATTTATGGACTGAGAAAAAGTCATAAAACCATGGTTGAAGGGCATGTAATGAAATAGAATTTGAATAAAGATTATATGTCCAAAATCCAAATAAAAACTATGCCTAGAAATGCAAAGCTGCATTTTGACAGGCCTAGAGGTCACATAGATAATGTGTAGATATGTAAAACTTTAACATGACTAACCTTTCCAGGTGTAATGAGACCTTTATCCTCAGCATCTTTAATCATGCTAGATGCTAACCTGAATGCCAAAAAGATTATCATCACAAACTTTTAAATGAAGATTCTAAAATCTTACGACTCCATACAGTTCTACTTTGTAAAATGAAGGAATCTCATACCTATCTTTGACACTGGAGCAGGGTTGCATGGACTCTAGCTTAGCAGCAATACGGGCAACACATCCATCCGCGATTTTGTTCAGGTATACCATTGGGGTGTTACCTATTAACTGCACAAGTAAAAGGGAAGAAGATATTATTAATATTTTTAACTAAACATAAAGATAAATGGAAAATGCTAGAAAGCCATAATTTTTGTCCAAATTTATTTCTCATGATATGTTATACAAGTTGACTTTTGAATAGGCACGTAGGCTGTAGCACTTTATTGCATACAACGACCACTCTTATTTATTTATTTATTTTTGAGATTCTGGCAATTTTTTTCTGCCGATGTAACTCTATCGAGATAAAAAATGCTGCAAACAAGACAGAATAGTCAAGATGGTAAGGTAAAAGGTGGACAGACAAAAAAGTACTTATAGTGACTCCCTATTACTTCACGAGTAATGTTAGATAGACAGAATTTATTTGTTAGAATTGTTACAGAATTTGACACGATTCAAAGAAAATGGTTGAACAAGTCAAAGGGGGAAGACCACTTATCCATCTAAGAGAAAAAGTGTCACATTATTCTAATAAAAGTTCTAACAACAAAATTTTGACTGTATGGCATTTTCCTTACTTCAGTAACATCTTTCTTGATTGCACACTCTGGCTCCAATTCACCCATTCCAGAAGGCCTGCAAGCGGAACAAAGTGCACTAAGTAAGAAAATAGTTGAAAATATGACTAGACATTTAAGTAGGCCATATAATTCATCACCAAGGGGGCTGCAGAATAACAATGGGTAGTTCTACGAGATTGTTTCCCTATATAAACGACCTAGGCAAAGTCTTCCAGAAAACAGAAAGTTTGATTGTTGAATTCCTCTTGGCGTCAAAAGAGAAGCTAAGTGCTTAAATAAGCCTAACAACCAAGGCCACCGACGTATGAAAGCACCATAACAGTTCAATTAACCAATCGTGTCCCGAAAGAGAAACAAACACAATTTAATAATTGAGCATATGTATCCATCAAAATAATAATAATAATAATAATAATAAAATAAATAAATAAATAATTGAGCATACGTGAACCAAATACTCACAGCTTGAAACAGCCCAATTGGGAGACTAGAATTAACAAGTGACCAGAAAACCAAACCCAAAGTATTTGAATTGAATGGAATAAGTTATCCATATCTATCTCCAAAAGCATGAAATGGGTCCTGCTTGTCTTGGCACGGCCATGGTTGGTTTTAGATAAGGAGATATCTAAGCAGGTAATAGGTGGCTCCAAAAAGCCACTAGGAGTAGTGGGAATTATTTTATAAATTAATATAGCAACTTGCAAATAACAATCTCTCTTGGCCGTATCTGTAACTGTTCACTTGTTGTGTCTTTAACGTGGAGAACCCAAAATGTTGAAAACCAGCAAGTTTAAGAAACTCACAGAAGAACTAAGTAAATCACTCAATTCAAATAATTCAGTGATACTGAAAACCAAGAGTTTTCTTTCGATAAAGGGTCACCATTTTGACTCTTGCTACATTTCAGCAACTTACAAAACGAGAGTGATATGTGAAAGGAACTTATGTTTATATATAAGGAAACAAAGTTATATATGCAGTACACCGTGGAACAAAAATCTGAGGAATTAGAATACAACGTTGTAGTTTTTGTACATGTTCCCTTGGAGTTTTCTCATACTTCCTCAGCAAGAGAATCCAATATGCACTTGAAATTTAATAAATGTTTTGTCTTGCATTATGGTCCTGTGTTTTAGGTAGGTCCGTGAACAAGACAGACAGAATGAATAAATGAATGAAGTACTAGGAGGCTGGGACCATCAACGAGAAACAAGTAATCTTACCAATAAGGTCTTTGGACAGGGAATAGCATAGTGTTTGTCCCACATTGTGTAACTCTAAAAGGAGAAGCAGAGTTAGTGACTAAAAACTGTTAGCGAAACCTACTTAGCAACCAACTTTCCTGGAGGGGTTTAATGGGCGATCAAGAAAGCGCATAGCCTAGGCTTGTAACCTCCATTGCACTTAGGAGGGGTGCAAGCCTAAGGTCTTTTCAAGTAGGAGAGCCTACGTCATAATTTGTGGTAGTGGGATCTTTTGCATGACTCCTGATTATTATTATCATAATATATTTTCTAAACTGTTGTTGCTTTATACTATTACTGATAAATATTGATATTGATATTGATATTGTTGTTATCATAATATTTTAAACTATTGTTGCTTTATACTATTACTGATTTTAAATATTGATATTGATATTGATATTGATCATATTAATATTTTTAACCGTAATTGCTGGCAAGCTTATCTGTTGCTTTTGTTGGTAGATGTGTATCCGTGACTAATTTGATATCAGCAAATTTTATATGATAATACAACAGCTAACGACTTTGACAAGAATAATATTAAAAGTGCTAATTGATTCTTAAGAGAAGTGGTAATTGGTACAAACCAAAAAATTATAATTTTAAGGGTGAATTACACTAATTTTTTCTGAAATTTAGTATAATTATACTCGATATTTTTTTATTTATAAATAATATACTGAACAAAATAAATTAAAAGAGTATCAAATATAATTACACTAAACCTCATATGAGGTAAGTGTAATTCACCGTAATTTTAATAGTGTTATTGATTCTTAAGAGAAGTGTTGATTGGTACACACTAAAAAGCTACAAAAGACGGCACAGAATCAATCAACCAATCATATTTATAAAGGGGAGAAAATCAAAGGATGGTTGAAACAACCAATCAGAATTATAAAGGGACGGAAATCGCCACGTGGTAAAAATTCAATAGAGATAAAAGTCACGAAAATTTCCTTTTATGCAAGTCGTACCAAACCGTTTACTTAATGTTTTAAGAGAAATACTTTTTTAAAAATAAAAGTAGAAGTAAAAATAAAAAAATATTTTTATATTTAAATATAATTATAGAAATAATTTTTATTAAAATTAAAAATTATTAAATTATTTAAATATAATAAATATAAAAATATTTTTTCTTATAAAATTGTAATTAAAAATATCGAGAGAGAATGAAAATGAGAGTAGGAAGAAAGTGATCTTTTTTAAAAATTTTAAAAATAAAATTATAATTGAGTAAAAAAAATAATTACTAAATTTAGAAAACAATATTATCTCTCTTTCACTTTTGAAAGAAACATTTCTCTATCTATTTTTTAAAATAATAGGAAAATTAATTATTTTTTATTTTTATATTTTTTAGAAGTTCAAACAAACAACATTAAAGATTTTATAAGTATACCTTTTAGAAAAAAATTGACAAAACAAATATTACTTTTTTTTGTTGAGAAGCACAAACAAATGCAACCTATATTCGCACCATCCAGCATTTCTAAATTTTAAAAAATGCAAACTAATCTTTCTATAATTGTTGGTTAAGTTTGTTTACCTACCATTTCTAGTTTGGTAATAGACTAATCGCCATTGCCGTGTCATGAAATTGCTCTTCCGAGAAGAGCTACATGCTTCCTTGCCGGAAAAATATGTTCTCGATATCTTAAGCACTACAACAGGAAGTACAATAATTTGCTAGTAGATGGAAATTAAAGGGTTGAGTCGCACAAAAAATCTCCTGCAGCCTCATGTGAAAAATTCTGGTTTCAACCCATTCCATGACCACATACCACACAGTAGCGTGGTCAGGCCACATGAAGCTAAGGTTGTTTTATTTTTACACCTTGACAGATAGGACAACGAAGACATTGTGCACTAACTTCTGCATAATCAAGCTAACTGACAGAATTAATATATTACCTGAGAATAAACTCAATACATTGCGGTTAGCATTAGTTCGTTACTTTGGCTACTGGTACTTAGGGACTAATCATGGTTAGTTGACTGACATAGTTAACACTGCTGTATATAAGATTCAATCTCAGGAAAACTTTGAGTGAAATAGGATCTCACCATGCGATCTTGAGAGAAAATTTCCTCCTAAAGCTGAGATCTCGAAGAACATCTGCTTGAGAGTAACGCTCCTTAATGTCTTCCGAGTTCCATACAGCAATTGCTCTATCCGTGAATACTATGTTCTTAGGGATGTCAGGAGGCACTGCACGCATGATCCAAGAGATTAACAAGGCATTGCGACATTGCCAGGCACTGAAAGTAGGATCATCTTCATCCGGAATTGACATTGATCCATCTAAAAGCTGCAATTTATTCTCTTTAACCAAGGCCATTTTCATGGATATGCTCCACGAACCGTAATTTGTGTCATTGAGAAAAAAGTAAACGCAAGAACCAAAGCAGGCTTTTTCATTTGGTTGCAAAAGGGAAGTGTTTGATGGATCGTTGTTGTATTCGGCCTTGGAAGAAGGATGGCAGAAGAAGAAATTTCAGAGTGTATATTAGAAGTGAATAGTGATACAAACAAAAACTGCAGAGAGAACTGGAAAGTGGAAACTGAGAGATTATTCTTGACTGAAAGAATACAATCTGATGTATGACTTGTGAGATTGAGTGGCACTATTTCAGTTAACTAACCATGACTATTAACCATGATTAATACCTAACTACCTGTAGCTAAACTATCTAACTAATGCTAACTGAAACTAACTGTCAATAACTAACATGAAGTTACATTTGTACTAAGATTATTCTCGTGTAATATAACATGCATGAAATGCAACACACACTGTCAAGTCTCGTTCTGGAAGTTGAATTCTATCTTATAGATATACAATTACAACTACTTCCCCAATGATACTTCGAAACAATCGTGTTTTCCTCTTTGCTTTTGTATAATCTTAAACACTGTCGCCATGTTCTGTCCAGCAACACTGCCATGCACATAATAGCAAGCTCCTTTTGCTAAGGTCAAGATTCCAATTGCACAATAACCTATACTGTCAATGAAATTTTAGGCTTTATTTGGGAATTGGGAGGGAAAGGAAAAGGAAGGCATCAAAGGGAAAGGAAAAGGGTTAAAAGGTATGTCTTCCCCTTGTTTGGGAGTGTAAAAATCGTAAAAGAAGAAAATGGAAAATCTGTAGTGTAATTTTACAATCTAATCCTTTACTAAAATAATTAAATATAATTAATATTTATAATAATAGTAATTTTTGAAATTGATTACAACCCACAACAACTCCCCACTAAAAACCTCCCACTTTGGGGAACTAGAAAATGGAGGTGATCGACGGCTCAAAGGGTCTAAAGAAAACCCTCAAATCCCTTACCTTCCTCAACTTATCACTCCCAAATAAAGAGAAAACTTCTAAAGCCATTCCCTTCCCTCCCTTTCAATCTAGAACTCCCATACACATTCCGCTTGAAATTATTTTTACTTTATAGGTTTATTTAATTAATAAGTGCTTATGAAGCATTTTGATTCTGTTTGTATGCGTTTGTCAAAACAGCTTTTGAATCCATACAGAAGGTAAAATAATTTAGGCGGTATCTGTTTTGTAATAATTTCTAATTCTAACCAAGTTAATAGTCTATGGAAATTTCATTTTCACATGGACACCTCGCGAAATATCTATCCAAACATTATTCAACTTATTTTAGATTACACTTAGTCATATGTCAAATGTCAAATACCTATTAAGAAAATTATCCAAATGGGACCTTAGTCAAATGTCATTTGTTCAGCTTCGTGCCTAATGGAATCAAACAGTGGTGAAGATAAGTAACGCTCTCCAAAACTGGGAAATATCACCTGCACAACAACAGAGTAAATAACATTTTTCAGCATTGATATTAAAGTAATGATCAGCACTCAGCAGTTCTACCGCAAATACAACAACTAAGCCTTGTCCTATTAGGTGGAGTCAGCTACATGGATGAGGCAAATATTAAGTAGTTTTTGTAAATTTGTAGCATAAAATCATCTCATGATTCCCGTCTAACAAAATTATTGAGGATTATAAACTTACAACAATGAGCTTTCCTGCATTCTCTGGTCTCTTCCCCAACTTTATTGCAGCTGCTGCTGCAGCTCCTGATGAAATTCCCATCTGCAAAAGTATCATATGGCCAGGATGAAAAATAATTACAAGCATACTAGCAATTATAAATGTTCACAGTTCATATTTAATACAAATAACTGTATTGAAACTGCTGTAAAGCCAATAACAAGAACCACGAATCGTTTGCTACCGTACCAGCAAACCTTCTTTCAAGGCAAGCAGCTTAGCAGTTTCAATGGCTTCTTGACTTGAAACCTGCAGTACATAAAACCTTGTCGGTCAAAACAGAATCCCTTGTATTAGTAGCCAGCAGAGAAAACATTATGTATATCCTATAAAATCATAATGTGTTTCAAGAATCAAAGATTCGGAATTAATGTGCAACACTATAATTGCAGATTCATGTATCACACATAAGATGTAATACATGTCCAGATAAGGAACTCAACTATTCATATAATACACGCTGATCAGTCCGGATTTCCTATCCACTTACCCAGGCCCATCACAACACACATGTGCAGTAAATCCCCCTCTCCTCATTCTGGCCACCAATCTCTCACCCCTTATCCATGCCTTGACAATTGCCTCACATTAATGGCAGGTACCTCACCCAACCCCTATAAATACCATAGCATGGGCAAGTATTAGACAAGCTCATCTCAACCTAGATACTAAACACGGCAGAGGCTGTAGGGTCCCGGTTAAGATGGGGACCAAGTTGATTCAAGTGATATAAAATTAATAAAAATGAGTAAGATTACATCTTTATCCAAGTTTTGTTCTTTCTCTCCACCTATTCTTCCTCTCTCATTTCTCTGTGCCAGTGCCCTCCGCAGCTACTTAAAACGTTCCGCCGCATCACGCACCTCCACTTCGAGCTCCACACCTTTGGCGGCGCCGTTGACAACAAGTTCCTCAAGTGGAAAGCCATCGCCATCGACGTCGGGAGAAGAAGAACGACCGGATGATGAACCGATGCCACCGTTGCCGCTGTTGATGCCGAACGACGAGTTCAAGTCACGGATCATGTGGATGATCTAGTGCTTGATCGCAGCGTCGGCGAGGCACTTGCTGAAGTAGATGCTGGCGCAGTTTCCGACACTGAAGAGGACGAGATCCGAGATCCGAGGGATTCGCTGAAGCAAGAAGGCGCAATGGAGCTGTCGGCGAAGCGCGTGGTGCTGGTCGTCAGGATGAGGATGTGGTACCACTGTCGCAGCTGATCGGAAAGTTCCTTCACAAGCAGAGAGCCTCCGGCGAGATCTCATTGGACATGGACATGGAGGAGCCCCAGTGCTATGACGTCGCCGGTGGAGGAGTCGCTGGCGGTGGTGACGAGAAAGAGGGCTGTGGCGGTGGTTTTTTTGGAGGAGGAGGGACTGTTGGTTGAAAGAAGAAATAAAAAAAAAAAAAAAAAAAGTAATATAGGTAGTATGATTTTTAATAAATATTTAAAAAAATATATGTGTTGTTATAAAATTTTTTTTATATAAATAAAAAATTAAATCCCAACCTATAAAAATTTAATAATTAAAATTTAAAAATCCAATTGATCTAAAACTTGATAGGACCATAACAGCCTCCGCCTACTAAACATCCCCCTTCACCTTTAGTTAAGACAACATCAGAAGCCAAGGTCCTCATAGCCATAGGGTCCAAGAAAATGTAAAAACAAAGCTTTGTGAAGATTCAGACATGATTGCCAAACTTGTCACATGGACAAGCATGTAAAGTATACAAAAATGAAGAGCTGCATAAAAGCTCAGGCACACACAGAATATGCTCAACCCAATCTCAGTTGAAATAAGATCGTAAGCCCTTTTTCTTGTCTCAAGATCATCTCACTCTAAGCTCATGAGCTACTCTAGCTCAATTTATCAAGCTCAAATTCTATACCAGGAGGGTCCATAACGCTTCAAACTGGATTTTGTCCTGTTCAGTATCATATGGAGAGACAATAATAAAATAATCATCTTCTGAGTTTTCCTTGTATCTTTTTGCTTAATGTTTGATGGATTAATGCAGAACCTTTTCTTGCGACTACTTCACATCATAAGAAACAGAAATATATTTCCCAAGGAGATGACAAACTATTTTCTTTTTCCCGAAAAATAACAGTCACTTAAGAATTATTGGGCGTATAATAATCTAATCAAATAAAATAAAAGGTGAAAAGTTTATAAAATACCTTCAATACAAGTAGTAAAAAAATATTAACTTCCACTACTCTATACTGCTAAGTCATTCAATGGTAAGTGAGATAGATCTTCATATAATCTAAACAAAATTATTTCAGTATATTCACCGAAAAATACAATAACAAATTATAAGACTGTATTTGACCACAATAAATAGTAAGATTGTTACAAAGCACAGAATCTCAATAGTCCAAAGAAAAGTAAATGGCCAGTTTCTAGATCAAAATTAAAAAATGAGTTCTAATATATTAGCATTAGCAGTTACCTGGATAACTTCATCTAGGAGATCAACATCCAGCACATGGGGAATTATACCAGCACCAATACCTTGGATTAGGTGCTTACCTTTGAAATGTGAGGAAATGGACAAAACAGTCAGAAAACAGCCTCAAGTAGTTGCCTAAGGACTTGCTTAAGATTTAGGAACAAAATTTTAAGAATTTATGCAAAACATCAGAATAAAAAACAGATTTTAGCAACTCAACTAATAAGTAATAGCAATGATGAGTAGCTAGATTAAAGTCAATGATCAACAGCAGGACTGAGTCCAGCTTCAAATTGTGCTGGCTGAATTTAACGGGATATCCAGACGAAAAAAACACTTGCAGATGTCTAATTCTGCTCCCTGAATTTCAAGGTTTGTTCTGAGCCCTTTTTGACATAACATTAATTCTAATGCTGGTCATGAAAGATACACATATCTCACAGTTTCCAAAGGATGCTTTTCTTCATGGCCAACTTCAAGAAACAATGTAAATGAAATAACCACCGCACTTAAGGCTTCACATTGGTTTTCGTAGTGACAGCCTATTAATTACTTATCTCTCATGGAATCCAGAGCCATATTCCAGGTCTAAAGACATTGAAATTGACCTGCACTTTGTGAATAGGTAGCCATAGGTTCTGTCCAAGTTCAATAAATCTGCATCCAAGAACAGATAGCAGAATTGCTCACGAAGAGTCTTCCTGACGCAAGGCTTCATTGTCTTCAATCAGTCCAATTTTGGACTTGGCTCCAATTCTCTTCTTCAGTACATATAACAAATGTACTTCCATATATTGTGATACAGTGATGAAAATAATATAACAAATGAGTCTTGGATCCCTTGACTTCTAAATCTTCCATGAACACCATGAGAGAGCCCCACACTTAACACAATGAAATAGCAATAGAAGACCAGAAAGAAATATACAGAATGGTAAAATCACCTGGCGGTCCTCCATTTAGGACTGCACTTTCAGCTGGTTCCACACCATACAGCTAGGTAGAAAAAGCAGCAAAAATAATGAAGTTAGCACAAACAAATATTAGGAAAACTTGTTCCCACGTTCATTCAATCACTCTCATCACAGAAAGCATGCATGGTGAATAAGTCAACCTTGATCTCCGGGTTTTTCTCCTTGAGGAATTTCCCAGCACCTGCTACTGTACCCCCAGTTCCTATCCCTGCAACCAAAGCATCAACTTTCCCTCCCGAGTCTCTCCAAATCTCGGGGCCAGTGGTGTCGTAATGAATCTACAAGGATGACAAATTAACAGGCTGCAATTTTTCATAACCTAGCAACCAAATTAGGGAACATGAATGAAGAGAGTACCTTTGGATTGGCAGGATTTTCAAATTGATGGAGCATATAACTATTAGGAGTCTTTGCTAAGAGCTCTTCTGCCTTCTGAAAAACCCCATCAACTCCTTTGGCAGGGTCTGTCAGATACACCTCAGCTCCAAAGGCTAACAACACAACTTTTCTCTCAAGACTCACATAAGATGGCATAACTACTAAAAGTTTGTAGCCCCTCAATGCTCCTATGAATGCCAATCCTATTCCGGTGTTGCCACTTGTAGGCTCAACAAGAACAGTCTTTTCAACCATCAGTCAAAAAGATTAAAATTGTTTAGATTATACACTCAACAATATGGACAGCACAATTAGTGCCTGAAGATTTTTGTCCAAATAATCACAGGCCTGAGGCCCCACAGAGAATCTCTAGATAAGTAACTTTAACATTACTAACCTTTCCAGGTGTAATGAGGCCTTTTGCCTCAGCATCTTCAATCATGCTCAATGCTATCCTGAGTGAGAGAAAAAGAGCATCATCACTACAATATCTCAAATTAAAAATCCGTAAACCTTACAGCTCCAAACAGCTCTAGTTAGAGAAATGAAGAGACTCCATGCCTATCTTTGACACTAGAGCAGGGTTGCATCGACTCTAGCTTAGCGGCAATACAGGCTACACAACCGTCCACTATGTTGTTCAGGTACACCATTGGAGTGCTCCCTATTAACTGCACGAGGAAGAGAAGATAATTATTAATTTTTTTTTAACTAAACCTATAGATGAAAAATTCTGCAAGCATGTGGTAACATTTTGACAGAAGAAACATTACTTCAGTGACATCCTTCTTGATTGCAAGCTGTGGCTCCATGTCACCCATTAAAGAAGAAGGCCTGCAAGCAGGACGAAGTGAAAAGATAAGAACTAAGAACATAGTTGAAAATGCAAATAGACATTTAAGTATATCATACAATATAATTGATCACCAACAAAAACAAGCTCTGCCTACTAGTTCCCTAAACATGTTATGAACAAGTCAGTCAAAAAATTCTTTCAGAAAACAAAAAGTTTGATTGTTTGACTCCTATTGGATTTTAAAGGGAACCAAGACGCTCCGACAGAAGAAAGCACAACAGTTGTTCAACTAGCTAGTCATTTCCTGATAGAAAATAAAGAGCAATTAACTGATTCAGCACATATGATGATTGGAAAACTATTATTACCAAGTAGAACTTCAGTTGTTATGCCTTCAATTACGGGAAGCCAAAATGTTGCGAACCAGGAGAAAGATTCTGACTCTGACTCACAAAAGAATAACTATATCTAAACAATTTAACTTGATATTTTAAGATTTTTGATGGATTTGTCTGCACGTTATCGTTTGTTATTAGCCTTATATGCAATTTTTCCACTAGCTTGACGAATAGGTTTTGAATAGTGGACGCAAACTAAATAAATATATAAATGAATATAAATATTAGATATTTTAGTTTTTCAAGAGCATCTCACCTGCCAACTAGATATAAAATTAATAATAAAATATAAAAAGATTAATAACGATCACTCAATTACTATTTATCTTATAGTGCTTGTCCCAACGGGGATCCTAATGGAACAATTGAAATGAGATATTAAAACGGAGTCATTATCACGATTTTTTTTAAATGGGAAAACATTAGAAGAACTCTTTTATTTTATAAAATAGCTTTCGCAAATCAGATTGGAGTTTGGAGTATATTATGCACAAGAAAAACCAGGAACTGAGGTGCGTTTGTTTCAACTTTTTTTTGACAAAAAAGTTTTTTTTTTTATATAAATTATTCATCTAAGCTTTTATTTAATATTTAAAAAAAATTATTATCAATTTTTAAGTGAAAGTTAAGATAAGTATCTTCTATCAAAAGTGATTTTTTATTAAAAATTCTCCTTTTTAGTTCCCAAAATCCTAAAACAAATGCATTCTTAATTTCATGGATTTAAATCCTCTAAAATTAATGAAACAAGTAAATTAAAAAAAATTAATTTTGATTTACGGGAATTGTCTACTTCTACACATCCCTAGTGCAATAGAAAAATCAAAATCACGTTGTTTTTGAAGAAAAAAGTTAAGTGAACACAAAATCAATTTCTTTTTTTGCATAAGATTTTTAAGATAGGCTAAATTATATGATAAGTCCTTATAAGCCTTATGATACTTAGGCCTAGTTTGGTAGTGCTCTCTGAAGAAATATTCTGACTTATGAGAAGTATAAGCTAACTTTTTTTATGTGATAAATCAAAAAGTTGGGGTGCTTTTGCTGCTGGCTTTTGAGAGCTAGGGGGTGTTTTTAGAAGCCCTCATAAGATGCTTGGTTCGGTATTGCTCTCAAAGAGTTATAATAGTATTATTTGGTAAAATAATGTAAAAATTATTCTAAATAAGCAGAAACTACAAAAGTAATATTTGGTAAAATTGCTATTAATATTTAAAATGATTATAATGGTTATAAATACTAAAAAGAATAATTTCTATTTTTAATGTCATTAAATAGAGTAATGTTATATTAGTCTTTTAAATTTTCGAGAGCATAAGCCAGCTCCGAAAAGCACCCCATGAGGGCTCTTGAGGCACCCCCTAACTCTCAAAAGCCAGGAACAAAAACACCCTAGCTTTTCGATCTATCAAACAGAAAAAATTGGCTTATGATTTTTATAAGCCAGAGCACCCATTCGAAGAGCAGTACCAAACTAGGCCTTCGGAGCTGATTTGTGCTCTCCAAAATTTAAAAGACTAATATAACTTTACTCTATTTAATGATATTAAAAATAGAAATTATTTTCTTTAGTATTTGTAACCATTGTCATCATTTTAGATATTAAGCGCAATTTTACCAAACACTACTTTTGTGGATCTACTTATTAAGAGTAATTTTTATATTATTTTATCAAATGATACTACTATGACTTTTTGAAAACAGCTTTTAGAGAGTCGAGAGAGTTCAGCAGCTTTTAAAAGCCATAATAATACAAAACCAAGTCTTAGGATAGGATAACCATGCTTCAACAACCTTTGTTATTATATAAAATTTCCTTTAAATAAAATCTTTAAATTATCTGAAACAAATTTATTTGAACCTAGAAACTGAACCCTTTTTCAGTTGAACACTGCAAAATGATAATTAGATAAAGTGCACATGATTTATCTAAACAAAATAAAGATCATAAGTAAATTCAAGGGGTAAGTAGCTAAGTTCAAACATAACAAAATTCAAACTAAGTTAAAACAATTTAAACATCTTTCATTTTTGTTTTTGTTTTTACATTTTTTTATCGAATTTAATTTGTATATACTGTCAATATAAAAAGATTTTATATAAACATTTGATCATATATTATTATATTAATAAAAGTATTTAACTCAATCAACCACTATATTATAATCTTACAAGCACAAACATCTATTTAGATGATAATGTAAAACTATTTTATACTCTTAGTATACCAAAATAAATGTCTTTTCTATTATTACTTTTTTATCATTTTTATCTTGATTACTTTAATCATTTCTATTTTTTGACTCAGAAAACTTTTAGAATAACTCCACCAAAAACAAGAGAAATATCTAGATTATAAATTGGTTTATATGAACCCACTCAACTAATTTAGGCTAAAGACCAAAAACTTAAATTAAGACACGTGCCTCATTCTAAAATCCTAAAATTGATTGATTCATTTTTGTGTCCACTCGGAGAAAAAAAAAATACAGCTTCAGAAAACCAACGATTCCAAGGAAAAGCCAAATAGTTGTGTTTCTTTCTTCTTCTTTTTTTAAATTAAAAAAAAAAGGAGGGGGGGGGGGGGGGAGGGGAAGAATGGTGGGGGGTGGCTGGTCACGGCTCAGGTTCGAGCTTGGGTTGAGGGAGATGGCAATGCGGTGCGATAGCAATACACGTGATGCAATTACTGAACACGCGATAGAATTAGTGATGTAATTGGTTAGTTAGTTATGTGAACCAATGAATTGGAGTTAGTTAGACACAAGATATATCATACAGCCGGTAGTAGCAGTAGTTATGGTGAGCTTGTACTGATGTATATAATAATCTCATTTAAGTTAATGCAATAAATGAGACTTAGTTTTTTCACTTTATTACGTTGAAATCTATGGTAGAGAGCTCTAGCATATGAGAATTTGTAGAATTGAAATAAAACTGAAAATGTGAAATTTTATTAAATAATAAAAGGTGATTATAATGGATCAAGTATATGACTTATATAGAATGAAAAAAGATAACTAATTATTGATTAATTATAATTCTCTATCTAACCTCAATTAACAACTTGTAACAAACTCAACAAACCCCATATACTCTAACACATTCATACTTTGATAACTCTTGCTCTGTCTCGGGTGACTATGAAAGTGCCGATTATATGTTTCGGTTGTGTTTAAAATTACTTTGAAATTTTGGTATTTTGTTTGAAAAATGATGGAGTTTCTATTACTTTTCATTTTCACGGCAGATAGAAGCAAAACAAGCATAGAAGGAGTACAAACTATCAAGGAGTTGATTGCCTAAGGCAATAATGAACATTCCATTACAATACATATGAGGGGGTGTTCAAGCTTTTACCCATTTCTTCTTCCTCTTCTTTTGGTCACAGGATTTCCCACTGAAACTCGACAAAATCAGCTGCCACTTCTCTGCTTGTGCTTCTCAGCTTCGTGTTAGACCCCTCTCTATTCTACCCCTTGCTTCATGCTTAGCCTCTCTTGCTTCAACCCTTCCTCATTTTCCTTTTGATATCTCCTCTCCTTATGTAAATGCGCTCTGCTACTTTAATGCATTTCTTCTTTTTTTATTTCATTTTTTGGACAACAAAGCTAATGTACCAAAGCTGCAAGAGGAAACATTGCCGCTTTGTGCCATGAATTTTATGTGGTCATTCTCTGAAGCGTTCCTCTCAATTGCTGTCTGGGAATGCTTGGTAAGGAAAAGGAAAAAAAAACGAGACAGAAGGAAAGTTATTTTGGCTTATACTCCTTTTAGTAGAATGTGTACCAATCACATCTGGCATTAGCTTTCCCTCGGCACTCCATTTTGTTTGGTTAAATTAATTTGGAGAAATTCTTACACGTTGTTAAAGCAAAAGAAAATTTTTGCTCTAAACCATTTATAATTTAATCCATTAGTTTTATGGTCTATCTCACTTTTATAATATTTTTAATATAATAACTGAAGTGTCAAACTATGAATAATACATATCAAAACTTTTCTCTTATTTTAGGAAAATCTAAATTATTTTTTATTAATTTATGTCTTTGTAGTTTCAATTTATTTTTAAATAAGATTTTATTCTTTAAAAATTTTAGTAAAAACTAGTTTTTTATCCTTGCACATATCTCATATTTTGGTTTTAATTCTTGCACTAAAAATTTTTTGTTTATGTCTCTATAGTGGTACGTCATTAAGGAATTAGTCTATTATGTTATAAATTATGTAGATAGTGTTAGGTTTTATTGATGTGACTAATAAAATCTAACATAAAAATAATACATTGTTAATATAATTTTAAAATGACCTTTTAAAGTATTTTTTTTAGGTCTAAAATAACCTTTTTTAAAAAATAGAAAAATAACCAAAATTGTACTGAAACCCTAACCAAAGTTGAAATGACTTGAGCTAAGTTTCATCATTTTCTATGTCAACTCTCATTAATCAGGTTAACAAAAATTAGTATTGTCTAATAATTTTTTAATGACATGAATAACTCAATATTAATATAAGGATCTAAATCAAATTTTTTTTAGTGTATAAGAACCTAAACAATTTTTTTTTTTTGGTGTAGGGATTAAAACCAAAATCTAAAACATGTATAAAGACCAAAAATTAGTCTTGACAAAAAAAATTTAATTAACTCTTTTTAATTAATTTGTAATTAGATTTTTACCATTAGTTAGTTATCCAATCTTCGTTATACAGTGCATACCTAACAGGTAACATTGTTGATCCGTTAACAGTTTAATGAGTTGACTAACTCCATAATTAACTAGTTTCATCACATCATTCAAATCACATAAGTAAAATTAAGAATTAAAAAAAAAATTAGTAAAATTTTCTCTCCACTCATTTCTCTTCTTCTTGGTTTCATTTTTAACTGCGGAAGCCTTTTTCATTCCAAGGTTGCAAATGAAGAAGTCAACGGCTGGCCATAAGAGTGCAAATAAACCAAAAACAGTTTTAACATAGCCACAACCATTGACGAGTCAATCCAAATCAAAGTATAGGGTCTTCAGAAATATTTGCATGCCACCTGGAAACCTCACATCTAGGGATGTCAAAAAAACCCGCACTCTATCATGGTAATACCCGCGGGTATGGGGAAGATTTCTTTTTGCAGAATTTGAGGCAGATTTTAAATCACACGTTAAAGCGATGAGCGGGGATCATTATCCCCATACCACAGATCTGTAGTAAATTACTATTTTATCCTTAAATTATTAATTTAGTTAAACTAATATTATTATTATTTAAATTGATTAGACTAAGGTTTAAATTTATAAGTTAGATTTATTTGTATTTATTATATATTAGACTAATGATTGGATTCTTATTATATTTTTATTTTTATTTTAAGTATTTTAAGTTGATAGAATTTAGATTGTAGAATTGGATTATTGTACTTATTTTTATTTATTTTATGTGTTTATTTTTATTTTAAGTATATTAAATTGTTAGAATTTGAATTGTTAAATTAGATTATTATTTATAATTATTTTAAGTATTTTATGATATTAGAATTTTTATATTTAATTTAAAATTTTAAAATTTTTAAAATTTTAACGGGTATCCATGGATATCCACTGATCTGTAAAACCCGCGGATAAGGAAAAAACGGATCTGCGGATATGGAGATGCGGGCGGGTAATTCTTCATGCAGACAGGCTATCACCCGCCCCCTGCCCGCCCCATTGACATCCCTACTCACATCCAAGTGCATTATGGATCTGCCTTTGGATATTTAAAAGCAAGTGCAAAGCCAGAATAAAAGCGCTAGTCTTTATCTTGGATCTTGGCTTTCACATCATCAATAATATCTAAGGATTACATCTCCACAGTTGTGGTTTTTCTGGTTGATCTCTCAAAGAAAGCATTAACTCAAGCGGGGAGTCTTTGTGAATTTTTTGTCAGTAATTATCAGAGAAAGCTCAAAACTCTCAAAAAAGAGAGGAGTAATACGAAGAAGCAACCTCCAAAAAGAATTAACTACAACATAGAAACAAAAGAGAAAGACTCCTCAAAAAATACATTGACCTCATCTGCATAGCCACCACACCCAAATTAAGCCATCCTGTTCCGGAGTTAGAGCTTTCAAAAAACTCATACTATAATAATACCAGGGGGACTTGCATATAATTACAAAGCTTTTAAAGTGTAAAATTCTAATTAAAAACTTATAAAATATAGGAATCTATTTTAAAATATGTTAATACTAGAGGGACTTGCTTATTCGTTTAAACTTTTTATTTCTTTATTTTTTTTTTCCATTTTTCGGTGTTATTATTACTTTTTTTTAAGTGGCTATTAATTATTTATTATAAAAGTCAAAGGATTTAGATCCTCAAAAATAAGAATAATTATAAAGTAAAAAAATGAGGTGTTATTTACCTTTGAATCAATAATTTTTATTATGTACTAATCCTATCAAAATGATCCAAGAGTGAATAATCCGCCACTTTTTCACTTTACAACTATCCTTATTTTAGAGGATCTTAATCCAAAGTTACTCGATAGTTATAACATAAATAATTATCACTTTATGTTCAAGTAATCATCTATTATTAGTTGTTAAGGTTTTATTAAGGTTAATTTTAGCCAGAGTAATACTGTAATGTAAAGTAAAAAAAAAAAAGAAGTTGGACAAAATTGCTGAGGACTAGATGTGGAATGCCTACGTTTATTCCTAAATTCAATAAGTGTTAGTTTAAAAAAAATAGAATGAAATGATTCATAACCAATCATATTAGGTCGTTTGTAAATAATTTTCATAGTATTATTTTAGTATTATTTAATTTAACTCTTTTATTTGTTAAGTAAAATTACATAATTATTTTGTAATTAAAATTTAAACAACTTTTTTAATGATTTAAAAAAAAATCCTCTATTAAAGAGTAAACCTCCAAATAAATTCTAAACAAAAAAAAAACTTGTGACCCCTGATCCCTACAAGTTCAAACGTTAGTCAATTAGATGTCATTGATAATAGAAATGTACACAGGCGTTAGCACTTTGGAGCTTGACAAACTGGACAACAAAATGACATTGTTGCAGTTTAGTGGCTCTGTGATGTGGACAACCAGTTTGTGAGTCTTCACCCAATTCATATTTACCTATTCCCAAATCAAAACCACATTTTTCTCAGGGGGCGTTTGGTAGAGGGATTGATTTTTTATACCTAGGAATAGAATTTCTGGGAATGCTTTCCCCGGGAATAGCTTTCCAAGGCATATATTTTGTGAATGTTTGGTAGACAAATTAAAATCTAGGAATGTTATCAAATATACCTGGGAATAGATATCCCTATGTTTGGTTGATATTGGATATTCCTGGGAATAATGAGTAATTTTTCAAAAATACCCTTAACATGCTAAATTCAAATTAGTATTTTTAACTCAAAAATTAATAATTTTAACTTAAAAATTGATAAATTTAACTCAAAATTAACAATTTTAACTAAAAAATTAACAATTTTTAACATAAAATTAATAATTTTAATTGATAAATTAACACTTTTTACTAAAAATTAACAATTTCAATTCAATCACAATATCTATACACAAGTTTTAATGCATCACAAGCCCTGCTATGACAAAATCGAGCAATATATGTGACAAACTGCAATGGAAGAAAAAATGAAGGAAATAGTAAGATAGCTTCACATGCATACATATTAATGCAAAAAAAGAAATAGCAACGAACTCCAACTCATCCAAACAAAGTGCTTCAACATAGACAGTTGATGTTAAATGCACCAAAAAATAAAGTTGTCCACAGCATTACCATAGTATATACTAAATCAAGCTGTCCACAATATTATCATAGTATACACTACATCCAATAGCTATTGCAAGCCAAAAAATAATGAGTAATAGTGTGCAGCATATCAATTCCCACTACATGGAGTAGCTACTGCTTACATGAGTTCAAATTCACTACATATTGAAACCCACTATATAAGGGCTATCAATTTATACAAAAAACTTAATTCAAGTCCCATAATTATCATGAAATAGAGAGGTTAAGCATGCTGGCCAAGGACATCCAAGACCAATACCCTTCTATCTTCTGCTGCAAGGGTGAAAAGATAATCAGTCAAATACTTGTCTTGTGTAATTATCCTACCAGCTCTAACCCTTTCTTGAATTGACAAGCCATCAATCTCTTTCAAGATATTAGTTACATTCATTCTTCTATCAACTGCCTCCTTCTCATGCTTGAAGCAAGACACAAGTTCATGCATATTTCCAGATGATTCCTTATAAACATTTGCTAAGTTGTCAATTGTTTCAGCCAATGACTCAATCACATCTAAGCTTTTGCCACCTCTCTTTCTTTTCTTCCTTTCTTGGGCAGATGAAGAACCCACGCCAGCAAGGGTTGTATTCTCACTTTCATGCAACTAAAAACACAATATAACTCAATTTAATCACTAATAAAATAGAAACACCACTCCGCAAAATATTACTTTCTAGTTTTCTAATACAATGCACTAGAAATTTCAACACCACTCACTTTAATCAATGGAAATTCATCAAAAGCATGTTGCATCATACACCTAATTTGAGCTGAACAATTACATTCTAATTCATCATAAGCCTAGGCAAAAAATTATTTGCAAATGCTGTATCATAAATTTCACATTGCACTAGATCTAGATCTACAATTGGCAAACTAAAATTAAAAGCATTGTTAAAGACCAAAATCAATAGACCAAATACGAATTAATTATAATACAATATAACTCAACTCAATCACTAATAAAACAGCAACATCACTTAACAGAATATTATTTTCTAGTTTTCTAATACAATTGACTAGAAATTTCATTAGAAGCATGCTGCAGTTTCTATTTCAAAAATATAAATTTTAGAAAAAATTTGGTCTTAAATGTATGTATACCTGAGAATTACTCTCAAATTCAGCTTCTATTTCATCGACATTTGCATCTATGCTTTCATGCACATGCATGTCATTCAATTGTGTTTGAAGCTCGGCCTCCAAAGCAGCAACCGCTTTAGCCGGATCTTCTGCATTTGCTCCCTGGGCCCGATCTTTACCAAAAACTACTCCCAATTCTTCAAAGTGAGGGAATGGCTTGTTGTAAAGACCGGCAGCATTAGGATGTGACTAAAAATCAAGATTAAACCAAGAAAATAGTTACTAATAAAAACCAAAAATATATGAAACTATACTCATAAAAGTATAGATTTTACCTTCACCCATTCCTTGAAAATTTCCTTTTCAACCACAATCATTTTGTCTTTATCATTCCAACCAAAGCCACTAGCTGCAGGTCCCATCATTTCAACAATAGCAAAGTAATGCTTCTTCAACATCTTGACCCTAGACTCGATATGTGGACTAGCTTTAAGACCATAACTAGGAAGCTTTTCGTTAATCATTCTCTCCAATTGCTTTGAATAACCAGGCTTAAATGTTCCATTTTCACACTTCCATGGAGTAGCAGCAAGCTCAACTAAGCACTCAACCAATTTTGAATCTCCTTGAGGCGACCACTGACGCTTAGTTTGCTTTGCATTCGGTTGTGAACACTCTTCCATTGCTTTTCAATTTAATTATGTCGTGCAATTTACATGAAGCCATACATTTTACCAACATATTAATGGAAGTAAATGAAACAACAATATATCAATTAAGTACCAATATACATGAAATAAACATTAAATCCATAAAATAAGTTCAAATACATGATTGGAAATATCAAATCGCAGTAAAATGCATAAACAATAAACAATAAGCCACACAATAATAACAGACAACCCTCAAGCATGACGTCCTCTCCTCCATTTGTCCCACATATCTTGAGCAAGCTCATCTCTCCATCTACCCCAAGCGTCACTTGTCTCAATATGGTGGATCAATTCACCATCTGGCTCCGGATCATTTGGCATATATTCACCTTCTCTCCCATCATCAGGATCTATGGACATCACCCTTCGAATATGGTTATGCAGAAGACAACAAGCAGTTATAATTCTTCCTTGTGTCTTAATAGGATAAAAGGATCTCCCTCTCAAAATTGCCCATTTCGCTTTCAATAAGCCAAATGTTCTTTCTACAACATTTCTAGCTTGTGAATGTTTCATATTAAAAAATTCTTGGGGTGTAGTGGGTTGATTTCCTTGATTGAAAAGACTCAAATGGTATCTCTGCCCTCTATAAGGTGTAAGAAACCCCTCACAATTCATGTATCCAGCATCACACAAGTAGTAATAACCTAAATGTGACATAAAACTTTTAGTGGAAATAAATGGGAAAAAAATTTAATTGATTACTTTGATAATATATTAAAACTCTAAATGAATACCTTGTGGAACACTAAAACCATGATTACGAGACAATGCATCTCGTAATACCCTAGAGTCAGCTACTGAACCCTCCCATCCAGACATTACATATATAAATTGCATGTTAGGAGCAACAACTCCAAGCACATTGGTGGTTAAGTCACCTTTTCTGTTTCGGTATCTAGGCTTATTAGCCTCAAGAACATTCACTTTGATATGTGTACCATCTAAGGCTCCTAAGCAATTCTAAAACTCAAAGGAAAAATTCGTTAATTAATTTAATCTGTAGACTTGTTATGCACATTAAATGAAGAACATCAACAACTAATTCAACAAATTACCTTGAACCATTTCCATTGTTCATCCATGCTATCCTCACTAATTGGTTGAGGTTGCTTGAGCAAATGATTATGACATCTCAAAATGGCAAGCAAAACTTCATTGAATCGCCTACTAATCGTTTCATCCGATCTCACAAATTGTCTTTTTATTACTCTAATTTTAACATCATGTGCTACTACATGCAAAAACATTGCAACATTTCCTCTACACCCATGTTCTTACTTGGTTCTAACTTACCAACTTGCATAAGCATTGCACAAACACATGGAATGTATGTCTATCCATTCTTGTATTCTCAATGCATGCTAAGTCACTAGTGAAGACAATCCTCTCAACATTTACCTCTCTCACTAATTGTCTACTATGACAATCCCATAACTTTCTCCTTTTATTCTTCTTCAATTGCTCTAGAAGCAATGCTGAACAAACTAATAATATAATGACTACAATATTATTCATCAACTCCAAATGCATAATCAAGATTGCAATAATTTTCATCTTCTGTTCATGATCCATGCTGTGAAAATAGTAAGAAAAAATTCTTAGATTTCAAACTAATACGCACTATTTAGGATACAGTTCAATATTGTCTATTAAAATTTAGTCACAAATTTGACATCCACAATTGGAACAAAGCAAATTAGTTCAATATATTAACAAATTAGCAATGTAATATTTTCATGTGTGTTAGCTATTTGATTAATGATTCATAAATATGCATTTAGATATTGAACAAGCTTTCATTTGTCATGAAGAAAGTTCAAGAAAAGTTAATGCTTCCAACAATGGGAAGAGTTAGTCCTTTTGAACCACATGTCAAAATTAACAATTTTAACTAACAAACACTAATGTCACACAAAGTTTATAAACTTAAAAGCTAAATCATACAAACAATTCAATTCAAGGAGTAAACTGAAAATAAAGAAGGAAAATGAAGAAGGAAAATGCTTGAAATGCTTGGCACAAATAGAAAGCTCTTAATTTGTTTGGCAATCTACTAAGGACCAGTTGAGGAATTTATCATGCACACAATTTAAACGTGCAATGTATTGTAAACTTTGGTTCTGAAATATCAAAAGTTATAGTCTATTTACACGTTTTCTTTCCTCTTTACTTAGTAATTAATAATGCCACTATATAGAGAGTGAAACCTACTGGTTCAATATATCAGCAGACCAAACATGCACAACTCTAATTTCAATATATTAGCAGACCAAATCAGCAGACCAAACATGCACAAGTCTAATTTCAATATATTAGCAGACCAAATCAGCTAATTCCAATATATCAGCAGACCAAATCAGCAGACCAAATCAGCAATAGAAACATGCACAAGTCTAATTTTACTCTAATCCAAAACAATTTCAGTCCTAAGTTTTCTAAAACAAAAAATGGAGAGAAGGCAGGAACCGAGAAATGGAGAGAAGCAGAATGAAGAAATCAGTGGCATATATGATGGAAATGAGAGAAAGATGCAGAAATGTCATACCTTTGACAAGAAGGAAAGGCTCCTCACACAGTGGCCACTCCCCGCAACGGCGGTCTTCTCGCGGTGGAGACAGAGACGCCGACGGCAGCAGCTCCAGCGGACAACACCAACAGAGGAGACGTCAACAGCAGCAACTCCAGCGGACGGGACCAACAGAGGAAGGGAGGAACTGCAACAGCTCGAGGAAGGCAAGAACCGCAGTAGCTCGAGCTCGAGGAAGGCAGGAACTGCAGCAGCTCGAGGAAGAGGAAGGACGAATCGCAGCAGCTCGAGGAAGGAGGAACCGTAGCAGCTCCAGGAAGGCAAGAACAGCGGCAGTTGGAGGAAGAGAGATCGAGATCTAAATTGTGTTAGGGATTTTGTTTGACATATAGGGAGGGGCAATTTGGTAATTTCACCTTCTATGCCAATTTTTCCAATCTGCCGGAATGTTACATTACCATCTCGTAGGTGGGATTGAAATGTGGCTTATTTTCATTCCCAAGATTAAAGGATTCTGGGAATATTTTTAACTATCCAGCTACCAAACATAGTAATATTGGAATCTTAGAAAAATATTCTCAAGAATACAAAATTAAAACATCGACCAAACACACCCTCAATGTTACAAATTTCCATCAACATTGTTGTAATTTACGCTTTAGCCTCCATAACTAGGGTAAAAATCAAAGTAAAGGTGAAGTTTTTTCATCTACATTTTGTCCATAACATTGAAGAAATCTCTTCCAAGTCAAGACAGAGATAGTAACAATGTGCTTTTGTTACCCCAATCTTTGTGGTCCATAAAAATGTGGGCGTGATTAAAATATTATGGGTTTAGGGGTGATGGTTGAATGTGGTTTTGTATGTGTATGTTAACTCTATAAAGAAACTGATGATTACAAACATAAGAGTAAACTTGATCTTAGAATGCCCCTTCTTTGTGGTCTCAATCCTTTCATTCTATATTGGGAAATCTTATATCCAACCCCTCTCTCTCTCTTTCTCTCTCTAGAAAGCTTTGATCAACTTTAGAAATTCATAGGCAAACAACTCTTCGGCTAGAGATTGAAGTATAGCAATGGAACCAATCCTTCTGCAATCTCTTCTAGGCCCACTAGGATTATATCTAGTCCTTAACATGCTAGCTAAGGCTCCACCTTCTCCAGTTTGGCCAAACTCCGCTGACCATAACCAAGTGGGGGTCAAAGATATACTCCCTTTGAAAAGAATGATTGTCCTATCAAATGAGGTGGCATTCGAAGGAATTAAAAGTTTGTTGACAGTTGTTCAAGCCATCATAGTTCCACAAACACAAGAGAAGAAGTCAGATTCTGCATTTAAAGAGCTTGAGAAGAAATGGTTAGCTTCAATCACTCAATTTCAAGTATCGTCCATACTCCATGATAGAATCGTCTGGTATCATGAGAACCAAGGACCCCATTAGCCAAAAGCATGATAAGGTGTAAACTTTGAGAGCAAAGGCTGAATAAGAAAAGACTGTTGAAAACTGACGTAGCTTATTGCAACAAAAATATTTGATGCAGAAAGTTATGGTTGCTGTCATAGTATAGTCTAGTGGTAGAAAATGTTAGGTATGTCTAGTCTTTTGAGATGTATGGGCAAAGCTTGTTTAAGAGGTCAAATTAGGTGAGTAGTTGATGACGTGTAGCAATAAGCAATGCTTTTTGTATGAATAAATATACATGAAAATATCGAAATATGGTTGTGAGTGTTTTCTTCCCCCATAAATGTTTGGTTGTCCAAAAATCTACACATAAGCTTACTCATACTCCAACAATTGATATCTAAAGCCTATATGTTCTTGAAGGATCTATGAAAGAAAACCAAAAAAAAAAAAAAGTGTGATAAACCAAAATCACTTGATGGCTTCAACAAATATATCCAACCCCTACCCTTTGTTTTTCTAGGAGAAAATTATGCAATGTGGTCAAGAAAAATATTGGCTTATTTCAAAGCATATCGGCTTAAAGAAGTGGTGGAGTCAAGTTGTGAGCCACCATCTCTACCAAACAATCCAACTATGGCTCAAATAATGAATCATAATGAAGAAGTTGCTAAGAAGGGAAAAGTTTTGATTATTATTCATTGTGCTGTGAATGATGAAGTATTTACAAAGATCATGGCCTATATGACAGCAAAGGAAGCTTGGGACAAGCTTAAGAAGGAGATTCATGGAAGTTCAAGAATAAGATGGATGCAAGTTCTCAATCTAAGAAGAGACTTTGAGGGCTTAAAGATGAATGATGATGAAACTGTTAGAGAACATTCAGAAAAGTTGATGAAAGTAATAAACCAGATTCATTTGCTTGGAGAAGAGCTACCTGATCAAAGAGTTGCAGAGAAGGTGCTAGTGAGTCTTCCAGAGAAGTTTGAGTAAAAAATTTCTTCTTTTGAAGACTCCAAAGACCTATCACAAATATCCTTGTCAGAGCTTCTGAATGCATTGCAAGCTACTAAGTAAAGAAGACAATTTAGAGAACAAAACCAAGTAGAAGGTGCCTTTATAGCAACCAACAAAGGCAAAACTCACATTAGCTATGGCAAGAAAAGTTATGAGGCTGATACAAGAGAGAAAAACATAAATGGAGAATAGTGTAGTAGAGAATGGGAAAATAAATATGGAAAGTTTCCATCATGTCCAAATTGTAAAAAGACAAATCATTTGGAGAAAAATTGCTAGTTTAAGCCAAATATACAATGCAGGCATTGTAAATAGCTTGGTCACATTGAGAAAGTATGCAAAGTTAGAAGAAATCAAGAGGAACAACAAGCAAAAGTAGCTAAAGAAACTCAACATGAGGAATTGTTGTATTCAGCCACTTGTTATTCAGCAAATAGCAATGATGCTTGATTGATTAATAGTGGTTGCACAAATCACATGACAGCTGATTTGAGCATATTCCAGCACATAGAAAATTCAAGCAATTCAAGGGCTACGCTAGGGAATGGAGACTATGTTGATGTCAAAGGCAAAGGAACCATTGCTATTAACACTTCAAAAGGTACAAAACTTATTTCAAATGTTTTGTTTGTACTAGAAACTAATCAAAACTTGGTGAGTGTAGGTAAAATGCTTGATAGAAATTATGTTCTATTTTTCAAAGAAAAATACTGCACTATTATGGATCCTTATGGTTCTGAGTTCATGATTGTTCAAATAAAAAATAGAAGTTTTCATTGGAAGTCCACCAATGTAGAAGCTCTTTCATGTTCTGTGGATGAATCTAAGAAGGAAAGGATCAATAATTTGAAGAATGAAAAAGTTGTTGTCTCAAGAGATGTAAAGTTTGTTGAAAGTCCCCAAAAGAATTGGAACAAGATGAAGGCAAAAGCTATTAGTAATGATAGCATAGTTGTAAGACAAGACGCTTGTAAATTTGAACACCATGGAGCTAGTTTTGATGATGACCTTGTTGTTAAAGGCACTAAGTCACTTGATCATGTTTATAGCAAATGCAATGCAGGATTATTTGAAAGAGAAAATTATGAAAAAAATGTTGAATTTGATAAATGGCAAGCTACAATGAAGGAGGAGATGTTTCACAAGCACCAAGTTGCAAATGTTCTTGCAAAGGCTTCACCTAAGATCAAATTCTCAAAACCAAAAAAAGAACTTTGAGATTGCAACAAACTTGTCAAGGGGGAGTGTTGAAAACTGACATAGCTTACTGCAACAAAAATATTTTAATGCAAAAAATTATGGTTGCTATCATAGTATAGTCTAGTAATAGAAAGTATTAGGTACGCCTAGTCTTTTGTATGGGCAATGCTTGTTTAAGGGGTTAAATTAGGTGAGTAGTTGATGAGTTATAGCAGTAAACAATGCTTTTTATACGTATAAATATGCATGAAAATATGAATGAAAGATGGTTGTGATTATTTTTTCCTCCCATGGATGTTTTGCTATCCAAAAATTTGCACATAAGCTTACTTATACTCTAACATAGACAAAACATGGTGTGCCATTAGTGTAACACTGGCAATGACCCTGAATAACTTGCATATGGGTCGCCCACATGCTTTCTTAGGGAATTGCGGGGTTTTCACGTGCGTGCACTGAGGTTTTTGAGTCAATATACAGCAAAGCCAA
The DNA here is from genome assembly GCA_031439585.1 of Pterocarpus macrocarpus. NCBI lineage: Eukaryota > Viridiplantae > Streptophyta > Magnoliopsida > Fabales > Fabaceae > Pterocarpus > Pterocarpus macrocarpus. The sequence continues at coordinate 45,418,105 of CM062516.1, forward strand.
AGTTACTTAATAGGAACATGACATAAAGAGAATATTATTGTAGGAGAATTGATCTAGATCTACATAGATGATCACCTTCCTCATATTTGTACATTGTATTTACACTCCATAATATTATGAATCATAAGATCTCATGCACCCGTGCATTGATATGAATGAAAGCTAATGGAAGAGTGCAATGTAATTCAAACAGGAGAAATTTGCAAATTTGGAGAAAACATAAAAAAGTGCCCACCTTGCTCTTATTGCAAGAAGAAAAACCATTTTGAAAATTATTGTTGGTTTAAGCCAGGAGTTAAATGTAGAGCCTGCAATCAGTTTCATCATGTGGAGAAAATTTGCAAAAATAAAGCAAACCATCAAGAACAAAACTAACAAGGACAAAAAGCCCAAGTTGCTTAGCACCGGCGGCAATTTGAGGAGAAGGAACATTTTTTTTGCTTCTTGCATTGCAGCAAATAACAGCAAAGATTCATGGCTAATTAACAATGGTTGTACCAACCATATGACAACCGATGTCAATCTGTTCAAAGACTTGAGGAAGGTTAGCTCCTCAATGATAAAGCTAAAATTTGGAAATGTCATAAAAGTTGAAGGACAAGGCTCTGCTGTGATCAAGACTACAACAGGTAATAAGATCATTCCGAATGTCTTGTATGTTCCAAACATAGAAGAAAATTTGTTGACTCTTGGATAAATGTTAGAAAACAACTACACTTTGATTTTTAAGGATCATTCCTGCAAATATTATAAAACAAGGGTCGCGTTTGCAATGCTCCGTTGTCCGGTAATTAAATTGTTTTTTTGTGTGCAAAAAGACCAGAATATCTAAGGGTGAAGGGAATATTACAGGAGTAGCCTGGGTTAGCATAGATGAAAAAGACAATTTTACCCCCACAATAACTAATGTCTTATTTCACAAACCCACTCGAAGATGTCTCTCCTCATACAGTTGATTGTTACTATATCAGTGAACAAAATATTACTAATATAATAATGCGAGACAGTGTAAAATTAATATAAGTATATAATTAATGTCACCGTAAATACAAAATAAACTTAATGTATTTGATTTATTATTATAATGAATTGAGTTAATTAATTTCACCTTAAATACAAAATAAACTTAATGTATTTGATTTAATATTACAAACAATAGTACAAATACATTAGACTTTAGTTAATATATAAGACATTGTACAAATGTCCTATGATTACGATCCAGGAACAAATTTTTTTCAACATGGGCATTCAGTTTTCAAAAAGATAAATGTAATTTTCTTGCAAAGATTATTATTATTATTATTATTATTATTATTATTATTATTTCATTAGTCGATCGTTTGGTTAAATTAGTAATTCTATTAATATTAACGTAAATTTTATAATCATAAAATTTTATTATAATTATTCTATTATTAGTTTTATTATTATTAATATAGATTAATTTTAATATATTAATAGTATAAAAGAATTTTAGGCTTAATTTGATAGTGTTATCTGAAGCGATATTTTGGCTTATGAAAGTTATAAGTTAATTCTTTTTGTTTAGTAAACTAAAAAGTTGAGGTGCTCTTAGGAGCTCTTATGAGGTGCTGTTTAGAGTTGATTTGTACTCTTTAAAATTTAAAATACTAATATAACTTTACTCTCATTAATGATATTAAAAGTAGAAATTATTCTCTTTAATATTTATATCTATTATAGTTATTTTCGATTTTAAGAGCAACTTTATCAAACACTATTTTTGCGATTTTTGCTTATTGAAAGCAACTTTTACATTCTTTTACCAAACGGTACTACTATGACATTTTGAGAGCAACTTTTAGAAAGTTCAGGAAGTTCAACAGCTCTCAAAAAGCCATAACAATACCAAACCAAGCCTTAATCCTAATTAGGTAATGCTCTTTGAGTGGATGCTCCTACTTGTAAAAAATATAAGTCAATTTTTCCTGTTTAGTAAACAAGAAAGCTTCAGTGCTTTTGCTCATTGCTTTCAAAAACCAATAGATGCTCTTAAAAGTCCTCATGAGATAATTTTTAGAGCTAATTTGTACTTTTTATTCAAAATTTAAAATATTAATATAACATTAAATTTTAATAAAAATTTAATTTTATCCTTTTCTTTAATATCAAAAAAAGTTGAAATTACTTTGTCCATTATGAACTATTTTAGATTTTTAAGACTATGTCCATTATAGTCACTATGAAAAATCCAATTTTATCATTTTTTTTAATATTTATGTTTTTTATAGTTATTTTAGATTTTAAAAATAATTTTACTAAATACTACTCATATAACTTCTGCTTATTAAAAGTAATTTTTACATTATGCTATTAAATAATATTATTACAACTTTTTAAGAGTAACTTTTAAATAGTTCAGAGAGCTTAGCAACCCTAAAAAGTTACAATATTACCAAATCAAATATTGCAATATTATTCAATTATAAATTTTTATTTATAAGATTTTTAAAGTAATAGGTAATTAATCAAATATTTTTACTCATATAAAATATATTATTAGATGTTGTATAAAAAATTTTTACATTAATAATACATTGAAATTAAATTAATATTAATATTATTATAGTTGTAATTGTTAAAAATGTCACTATTATTATTGTCATTATAAATGATAAATAATATTATAATTATAATTATCATTATTAACATGATATCTTCATTCATTTCATAATTAACTGAATAAAAGGAATAGGACAAATGTACAATAACTTTAAAATTATTTTTTGATTCAATAACACCATAATAACTCCCAATCGCCAAAAAAAAAAAAAGAAACACTGTAATACCAATCTATCCACACTGATACTTACAAGAGTTCCATCCGTACAACTTATTGCCCAACACACACACTAGGACACTGTTCTTCCCCGCAGCTCCTGCACAAAATCCTCTGTATTAAGCCCATGTCATTTTTGTCATTCCAAAATTGCAGGATTTTTAACTTTTTGTTATATTTACATATTAACCGGGTGACTAAACATGGACTTTAAGTATGGGTTACCACTTTAGATTCACTCAGTATATAAAAGCCATTAAATTTACTTTTTCTTCATTTGGACGGCCACAAATTCCTGGATTATCAATGTTCAGTTTTTTCGATTGGAGTATTGTAAATGTCAACTAAAACAAGGAGTGGGAGAAATTTTTGTTGTCTCTAACAAAGATAAAATGAGCAACAATGTTGGCAATGTCAATGATGGCAAGAAATGCGCATCAATATTGACAATGTCAATGATGTCAATAATTTTCACTGCTTAACTTAACTGTCCTTTAACTTCTCATAGGCGATTCTTTTCAATTGTGCACAGTGTATCAAGGTACACCACACCAACCATCATAAAAGTAACATGTCAAACTCATATCTCTACATAAGAAAATAGGAGTTTATGTGACTAATGCCTCTAAAACCATAATATGTGGAGCTTGAGTGGAAGAAGGCCTATGATCTAGGCATGTAATCTCCATTGCGCTTTCCAAGGGTGTTAGCCTATGGTCTACCCTAAGTGGGAGAGTCTATGTTATAGTTTATACAATTTGTCTCTCCAAAGTCTACCCTTTTTTGAACCCAAATTTGATCTTTTAGTAATCTTATTAACATAGTGATGTCATGCTTAAATTATGAAGTGTCTCCTAATATTTCATGCACAATGACTTTAAAAAGGTAGAAAATTCAAGATAGGTCCCAATGTTTTCAACCAATTTTACTTTTAAGGATTGTGCTCGCCGCTATCATTAAAAAGCCAGCAGCCCCGCTTGGGCTCATAATCTTCTTAAACCTTTAGAGTTTGAAACTGGAAAATATTATCCCACATCGGATACTCATTACATATGAGGAAAGAGGAAGGCATATAAAATGTAAAGAAGACCCTAGTTTATACTTACATACCTGGACGGGGTTAATGGGCGATCAAGTAGGCTCATGGCCTATGTGGGTGGCTTTCATTGCACACCAGCAGGTGCATCCGCTTAACATCTCCCTTGTGGAGACGGTACGTCATAATTTGTGTCAGTGGGAGCTGTGTTTGCGGCTCCTATCAAGTTTATTCTCAAAGTTTATCATGTTAAATTAATCAATGTAATAGGTTATTCATGTTGAGTTATGTGATGATTCTGATAGCAGTGAGTTGTTCAATTCTGTTATAATGTCTAGCAAGAGCGTCCTCAAAAGTTTGTCATGCTAAATTAATTGTGCAATATAGGGGTGTGCATGGGTCGGGTTGAATCGGGTTCAGGGAAAAAAAATACCCAAACTAATTAAATATAATCGGGTCGGGTTTTAATTTTTTCCACAACTGACCCAACCCAACCCGAACATTTTCGGGTTGGATCGGGTCGGGTATAAGAGTATATAGCAATTTTTTTTTTTTTATAAAAGATATATTAAAATACTCAATTTTGTGATATTTTGAAACCTTTAAATTGTGTTTTTAAAATTTGAATATAATCAAATATATTTTTAAAAAAATTACATACATAAGTGATAATTCCATAATTATAATCATGAATATATTATATATTATACATTATACAATATCAATTATCAATAAATTTAATTATACACTAATATATTAACATAATCTAAAAGTCTATTTATAATTATAATTTTATAAATTAATATATAAGTAAATGAATCATTATTTATAAAAAAAAAAAAAGAAGGGTTCGGGTCGGGTAACGAGTTTAATTTTTAAACCCGTTACTCGAATAAAATATTAGACAGTCAATCAGATTTTCTGATTAGAATTCAACCGAAACTTTTTACATTCAGGTCGGGTCGGGTCTTGGGTTCAGTCGAATTGCACTGCACACCCCTAGTGCAATAAGTTATGCATGCTGAGTCATGTAATGATTCTGATTGCAATGAGTTATCAAATATTTACTCATATATGTTTTGGTTTTCATCCGGTTATTTTTTTATACAAGTCTAAATATTAATTAGTATGTAATACTTGATAAAAATGGCTCAACTATTTTTATGCATTTTTTGCTTATTTTTTATAAATTAATCTCAATTGTTTAGTATCAACTTTACGGTTGGCTCAAAAAAAAAAAGTATCATTTTTACGGTAATCCCAATTATTTATTATCAATCCCAAATAAGTTTCTCTTTTATGTATGTTGTCAAAGCAACCCTCTATTATAAAACATGAGAGTAATATAGATCAAACGTCTGACCAAATACTTGAGGCTTTGATGTCTTTTAAGCACCAACAATCTAAAAAGTTCATGTATATTCGATTAAGGTCAAAAACAATTTTGGTACATCTTGATACGCTCGGTCATGCAGCAGCCCTTTAGAAAGTGCAAACAATGTACTTGTCCATTCTACTGTATAATATGATTCAACTCTTTTTTCTTTTCAAAAAAGAAAAAAAGGACAAGAAGGATCAAGTTGGAGACCATTTGTTTAGAGGGTATAATACCATGCTAATGGCTTAACTATTCTAAAAATAACTTTATTACATCTCTAAGACTCTTTAATCTGTTTAGTTTATTTTATTTTATTTTCATAGAAATGCTAATCTAAACATATGCAAGCAATAGTTGCTTGGGCAATCTATTTGTTGTATTTAGTATTCTTTTTTCCTAGTTATGTAGATATAGGTATTTTGAGAATACGCGTCAATAAGCAATGGTTAACGATGACTCTGATGAGCAGTTTTGCCAGAATAGGCAATAATAAGATAACTATTTTAGTAAATGATGTGGAGAAAAATAGTGACATTGATCCACAAGAAGCTCAACAAACTCTTGAAATAGCATAAGCTAATTTGAGTAAAGGTGAAGGCAAGAGACAACTAATTGAGGTAAGTCTAGCTCTTCGACAAGATAGGACACGAGTAGAAGCTGTCAATATGATTTTGTAACAAGCAAGTTGGTGCATATGAATAATTGTAAAAATTGAAATGTTAGAAAAAAAAAAGGACAAAAATGAAATAGAAGAGTAAGAAAAGATATAAAAAGAAGTATAGGTGGAATTTATTAGCTACCATTGACTCTAGTAGCTAATAAGTTCTACCTATACCTCCTCACCTACTATTGGATTTGAACCAATGACTTCTATTGTATGAAAGTAATACTCTAACCACTGAGTTAAGTAGGCCATCTTTCACCAAAATTGGAAAAAGGAAGAGGGGTACCTATCTATCAAGAATAGTCAAAATTTGTTTGCAAAAACTGAGAAAAAATAAATAATTATACAAATATTAAACTTTTCAAAAAGTTATTAGCGTTTTCTACATTGTTACCAGTATTTTTTAGCAAAGTTAACAGTTCTTTGATCAATTCTATAAATTAATTTTTAGGAAGTCTAAAATATAGAGAAATGTTAAATTTATTCATTTGGATGCCATTAGTCAATACTTGCCTGCCAAATTAGTGAAAAAAAAATTATACAAGTATCAAGATTTTCAAAAGGTTAAAAATATATTATAAAGAATTACTAATATTTTTAACAAAATTACCAGTTTTTTATAAAAAGTTACCAATAATTTATAATTTCTTTAAAATCAAATTTATGAAATATAAGATATAGGAAAATGTTAAATTTATTGATTTAAGTGCCCTTATTCAATAAATAGCAAGTTTTCTAAAAAATTATGAGTGTTTTTAATAAAATTATTAATCTATTATAAAAAAGTTACAAGCAACTGATCAAATCTTATAAATCAATTTTTAGGAAGCATAAGATATAAATAACATGCTTAATTTATTTATTTAGATGTACTTGATCAATATTTATTTACAAAATTAGAAAAAAAAATTTATACAAATAGCAAACTTTTCATAAAATTATCAACGTATTATAAAGAATTACTAATATTTTCAGCAAAATTATCATTATATTATAAAGAGTTATTAATATTTTCAAAAAAATTATTAATATTTTATAAAAAAGTTACCAGCATTTTATTGCATCATGAATGGTGGCATGGTGAATCAATTTACATTACACCTGGATAAACTTCAAACTGAAAATGGTAGCAGTTAATAATCCTGCCATCAAACAGGAACTACATATAACTTCACACCACAGTGTCAAATAATACTAAAGTGAGAAAGATAAATTGAGAATCAACAATATAATGACATATCTTTGATATCATTAATGTGAACTGTCAAGTGTACTTACAATCAAACATTACACGGCACCACAAGTGTTGCAATAATAGCGACAACATGTAACTCAAACCAACATACTAGTTTTCCCGAATTACATCAATAGCAAAAAGGTTTACAATTTGTTCCCCCATTTCCCAAAAAAAAAAAAAACTACCCATTTGGCAATCAAAAAGCGGAATCTTGAACACCCATTTCAATATGGCCATAGTCGAGTCCTAGCAGTCCTAGCTTTGCCCCTGCCACCTCTACCCCCTCCAACAATAACAATAGCCTCTTGATTCTGGTTTCGCCTAGCAGCAGCAGCCCCCAATACATCATTACATTGAGTTCCCTCGGCTGATTTTACCTTTCCCTTTCTTTGAAACAATACAAAATTCAGTTAATTTAGTCTTAGTGTATTTAGCAAATCTTAAATTCAACTAGTAAACTCAACACCTATAAAAGATTTGGCTATGGCTTTGGGCACATCTACCGCTTAGTATTTGAATGTGAGTGAGTGACTTGAAATTTGAGAAGATGGGGTTGAAGGTTGAGGACAGAGAGTGGGGATTGAGTGTGCTGTGTGTCGATAGAGGGGTGCGAAGAATCTACGCTCGACACCGGAATAGAGATGAATGGAGCAAAGATGGGACGAAGGGCCAAGAGCTGATGCTGGTGCAGAGATGAGAAGGTGGGGCGAGAGCAGAGTGAGAACGGGCGGGAGCAAAGACGAGAATGAGCGTACTTACCAAGTTTTATATATTAAATAACACTTTACTTTTTCTCCGCCGTAAGTGGACTTTTGTCATTTTGCAACTTCTCATATGTACGAGTCGCCGTATGAGCCGCAAAAATGAGTCATCGCATCATTTCTCTTTGAAAAATTTGTCTCCTCGAGGTCTGACTAAATTTGATCATTTAGTTCCGGTTATAAATGCATGATGAAGGTGATGGTTTGATGCTTAAACAGTTAAACTAGTTAGTAGTCTATGGTGAGGCTAATTGACAGATTAAATAATACCCGTTTAGTTTATTTGAAACCTCTTAGAAAATATTGTGAAGAGCCCACTACAAGATATATATATATATATATATATATATATATATATATATATATACATATCAAACAGATATATTCCATGTACAGTGCCTTTGTAAAAGGTAGCATCGATTCTTGGCATCACACAGATATCTGACTGAGTTCAAATTTTCCAAACGCACCATTTCAGATGGAATTATTGAATTGAAGTCAATTTAGAAGCAACAGAAAGCATATCATGTTTCAGATATATCTGGAAAAGGCATATCAAAGCCAAACAAAAACTGCAACTTGAGGACCTATGATAGCCCTCCTACCCTACTTCAGATTTAAGTAGCATAAGATTCATATGGCTTTGAATTCAGGGCTCGAAGACCATGTTCTCGGCTTCTCGCTTCACAGATTCAAAGAGCACAGAGGATAGATAACGCTCTCCAAAGCTAGGGAAGACCGCCTATTCAGGTATCAAATGAGCGTGTTAGTGCTGGAGTATGGTAACTATAATAATCCAAATGATATTGAAAGGTGTAAGCTCTTCAACGGCATTCCAGCAACCCAGGGAATTGCTTCAAATAAATCAAATAACAAATATTACAAAGCTGCAATTATAGCACCCAACTATAATCAACAAAGTCAAACGTAAACAAGATCATATTCAAAGGGGAAAAAAGCTACAAGAAGAAAGCTAATAAGACGACACTACAAGCATAGAACTTGTTAATATCTAGAAAATAGTTTTTTTTTTTTTTTAATCCAAACTTTACGGTTATTAATCAAGAAAAACTGCAGTTAAGAGTTATCAACTGGATCTGTAGCAAGCAAATGACATCTCAGATAGCTAATGCCACAAGCTTCTGCTGCTGCAACAGATCAGCAATTCCATATCGGCAAAGCATAGAAGCAGCTTTTCTAAATATCTTTCATCTCTATGCCACATAATACCATTGATGTTGCACCTGAGCAAGCTATACTAACTGCATCCAGAGAAGAATATCTAATACAAGATGAACAGAGCACAAACTTACAACAATGAGTTTTCCAGCATTTTCCGGCCTCTTTGCAATCCTAATTGCAGCAGCTGCTGCAGCACCAGATGATATCCCCACCTGCAATTCATGTTCATCAAAAATACGGAATAACATTAGAAATACTCCCTTTTCTCTCATCCTCTTCAAAAACACACAAAACGGAGGGACAGTTCAAATAATGCTACTGAATAGACCATGCATCTAAACTAGGTCAACGCAAAACCTGAGGAGGAGCCCATTTAAAACATATCTTTCAGATGAACTTACCAGCAAACCTTCTTCCAACGCAAGAAGTTTTGCAGTTTCAATAGCTTCTTCGCTAGAAATCTACAAAAACAGACAAAAGGAAGAGTAATCATCTATCGATGGAGCGCTGGGCGGAGCACCAAAGAAGATTACACAAATAATAGACAAATCTTAAACAGGTAAAACTGCCACGTTCACAATGCTAGGTCAAATTATCAAAACTCCTGGAGAGTAACATGTGCCCTTGTATGCAATGAATTAAGGTGCTTGTGTCCTTCACCAAGTAGATAGTGAAAAAAGATAACAGAACAGATTGCATTCTCACATATTAACCAAAAGGACAGCTATTTGTTTTTCCTTAGAATTTAATCTTGAAGGGGGTGCATCAGAGTATTACACATAAATATATATGCTTATTTAAATACAGATAAATCTATAAAGAAAAAAATGTGCCATACTTGGATAACTTCATCAAGTAAACTAACGTCCAAAACACCAGGGATGAAGCCAGCACCAATTCCTTGGATCTTATGAGGACCTTATACATATAAACAACAATGCATTGTCAGGGGAATGGTACATAGAAGGGGGAAGGCATTTGATAAGTCTCAATGCAACAATACAGAAAAATGTATAAAATAAGAGGTGAATAATTATGCAAGTAGTACAATTTTTCCTTTTTATTGATAGGAGGGGAGCACAGGTGAGAAGGCAAATCATATTCAGATACCACTTTGAACCCCAAGCGAGCAAATTCAGTGATTAGTAGTACACAGAATTCATGTGTTCACAAGTGCTTGAAATGTACAAGCGTTCCATACATAATATCATCAGGCAGTAGCAGTGAATGACATAGGGAACTAGAAATCAGAATTGCAAATGGTTATTTAAAAGAAAAATCCGTAGAATATCTACTATCTAAGCTTCAGAACCAAACGAAGACCATTAGCAACCAATGAAAGCAATTTGATAAAAATTCATTCAACAGATACATAATAGACTATAAGATATATGCAAAAAAAGGAAAGGGGGAAAAAAGAAAAAGAAAAAGAAAAAAGAGCCCCAGGGCATAGTAATTCCAAAACAATGGTGAAGCTGTTACCAATTTATGATAAAACATAAATATCGTATAGGGTAAATAGCATGATCAAAGTATAACAATAAAAGTTAAATTCAACAGGAACTCAACAATAAGATGTATTCCATAAGATGCAGCCCTCACCGTACTGACTGTGACTAATATTATTGGATTCTTCAAATATCTGTCAAAACCCCTAAATGCATTTTGGAAATAGAGACCAACGGCATGGATGAAATACAAAAGAATTAAGACTCACCAGGTTTCCCTCCAGACAATACTGCACTTTCAACTGGTTCAATACCATATAGCTAAGGAAAAGAGGAAACGAACTTGTAAGCCAAACAAGGGAAAAATTAGAAAAATAAAACTGTTAAAATGAACGTGACCGGAAATTTTATGGGATAATAACATGCAATCAGAAAATTAAAAGCCTAACCTTAATATTAGGGTTCTGCTCTTTCAGATATTTCCCAGCACCAGTTACTGTACCTCCAGTCCCTATCCCAGAAACAAAGGCATCAACTTTCCCATCAGATCCCTTCCAGATCTCAGGTCCAGTGGTTTCATAGTGGATCTAGGAAGAGGAGGAAGAGAGTGAGTTAGTGAATTCTCTTCAACCAACTGATTCTCCAAAGACAGCACATGGAAACAATTAACACCTTTGGATTGGCAGGATTTTCAAACTGCTGAAGAATATAAGCATTGGGAGTCTTTGCCAGTATCTCTTCTGCCTTCTGAACAGCTCCTTTCATGCCTTTGGCTGGATCTGTGAGAACTAACTCAGCTCCAAAACCTCGAAGAATGGTTCTTCTTTCTAGACTCATTGAAGCTGGCATGGTTATAACAAGTTTATAACCCTTAGCAGCAGCCATGAATGCCAAACCAATGCCAGTGTTTCCACTGGTAGGCTCAATGAGAACACTCTACAATATAACAACAACTAAGCTTATGAATTCCTCAGTTATTTATTCAACATCAATAAGGAAATTTCCCAAGAAAACAGTATTAATTATGCTTGAAAGATGGTGGTGTATTGATAAATTAAAATCAATTCACTAAGTATCTTGCAGAACCACTCCCATTTGAACATTTTGAAATTTCAGAGGAACAGAATACGAGTTTCAGTAAGAATTAAATAAAATCTCCCATATAATACAGCCTCAAAAAATATGTAGAAGGAAGCTTTGAAGCGATATGAAGTTTAGATGAAACATGAATTCAAATATCCGAGAAGGAAAGGAAGGTCTAAAACAAAAACTAACCTCACCCGGTCTAATGAGTCCCCTCTCCTCAGCATCTGCAATCATGCTATATCCTATCCTGCATCAAAGGAAAGACTTACAACATTAACATTGTAAGGGTATCGATAATGATATTGCAACTTCTGTACCAAAAATACAGGTTCCTTAATGCCAATTAAAATGCATCTCCTCGTAGAATCCAAGTAATTCAACCACTCAGCAATTTTAACAACACAAACAGCACTATATACCATACATAATATGCAGTCAAGCAGACAATCACGAGAATGATTAGACCGAATTCTTTCTAGATTCTAGAACACTTTCAAACACAAGAAAGAAGAAATCTAAATACCTGTCTTTGACACTGGAGCAAGGCTCCATCATTTCTAGCTTCGCAGCAATTCGGGCGACACAGCCATCAACAACATGGTTGAGATATACCAATGGAGTTTTCCCGATTAACTGTACATTTCAAAAGATAAATAAATAACAATCACACATACTTTAAAGCTAAAATGTTTTATTATTGAGACAAGAATAAGGTGGGTTTGAGCATGAGACTTACTTCAGTGACATCTTTTGCAATGGTTGACTTCTCTTCCGCCATATTCAGCAAATCTCTGCAAAATCACAAAGGAATGAAAAGATCCCAATAACACTAAACAGATAAAAATCCTAACAAATTAAATTATCTGAACCTGGATTGGCAGAGTTGACTTTAAAAAACGAGAGAGAGAGAGAGAGAGAGAGAGATCTATGTAGTTTTTTAAAAAAAAAAAAATCGAGAACGTGAGAAACTAAACCCCTTGCAATCTGAGATTCAACGAATAACCTTAATATATAAAATATACCACGAGCTGACAGAACTGGAATTCCTCTACCAAGTGTTAAATGATAATTAAAGAGAGCGCGAGAGAGAGAGATAAGTAGACTGTCAAGTTGAAAGACTAAAAGGGTGGAAATTTTATTTCATAATCGATTAATTAATCCAAGGAAAAGGTAAATGAAATTTCATAATCCAAAAGGCCCATAAGAGCTTATGACGAGATTACAAAAGTAACAGGGAAAAAAAAAGAAAAAAAGAAGCAGATAGCTAGTAAGAGGTTGCAGGTTTACTGACATAATAATAAAGCAAGAGGAAGAGCAGAACAGAGAAGTGATAAACCTCTTTGAGAGTAATAATAATAATAATAATAATAATAATAGGAAGGGAAAAGGTGATGATGAAAGCGAATTTTGTTAGGTTGTTCAAGTGAACTGGCTCACCTAAAGGGTCTTCTCCAAAACAGTGCGTCAGAGAGAAGAAGATAAGGCTGAGAAGAGGAAGAGGGTGGTATAAGAAGGAGACGAGTTCACAAGAAGACTTGGAAATGTTGTGTTGTGTGTTGATATTTCCGAATAAGGTTGGATTTGGATTGTCCTGGCTCTTTGGTCGTGCACGTCTTCGCCCGTAGATCTTTTCTCTTATCGTCGCGACAGGAGGAACCGAATGGGCAAGCGGGATTGAATATCTAGCCTAAAACCAACAAATCTTTTGTCACATTGATCAAAACAGCTCATTAGTATCATGACAATTATTATTATTATTATTATTATTCAGCCCTTGCCGGCTACAACGATCGCCAACCATGTGGCTTTGTGGATTTGGGAATCAAATTCAGATTACTCTCGGAAAGGAAGGATATCAAATAATTTCAATCTAATACATCAGAAATAAAGAATGAACATTTTTGGTAAAATAATGTGATATTGTTAAAAGAGAAATGTTTTTTGTATCATTAAGATAGGTAGACACTTCGGACACCCAGAGATAGAAAGAAGAAAAAAAAATTGTAAAAGAAAGTGAAAAGAGTGAAATAATTAATGGAGAAAGAAAAAACTGAAAGAAGGTGTTGGGATATTGAAATTTTGGATATATACAAATAACATAACTCTTGTTAAAAATATTTCATTTTTATAATGAGATTAATTGATATGTATTATCAATATAAAATTATTTTATATTGATATCCAATTACGTGCGACCATATAAGCAAAAGTTTTTTTTTTTTTGAAATAGTGGATATAAGAGTTAACTACCTCTGTCTATGTAATAGCACGTAATATGAGATCAATATAAATTCTTTTAGATTGATAGTTTATATCAATTAAACCATTTATAATAATTATTTTGAAAATTAAATATGTAATAATATACGATTAACTATATTATATAGCTAATTATATATAATTTTGATATTTTTCAACTATAAATCAAGGTGAAAGCCAAGATACTATGACACTAGTTATAAATAAATGGGTCTTCCAAACTTCTTTTTTTTAAGAAAAAATGTTGTATAATCTCCTAAAAAATTAAAATCTAAGACAATAAAATTAGTTTAATTTATATATATTGATAGCATAAAAGAAGTTTATACTATCAATTAATAGAAAAATAAAAAAATACCAAATTATACTAAGTAACTATTCTCTATAATAAGGAATTCATTATGATTTGACACTTTCTTACATTCTTATTAATTAATAGTGTAAAACTCTTTTATATTACTTAATACATACAAATTAATCTCTAATAAAATTGTAGTTGTAGTATTAAATATTATCACATTAAAAATATTAATTATATTCTAAACAATGCTAATTGATAATGTATTATCATCGTCAAAACATACTTAATCCACATTATAATATACAAATACTCTCAATATAATAATTCTCTATCCACGTTTATAGCTGTCTATAGCAAAATATGACTTTTTATGAAATAATACGGCACTTAAAAAACAAAGAATACTAAAGCGTCAGTCACGCATGGAATGGTTTTTTTTTTTCCCCGGTGCTGCACGTGGGGGATATGACGGGGGCAGCGGTGAACAAAAAATGGGTTGGGTCGGGTTAAGTCGGACTGGAACCCGACCCTATTTTAAAATCGGGTCATTTTTTGAATTCGAACTTGATTTGATAATAACTTAATTAATGATCGGATTATACCAGGTCAATCCAGTATTTATATAATATATAAAAATTTAGATATTATATATAGTGAAATAATAAAATTTTAAAAGTAAAAAATAAATTCAAAAAATATTTTATAATATATATTTTAAAATAAATTATATCAAGATAAAAATAATATCATATTATATAAAATATATTAATTGAAATATAAAAATATTATAATTTATCATTAATTTTTTTTAAAAAATAAAACTTTTAAATAACTATTTAACTTCGGGCTGGATTGGATCAACCCGAAGCATGATCCGAACCCGACCCAAAAAATATACCAGATCAATTTTCATAATCTAACCCTACCTAATAAACTTCTAAGGATTGGTTAATGGCTGACTGGGTCATAAACACCCCTTGATGGGGGTGATTCTGTCATCCAAAACTTTAATAATTCAATTATTATACTTCATTATAAAAAAATTCAACTATCATACCTTATTATTCCACTTTGTTTATGTTTAGGTTAGTTTTCAAATGTGTTTCTGTATAAGATAATTTATTATTAAATTTATAAATATATGCTTCAAGAAATATGGATGTGGTAAATAAACTTCTATATCAATAATTTTCTTATCTGGATGTTAGTAGTTTTGAAATAAAATATTTCGTAATTAAACTTTCTTTCATTTTGATGCTCGTAATTATATTTCGATGTTAAGTTACGAAGTAAAATATAAATTAAACTATTTCTTTATTAATTACTTAATTTGAAATTAAGTAATTAATAACTTAAAAAATAAAATTTTGCATTTCAAATTTCAACACAACAAAATAGAATTAGTTAAAAAAATAAATTTATTAACAATAAAATAAATAATTAAAATGCTTTTACCTATATTTTTAATTTATATTTTACCACACATCTGAGATCAACTGTAAGTTATTGTGAGTGATCTAATAATGAGAGATTTGAATAATATGCATAAGATTATGTGTTTGAATCTCATTATTATTATTATTATTAATATAAAAAAATGACAAAAACTGCACAAATGAAACTACAAATAAATAATTTAAAAATGGAAACAATATTATTCTTTGTGTTAAAGAGATATAAAAAAGTAAAAAACATTTGTAAAAATGCCCCAAAGTTGGGGCTTCATTCTTGTATTTTTATTGAGATTACTAAAATAATGTGCTTCGATAACTTTTAAATCAAATATAACATGATAATTAACCGCCACATCATCAGTTTCGTTAAAAATTAATGAATAAAATTGAACAGAAAAACTAACTCATTACCAAGTGTTTAATTTTAAGGATGAAAAAGTCAACAATTTTTTTTTTTTTTAGATTACTCTATTAAATCTCAATTTTTTTTTTGGACTAAAATATATATCAGCTTTTTGCTTTTTTTTTTTTTTTTTGGTCATTGGAGTACTTTGGGGTATAACACTATCACAATTTAAAACCTCTCAATAATTGCAATCTTTAGATGTAAATATTGATCCTCTTCTTATTATCACGAACATCCTTTTTATCTCCTTTTCATGTTAACTTGGTTACCTATTGTTAATCTCAACCGCATATTTACTGTAAGTTTTGATTTATTGGCTCTGATTGCAGATGCATCATCAAGGTGCATCACACACTGTGCGTTTGCTTGTAGTGCCTTTGGATTCTTTATTATCTAATGATTCCTCCTCTATTTCTCAATTAATTGACTAATTATCAAACAACGTGTTAGCACCAGCTATTTACAGTTCATCTCAATAATTAAAACAAATTCGCTGTCATCCTCACAAAACATGGTAAGGAACTCCAGTGGCTAGGATTGTTCTGGAACTCAACGTTAAATTTGCAACCCACCAATTGCCTCATGTTTCGTTGACCAAGCGCTCAAAAGTCGAAACCCACAGACAGCGACATCAAGGCCGGCACGAGGTCGGTTTCCATCTTCAAGAGACATTCTTTCTCCGACCCCTCCCCCCCCCCAAAAACAAAAAAAAAAACACATTCTTTAGAATTTATATTATTATTTAATTTAATTTTAATATTCTATCGATATAAATATATATATATATATAAATATTTAATTATTTATTATTAATTTATATAAATATTTAATTATATATTATTATATTAATAAAAATAATTGACTCTGATATTTACCATTTTAAAGATCTCATATATAATAAAATATAATTTTCTTTTATATTGATATTGTATGAAAAATAATTTTTTTATTAAAAGAACAAAATAAAACTAATAGAAATAAGTTCAAAAAATTAATAAAAGAAATAGAACAAAGTTATTTTCCTTCTTATTTGAAAGAGTAATAAAGGAAAAAAAAAACTTCATTAATCTTGATCGAAAGTTATATTATAAAAAATGAAATGAAACAATATAAGATATGTTTGATTTCTATTTTCATTTTTTATGTTTCATGATTTCAAAATTTTATGCAGAAAATAGTGAAAACATAAAATACAAACAAAAAACAAGATTTTCTTATTTTCATTTTTTCTTTCAAAAGTCTTGAAAATAAAAAATACAAAAAATAAAAATAGAAAATAAAAAGGGAAACCAAATAAACCCTTATATTATT
Source organism: Pterocarpus macrocarpus (assembly GCA_031439585.1). NCBI lineage: Eukaryota > Viridiplantae > Streptophyta > Magnoliopsida > Fabales > Fabaceae > Pterocarpus > Pterocarpus macrocarpus. The sequence continues at coordinate 45,435,431 of CM062516.1, forward strand.
AAGTAAATTTACACTTTGTTCCATAAAAAAATTTATTTTAACACTTTAGTCCCTAAAAGATCAAATACATATACTTTAGTCTCCCAAAAAATTGTGCTATAACAAGTTAGCCTTTTTGTTTGATAATTTTGACAACCATTGTATATATGTATTGTTAAAATGCAATGTTTAAATTAATTCTAGATTAGATACAATATAACATTTAATAGATGAAAGTTAACAAAAGGACTAAATTCTTACTACATATTTTAACTTTAGAGATCAAAATGTTATCAAATTTTTTTTGAGAGACTAATCAGTTAAATCTTGATTTTTTCAAGGATGAAAATATATATTATCTCTATATTGTTTAAAAGTTATACATTCTAGTCCTCTCATTTCTCCTCCATTTCATCGGAATTTTGAGAAGAATAAGCAACGAAACTTTGAGGGGAGAAGAATAGGAAAACTCCCCTTGAGTTCATTTATGTTCTTAAACTCCCAAACAAAGAAATTGATTCTCTTTTTTTTTTTCTTTTCATTTTCCATTATCTTTTATCCAAACATATTGTTAGGGATAAATCTAAAATTTAATGAAGAAGTCAAAATAAATATTTAATATATATTAATTTAAAATAAATTTATTTTTTAATAAATTTCAAGAATATTATACCATTTATTTATTATTTCACACATCTTAATTAATCTGTTTTTTTCACTAAATTTATCTTATCAAATTCATATAGTGTAAAAGTTATTTGTAAAAGTATTGGAAAGGTGTAAGAGCTATAAGATATTTGCAAAATGTGCACCCAAATATATATATATATATATATATATATATATATATATATATATATATATATATATATATATATATATATATATGCAAAATAAATGCTCCTGGAACTGGTATAGGCCGATGGCCCGATGCAGAACATTAACTTGCATGTCGTAAACACATTTGCGGATTAGCAATCAGCATCAGTTATATTTTTGTTCCGGGCCATGAAACTGCGATAGTTTGTTGTATTGTCTATCAGCAATGCTAGATAGTAGAAAACGATGTATAGAGGTTTGTCCTTTTAAGTTTGATATCATGTTCCTTTTTAGAGGTATGTTATATAAACATACTGTTTGATATCTACTTTCTCAACATACTTCAAACTTGCCGTTGAAGTCCAAATACGTTTTCTACTCAAATTTTTTTAAGATGTTTTTATAGCCTATCACACTGCTAAAAAGCATGATGTTTAGACACAAGTGTATACAACTAGAATTTCTCTTCTTTTTATGATGTTCTGACCATGCTGAACTTCGTTGCTCCTCAGATGGTTGAGCTTGTCTCTAAGTATAAAAATAAAAATAAAAAATAGCACAAAACGAAATTATAGGAATGGTAAAACTGAAGCATAAAGAAAGGTAAGGGCTGAAAACATGGTGGAATTCAACGTAAAAAGTTTGAAACTGTAAAATTCTAGCCTACGAGAAGCATTCGTAGAGCAAGCACAAATTAGTTTTTGTACTATAAAGCATTTTTCATTGTGTAAAAAGCCTGTGGAGCTTGGTAGCTTTGCTTAAGCTGTACATAATTGATGTGAATAGAACTTGTTTTAGGGGGAATGTTGGATATTTGTCTGGGATTGTTATGCTCAACGCCTGTATTTTGCATAGTGTATGTAAGTTAGGCAGATTCTGCCATGGGTCTTAATGAATTTGAGACCAAGTTGGTCTTTAAATCTTATCTATTAAAATCTGATTCAATGGTTGAAATTAATTTTTTTAATATAAAAAAGTCATTTTATAATAAGTTATATTCATATTTTAATATTTATTAAAAAATTAAATTATCTATTTTACCCTCTCCTTCTCTTCTTCCCACAAGTCATAGCCTCCTCCTCCCTTCACACCTCCACCAAACCCCCTCCTTATAAATTTTTCTATTTTCTCCTTCTCCTTCTCTTTCCTGTCCTGTATTTCTTTTTTCTTTCATTTTATCGCTCGAATATTCATCTACAAAATCCTATGTTTTCTTTATTTCTTCATTTTAACAAATTAATAGGTCAGTCCTACTAGAATCTCAATACTTCCTAAACCCTGCAAAGCTATATGGATGTGGCTACTACCATTGGAAACACTACAAAACCATCAATGTAAGGAAGTAAATAAATACAAAAATATCAACTTTGAGGCGATGCTTTAGCAACACCATCTTGTTGAACAGCCTATGCAAGTGCTCCATCATAGCTCCCATGAGTATTCCTACCAGCATTGCCATCATTAGCATACATTGGAATCTGAGTATAAATGATAGAGTTGCTAGCAGGGGGCGACGATGGGTAGAGACAGAGTGGCAAAGGTGTTGGGGCATAGTTGCAGAAGGGCCAAAAAGAAAGAGAAAAAGTATTAGAAGAAAAAAATAAATTGATATTTTTATTTCATTATAATAATAATAAGGACCAACTTGGTCCCAAACTGATTGAGGCCCATGACAGAATTTGTCGTGTAAGTTATTACATTGACCCACGAGCTGGTGAGTTGTGTGAGTTGTGACTCACATTGGATGAACAAGAATGGGAATATCTGATTTTTTGGTCCATCAATGTTTAAAAATTTGTTCCAATAACTCAACTTAGATTTTGAAGTAAATTTATACATGGTTTCACAACCTTAAAAATTAAGTTGCAAAAGTATTGCTCTTTTTAAATTAGGATTTATTAATTTCTAGTAATACATATTCCACATTCAAAATAGTATATGTAAGAAATTAATGGTTTTAATATTTTGATATTTGTCTTGGCATGCATGTAAAAAGAAATTTTTTTTGAGTTTAATTTTGATACTCACAATATAAAAATTTTTACACTCATTGTCATCCCATCAAAACTAATAGAGAAGAATAATTAATTGGAATATTTTAGAGTAAGTATGTAATGATGACATATATAAGGAAGAATGCGAGGTGTTAGTAGTTTGTTATAAGGAGGGAAGGATCTAGAGTGTTTTACACCATTATAAATATAACATTTGAGATGAATGAATTAGAGAAGAAAATATGCTTAACCTTTAGTTTAACTTAGCTTTTCTATCTTTTAGCTTTATTTTTCTTAACAATTTGGTGCTTTCATTTCAAACTCACCATGTTCCATTTCACTACTCATCCATTATGGCAATCTCACATTCTTTCACCCACTCACCAACAACTACTCAATTCACTAGAACACAATCAGATATTCATCAACACACTCCCAACACCATCACCCAATGCCTAATCTCCTATTTTCATAACCATTTAAGTAGTAAGTGTGAAATTCAATTGTACATATTGATATAGCAATACATAATTATATGATAGTGTAAAAATTTTTTATACTGTTAGTGCATTAAAATTAAATTCATTCTTTTATGTAAAAATTACACATAATCTAGTCAAAAATTTAATTCATTAATTTTTGTCAAATTAACTATTACACAAGTTCATATCATTTATGTGTAAATACATGACTCCAAGTAACACTTCCTTATAACTATTGCATGAACGAAAGTTAGGTCAAATTAAAGAATATAATTTGCAAGCATTGATAGTACAAGATATTTTTACATTATCATCCAATCATGTGTTACCACATCAGTAAACATATTTAACTCTCATATCTACTACTCTAAAAACTATGCAAATGAAAAAGTTTGATTGGATGATAGTGAAAAAAAAATTTACACTATCACAATATACAAATTAAATCATAAATTAAACTATATGCAATTTATAGTATATTGCATGCCAAATTTATCAACAGATAAAAAAATAAGTTTAACACAGTAACATATAGATTACCCAAAGGCCAAAGTTACAGCAAATTTTCCTTCTGTTTTATTTTTCATCGATTTGTTTTGTCATCTTCGTATGATTCGTTCTCATTCTCCAATCCAAATTTATGACATTCATGAATGTACATATCACGATGTGATACGACACCATTCCACTCAATGAGTTAAAAATAAGGCCGCAGTAAAAACATTTTAGTCAGAATGAATGAGTTGACTAATAATGTTCAAAATGAAATCATAATGTGCGCGCGTGTATATATATATATATATATATATATATATATATATATATATATATATATATATTGAATTTAATATAATTATATTGATAATGTCAACTAATAAAAATAATAAAAGATATTAATTCACATAAATAATTATTTATTATAATGAGAGATCTACCATAATTTTTTATTTTTTTTATTTTTATTGATTGATAGTGTAAAATAATTTTACATTATCAGTACATACCAATTAAACTTATATATATTTATACATATGCCGATTATAGGAATAGTTTAATTTTGACACTATTCATAGTAAATGCACGACGGCCATCAACGAACAACGGTTGGCTTGAATATACTCTCATATACGCCAACAAAAAAAAAAATACATCATGTGTGGTCACTCTCGTGTATCCTCAACAATGCTTTCGCCCTTAGTTTCATGGATCTTATCTTCCCCCTCTTCCTCTTCTTCAACAGAAGATGACGAAGAAGAAGAAGAACAACAACAAAGCCTTGACATTAATGACAACACAACCGACGAACCAGACCCTGAAAACGACAACGTCAACAACCAAAACGACACTCCAAACGATGACGAAAACGACCATTACCTCGGTTCATGCGACGTTGACGACACCATTCCCGTTGCCCTCGCCGTTCCCGAAGCCTCCCCTGCCGTCACGGTGGCTTTCCCTGTCGCTGACGAAAGAACCACCGTCGCTACCGCTGCCGCCACCACCATAGTAACACGGTCAAAACGACAGCGCACCACAAGCTATTCCGGCGCCGTGAGACAATACCAGAGGCTGTGGACAAAGCAGGACGAGATAGAACTATTGAAAGGGTACCTTGATTACGTGAAAAAGAACAAAGGTGCAACAAACACTCTCCAGAACGACGTAGCTTTGCTCTACGATGACGTGCGGCACAAGCTAAATGCCGGTTTCAACAGGAACCAGCTTGTTGAGAAGCTAAGGAGGCTAAAGAGGAAACACAAGGCAGCTTTGGATAAGGGCAATTTAGGGAAGGAGGTTTCCTTCAAGAGCCCCCAGGATGAGGCCATTTTCGAGATTTCGAACAAGATTTGGGGCAACGATACAAACCGGGATGCTGATGCCTTGGATCGTGGTGGTGGTGATGATGATCTTGGCGAGGTTAAGGTGAAGACGGAACAAGTTGACAATCATGATGAAATTGAGAACAGGGCGCCAAAGCGGTCACGGTTGAGTGAACACGGCGATGGCGATGGCGATGCTGCTGCTGCTGCTGCGGACATACAGGGCTTCATCGAGGAGACCATGAGGTCTTGCTTCTCGCCGTTGATGAAGGAACTGTTGGACAACGCGCGTGAAGGGTTGGCACCGAAGCCGGTGGAGTTGTGCCCTGGGGAAGTGGGTGATGAGCAATGGAAGAAGCGGAGGATTTCGGAGCTGGAGGTGTATCTGAATCGGTTGGAGTTGTTGCAGGATCAGATCAAGGCTAAATTGGAGGAGCTGAGGTCTGGCTGAGGATGATTGAGGTTTGATTCTGCTGAAAAAAAAAAAAAAACTTCTTTCTGGATGTGCATAAGCAGCTTGTGGTTTCTTCAATGCAAATGTTGCGATGAATTGAGGGATGAAATAGTGCTATAGTTGTAGCAATTCTGTAATATTTTGAAGTAGACATGAAATTTAATTATATAAATGAGAAGCTTGGATACTTTTTGCATGAGAGGCTTGTCATTTGGAGATATAACTTTATATAAGATTCATCTGTGTAGATATCATAATCTACTTCCTGAAAGCCATATGCTTTGAAAGAAGCTTGAATAAACTTAGCTGCCTTCTTCTCTGGCTTAGACTTGCTTTCCCTGCTAAGCAACTCTCGAAAGTGAGTCAAAACAACCAAAACAGTTAAGTCATAATATAAAATATAAAAGTATCAGTAATCATCTGCATAGCATTGAGCAAATAATATGAAGAACAGCACATAGGAGCATGCAAATTTTTTATTTCTTCAATTCATCAATACAGTTTTAGTTTTCTGAACAATTGTTGTATTCACTGCTAAGAAGATTAAAGTAATCAGTACAGAGTGAACTTTTCCTTTGTCTTCTCAAATACTTGTTCTGCAATTACAGCACCAGTACCATCGGCCTTTTTAATCTCCAACTGAGCCTTTTGATAAAAACCAGTGCCCCTCAGTGCATCGGCAATAAAATCATCAAATCCAATTGCTATAGCAGCCTCGGCTTTCGCACCATAAACCAATCTCTGCTTAGAAGCCAACATGAAAAAAAAAATGAGATAAATTTAACAAAAATTAGAGGAACAGGTGGTGTGAGGAGAAAGTGAGGGGAGTGGAAGGTTCACCTTAAGTCTTGAAAGATGAATTGCACCAAAGCACATTGGACAAGGCTCACAAGAAGCATAGATTTCACAGTCAGCGAGATCAATTTGATTTAGCTTTTGACAAGCCTACAGATGATGTCCAATTACAAAATGTGGTCCTCAATGATACATACTCAAGAAAGTAAGTCGAGAAAGGAAATGGTTTGGGCAATATAAATGCAGTTTCCAGCATAATATATTAGGTCAACTTAACAAAGCTCTCATATATACACCAAGCAATACATACCAGCATGAACAGAGTTAAATGAATGATGCAAACAATAGACCAAACAAAATGAAATTTCTGCAACTCATACTCACATCCAACCTCCTCAAGTTATCGTTGAGTGGTGCTTTTATTAAAACTCTCAAAGTTTGAGATCCAAATCTGTCTGAGACAGCAGATAAAAGATGATAGCAAAGGAAGAATGTTTGAAACCTCAGGTTATTTGGTTACTTTGATTGACAATGAGCAAGCCCCAATTTTTAATCTGCTTAACATTTCATTTTATACAGATCCAGATGTCATGATACCAGTTTAATTAGTTATAAGCCACAACAAAGAATGTAGGAAGAGACAAAGAAAAAACTCACACAAAAATAACCTGCCAATAATAGTATAATATACCCCCTACTTTATCCTTCTCAATGATTGGAAATCCGAGTGGTAGAAAGATTACAACTTCAAGACTTCTTTGCTATGATCAGCTATTCATTCTAGACGCATGTGATAGACCTCAGAATTCACACATCAACAAGAAAACTGTTAATGGAAGAAATAACTATTAATTTCACCTCTCTTATAGCAGTAACCTCAGCATGAGCAGTAGGATCAGTGTTCCTTAAAACCATGTTATGACAGCTTACAACTACTTCATCATTTCGAACAACAATAGCACCAAATGGTCCCCCATCGCCACATTCAACCCCTTTATATGCTTCTTCGACTGCTCTCGTTAGAAACTTGTGGTCTCTATCCTGTACAGCTGGTATGACAAGAGAAAATAACACCAGTAAGGTAAAGTAGGGAAGAACATGTCTGATAGTATGCAACCATTCTCACTTCCTTTGTCAGTTAGGAGTTATTAGTTTAGGCAAATCAATCAAATAAATATCGTTGTCTCATAACTCAGAAACCATTATTCAAGAAGTGCATCAAACCCTCTGAATCATAATTTCAAGCTCATGAGGCAATGACAAATGACTCACATCATAGGGTGTCAATCTGGTACTATGATTCTAGAAAGGTAAGCCATCTTGGTTATCCGGATACTTAAAAAGCAACTAATCATTACCGACTTTTCTAAAGTCATGATTTTTTTTTTATCAGTTGGAGCGCGATGGATATCCTATGAGTTGTGAAGAGACGGAAATTTATCATACCTTCTTGATGACCGGGGAATGCTGAAGCCACGGAAATAGTTCCATCTTTAGCCTCCAACACTATAACAAAAGCCAAGTAAAAGAAAGTATCAAACAATCAGATTCTTCCAGCTATTGAAGTGAAATCCATATCAAAATTTTTAATGCACAAGAATGAAAGTGGACTGTCATCATCATTAAACATAGGTAACTGCAAGTGCAAAGGGGTGAAAAGGAAAACAAAATTTATGATTTTAAATTGTGGTTGCGGTCGTGCTGCTATTTCTGCAATTGCAGATCGCAACTTAAGAGGCATAAAATTTGCTTAGACCCAATTATATAGATCTTCTTCAGCATGCTATAAGAGCAAATCAAGAGATATAAAAACATATATACAAGTAACAAACCATAACTCTTGAATAAACTTTATAAAGCAAAGCTCTGATCTCTCTTAATTCGTGTTCTTACTTCCACTGTTAATTCAAAACACTCAAATTTGTTTTCATCCACAACCAAAGCACGATTTGTTTTGCCTCCGTAATGAAACTAAGAGACAGTATTACATAACAGAATTCAACACACTAAAGGCAATAATTGAAGAGGACCAGTGTCTGAAATGACATCATTTACCATAAGGGGAAACATAGCTAGAAGCAAAAAGCCATGAATTATCAAGAACTAATACCATTAGCAGTAGGAGTAGCAGAGACAGCAGCAGCACCCTCCATGATGATGGTATGAGATGAAAGAGAGGACAAAGAAGTAATCTAGAAGAAGGGTACTCGAGGAAGTTGTGAAAGTAAAGGATACAGAAACAAGAGAAAGAGTGTGAAAGTAGGCCACGAGTTCCCCTTGAAACGAGTAACCATGCTAAAAAGCAAGGTAGGCAAAAACAGCACGCAAGTTGATTTAGATATTTAAATAAAAATTAATTTTTAAAATTACAAGCAATTACATGGGTGTTAAAAGTACAAATAATGAAGTTAGAGTTATTCCTATGGTTTTATATTTTATGTATAGTAAATCATGGTTTAAATTTTAATTAGGAGAGCCTGATTGAAAGAAAAAAAATAATTATGAGAGGTACTCATATTTAGTATTTGATTATATTTTATACAAGACTACCTCTAATAAAAAATATATATATGGGAAATCAATAAAAATAATTTTAATTTTATATTTTAATTAGAATTATTTATTATAACTCTATTTATGTGCTTTTAATTGGTAACTTATTTTTAAAATTTACACTAAAAACCAATTATGTGATTATTTAAAGTTCTTCTTGCTCTTCGTCTAACACGTGGGTCTTTAGTTAAAATGAGAAAAACACACACTAACGCTAACATAGAGAAAGGGCTAGGTGGATATGGTCCTGTCTTCTATTTTGTGATACAAGAAGAGCTTCACGTACCCTATTACAATTTTGACTGCTCAATAATAATCTGAGTCAATTTATGATATTTTTTTTTTAATTTCTTAAAGGCAACGTGTTAAAAACTCACTACACCAAAATTTTTTTTTGGTAATTTTGTAGGTTGCATGAACTATCTTAAAAGGAAAAAGGGAGATTCCATTGTCTCATTTTAACCTTCCGCAATACTTATTTTTAAATTAAATCTTGTGGTTGGAATAATTTTAAACTAATATCTAATTTTTAAAGAGTTTAATTGATATTTATTGATAATATAAAATAATTTTACACTATCAACTAATAGAAATAGAGAAAAATGAGAAATCATAGTGGGCTCCTCATTATAAAAGATGATTATTTATATGCGTTGGCACTTTTTACTATTTATATTAGCTGATGGTATAAAATTATTTTATATTGTCAGTGTATTTAAATTAAATTTATTTCTAAATCAAGTTAATTTTTTTTAATAAACATGTCCCAAATATGAAATTGAATTTTAAATTACATTAATTCAAGTTAAAGTAATTCATATTTAATTTTCTACAAACATAACATTAATATTTTATACTAGGCCATTACGTCAGGAATTTGGTGATGATTCATATGAGAAGAAGCATCTATGCACGTGCAAGTACCTTTCATCCATATCCTGTTTTGTTCGGATAACCATCCATAACCAAAGAGTGAAAGACATAGGTTAAACTTTATCTTAATAAGCCTAAATTTATTTTACAAATTGGATTTAAGTTATCCAAAATCATAGTTTGGGCAAAAGTTACAATAAAGTACCTTTTCATCAAAACCATAGCTATGGTGTTTACAAACGAAAAACTACATGCTATACGAACTTGTTTTATAAGGTGACTTATATGGAACAAGGTATATCATTCCATGTAAGCATTTCAATTGTAGTTCCATTAACAGTTTGAAGCAGAACAATATGCAATATTCTATTGGGTGAAATTCACAAAATCTAACCAACTGGGTTGGCTCACCTAATTAGTCTGCTCATACATCATCATGATTTAAATTCAATTCCTAAGTTTATCAGCTAACTAGTCATTTGTAAGTATTTTTTGTAAGTGGTTATTGAACCCAAAGCTATGTCATGATTCTAGGTTTGGTTTCATATTGTTATGGCTTTTTAAGGGCTGCTGAACTCTTTGGATTCTTGAAAAGTTGCTCTCAATAAATCAAAGTAATATTATTTAGTAAAATAATATAAAAGTATTCTCAATAAACAGAAACCATTAAAGTAATATTTGATAAAATTATTCTTAAAATCTAAAATGACTATAATAAATAAAAATATTAAAGAGAATAATTTCTATTTCTAATATCATTAAAGAAAATAAAGTTATATTAATCTTTTAAATTTTAGAGAATATAAGCCAATTCTAAAAAATATCCTATGAGGATTCTTGAAAACACCCTCTAACTTTTAAAAATCAAAAATAAAAATACCCCAACTTTTTGATTTATCAAATAAAAAAATTAACTTACGTTTTTCATATCAAACCAGGCCTAAACTGAGATAAGCTCTTCAAAGAAAATTTCCTTTGCCAAACTTAGAAAAGCATTCAATTATATTACTGTGCAACTTACCCCATGAATTTTTAAATGGTTCAAAGTAACCCTTGACGGATGTTATAGGTGCTTGCACTTTTTTGTCATCACACCTCTACCTTTTTACAGATCTCTTTGCTTATTAGATTGTGATTTGGCTCATCATTCATTTCATCAAAAGCCAAACCAAGTTGCAAAAATTGCCAACGAGAGTCTCGACATATAGTCTTTTCGCACCATGTTTATCAACTTCAGCCATTGACGATGGTTATGTCGACCGAACATGACTTCAGGATAAGGCTGATTCAGGCGCTCATGACATGAGGATACCTCCTGCAAAATGAATAAGCCTAAACCACCCGTGACACATCATTTCTGCCTCGTGAGATACACGTGCCTGCACTCACTACACTCCTAACTAGTAGCACTTCTAATTCAAGATGCTAGACCTCTCTTGGATAATGTATTGGTCCACCCTTGTCCCCTGTTGGACGACCATGACAATATCTACCAATGTCTGACTTGCGTCCTGCGAATTGGTAACATTGTGGCCAAAGGATGTGAAGTCGTGAATGCTGCAACTGAGTTCAAAGAAAGTAGTGCATCTCCACCATCTTAGAGTCCAAATCAATCCGTGAAGATTTGGTAGCAAGTATCAAAGCAGTGCTATGTTGAGTTTAGTAGCTAAATCCAAAAATTATAACGACCGTAGAGCAAAAGCCAAATTAGAACCAAATCAAGTTCTTAAAGTAGCTCAGGGAAGCTGTTTTTGTTAATATAGTCGATTTGTTGTCAGAAGAGTGGAAATAAATATGCTACCCATGTTCTACTTTCATGCAGCGGAAGATTTTCTCGATCTTATAGAGTCAGACCCATCTTCTTAGGTTATGTCGTTTTGAGTTATTTGTGCAAATAACAGCCATTAATAATTTAAACATAACATTAACATTGTGAATTAATAGCACATTGTGTAAGTTTTGAAGAGTGTTCTGCACCATTTAGTTTAAAAACTGGGGAAATAAGTTGCAGAGGAAGTGTAATTGAACAGGGATTTATGAATTTTAACCTTTCCCGGCAACACATGCAAGTATGAAATCTTAAAGCTGTTGCGACGACGATGGAAGCCCTGTACAGCATTTTATTGAACAGTTTAAGATCGTCTGTAAGTATTGCATCTATTCCATGTCGATTACATTTCATGCATAGAAGACCCCTAACATGGTCCAACATAGTTACTCATCAAAAACAGTTTAATACAAGAATTTCAAGAATTCGACAGTTAAGCTATTATCAGGTATGAATGATTTCTTTGCCGCATGTAAAATACTTCTATAACAAATAAATAACCCGTCCATCGAAATCAAACAACATAAGAATTCATAATCACAATCTACTAAACATTTGAAAGCAGATCAAAGTGTTAAACTGAATTCTCAAAATTGGTCACTGCTAGTACTCAATCTCAAGTTGTAACTGAACATCAATGAAGCAGGATCATAGCTTATAACGAAACATCGCATTCTAGGAAGCTATAAGAAAATAAAATAGCCATTAGAAAATACCAACAGCAAAAGAACCTTAAAATCAGAACAATGTCTGAAAACTCATTTCTTCTTTCCAGCCTTGGCAGCATCAGAAGCCTTGGTCTGCAAAAATAATAAATGCCAGAGGTTATTGTTTTATTAAGCAGGAATGATATGAGATAAAGAATCATTCAATTGCTAGCTACTAATTACCTTCTTCACACCACGGATCTTCTTAGCCCTATTCTTTCTCTCCTTCATTTGCTTCCTTGACTTTTCCACCTTAGTGTCAAGTCCATTCTGCCATAGAGAGAAGAGATTTTAGTAGGATTACACAAAACAGAGCACCAATGGCAAAGATGGAAAATACTGAAACTGAAAGAATGTTCTAATTCTCAAAAGATCATAAAGAAAAAAAGCATATGTTCTAATTCTCAAAGATCATAAAGAAAAAATGCATACATGACAAGACTTGAGATTCAGCAACAAAATTCACAGGCTCAGTGATTTTTTAAGAACAATGTAATAAGGGAGCCATCAGTCATGTACAGGGTTTTTGCAAAATATATCCATTTTTTTTTAGTATACAGAGAGGTGCCATTAGTCATATACAACATCAGAAGAAACTGTCAATACCACAAAACGCCCCGACCAAATGACGGCATTATTTAAGATGGAGTGATTGACTGCAAAGAAAACCACAACTAAAGAGCATTTCATGATTTCATCAGAAAACTAATGAATTTTAATATGCACACACATTGAAATTAATTCTCCTAAAACACTTTTATGCCGTGGCTTATAACAACAAACACTTTGATGTTATGTTGTACCAGCATAAGAAATAAATATTTTAACCACTAGCAGCTCCAGCTAGCCAGACCCCTCCCCAACCCCAAAACCAAAAAATAAATAAACAAATAAAATGGAAAAGTAGAAGCAATGATAATAGGAGTTTTATGCTGTTTTATATAAAGATCATCCAACAAATGCGATAAAAGCTATGAACAAAATCCACATGAAAGTACTGAGTTAACTCACCCTGATAAGCCTGTACTTGGGCTCATATTTCTTTGCGTTCTCAACGGAGTCATAAATCAAACCAAAACCAGTGGATTTGCCACCTCCAAAGTGAGTACGGAACTTGAAGACAAAGACAGTATTGGGATCCTTCACGTCATAAATTCTAGCAAGCTTCTCCTTCAACTCAGCCTTCACACCAAATGCAAACAAATTAGTAAGACGAGCTAACATAAATTTTTAACCAATACCTGCTTAAAAATCTAATTTTTCAGCAGCTAAAGAAAATTACCTTGGAGACATTTGCCCGCCCTGGATGAAGAACATCAATGATCTGCAACACACAATAAAAAGGGTTAGCTACGACAACCCAAGAAATCTCCTTCCAGTTATATATATATATATATATATATATATATATTGAAATCACACAATTAATCGGTCATCCTCAGATCAACGGGTTATTGAGCAAATCCAGTAAATCATCCTAGCTACTTGCTTAAAAAATAAATTCTAAGTTCTCTTTCATAAAGCGCCAAATGCTAATACATTACACACGGGCTAATACAATAAACACAGAGGGAACCTCTTAACCACAACGCTATAAGTATAACGCAAAATATATGACATTATGCGAAGATCAAAGGCAACACCACTATGCAATCCTTTTGGTTTGTGGAGTGAAGAATAAAAAAAGGGAAAAGGGGCAATGGGAAACTCACGAATTGCTTTCTGGAGAGGAGCCTGTTAGTCATGAACTTCCGCGTTCTGATGGTAACTGCTTTGTCAGCCATGGTGTGCTCACTAAGGTGTGTGCAGCGCCGCCTGAGGATAAAGAGGAATAGTCAATGGCAGGGGGCAGCGAATCTCGACGACACGAGGGGGGGGTGGGGAACGCTGAAGAGAGCAAACCTTAATATATGTATTTGTATGAGAGAAACCCTAGCGTTTTTATTTTTTTGGGTCGTGAACCCTAGTGGTGCTCACATGGGCCCTTTTTGGGCTGTGGTGAGTGATTGGGCTAGTCGAAGCCCGTCTCTCAATAAATAGCTAATATCTTATGTTTTTGTGAAAAGGAGGAGCCCAGAGTCTTAACACTTCTCAAGTCCAAAAGAGAACACCTTAAACACTCCTCAACACTCAACAGATCTGACTCCGACCAAACCAAAAAATAAAATGCTTTGGCTCAGCACAGTGCATCTCGGGAGGAGCGTGTTCGACTCCAGGGGCAGAGCCCCCAAGTCCCTTACCTCCTCCCCCCAAAAAATAGAAACAAAGGTGACCAAAAAGAGAAAGATCTGACCAACAAAACACTCAACAGACCACGGACCCAAAAGGGGTAGATAAAGCGCGCAAAACCCAAAAAAAAAAAAAGGAGGACGCTCCCTGAGAGTTTGGGGAATTTTTTTTTAAAGAAAAAAGGTTGAAAGTCAAATAGGTTTGGGCTGCTTATTTACGGTGCATTTGCTTGTATTTATTTTGTTAAAAAATTTATTTTCTTAAAAAGTACTTCTTAAGTTTTTTAAATTATTTGAATAAAATTCTTTAAAAAATATAAAATAATTATTTTAAATTTTTTTCTGAGAAGTACGTAAGAATTTCTTTTTAGAGATAAAAGTTATTTTTCAATTACATTTAAATATAAAACAACTTCTTTTTATGATAAAATCAATACAAGAAAAATTAATTCTAACTATTGTTTTTAAAAGATTAGTTTTTGGCCTAATATTGTCCAAGGTTCTGAAAATCGGATTGGATATCGAACCAGACAAAGCATTGATTTAAAAGTTTATTGGTTCAATCGGTTTAATCGAAATATAATAAAATATATATTTATACATAAAATATATGTATATTATATGTAAATAAATATATAATTAATCATATATATAATTAATTATACACAATAAAAGAAATTAAAATTATTGAATAATATAAATGAAGAGTAATATAGGTTACCAAATAATATTTTTTATTCCAACATTTTTAATATGACTTAAATTAGTTATATATTTTTAAAATTATAAATAAATCGCCACCACCATCCAAGCTGGGAACCATTATGCATTGCACAAGACATGTAAGTCAAAATTTTCTTTTGGTAGTGGGAATACAACAAACCAAACCCAAGTGCCCAGCAGAGGAAATATGCAGAACGTAGAGGCAGTAGAGCACTTGGAAAATTATAAAGAAAATAGGCATGGATCAGTGACCCATGACCCATTTGTAAGTGAAAAAAAATAAGGCAATACTCATTAGCCGCACGTTTCCTCTCCCTCTTTTCTCGTTCTTCTCTCTCCTTCCTTGTCGTATGCGTTTTTCTGTTCCTCCTCTCCCTTTTCCTTTTCAACATAGATGAGCAGAGCAGAAAAAAGGTATCAAAGGCACCGTGAGCTCAAGAACTTCGATGGCGATTCTGAGAAGACCACCGGCAGCAAGCGATAGGTGGTTGGACAAGGTAACTCAAGGAAAGGAGGCACTATTGAAGAGCTTTTCTTGATCCATCCACCCGTGTGAACCGCCACGGTTCAGACGATTCACTAGTTTTTGAATGGTTTATCCGCTTTTTAAACATTCAAATTTTAGGAGACAATCGGACTGGAATAGGGTTCGGCTTCCAATTTAATAGATTCAACCGGCCAATCTAGTCCAATTTTTAGAATTATGGTATTGTCTCATTCATAGCTTAATTAATGGTTTGGTTTTGATTGTGTTCTAACTCATATGTAAATGAAATGTAAAAATTAAAATATTATGTATAATTAGGTTATAAATTTGTAAAAATAAAAAATAATAATGAGGACATTTTTTATGACACATATATCAAATTATTATCATATAAATATTATATATAAGATATTAATTTAAATAAATAAGCTTTATAATTTATCTTCTATATGAAAAAGTAACCATAAATCTTAAAATATCATACAATATTAAGCCTAGTCAATAAACCAAAAGTGACACCCGCATTTTTTACCCACAAAAATAGATTATATATGTCCATCTTTTAGAGTTTAAACTCAACTAAAATAACTCCAAGATAGGCAAGATATTAGGGATTAGGATCCTCTCCTATTTAATTTTAACATTACTATTTACTATGTCATAATAAGAGAGAGATGGATACATGCTCTTTGAATAAGTGGAGCCTTTTTAAAAATTGTAGGGTCCAATTTGAGTGCTTGTGTGTATCTCTCTCTTAATCAATGAAGAGAAAACCAAACCGGACCAGGAACCGGTCACCAGGCCGGTCCGGTCATACTTGTTGAATCGTTAGTGCTAAACACTAGTATCAAACCGGACAGAACCGGCATAAATCGGTGAACCGGTGTGAACTGGACCGATTTTACCGGTTCACTGGTTTGGTTATTATTATTTTTTATTTTATAAAAGTCAAAACGTTGTTGTTTCTTTGAAGGGGGAAAAAAAGCTTGCAAAACTGTGTGGTTTTACAGCTTCAGAACAACAACAAAATTGAAGATTTAGAAACAGGGGCTCGAATGACATTAGAACAGAGGCTTAGGGCTCGATTTTTTGCCTCATTGCCTCTCATTTCTCATCTTCTTCACTCTGCAGTCTATAGCAGCTAGCGCCGGCGCCGTTCATCTCCGCGCTGCCGTCCGTCACCGGGAAGTAGTCCAACACACCGCAGTCTGTCATTGGGAAGCAGTCCAACGCGTTGCAGTCCTCCACGCCGGCTGCCGCAGCTAGTCTCTCTTCACTCTTTTTGGTTTTAAATGTTTCACTTTCATAGCCTTGATGCTACTGCGGTTTTGGTTTTTGGGTAAGTAAAGTGGAAAGAATGATTTATGGATGGGTTTGTTTTATGGTTTGATAAAGTGCCAATGTTTTGTGAGATTTTGATATGGATGTTAATCTATTCTGTTAAGGAAGGTACATATTTAAGCTAATTTAAAGTGTGTTAATAAGATACAGAGGAATGTTATTAAAGTTTGTTAAGATAATTCCCTTCCACCTAAATGTATATTAAGATTCATAGAATGAATTAATGTGACATTAATGTCTATGCATTCCTACAAATGCATCAATAATGGATTTTAATGCATAGGAATGCTATTGCTATCTCTGGACATTCCTACATTCTGAATTCTAGCTACATTCCCACATATGCATCAATAATGGATTTTAAGTTTTTAACACTTAGGAATAGCATTCCTATATAACTGTCCCTGCATTCCTACATATGCATCAATGCTATTAAAGTGTGTGAAGATACAGATTTTCACAATGACATTAATGTGAGATTTTGGATCTTTAGAACTATGCCTACTATACTTGAATTTTGATGATAAATATGTTTTGTATTATGTTTACTAGAGAGATTTGGATTGTGTTTACTTTGGTAGATCTTTGAACAATGTTATTTTATATTAGTTATGTTATAGTTTTTTGTATTTTAATTAATTAATTATATATATATATATATATTTATACATATATATATATATATATATATATATATATTTATACATATAAATAATTAAATATATATATTTTATTATGTCCCGATTAAACCCCCGGTTGAACCGGTTGGACTTCTGAACCTTTGAACCCCTGCCTTGACTGGTTCGATGGTCCGGTTTTCTTAACATTGCTCTTAATATGATATGGCCATTGACCTAAAAATAAAAATAAAAATAAAAGGCATGGCCATGTTAAAAGCAAAGATGAGAAGATTCATTCAAACAATATGAGAGTTATGTTAGCTATGTCTTGAGCACTCTAGTAATTTGAACCGAAAATTAACAATGCTTAGTTGATTCAAGTGGTTCGACACTTCTTCCCATTAAGCAAGGTCTTGAGTTAGAGTGTTGTGAATGAAAAAAATAACGTTGAGAGATTTTTACCTCCATATAAAACCCTCCTTTTTAGTTTATCCCTATATTGTTAATCTTATATTATAACCCAACAACTTATATTTCCCATGCCTTACACGAAGTATTTTAGATTTTAATTTTGTAATAATAAGTTTTTAAGTTAATGGACAATACCTTATGTATTTAAATGTTGAGATTAAATTTGATGCACTATTAATATAAACTATTTTATTGTGTCAATCAATTATATAACATCATATACATATCGTTTAATGCAATTACTATAAGAGCCTTTTTTTGGTTAGAAAAGCTTTGTTGATTATTAAACCAAGACAAAGCCTGATTACGACATAGAAATTGGTACGCCGGAACTTGTTGAAACAAAAAAACTAAGCTTAGAAAATTAACCAATAAATATTATATAGCTTTAGTAGACACTTCAAAACAAGGACGCAATAGCACACATCATAGATACCCATGGACGTAGAGTTGAGCACATCCGATCGCAAATCTATCTAAGGCATCATAAAACCAATATACTCAAGCTGTATAGATGATAAAACATTACAGTCGTAACTTCTCAGAGTTAAGATACTAAACATGGTGACATCTATCTTCACAAACATGGTGGTAGCCAGAGTCTGTATACCAATAGCCTGCTCCATGATACACATCAGATTACCAAAGTATTTGAAGACGACCATATGTTATAAAAAGAGGCCTATTGCCTCAGAAAAGCTCCAACCAACATCCACCAATGGATATTATCAGTACATCATTGTCACAAGTGCAGTTTTTCGATCTAATAGGCAACTGCAACGGCAAGAATCCAACCACATGGGCCCCCCGATTTAGACATCCTGCTATTAAGAAAACTCACTGAACATGAAGATCAAACACATCACTAGCTAGGGGAAAGATGGGCAACAAAAAGCAAGGAAAAAAAACTAAAACTAAAAGGGAAGGGAGTAACCAACCACCATCGAGGGAATAAACCACCTCCATGGGTGGCACCCCCACTTAAACTGAACAGAGAAAGAAAAGTTGTTTGGGTAATGCTAGCGCTATTTTAAGAGTCAAATACACTTAATAACATGACTTGGGGTGTCCATGGATAGGGTTGGGTTGAGTGGGTTTGGGAAGCTTTTTTGACCCAACCCACTCATTCAATTATTGGGTTAGATCGGGTTGGGTTGGGCCTAATCCGCGAGTTCGATATACAATAAAAAGAAAAAATTTCTATTAAAATATGTCAAAATATATAGTTAAATAGAAGTCTTTTAACAAATACAATAACGAATAATAAGTCTTATCATACATGAATTTAAAAAAGAATACATAAGTTCAAGAAACTATCCATAAATCTTAAAAGCTTTCTAAAAAGCATATATATATCTTAATAGTTTTTTGAAAAGGAATACATAAGTTCTAAAGGCATAACAAATTACATAAGCCAATTGAAATCAATGTCATCACATATAATATATTGGCATAATACATTGAGTTATTGTCTCCTAGGCGTGACATGGCAATCCTTTTAGAAGAAATTATTTCTTTAAGCCCAAAATAAGAAAAAAGAAGCCCATGTATTACACCAGAGGTAAGGTAAGTCTTGTTATAAATTATAAATAATGGGTTAAAAAAATTCAATGTTCACACAAAGTTAAGATACCTAAAAAAAATATGGATGGGTTAAGTTTTATGGGTCAGAAAATTTCTAAACCCACACCCCAACTCGTACACCTTGTGGGTTAGCAATTTTTCAACCCAACCCAACCCAATTTGTATTTTGTGGGTTGAGTTGGCTAAAAATCGATAGGTTTGTGGGTTGGCCTAACACAATGAACACCCCAACATATAATTGGATGTATATATAAAAAATTTTACGTTGACAATATATCCAAATTAGGAAATCCTCAAAATTTAATTAGCTTATTTTATACCTTTTTTGGGCGTCAAATTTCACATCAATTAAAACTAAGAAATCTTCATCAACTTAATATATTTAGATGAACTGATTTTTAGTTTGGTGCATAGAGGAATTCACTAATTTCACAATTTTGGACTACTTCATTTGTATTTTTTAAAAAATTATAACTAAAATATTTTCAATAAAACTTTTGACTAGAAGGTATCATATGTAAAAAAAATAAATTAATTTTGGTACTTCAAATGACTTTTTATAAAATAAAAAAACTCATTTAATTTTACTCTTTAATTTTTTTTCACAATTTTATTAGTAAGGAATTCAAATTATCTTTACCAAAAAAATGTTATTTATCCATAAAACTAATAATTAATTGTGTAATTATTTCTTCTCAAAATGATATTGCATTTAATAATTAATAGCAGTAATATTAATTGCCTCATGGCAATTTTACCATATTAAAATAATATATAGTATATTTTCCATAAACACATACAAATGATCTATATTTAAATTAATAACTATATAATTAAAAATGATTCTTTTCTTATTTAAGGACCATTATCAAAACAGTAGTGGTACATGGCTCGAAAAAGAATTCACCAAGAGGATGTACGAATGATCTCTACCAATTAAAATTGAG
The DNA here is from genome assembly GCA_031439585.1 of Pterocarpus macrocarpus. Classification (NCBI taxonomy): domain Eukaryota; kingdom Viridiplantae; phylum Streptophyta; class Magnoliopsida; order Fabales; family Fabaceae; genus Pterocarpus; species Pterocarpus macrocarpus. The sequence goes on from CM062516.1 coordinate 45,456,136, forward strand.
GAAACAAATGTAAGTTGGGTCCCGCATGAGAATACAAGGTCGGTGGTGAGTGAAATGCAGGAAGATTATAAATTCGTGTGTCGTTGTACGAAATTTTTTTGTACCGCACCGCATTTTTCTTATCAAAACCAAGTTCATTCATATGCATAATATGGACTAGTTTTGTTTCATCTCTCTGCAACCCATAATCATGGCCACAACTTTGTCACTTAAATCTAATACCACATGGAAGCTTGGCTTCCCATTACAGTTGCCCGTGCATCGCATGCATTCAACCACTTCCTGCTCCATGAAGGTTGATCAATTTAGATGTGCCATTAGATGTCTTTTCTCGCAAAAGCCTTTGCAATCTATGGGTCGTAGGGGTGACAGCTCCATCTCGTTGCAATCATCTTCGTTTTCGAGGGGTTATTATTTAGTACCTAGTAAATCGGCACCGGATGATTTTTTTTCCACACCGTTCCATTCTCCTCCTCCTTTCGACTTTGGCAGTGACGAAATTTTTGTTTCGCAAACATTTGAGTTTGCCATGCTTATGTTATTTCTTGAGATTCTCTCATACGGATTTGAGGGTAATCTGATCACTACTACTGAGAAAACCACTGTCCTCAAGGTTCAGGTGTGTTTGTCACTTATTAAAGCTATATGTAACAAGTATTATAACTTCAGGATTGAATTTGAATTTACCAAGAACTCTGATTTTAGTTATTCTGTTCGTGGATGAGATGTTTGCTACGATGATTATATGAAGCAGGGCATTTGAATTTTGTGCTTTATATGTAACAAGTATTATAACTTTAGGATTGAATTTTGAACTTACCAAGAACTATGAATTTAGTTATTCTGTTCGTGCATGAGATGTTTGCTAGCTATGATTATATGAAGCAGTGCATTTGAATTTTGAGCTTTAATTTTTTTCACTAACGCACATCTTGTTTGTCTATTTAATCAAAGTTTACAAAGTAGGATATTTTATCCATTTATTCATTATTCTAAAATCTTTTGTTAAATTTTAATATAGTAGATGTTATTATTTTTAATAATTGACGCATCTTTAAGGTTGGGTTGTTGGGGACGGATCACTCACTCCAAAGGAATCTGAATAGGATTGCAGAAGTTGCAAATACATCAACTGCAGAAGGCTTGAGTTCTCTATTGGCAGGTAAAGCTTCTATGCGCATCATCTTTTTTTTTTTTGTCAATAATCTAAATCTCCATTATCCAGACCTCACTCAAAAGAAATAAGTGTTGAACAAGTTGGACCAATTAAAGATTAATATTTTTTATGTTTAATTAATGTTGACACCTTGGTCAGTGATAATGAATATGCATATGATAAAATGAGGATCAAATTAACATTTATGAAAAATGTTGAAAACTTGAAAATATATTTTGATTAAAATATTGAGCTACTTATGTTTGCTATATTATGTAACTTATTAACATGATTTTATGATCTTAATTTATGTTTTTATTTACTTTCCTGTGTGACTTTTTAATACAGAGACAACATTAGCTTTGCTTCAATATCCAAATTACCGTATTTCAGCATATTCATCCGTAAGTGATTTCTACCTTCCAAATGCTTTTGTAAATTTATTAACATTAATGCATATATACCACTTGGTGCTATTGCTATAGTGCTATCAATCATGTTACTCCTTGTTGATTTTTTATATTAATGCAGAGTAGCATGCAAATGCAGTTGCTATAAGAGATTATATCACATGCCACAAGCCACTTATATTCTAGATTGTTATTTTAATTAAAAAGAAAGTGACTTCTAACTTCCAATTGAAAGATGTTGAAACTTTTGTATCATCTTTGTTATAAACAAGAAAGTGCAGTCAAACATGTGAACGTTTATAAATCAGTTATTTTGTCTTTCCGCTTTCCAATGGAAAGAAGTGTGAGAAGATACAAGCTTAATATATTACTAAATTACATATAAACAAACGAGATAATTGCCTTCCACAATTTAAAACAAGGATATAACTGTCAAAGTCTTCTTCTATGCTAGCCTCCCAAAACTTTTAATTTACTTAATGATCTAATTTTGATATATCGTCAATACAAAAGTTTTTAACACAATTATCTAATTATATATTGTCACATTATTATAAGTGTTTGATTTTTACAACAAGTATCTTAAAAATCGCATATATAATGAGATTTGATTAATTGATTATGTAAAATAATTTTATATTAACAGTATATCAAAATTAATTTCTTTATTTAAACTGTTTTTCACACTAATTTCGTCTTAATAACTGCTATATAACTTCGTCATCATGACTTAGTAGTTTCCTCTGACACTAATTAGTACAATAAAACACCAAAATCAAATTCAATCAGTGATGAACATTTCAATTTTGTAACTTCGGATGAAATAGTTACTACTCATTCTGTGTAGCTAAAGCAAAACCAATGACCAAATTAAGTTTCAAATTGCATAAAACGTATGTTATTTATATAAAATTCTAAAATATAATAGGATTATAATTCATATAAATGTTTGTATTTGTTTATAATTTAATTTTAATACATTATTAATGTAAAGATTTTTACACTATTATTCAATCATATATATAACTTTTAAGACAATTATTGTGAGATTCAAATCGGTTTTATGATAATACATGATTAGATAATTAGGTAAAAAATTTCAACACTAATAATATATCAAAATTAATTTTTTTATTTAAATTGTATTTAAAACCTTGAATTTTTGTAATTCTATATGCAAGTATCTACTTTTTAATGTATTTACATTCTATATATTTAATTTTATTATAATAATTTTTATTTAATATTATAATATAAAAATAAAAATACCGATTGATAGACATATCAATACCTGTCAATCCACTCGTATATAATAAATAATTTTAAATATATAATAAAATATAAAAAAATGGATTAACATGCACGTTAGTGCCTGTTGACGTGCTACTTTATCCACTAGTGTCTATAAAATCCATCTATGCATGCAATGGAAAAATAATAATAATAATCCACAACTCCCCACCAAGAGAGAAGTGTTATCCCTTCCCCTTTAGCATCCTAGCAAGAAGTTGATCCATGATGCTGACAGTGTTATGCTATTCCATTCCATAGAGAATTTTAATCCATTCTTCTTAGCTTATTTGGATGTGACAAAATTACAGGTAACTCCAATGTTAATCATGACTTCCATTAGCCTCCCATTTAGTGACGATTCAACATACATTAACCCATTAGTCTTTCTTGATTGAGGTGGCTCTTTTACCTTTACAACATTTAGTAGTTGGTGTTGGGAAAAACCTTGGATAGTCACTTGTGTAATAGCAGTAGCAAGAAATATTTTTCCTACACACCTATACACTTAAATAGAAACTACCAAAATACTTCAAGTAGTAATTACCAACCACAAATAAAATGGCAGAAAATAAAAGATCAAAGACACTATAATTTCAATGTGGGAAAAACCCCATTGAGAGGGACAAAAAACCCATAGGACCTAGTCTAACAAAATACTTCCACTATTAAAAATGGATATGCAATCAATCTTCCTAGTAGCTACAAGGAATCACAATCTATAGAACCTCGTCCAACTAGTGGAATTAATCTCAAATCTCCATAGTATGGGAATCACAACCCAGCCAAAAGAGAAAATAAAACAATGATCAGGCTACATTAAAATATTAAGCTCAATATCAGGAACAAGATGCTAAAATATCATGAGGGAAAAAAATTGCAAGTTTACCCATTTGATAAAGAGTACAAAACACTACCTTATTTTTCTTTTTTCCCTTTGTGACACTATCACTCTCTCTTTTTGGTAATCCTCATTTTTTTTTTTGGCTTCAAGGAAGCCTTTACTTTTTTTATTCCAACTTTTATTTATGGGCCCCACTAGGAAGGAACCACCTGATAAATCTCCCCGTTCCCAACTCAAGTAAGGAGTTGTTGCTCCATAAACCTTGCTTTTTTCCTACAAGAAATCAACTTAATCACTAGTAAAGTTTAGTCATTATATCTGATCCATTGTCATCAGTATGAATCTTTTCAAATGAGAACAACTTCATCTCTAGTGCTTCACGTCTCCAATGATACTAGACCTCTATGTGCTTTGATCTGAAATAAAATACCAAGTTCTTCCTGAGATGGATAATACTCTAGCTGTCACAAAATAAAACAAACTTCTCTTGATTGAGACCCAACTCTTGTGGGAACTTCTACATCCATAAAAGTTCTTTAGAAGCTTTAGTAATAGCAATATATTCAACTTTAGTGACAAAGCAACACATTTTTGGCATTTGAATTGCCATGACACTGCTCCCTGCAAAGATCATCAAACACCCATAAGTAGCTTTCTAGAATCAATATCACTAGCCCTATATGCATCTATGTAACCATCTAACACAGGCACTTCCAAAGCATAAACAAACTCTATAAATGCCTCTAAGATCCTTGAAGATCCACTTCACTAGTTGCTAGTATTTTTTACCAGGATTAGAGAGAAAGTGACTAACAACTCCAACAAATAAAGCGTACATCAAACTGCCAACAACAAATGCATAAGGATTCTTTTTTATCTCTTCTTTTTCTTTCTTACTTATAGGATATTGTTGTTAACTCAACTTGAAATGACCAGCAAATAGAGTATTAACATGTTTGGAATAACTTACATTAAACCTCTCAATACCTTCTCAATGTACTTTTGCTGAGATAACCATAACTTACTATTCCTCCTATCATGACTGATTCTCATACCAAGGATTTGCTCTGCAAAGCCTAAGTCCTTGATTACAAAGGAATTGCTCATGTCTTTATTAAGACTTTGAACCTTATGAGTGTCATGACCAACTATCAATGTATCATCCACATAGAGCAAGAGAATTATAGAGCAAGAGAATTATAAAATCACTATCATAGAATTTTTTGACAAACACACAACGGTCAGGAACGAATTGAATTTCTTATACCATTGATCACTTGATGCTTGCTTTAGTCCACACAAACTTTTCTTCAATGTGCATACAAGCTACCCATTTGTTTTAACCTTGAAACCCTCTAGCTATTTCATATAAATTTTTTCTCCTAAGTCATCATGAAGCAATGTAGTCTTCACATTAAGTTGCTCAACCTCTAAATTCAAACTAGTCGCTAATTGAGCACAATCCAAATAAAGGATATCTTCACAATTGGTGAGAAATTTTCATCAAATTTGATGCCTTTATTCTATTCAAAGCCTTTCACAACCAACTGTGTATTTTACCTAGGTTGTACAACAATATCATCGATTTTTATTTTGAATACCCATTTATTCTTGAGTTCTTTCCCACCCTTAAGTAACTTAACCAACTCAAATGTGTGATTCTCATGCAAGGATTTCATTTCTTCTTACATGGCCTTCAATAACTCTTTCTTATGCTTATTAGAAATGGCTTCTTGATAGGTTTCTCGCTTTACACTATCAGTAATAATCGGATACTCATGTGGAGGATATCTCTTGAAAGCATGATGCTCGCTAGTATATCTTCTCAATTGAGACTCAACTAGTGGTTTAGGTGGAATTTATTGATCAACCAACGCCACATGGTGCGGTGTAGGCTCATCACCCATATTCCCATAATCAACATCTCTCCCATCAATAGAAGGTCCAAAAGGAGGCTTTGGTTCAACATTAATGTGACTTCTAGTAACTGGTATTGGTTTATCAATTTTCTCAAAGTCTTCAATGGTTTTGTCTTTAAGAAAAGTCATATCTCAACTACTAATAATTTTCTTATTCACTGGATCCCACAATCTATAACCAAAGTCTCAATGACTATAATCCATAAAGATACATTTTTTAGATTTCCCATCAAGCTTGGACCTCTCATCTTTTGGAATGAAAACAAAAGTCCTACAACCAAACACTCTTAAGTGATTATAAGAGACATCTTCTCTGTCCATACTCTCTTTGGAATGTCACCATCTAGAGGAACTAAAGGAGAAATGTTGATTATATCCACTGCGATTCTCATTACTTCACCCTAAAGGGATTTGAATAATTTTGCATGAGAAAGCATACATCTGATTCTGCCATTGACAATGAGCTTTTGTTTTGAAATCTAAAGACCAAGTGCTCAGTGTCTTAAAGCACTTCCATGCAAGTGTTGAAAAAGAAAAAGGAAGGAAACTAAAATATGTTTGAGCAAATAATGGTTGTTAGTTGATTCACAATTTTCTGAAAGCTACTCAAATGCTTTGGTATTAAATCCCCTTCTTTGTATTTCATATTTACCGGCTTTCAAATCATAAAAGATTTATTTTACACATTCTTCCTCTCATATAAATTAGTCAATTTCTTCCACATCCTCTAGGCATTTGTTTCTTTGTCAACATGAGGATACACATTGAAATCTAACCACTACCTAATTAAAGCAATGGCTTTTCTGTTCATTGTTTTCTATTCAATATTAGATCTATCAGTAGGTTTAGCTTTATTTCTCTTGACAAGAATATACAAGTCTTTACTATGTAACATATCTTCCATGAGGGTCTTGAATAATTTTTGGAATTCTATTTAACCATATTTGCCCCCAACTTTCCTCCATTTAAATTGCACAAATAAAAAATAACCAAAGCTCCTAATACCACTAAATAGTGTTTGGGAACCTTAAGAGAAAGCTTTTTTTCACAAAAAAAAAATTGTTTCCCAAAAAATAATCTTGTTTGGGTAAATTTTGAAAATATATTATAATCAAAAGCTAGTAATTTTAATCTAAAAAATAACTTATAATTATAAACAACTTTTTTGGGCCTATAATTATAAATAGAAACTGATTATTTCAAAATTGTTATATTTTTACCAAATTCACCTCAAGTATCAAATATTATATAATATAAATAATCATTTCATATCTTGTTTTAGTAATTTTATCACACAAAAGTAACTTTTTTTATATAATTCAAACAAAATAGATATTTTAAAATCACTTTTTAGCTGAAGTATCCAAACATAAATTGATTCCCATATCATCAATTATATAAAAAAAATAATTATACAAATAAGCAATTATTGAACTAATTTTAATTTTACAACTTTCCTAAACACACACTTTGTTAGGCAAAACCTTAGCATGCAACCACCTCTATAACAGCTAAAATAAGAAATATTTTTCCCCAGACAATTGTGTAATTAATATGAACTACCAAAAAACTCCATGCAGTAAATTATCAATCAAAAATAAAATGATAGAAAAATAAAAGATCAGATACACCACAATTTTAATATGGGAAAACCCATAATAAAAGGGATAAAAGCCCACGGGACTAGTCTAGGAAAATACTTTCACTAATAATAATGGGTATATAATCAATCTTCTTAGTTAGTAGTGCTAAGGAATCACAAAAATCAACAAAACCTCGCCAATGGATGGAAATCAATCTTAAATCTTCACAATGTGGGAATCACAACCCAACCAAAAAAGAACATAAAACAATGATGAGAGTGCACCAAAATATTGAGCTCAACAATGAGAACAACATACTAAAATTTCATGAGAAAAGAAGCAAGTTTACCCATCTAATGAAGAACACAAGATACTGCCTTTTTTCTTTTCTTCTTCTTCGCTACATTGTCACTCTTTCTCTTTTTTGTATCCCGAGCCTTTCCTTTTTTTATTCTAGTTTTTGAGTAAATAATCTTTTTACTCCAAATATTTTAAAATTAATATCAATTTGGTCTTGAGAAAGATTTTGAAATTAATTTAGTACTAACATTTTCAAATTGACTTTAATTTGATTTGAAAAATTTTTTGACATCAATATGTTTAGTACTGACACTTTGGATTTTGATATCAATTTAGTGCTAACACTTTGAATTTTGACATCAATTTAGTCTTAAAGAATTTTCTATAAAATCAAAATTTGCAATCAAATTATCAATACAAGACTAAATTGATATCAAAATTTAAAATGTTAGGTCTAAATTGGTATAAAAAATTATTTTAAGACTAAATTGATGTCAATTTTAAAATGTTAAAACAAAAAAAAAAAAATATGCTCGATTCTCTAATACCCACTCTAAAATAAAGAGTTCAAACCCTTCTTAGGTGGTCCAAGACAATGTACTTATGTGTTTAAATTAGCTCAGTTAAATACCTATTTGTCATTACTTTTTGATTTTATATTTATACCCAAATTATTTTTGTTCGACTATAGTTTTACCCCAATCTCTACTCTAGTTCTTATTCCAAACATTAACAATTATCTAAACACTAATTCTTATTCCAATCATCAATAATTATCTAAACACTTGAACAATCAATTTGAGATGTGTGAAACCCTATTAAATAGAAAGAATCGTCAAAGAATTGGTAGAATACAGGCTATTCAACATCAAATTAAACTTTGAGAACCTAGAAAAATAAAAAAGTGGTAGCTTGGTTTAAAAACTATTCCCCTCAATTGCTGAAGACAATTGGAAAAAGTACATAGCCGATTTTTTCCCCACTTCAAGGGCACCTCTTGAAATATCCTGTCCATGTCCATATTAATGGGAAGGTTTGGCTCCAGGACTAACCTTCCTGATGCACTAACTACATACCCCTTAATTTCTTCTATGTGAATACTACGATATCAAATTCTTAAAGGAAATGAAATCGTATATAGCTACTCATTGTGATTAGTGGTTTGTGTGCAATGGCTAGGGTTGGAAGCTAGCCAAGCCAACTCGCTAGTTATTTCTAACTTGGTTCATTAATAGTTTAATAAACTGAGCTTGTGAGCTCATGACTTGAGTTTGAACTAAAGATTTGAGCTCGTTTGTTAAATGAACTAACCTTGAGCTTTACTATATTTGACTCATTAACTCATGAGCTGGCTCTATATATATGTGTGTGTGTGTGTGTGTATTCATGTAAATAAAATTATATTTTGTTATTGTTATCATTATTAATGTTGTTGAGATTATGTTCTTATCACTAAGTATCATATAGTTTATTAAGTCAAAAAGACTTAATTTATATTTAACTTAAGTTATCTTATTAAGTTTAAACAACTTATGAACTAGCTGAAGCTCAATGAGCTTTTGGTAAACTAAGCTTGAGTCTAGAAATTAGGTTCGCATTAAGTTCGAGCTTGAGCTCGAGTTTATCTTAATGTTAATAAGCTGACTTAAGCTATGCTAAGTTCAAGCTTGATTTGGTTCACTTTTAGCCCTAGCAATGGCTCCATTATCATATTATTTTTCGCATAGGCATGGTGCCACCTCCCATTTGTGTCTAGAAAGGGGATCAGCGCTGATATGTGTCAGCAGAGGGAGGCTAAGTTTCATAACGAGGGTAAAATTTTTAATGTTTAGAGTAAAGATTGGGGTAAAATTGTAATCAATAAAAAAATAAGTGAGTCTAAATATAAATTAAAGAATGGTGATAATGAATGCTTAGGTGATTAAAATTAGATACATGGGCAAATTTGATTAGACCAACTAAGAAGAGTTTAAAACCCCTTATTTTTTGAAAGGTACCAAAGAATCCACCAAATAGTATTTACTCTTAGTTTTTTATTCCAACTTTATTTGTGGGCCTCACTCGGAGGGGATCGACCAAAATGTCGAAGACATCCCCCTTGTGAAACAGACTCCTGGTCCTTTGCAATAATAACTAATGTCCCTGACTTGTCGTGGTAACGACTTCTATCACATTTGGCACTCTTCTTCGTTGTAACTCTTGTTTTGCACATGTTTGAAGACTATCAATAAAGAACAACATGGGCATCCAACTCTTCGTTCACCTGTCATGGCAAGTGTTTTAAGTTCTCGCAACTTCTTTCTTGCCCCATGATGGTCAAGTTAATTATATCTTATATTAATTGGGGAATGTCAAATTTTTTAAGTTCATCATTACTGAATAATTTCCAAGTTGATACATATTTTAAATTATACTTCAAATTGCCTTTACCTAATAAACTTACTATGAGGAACTAAATGTGCCTGAGTCTCGGAAGGAAAGCATTTTGACAAATGTGTTTCGTGACACTCTTACAGGTGGATATAAAGCAAGGAATAAAAGATGCAGAAAAGCTCTTCAATCAACTGTCAAATGAAGAACAAGGAAAAATCAGTAAAAAGACAATGGTCAATTTGATTAATATATTGAAGCAAAGTAAAAGAAGCCGAAGAGCGGATGAGTCCAACCATAAATACATAGCAGTACGTCTGGCTTTTGAATAACTTTATTTGTGTTTTAACTTCCTATATTCTTGCATGCAAAACACTCATTTTTTATGCATTTTGTTGGTAATTTGAGTAATTAAGTTTTACAAATCCACTGATTTGGTTTAATTGAATGCATATAATATATGTTAATTTTAGTAGACTTCAATATTATAATATTTCATTCACCATCGAATGCATGAGCGTTGACCATATTCTCAATGATAATAAGTGCTTGTTGTGTGTAGTCCCATTGTGAATCATTCAGTTCTTGGGTCACCTAAGGAGGGGCATCATGTGATTTGTTAATTGAGAAACTTGATTGAGTTGTTTGATTAATTTTTGAATAAATCATTCTTTTATTTAATTTATTCATTAATGACATTTTAGACTTGTTTTCTGGAAAGTAAGAATTGGCAAAATAAGAAATTTTGTCCCATCTCATTTTTTTTTTTCAAAAAAAAAAATTGTTTCCATGCATTTTAAATTGTCTACCAACTCAATCCTGAATAATAATTCTGTTATAAACTCTAATGAAAGCTATGACATGTCATTAATAATGATGTTCTGGAAATGACATGGCATCATGAGTTAGTGGCACATAATAGCTTCTTTTAATGCAGATGATGGAACTGTGGTGGAAGATCATATTGGTAGGTAGTGTAAAACGTATAAGGAACCAAATTTAAAATTGTGAAAAAAAAAATAGTGGCCAAATTGAAAAGGGAAATAAATGTAAAAGACTAAACTACACATTTTACTGAAAAGAAAAGATTATTACAAATAGGAAGTATACTTTTGAAATTCTGAAAAAAAATTGAGAAAGAAAACAGAGCTAACTATAAAGCTAGGAGGTGAACATTCATGAGAGAGTTGAAGAAACATCAATCTAGGAGGTGAATTTTTGAGGAACTATCAACATGGCAGTAGGAGTGTCGAAGCTAGGAGTTAAACAGAAAAGGAGTGGTTAACTGTTCGTGGGCAATCTCCCCAAGTCCATAACCAAATCGTGGCTGTGGCGAATTTTTGAGTTTGTGGATGTATATATATCCTATAAACAAAGGAGAAATAATTCTTGCCCTTTCAGTTTTGTCGTTTCTTGAGAAAGGATGAAGCCTTAGGGCCATTTAGAAGCTGAATGGGTTGGAGATAAGAGGGTGTAAAATTAGTGTGGACGAAGCTAAATACAAGAGGCAAAATTTATGTTCAGCTTATGAATGGCAGGAGATGAAGCATTCCATAAGAACCAATGGTAAAGCCCTATCTTCCTTCCGTGATAATCAATCTTTTAAACAAATGGTCAAAGAGAATCAGTTTTTACGGCAAGAAGCTCACAAGAAATCAATTTTTTTTTGGTTGGGGGGAGGGGTGGTGTATGAAAGAAAGAAACCAAGTTCAATATGAAAAAGGAGAATAATTTCAAGACTAAAGTAGCCAGAGGGGTTGAATGCGAGGAGAATCTAGAATGGCTAAACCAAAGCTTTATTGGTGAATTGTGTTAACCAGTGGATGTTGGGGGTGCTCTATGAAAGATTACTCAAGGATTGGCCATTGATTACTAAAGTTATAAGGACTTGGGGAAATATAAATTCTTGGTGACTGTTTGTTCCAAGGAAGATATGGCTGAAGCAATATCACTGGGCATTGATATTCTTAAATCCTGTTTTGATTATATAAAGGAGTGGTCAGCTGAAGAGCTGTGCCAAACTAGAAGCATATGGGTAGAGTGCCACATAAATTCGATTCATGGATGGTCTTACTCTAATCGGGAGAATATCAGAGAAGTACAGGGAAAGGTGTATATTTAGATTCACCAACTTTAGAGGGAGATTCTTTTGAGTCTGCTAAAATCTTGATAGATACCACTTTTTTTCAATTCCTTGACGATTGGATATGTTTTTCTTTGGATGGCCTTATTTAAAGAAATCTTTCTCAAAGAATCCTCAGTTGTCGAAACATATTAAGGAACAAGAAAATAGAATTAGGCTTCCTGAGGCTTGATTATGTTGTTTGGTCCTTGGCTGGCTCGGTTTGGAGCTTTTGTGGGTCTTTTGCTAATTTTTGCTGTTTCTTTTTTCCATAATGCTATCTTGTTGTTTTAGTTGTTGTGTCATGTGGTTTGATTCTTCTCTTGTAGGAGAGTTCCCTTTGAGCCTTCTAACCCAATTATCAAAATTTGAAAAGGAAGTATACTTTGGTCGTAGGAGGAAAAGTAAGTGCTTTCAATGAAATAACATTTAAGAAATATTTATGTTGCGTATTAGTTCTTTTCTCACCAGAAATCAAACCCAAGATTGAACAAGCTGCAATATCAACTTAACAAAGAAAGGGTTGTGAATTATTTCGGTGTATTTATTATATTCACTAAATATATTATATTCCCTCGTTACAAGAAATTAAATAGTAAACAAATTTTGTCAAATCATTGGCACAAAATAAATCAAATCAGATCCCAACTAATAGAGTTATTATGTATCATAAATATATGGTCCCTAAATAGGTTATATTTCCAACATTTTTGGATAGGAGTTGCTATTTAAAGAGTTCCTGAGAAGGGGTTAAATCAAGTGCAGTCCAAGTGAAAGTTTATACAAAAATAAACTTATGCTAAATATTGACACAGATTTTAGCTTATGTAAACTTAAATTAACTTACAACACTACAAATTCAAAACCTAGAAAATGAATATAGCAATAAAAATGCAAAAGATGAAGGCAAGAAAGAGTTTGCAAAAGAAATTTTATATCTATTCGATCTTCAATGTGGAATTTTCATCTAATCCCCACCTTAAATGAGATTTTTTTTAACTATCAATTCCAGTTGTTCTATGATCTTCTAGCCTCTTAAACCTAGTTACAGGGACGGATCTAGGGGGACAATGAGGTGACGTGGTCCCCAGCTATTGTGTGATTCCTTAACACAAATGTACTATAATTAATATGTAAACAAATGTCCCAATATTTTTAGTTTATATGGACTCGTAGTAATTAATTTGATATTTTGTAATAATAGTTAGGTTGGTTATAATATTAATTAGGTTAGTTAATTACTTGTGGGCTGCTAGGGCTAGTCCACTACTAATAGAGTAAAAATTTGATCTACAGGCCAATTTGTTTAAGTTTTCTACGAAAAGAAGTGTTTTTATATTAAAATTTGAGGTATATATTATAACATACATAGGGAAGACAAACATACTTTGCTTTCAACTGCATCCTCTAGTTCCATACGGAAAAGGGTTCTTATATCTTTCTTCTAACATTTTTGGTACTTCATATATCAGGTAACAATTTTGGCAGCTGCTGAAGGAGTGCATAAACTTCCTACCATCAACAACAGGAGAGACTTAAAGGAAGCTTTACAAAAGCTTGGATCGATTCCTTCAAGCAAAATATTAGTAAAGATCATCTCAGAATTATTCCATTACTTGTTTTGTTAGTTCATTTCTTCAACATAATACGACAATGCGCTTCAATTCCTTGCAGGCAGTTGAGGTGTTCTGGACCCCAAAGAATGAGAATGAAACTCTCACAGGAAGGGAGTTACTTGAAGATTACCCACTTTTGCGACCTCTGTGATGGTATGCTTTCATGCTAGCTTGCATTCTGCTTCCAGATGTAATTAAGTAGAGCTGAAATGGGGTGGTGATCTGGATGGCCATATGCATAGCCATCTATAGAAATAATGCTGTTAAAACTTGTCAATTGTCTTGCTTTACTCAATCTGCAAGGTTAAGTTTGGCTGCCACCAATTTCAGTAATAAATTGGTGGTAACAAATTTTTGGTGATAATTTTTCTACCTCATTATATATGTGAGGTATGTGGACGTTTTCTACTATCCATACAATATTTCACAGCCCACTATTTGTTGTGGAGGGCTTTATAAATCCTGCGTAAATAAATGAACACATACAATTTTGAGGAATTGGCCGGGTTGGCACGGGTATACAATCTTTTTAAATTAAAGTAATCACTGACAAAATATTACAGCAGATCATCAATATAAAAGAATCATCCAATCACTCCATGAAGGCGAATTACCATCTTTTATCCTTTTAGCAAACCAATGGAATCACCGCCACTTTGATCTCACTCGGTGACTTAAATATGATTGCTCATTTTTCTACAAGTAGGATTAATTGTAACTGATTTCATAGTCACTCCCAAGTCCCAACATCAGCACAATCATGAAGTTGAAAGAGATATTAATTTTCGGTACTATGATTACTTGAAAGTTGAAACTTAAAAATAACACTTCTTAGCATATTTGGCCAGACATAGCTGAGTTTTCAATTCCATGTTCCTGGCGTTATTCTTTAATGCAAAAGACGCATGTGTGCAATGGCTCAACCAAAGGAAAGGTATCTACAATGCCCATTAGTCTAAGTAACCCCGGAGCAGAAAATATCTTGTGTGTATGAGTGTATGACAATATATGACAGTAGCTACTAGACTAAACTATGCGTAGCATTTGCTCCCATGTTGACACTGTTTCCCTTGTATTTTATTACTTCTAGATATGCCTGGTCCCACATGTAACTGTGCCAGGCTCAATACCTTAGTACATTCTTTGTACCTATCTTTGACTGCATCCACAATACATGCTGATTTTTACCTTCAAACTAGGCTAATTTTCATAATGCCAATTGCCAGTTATAATCCTAAATAACAGTTATCTGAACTGTTAAGAGTTGTCATTCATTCTTAAACGGACAAACTTTTGTCTACTACCAAATAGCGCTGGTGGAATGGCATAATTCTATTTTCATATTCTCCCGATCCTCATAATCAGTCCATTGAAAATTCCAAGTCCAAAGCAAAAAAAAACCTCAATCTGTTCTTGGACCCCTTTTGCCTCCTTCTTGCATGAGCGTTAGCTATCCAAACCATGCGATCCTGAAGACCAAATTTAGAAATACATGTGGTGGAGATTTGTTGGACTATGTGAACCACTTGCTAAGCTTTCTTTCCAACACACGTGTTATAATTAATGAAAATGTGTAGTTGTTGAAGGTCATCCTGAAGAAGTATCAGGATGTTGCCACCAAAGAGGTGTTTAGATGTGAAATTTTATATCATTTTGTACTCACTGTTTATTGCAGGTTCGAGCCAATTATTTGAATGATTGAGTGGTGTATCAAGAATCACGACAACGGGTGCTTCTTAATTATGTGAACAATATAATGGGACACTGTCACACCGATAGCAACGATTAGTAAAGTTTGATATCTCTTTTTCTAACTGTGTCTCTTTGTCTTCTGCAACGTAACTTATTAATCAAGGTTGTCGAAGAGCAAGATTTTATTTAAAATTACTACGTACATTAGGGAACAGGAAGTAAAAAAAGCAAAACGTAAAACGAACATTTTACATAACTTTGTGTAATCATCTTTTTTAAAACACTTTAGTATGTGCGATGATTTTTTTTTTCATGTGTTTAATAAAATATGATTGTTAGGTTACAGTGAATTCTAATAATATTTGATCTATATTACGATTTTAAGCTAAGTATTATGGTTGAAAATTGAAAGCTCTGCATAATCATCAACTAAAAAGTGTTAACAAGGTTTCAAAATGAATTTTTACATGCTTTTCCTCAAAACAAGGTTCTATAAAAGAATTCAGGTGTCTTATGTATTAAAATGTGAAATTTTGTGGTTTCATACCTGAGTTTTAATGATCATGAATCTTAACTCTCAAGGCTCTAATATGTTCCTTTAATTTATCAAGTCTTCCCACATCATATGAGTTGATATTTTGTCAGGAGTTAGAACTTAGAAGACCCTATGAAACACCAACACGGATATAAGACACAACACGATATAGACATGGCAGACCCTTTAAAGGTAAATATTCTTATTTATGCCGTGTCCTATTGTGTTGAAATAAGAAAAAATAAAATTAAATATACACACACACTTGTCCTTAATATGTCATATCTAATATGTCATATAAGATCTTATATGAAGACATGTCTAACATATAGACATAGCACCCAAATAATATGTACATGCACTATAGAATGTGAAAAATCAGACAGTGTTGCTCCATAGACATAATTTAACATGTGCTTGGAAATTTTCAAGATTTACGACTATTTATTATGTACCATACTCAGTGACACACGTAATGAATGTATCTTGCTTTCAAACTGAATTAATGAATTTAAAAATGTATGTATCTTATACTATGAAGATGAAACCTTAATAAAGATGAAATCGTCATGTTAGCCATATGAAATCATTATACCTATCAATTCCAATCAAGAAAATGCTAATAGAAGCAATTTTCAAAGAAACAGCTCACTTTCTTTATGCATCATTAATTTTTATAGCTTAGCAATCTTCAATCCGTCTGGGTAAACCCATCGCGCACAGGGGCAGGTATAAAATATCTTCCTTTGCGTCAGCAATCTTTATTTAAATAAATATTAAGCATAACAACTGACAAATTTAACTATATGAATTTTTTTTCACTAATTTAACACTTTTAACATATTTTTGAGGATTTAATTTGATGCTCTATATTAGTGTAAAATTTTTTTATATAGTTATCTATTATGTATTTATATATTATTAAAAGTGATTGATTTTTGCAATAACTACCTAAAATGTCACTTACATAATGATATTTTATTGGTTAACAATATTAAACTTTATATTAACAATATACCAAAATTAATCTATATTTTTATTTGTATTAGATTATACGTTAATTTTAAGATTATTGTTAATTATTATAAAACTATATCAAATTTTTATGACACAAATTAGAGATGATTGATAATATGATATTAATTATTAAAAAAATTAATTTGAAGTATCCATAAATGTAGGAGAGAGTAAGACAAGTGTAAATTTTAATAATATTTTCCTTATACAACTTGGCAAGTTTTAATCTTATCGATTAGGAAATGCGCAACAATACGAAAAGTAATCGTATGAATCAAATACGAATACGCATGTTACTTTATTACTGGCAGTTGTGTTTTTACACTCACCCCATGATTTTCGCCTCACAGCACTCGATAACACGTTTTCACTGTTCGTTCATTTTCGCACGTAGAGCTTTCGGGCTATATAGCACTGCTCCTTAATTTCGTTTTCTTGTCTACATTATTTTTGCTTGAAATATAGTCTTTTGCAACGCCAAAAGCTCAAGCTCCTGTTTGTTCAAAATTAGTGAGTTTATGAAAAGCTTAAATTCTTATTTTCAACCATAAAATGCATATTAAAATTCTCACTTTCATTTATCTACGACTAAATCAATGAAGTTATTGTAAAATTAGCTCCACTATTGACAGCTATTTCTTTGAAGAGCTTGAGTTTCTAATAGACCCGCAGAAGAAAATTTTCTACTGTTATAAAAGAAAGTAATTAAATTATAAGAATTGACGTAATTTTCAAGAGGTTGACATTTTTTATATTATATATAAACAGATGCACATTGAGATTCACTTCTTATATTTTTTAATTAATTATAAATCAATAAAATCAATTCAATACTTACGTATACTATACCACCAATAATTTATTTTATAAATATCAACAAAAATCTTTTTAAGAGCTCTATTTCTTAAAAATACTATCTATGAAAAATACTAAACAGCCATAAGTTATATTCATTAGACAATTACATGGTTTCTTAACTTTCTGGTTCTTTAGAATCCAAATAGCTCAATTGTTTATTATGACTTTCCAAGAACACGAAAAATCAGATACTTTGGGAGAAAAAAAGGTTGTGAGATATCCATCAAAGAAAGTTGGCAAGAGAATGAGGTAACCAAGTGGACCGAACCATAATAATTATTAGTGTATTAATAAGCAACTAGCTTACATAGGAGAAACATGGAATGCGATTCTTTTAGTGGGCCATGACAGTGCGATTCATCCCTTTTTTCTGGCTATCTTTTTTGGTCCAATTAGTTGATTGCCTTTTGGAAAACAACCCCATCATCCATGATTGAGGAAGAAAAGCAAAGGGTGGTACGTGAAGCACACCGAAAAGTTCAGAAACCATCTCATTCGCCAACCCCCGCTTTCAGAACTGACATACCAAATAATTTATGGTTATGGAACCAAAAGGAAACAATAATTGATTTGCCTTGTCAACGTACCTTCTGCCCCATCCCTTATCAATTATCATGCTCATGCATATATTATAAATAATAATCAAAGGAGTTCTCTCCCTTTAGCACTAATTTTGACATGATAACATAACATATATGATCAAGATGAAGGTGTAACCAACTCACCAACTATGTTTAATTTAGCGTTGGTGAGCTCAAACTATAGTTTAAAAAATACAAACTAAATTTTAACTTATTTTAATGTTTGATAAAATTATGTTGAATTATATTTTAACATAATTTTTAGCCTCAAAACTATAATTTAAGCAAAAGTGGTAAAAAGAAAAAAAAAAAAGAAAAAAAGAAAAGTTACTTTCTTAATAGAACAAACGATGATTTTCCAACCTAAAGTCTAAACCGAACATCTCAAGATACGCGGGACTTGTAAATAAGCATTTGAATTTTGACTATGCTTTTCCTTTTGGTATATCTTGAACGCTAATGACCGACGTAACCAATGGCTGAATACCCACGCGCATTACTACGGTTTAAGCGTGTGCGTTTGACCGAGCTGCCACACTCAATTATTGCAGCTCTTTTCAAAAGAAAAAAACAAAAACAAAAATAATCAATTTCACGCGCCGTGTGTCATTCCAAGTTGTCTAAACACTTGTTTTATAACGTATAGAATATTGAAGAAACTAGGAACAAATTTACATTAGACTCAACTGAACATTACACTTGGTACCTTACATGTCTCAATTATAAAATTCACAATAACTACCATCCGCTCACCAAAATCTGATTCTTCTGAATAAATAACAGTGTATATTGATGCTTTTGGGGTAGGAAAGGATTCTAGCTAGTACTAGTAGACTAGTAGTTACTGGTTTCCATGTGGATAAATTGAAATTCCTAGAGGGGGGAAAAATGGTGGGGTGGGATATGGAAATCAGATAGCCTCTATATGGGGATTTATATTATATAATCTACAAAAGAATCCAATGAGTGCCTCAGAAAATTATACATCAACAGCATCAACTGGGAGGGAAAGCTTCCTGTGCAGACAGTGAGGAAGCAATGAGTCTGTGTAAACTCTTAGCACTAACCATACCTTCTCTAGAAGATTCCAACGCCTCACAATTTTGGGCCCTTTGGGTGTCCGAATTGGGGCTGCTCTTGTTGAAATGAGGATGGCTAGTTGCATCACAATTCCAGTTATTAGTAAAGGGTTTCAAGTGAATCCCATTGTTGCCACCTTTTAATGCTTCTGTCAGTGAATGTGGCATAATAAGGCCATATTCTGTTATTCTGTTTTGTGCTGCTCTTTGTTGTCATTACTATGTGAAGATTTAGTTGTTAGCTCAAATTGTTGATCCTTGAGTTCCCTTAACTCCAATTGGTATTTTGCTTTGAGCCATGTCAGCTCCTTTTGGATCTCTTTCTCATAGTCAACCTCAAGGTCGCAATATAAGGAACAAATAGTAGAGAAATCATGGCTTCCCGATAGATTTCATAGAGAACTTCCTGCATTGGGAGCAAACTTGGTTTCCCAAGCAGAATGGCCTTTATCTTCAGCTGATATTGATTTATCTAATTGTTCATCCGAATGGCTTTGATCAGACTCTACTGGACTCAGTTCTCGACTTTCATGCTGATTCCACAACTCTTGATATTGCAAGCAGTGTGACTGGCTTGATATGTTAGGTACATCCTCTCTAACATGATTGTCATAATCCTCGGACTGGAAGGTGATCTCCTCGAACCGCCCATGCATTGAAGCACATCCATGCCTACAGCACTCAAGAAGTTGAAGGTTTTTGCTACCTGGAATATGTGAAATAAAATCCAGAAGAGAGCCACTGGAAGTGTGATTAGACACACAATTGTGGCAGAAACCTTGATTTGAAAATCGGGGAGTTTCATCAATTCCTGGTCCACGCCTCCATTCAGGTACCAAGGAAGCAATTTCCCCATCTATCATATCTGCTATTCTGGTAACATCCTGATCAGTAATGTCGAGTTCTGCAACCATTTCAGTTGCCACACTTATAGCTGTGTCCATCTCAATATCGAATGGGAAATAAATATTTCGAATACGACCTGTGATACACAATGAAGTCAGACAATTAAGCTCACATTCCATAATGAAATATACAAATCACTGGTATAAAAGTATAGACAAAGTAAAAGGTGGCATGCCAACCTTCTTTATCTGCAATTCTTAGTCTTAAAAAGATTCCACCATCATCTTTCCTCTTGCCCTTGATGCTTATGTCAACATCTTCAGAGGGTTCATCATCATGGTACTCAAAAAGTTCAATTCCATTAGGTTCGATCTCAGCTGGATGCGAAGACCAGTCTCCTTCATACCCAAAACCATTTGAGTATTCGTTACTCAAGTTACTATAGCTACGATGAAGATCAAAGAATGGCTGCCTGATGAGAGGACCCAAATCATCCAATTCCTCGCTGTCTACAGGTCTTAAATCATAATCGTAATCATCAATCCGAAGAAACGGGTCATCTAGAAGCTCCCTTGCAGATAACCTCAAAGAAACTGTTGCCAAGCATTTCTCAACAAATTGTCGCACTTCTGGATCCTTCACTTTGTACAAAGCATCCGGCTTTTTACCCTGGAGATATAAAATGCCAATGAAATCTCGCCACTACAGGAGAAAGAACCATATCACAAAGAAAGAAAGAGAGGAATCTTACAGAAATAACTTTCTTGTAGATTTGCACTGGATGAGTGCATTCAGTATAGGGATATTCAAAGGTGACCATCTCCAATATGCACATACCAAAGGAATATATGTCGACTAATTCATTGTATGCCTCTTCATATACTTCAGGGGCCATGAATTCAGGCGTTCCTGTGAAGACAAAACTGTAACAAATGACACTCGAACTAGAATCGTCGATACTTGTCCCATTAAAAAGCATTAACCGTGCAGAAAAATTCTCAGTTTCTTATGTTATCACTGAATCACTTTCAAAACAAGGCATCAACTAATTGAACTAATTGCCATAGTTGCTTGAGCTGACCACATCTTTTCTTGACTCCATCTTATAGAATGAAAATAAACATACCTACACAATGAGCAGCATGAGATTTCCGGAGAATCGCTGCCAGGCCAAGATCTCCAATCTTCACTTCCCCCTGGTTTCCATTGATAAAAATGTTATCACATTTGAGATCTCTATGGATCACAGGCGGATCATGGCTATGAAGATAGAGAAGCCCTCTCAGGATCTGTCTGCACCAATGCTTCACTGCTCTGATGTGAACCCTCTTGTGCTTTAGCCTATACCTATTTGATAATCAAAACAAGTGAAAGAAGAAGAAATAACATTAACATAAGATCTAAGATGCACAGAAGAGTAATAATGAACATAGAGTACAGAATAATGAGAACGTACTGTCTAAGAGTACCAGAAGTGAACAATTCAGTCACAAAGTTGATGTTCCTATTTACAGTATCCACCCAAGAGGTGTAAAATTTCATAATGTTCCTGTGCTTCAATGTTTTCAGGAGATGGATTTCACAGTAAAGCCTCTCAAGATCTTCAGGGCTTTGCAGGAAATCATACAGCTTGACCTGGTTCCAAGCAACTTCAATCCCTTGATACTCATCAAATGCTCTATATCTGCACCAATCAAAAACCCAAAAAAGAACAAAAAAGTTAAACAAATCTATCAGATACCCATTTCTACAGACTCAAAGAAGAGCAAAGACGAGCTCAAACTCTGAGGAAATCAGCACTGGTGCAGCAAAATAACCAACGTGAACGTACAAAAAGGCTTCAAGGTTTAGAAAAACAAGAAATGGGTCTCAACAAAAATACAAGGAAAAAGATGAGCCTTGTAATCATACACTGTCTTTGAAGCTCCTTTGCCAAGGATTTCATTGTACTGGAACAAACAATGAAAAACATCATCAAACTAAGCAAAGAGAAAGAGAAGGAGAAGGAGATGAAGGAAGAGAAAG
Organism: Pterocarpus macrocarpus; assembly: GCA_031439585.1. Taxonomy (NCBI): domain Eukaryota; kingdom Viridiplantae; phylum Streptophyta; class Magnoliopsida; order Fabales; family Fabaceae; genus Pterocarpus; species Pterocarpus macrocarpus. Next base: position 45,478,379 of record CM062516.1, read on the forward strand.
AGAGAAAGAGGGGTATTATTACTCTTCCATATCTGCCAGTTGGATCAACTTCAACAAAGTCAGAAGAATCATCAGGTTCAAGGTGTGTGACACCATTCATTCTCTGATTTTTGCTTCACTATAATAGTGCTCTCTTTTCTTCTTCTTCTCCTTCTTTTTCTGCTATGATTAGATTTCACCTTATGCTCCTTCCTCTTTTGCTCTGACACACATAAAGAGAATGAAAGAGAGGAAGAGAGGGGGAGCAATATTTATTTACCAGAAAATAATATTTTTTTTCCATGGAAGAGTTTTTTCAATATTATAAATTCATGGATTTTTTTTATGGTATAAATAGGAAATTAGTGAAATAATTCACGAGAGAGAAAGAGGAGGTGGAGTTAATAGGAATCAGAAGGGGAAAAGGTTTGAAACTGTGTGTGTGCGCCACATTTTTTAGGAGAAACAGACAGAGGGCCACCCACCCCACGACGGAACATGACAAATAGAGAGAGAGAGAGAGAGAGAGAGAGAGAGTCTCTGTCTTCTACAACCGAAAGCATAAGATTAAGATTAGAGTCATAACATAACACAACCTAGAAGTAAAACTAAAATGTTTAAACCACCAAGAATAAAAAAAACTAAAATGTTTAAGTAAGAAACAACAAAGGGGCCCGTACAACCTTCGAGACTGTTATGCTCAAATCTGAACTGGAGTGTAATTTTTTTTAATGAGTTGGAAATATAAGTTTGGTCACTAAATGTGTAGTTGATTTTTGTTTTTTTTTATTTAAGATAGTGAAATTATAAATTATTCTTAGAGGATATTTTGGGAACAAGGGATGGAAGTTGAACACGAGATATCTCAACTTAAATGAGACATATAAGAGATAACTATTAGATTATAAGCTTAACCATAAAAAAAAAGTTATACAATTCAATTCAATAATAATAATAATAAGTTATAAATTGTTACAAATTGTCTAAAAAATAATAATAAATTTTTACAAATTAAAACTGAATGAAGTTCCCTATCTCTAAAATAAAAATTATTTAAAGTTGGAGTTAAGTTCATGTATCTTAACATACTTATTTTTCCGAATGTTATTCTCTCTCTCTCTTTTTGTAATTTTATTCATATTTCAGTATTTGAGCACTTGTGCTATATTAAACTATTAGTACAACAACTTATATTGTAATTTTCCAAAAGTTTAACTGCTAATAATAATTTTTTATTGTGAGTATGATATTTTTAAAATATATTAGATAAATATTTTATTATAACACAAACTTATATTAAAATATTTTAATATAGATAATTAGAAGTGATACAAAGTTATATAAATTAATAGAATATTAAAAAAGGCATTCGAAAACATTCTTTTATTTCGTACAATATAATCTTATAATGATTATATTTTGTAAAAGATAATTGCAGGAGTAATATGATTATATTTTATATTTTGTAAAATAATTAATAATAATTAGGATCATTTGTTTGAGAATTAGAGTACATTTCTTAGGGAAAAAAAAAAAAGAAAAACTGTTTTAGAAATTTTTTTCATAAACTGAAAGAAATAACTTTTGAGAAAAAAGTTATGAAAATGTTACATTATAAAAAATATTTTTTTCCTAGACTTAAACAATTATATCTTTAATTAATAGATATGGAGTATGTTTGTTTAAGATTATTTTGACAAAAATTTATTTATTTTTATTGAAAATAATAAGTTTTTATTTTTTAGATAATTTTTTAAAACTAATCAAATTCTTTTGATAGAAGCTGAAAATAACAGTTTCTAAAAAAATTAATTTTTAACTTTTTTTAATTATATATTAAATTTAAATTTTAAAATTATTTTTTTAAACAATTGAAACAAATACACCAATATTATTATGCTTTTACGTCCATGAGGATTCATGAGAACGACAATAAATAAAAAATTCAAATAGTATGGACAAGAATTAATATACTTAATTGAAGTCTGATCTTAATAAAACAGAAAAAGTGTCTATGCCAGGTTTATTCAGAAAATTAAATTTAGAGAAATGTTTAAATTAGTCTTCGAAGATATTTGAGACATCAAATTAGTCTATTAAAAATTGTTTAATCAATTTGGTTTTTATAATACAAAATAACCATAAAATTAAAGACTATATATATATATATATATAAAGAATTAATTATATTAATGTTTTATTTTAGATATTGAAAAATTAAATAAATATTCAAAATCTTTAGTGAACGAACTTGATGTAACGCACGAAATTCCTTGAAGGATAAATTTAAGTGTTTACACTTAAAATTATAGATAATCAATAAAAAAATTAGATAGACACTTAAAAATATCAGTAACCCCATCCAAATTTTATATACATTTCTTGAGCGAAAACATCACAGCTTTAACTGAAAGAATATGGAAATGAAAGTTTGGTTGAAAGATTAAAAAAGGAAAAATTCAATGTAATTCGGTTGTTACCCGTCACTTTTCTGAAATTATACGGTGTATGGCAATTAATCTGAATAAATAATAAACAATGGACGCAACGTCGAATCTTTTGAACATTCACTTTGACGCGCAAAGTAACTGCGGTCGACTAGAAAAGGTTCGGATCAACATAAAACAAATATTAGTTTCTTCCATTATACAGTATTATGGTCTTATTATTTGTGGGAAAAAATAGCTCCTATTCAACTGGTGAAAGGTAATGAAATATTATATATTATAACAAATTTTAAATTAAAGTTTTGACACCTTCCATTGTAGAAAACCAAAAAGCAAGAAATAAGTTAAAATAGAGAGAATAAACAATGGAAAAAAAAAAAGCACAAATGACGAGCAAAAGTTATTTGAAAAAAAAAATTTGAGTGTCATTTATATTCGGTCAAAATCAAGTTTTTTATAAATCATTAGGAATGATCTAATAGTAAGGAGTATAGATAATATATATGAGATTAAAGATTTAAATTTTATTATCATCGATGTATAAAAAATAAAAAATAAAATTTTCCATATTTGTAGGTGGAATCGATTATGGCAAGAGCAAGGGACGGTAAAATTATATATATATATATATATATAGGTAAATTTAATGTTAAGATAAAAAAACAAGTACTACTAGAAAATCCTAAATTTCTGACAAAAATTACTAACCGACAAAATCCATCGACATTTCCAATGGAAAAACCGATGGATAATTAAAAAAATAAAATAAAAAATCGACACTTATCAACGAGACTGAAAATCTGTTGACAAATCCGTCGATAAAAATTTAGGCCTAATGGCGCCAAATAATTTTTGATGGATTTTCTTATAGCCTTTTTGCTGAAGAATTTCTGACAAAAGAACCATCATTAAATAAGTGAATATAAAATATTTTGTATTTAAATTTAATTGTAAATTAAATATTTAAATTAATGCTAACAAAATTTTCATTGGTAATAAAGAGAATAAAATATACTATTTTAACATTATCAACAAATATGCTGTCAGTTATACTTCTTATTTTCTTTTAAATTTAGTTTAAATGTCTAAATTATTACTGACAGAATTTTTGTTGATATTTGAAATTTCAGCATTATTGTTTTAGTTTTCTAATATTTTAATATTACTGATAGAAAATCTGTTAGCAAAGTCATTTAATGAAATGAATCATTTTATTAATATATTCCGTTGGTAATGAGTAATTAATGAAGCAAATCTTTTCATTTAATTATTATCGACAAAAACTTTGTCAGCAACATTTAAATAGAATGTTAAAACATGAGTCCCCCTTTCTTCTTCCTCAGTTTGTCTTCCCCCCTCTCTCTCTCACACCACCTACACGGGCAGAGCTCGTTTCTCCATCGTTGGAGATTCCATTTCACCGTCGTAGACTGCGATTGTGTTCATGGTATGTTATTGAGCATTTTAATTAGTTTATTCTTTTTGTTTAGCCTTTTTTTATTCCATTTCTTTATTCAAAGTTTTTAATTTCCAAGTAAGTTAACTAATGTATTTTATTGTTTTAATTGTTAAAAATCTCATTTATAGCACTTGCATTATAGTGCATTAGGTGATTAGATTGCATTGCTCACTAAATAGGTATGTATATTGTGCAATTTTTGTAACTCTATGTTTTTTGAAAAATTAGAAACTTATATTTTCTAAGATAGAATTGTAGAATAGAAGAAGGAGGATAGGATTACATGGCTGGGAAAAGGCTTAGAGTTCCTTTCCATTGTTTGAATTGTGTGCTGTAAGATTATATGCTTGCATGATGTGAAGTAAGAAGGTGCACTCTAGAACAGTTTTTTGGATTGACTGATTGATTTCCATGATTGTATGTGTTTATTATCGACACTTGATTGATGAATTAATTTTTATGGAGGCTCCAAATTTAAGAGGAGATTTTGCCCAAATTTTATTGACGAATATGCTATCAGTAAGCATTTGCATTTCAATTTTATTTTAAAAAAAATCTAAAAATCTACCCATGAACATTCTGTCGGTAAATTAAAAAATTATCGACAGAATATCAATTGGTATAGAATTATTTATTCATCTTATAATCTTTTAAAAATAAAACTATTATCAACGGAATATCTGTCAGTAAATAAATTAATTTGCTTCTTTTACTGACGAAGTATCCGTTGGTAATTATTTTATTCTTTTATTTTATTTTTGATTTTCCTTAAATCTATCAGTATTTGAAATTTTGGGTTAACAACATGAGGCTTTTCGATTTCCATGCTACCAATGACAAATCTATTGGTAATAGTTGATTAATGAAATGATTAGTTTCATTACCTTATTACTGATGAAAAATCCGTCAGTAAAATAGAATCAATGAAACAAATCATTTCATTAATTCATCACCAACAAAAAATCTATCGGTAATGTTAACAACAAACGTTAAAACGCAAGCTCTCTTCTTCTTCTTCCTCATTCGAACGCCCCCCTACATGGCCTCTTTTTTAGTGCATTTTTTTGCTCAAAGTTTTTAATTTCTAAGTTAGGTAACTAACTTAATTTATTGTGTTGATTGTTAAAAATCTCGATTGTAGTACTTGGAGCGCTTCCATTCTAGTGCATTCAATGATTAGAGCATTTTGGGTATTAGGTAGATACATTGTACTCCTATGATTAATATATATTTTCAAATATTAGATATTTAAATTTTCTATGATAGAAGATGGAGAATGAGATTGCATGACTGGGAGAAGGCTTAAAGTTCCTTTATATTGTTTGAATTGTGTGTTGTGACATTGTGTGCCTACATGATGTGAAGTAAAGATATGCATTCTAGAATAGTTTTTAGGATTAATTGATTAATTTATATGACTGCATGCATCTGTTATTTGTGTTTGACTGGTGAAATAATTTGTATGAAGGCTCCTAAATTAAGAGGAGACTCTGCCCAAATATTTTTTATAATTTAGAATATTCTTTTAATTAAATAATTATTGTTATGCAATAGATAATTGTTATTTGTATTAAGTTATAGAATTAATTTTTGTGGAGACTCCTAATTTAAGGGGAAATTCTGTCCAAATTTTTTTGAACATTTACAATACTATTTCAATTAAATAAATATTGTAAGTGTGGACTAAAAAAGTATTGTATAAATAATTAGTAGGGACTCCTAGTTTACAAGGAGACCTCGCCCAATTTTTTTGATTGATGTGTGATTGTATTACTTGATAAGTATGTGATATTGTTGAGATACAATATTTGCTCCAAATCGAGTATGGATATATGATAGATTGTACCCAAGTAGAGAGGAATTAAACCAAAATTTTATGAGGGGGTTAAAGAATTCATAACAGCCTGTGTTCGAATAGAACAGTTTACATCTAAAGGGACAATTAGGCATCCTTATCGTAAATGTAAATGTAGGAGATTTTTAGACATTGCGTCCATTAAATATTACCTGTACAATGATGGGTTTAAGTCTCATTATTGGGTTTGGACTGAATATGGGAAAGTCCTTCCACTAGAGAATCAATTCGATATAGGTTATGTTGGAAGTAGTTCGATTGGGGCCCATATAGGTAACGAAGAGGGTGATAATGTGACTTGGGAAGATAATCTTAGTCGTTATCAAGATATGATTTTCAATGTTGCTAGCCATGAGTTTGAAATGTATTTTGAACCTTTAGAAAATGTTCCTAATTCGGATAATGAGAGATTTTATAATTTGTTAAAGGTAGTTAACAGGCCTTTATTGGAAGGGTGTGTGCCTTTCTAGTTATCTTTAGCAATAAGAATATTGAATAATAAGTCAGAGGCAAACCAAAACCAAAGTTCTTTTGATTAGTGGGTTTTATTAATGAGTGAGATTAGTCCAAATCTAGAAACTATCCCAAATAACTTTTACCAAATCAAAAGATTAGTTTCTAAACTTTGGTTGAATGAAGTGAAGATTGATTGCTATTTGAATGGGTGTATGCTCTATTACAAAGATGATGATGCTTTGACTCATTGTAAATTCTGTGAAGAGCCTAGGTTTAAACCAAAAAAAGGGATAAGTATGACTTCGAAGGATGTTCTGCATAAAAGAATGCACTATCTGCCCCTAATCCCTAGACTTAAAAGGTTATATGCATCTATGAGTTTAGCACCATGCATGAGATGGCACTATGAGAACGAAAGAGTGATAGTGTAATGACACATCCTTCTCATAGTGAAGCCTGGCAACAATTTGATCAAATCTATCTTATTTTGTATTTGATATCTGCAATATTAGGTTATGGTTATGTACCGATGATTTTACTCCTAACAATCAATTTAGTAAACCATATTCTTGTTGACCTGTGGTTGTTACTCCTTATAATCTTCTGCCTGAAATGTGCATGAAAGAACCTTATTTATTCTTAACTTATATAATCCCTAGTCTCGATAATCCCAAGGCCAATATTGATGTTTATCTCTAACCTTTACTTGATGAATTTAATGTGTTATAGTGTGATGGTGTTTAGATATATAACATCTCACAAGTAGAATTTTATGCTAAGGATAGCATTGATGCGGACCATTAACTATTTTTCAGCTTATGAGATGTTGTTTGGATAAATGACATAGGGAAAATTGGTGTATCCGATATGTATGGAGGATATAAAAGCCTTCACTTTGAAGTATGGTGGAAAGAATTCTTAGTTTAACTGTCATATAAAGTTTTTAGATATGAATCATATTTATAATTGCAGTAGGTATGGATTTAGAAAGAACATCATAAAAAGTGAGGAGACTTCTATTAGACTTACAGTCAGTGTAACATCTCGAAGTGCGGTGTGTCTGATTTACACTAGTAATTATTTTATTTCGTTGCGTACGAGAGATACACTTAATTAAGGTTGAAATATGGATATTAGGGTTTAGAATATTCAGCTTTTCAATGTAGAGAATTTTATGAAAAAGTATTAGTAATGTCATACTAATTTGGGAAAAATCACTTTGATTTTAGTATTTTTTAATGTAAGAACCGAGTTAATAGAAACTTATACTGTAGGATCACATAAATACCAGTAAAAACCCTAATTTGAATGGCCAAAATTGAACCACAACCTCCCTTAGGCTGGCGCAATTTCAGTCACAAAAGAAGAGAGTTAAGTGAAATTCAAACATTGAGAGAATTCCACCAATCACCATAAAATGGGTCACCTTATGTCATGATGCATTTCAAACCAAAGTTTCCTAATTCCTCCCTCATATTTTTCGTCCCCAAAACTAACCTCTCTAACTCTCATTTTCTTTTCAACTTCACTTCTTCATCCTATCCAAATTTTCTTCACCCAAGGCTCACTCCTTACTAATTCAAACTTGGAATTTAGGTAGGATTCTTGAGTTTTGCTTGATATTAGAGTTATGTGGTTGATTAGTTTATGCTTCTCCTTACTAGGATGTTGTAGGATGATTTTATGACTTGTTTCAACTTATTGGACATGAAAAATTCTTGGTTGGTTTGGAAGATTGATCAAAAAACTTGAAAGAGAACTCAAACAGGATAGTTGAAATTCAAAACCCTAGGACCTGCCCATATTATATATAGAATGTTTTGATCTATAGAGGTCAAAAATTTATGAAATATTTTTTGATGAAACTAAATATTCAGAGCTTTCCAACCATATAAATTATAAGTCAATTGGACCTAAAATTAGAAAGTTATGAACTTTTGAAATAAACCCTTGAATCTTATCCACTATTCTAACCAATGTGGGTTGTGAAGAGCATAACTTGCCCTATACAACTCAAATTGAGTGTAATTAATTTTATTAGAAAGCTAACACATAGAGGTTCATGCCATAAAAATTTTAGACTCATATTTTAAGTACATTGCTCCCAGAAAATTCTTCAAATTTGCCATATGCCCCGTTTGGGTTGAAACAGGGCAAACCCTTTTAGCCTAATTTGAAAATTTATAATTTAGACTCTACTTACCCATTCAAAATGAAACTTATGGAAATGAAGGACATAAGTTTTGGATAAAGCTAGTAAAAATTTTATTTTTGATGAATTTTTACATTTAAGTACTCAAATCTATCTAACAACAGGGCAATCTTGAGTGAAATATCAATAACTCAACTTACACTTATCAAAACTTAGTAAGACAAAGAAAACTAAAAATAGGCAAATAGTGACACAACATATTAAAATTTTAGATTTAAATGAATTAAGATGAATTTATGCCACAATTTCTAAAACAGGGAATATTTAGGAGATTGAAGTATAAATGTCAATTTTAAGTACTTAAACACTCTTAGACCATGAATACCCAAGGATTAAAATTTTGATGATGCAACTCTCTATTATATTGCTAAAATATTAGTGTAATATTATGTTGATTATGCTATTTTAACTAGTTGGCTGAAAATATCTCTGTTGCATTTTTGGAGAAGCATATTTTAAGCTGTTATACTGCCAAATTTCCGCCATAATACATATGAATGGTGCATAATAAGTTTAAATTCCTCAAGTTTGATAGTCTTAAGTACATGAGTTATGAGAAACATAAAGATTTCATATCACTTGGGTTAGCCCTGGAATAACATTAAGAGAAATAGATCAATGGAAAATTCAGGAAAAGTAAACCCGACTGTCCTGTCTAGGAACGAACTCGATTCTAAGAAGCAGACTATTACTCAGGAATTATATAGCCTAAAACTCCAAGGGGCCAAATATGAAAATTTATGAAATACAGGTTAAGAAAGATTAAGAGTCAAATGCATCTACATTGAAATTTCTATTTTGCACTCTCTTATGCATATTATGTAATTAATTGTAGTCTAGTTTGAATTGCGAATTATTCTCTATAATGTTTATTCTGTTTATCATATCTATTCTTTTTTGTTTATTAATTCCTTAAGTAAAATGGAACTTAGCTTCGAACCATTTTCTTTAATACTTATGAATTGAGACATTTACTTTACTGGTCACACTTTTTCATAATTAAACTAAACCGAAGCAACTAAAAAAGATTGCGATGTTAGTGTGTACTAGATAGGGACTCCTACTGAAAATTTTATAAATTCTCATCCTATTGTATGTTGTGTCTTTCTCGGACAACGGTAATGGCGACCATGATATTCTTTGTTGAGGTGCCAGAGTGGCATTGGCACTATGACCAGTTTATGGATTCATTGTATCTGACTACTACCTCCTGAGTCTGCTTGTATATACTCTTTCAGCATGCATTTGTTGTACCTATGTTTAGTCCTCTTTTTGATTCTGCTGCTCTTTTCTTGGGAGTTCTTCTGTACATGGCATACCCAGACCCTATCTCACCTTACCAGGCACAGTCACCCATACTACCACCCTAGTATGTACCCTAGGGATCCTCTGAGAACGATCCCTCAGAGATGATGGATTCCTCTTCTACTTCACTTTTAACCCCAGACAACGGCCAAGCACCAAATGACCCCGAATTTGTAGGCATCGTCCCAAATGGATTCCTCTTTTCAAATTCCGGCTAAGGGAGCTATCCGTCTTAGGAGATTATAGTTGTATAAAGTGGCCCTCTTTTGGCGTCTTTTATGACATTGGGCCATGAGCACAATTTTTTTTATTTTCTCATGTATTCATACTAGTTGAAATGTCCTTCTGACGGCCATATAAAGTTGATTTTCACAGATATGGATAAGCTCATTTTGTTACAGTAAGCAAATTTGAGACAAAGTTAGAGAAATTTTGAAGATTACAAAAGTTGAGAAATCTATTAGAGTGCCTAGCTATGGGGTAGAATATAATTGGACCAAACAAAATATATTTTGGGAATTACCCTATTGGAAGGATTACTTAGTCTGTTACTATTTAAATATGACACAAGTTGAGCAAAATATATTTGATAATATTATCCACACTGTGATGGATAGTGATCGAACTAAAGATAATAAGAAAGTAAGGATGGATTTAGTGGAGTATTATAGAGGCCCTAAGATAAATTTACAACCCTTAAGAAATGGTCATTGGTCTAAGTATAAGGCCAATTATACATTGACCTCTATGCAGAGACAAGATAAGTGTAAGTGGGTACAAGAGTTAAGAACACTTGATAGTTGTGCCTTAAACTTGGGTAGGTGTGTGAATGTTGCACAAGGGGAGTTTTTTTATGTGAAAAGTTACAATTGTCATATATTTATGGAGTGTTTGCTGCCTATTGCATTGAGAGAACTTCTTGATCATGTTTGGAGGTCGTTAACTAAATTGAGTAAGTATTTCAGAGATTTGTGTTCATCTATTCTCAGGGTTGATGATCTCTTGGTAATAGAGAAAAATATTCCCATTATTTTTCATAAGTTTGAGAGAATCTTTCCTCTTGATTTTTTTGACTCTATGGAGCACTTGCCTATACAATTGACATATGAAGCACGGGTATGTAGGTCACCTATGTATATTTGTTCAAGCGGGAAATAGGAGAGTTCAAAAGAATGGTAAAAAATTGAACAAAAGTAGAGGGACTGATATGCCAAGTATATTTTTCGAAGGAGATATCTAATTTTTGCTCATATTACTTTGAGCCGCATGTCCAATCGAGGAGAACCAAAGTTGGTCGGAATGACGATGGTGATGAAAGCTCAATCGAACCAACCTTGTATAGCGTATGTTCACTATTAATCCACATGATGAGGTCTCAATCTACAAGGTGTAGAGGGCCATGGCTGGCAAGCAGCTCCATGATATATTTCATGAAGTTTGTGAAAATGACGCTAGCATCCGCTGGTTTACTGGGGATATCCTCTAAGCACTCAAGCCATATTGGAACTCGTCTAAGTACAAGCTGAAGCAAGTGAAGACCTGGGCAAGCAGATAGGCCCTTAAAAAATGGGTCAAACCCATTTTGTCAACTTGTATACCTGCCAAAAATAGGTGGATTGAGCTTAAAAAATAACGACCCGTTTAAACTAACTCATTTTCAACCCGACCCGTTTACCTGCGTTTATTTTTTTATTATTTTTTTAAAGTAAAATTGTATAAATTTAGGATATAAAAATATGATTTAGTGATCAGATTTAGGACATTTTCACTTTTTTTTAATAAAAAATAAGAATTTTTACTTTAAAAATAAATTTTTTATTAATAAAAAGTAATTTTCAAAACATGAAAAGCCAAAAAAAAAAGGCTAGAAAATTGTGGTACGCGGTCTAAACGAGCCAACCTAGCCTCGTTTGATAGCCCTACAAACAAAGGATCAGCTTGAGGTGGCTCGCTGCACACTGGAGGTTGCACCACCGTTAAGGGTATGCAACTAAGGATAGTAAATATCATCCTTTACACTCATTTAGTTATTCAATTTTTGTATCAAATATTATATGATCATATGAAAATTATTTGAAATGTAGTAGAAGATGATAAACAGGCCGCCAACTCAGGGGGGCTATTCCTGGAGACCGACACCCAAAAGCAAGACAAGTCTTAGTGGGTTGATACTCAGTCGGAGACCATATACATAAATACTTATAATTTAGTTTTCCAATACTTTTAATTAATATAATTTCTATTATTTAAATATAATTTAATTTATTTCGTTTAATCCAATTGTATCATTAATTCACCCAACGACTAACCAAGGCCCGATCGTAGCAATCGTAGCGGAGGGACGCGAGTACTCCTACAGCCCACCTGTTAGTGACGACGAGATATGGGCCCAAATGGTTAGCAGCCGTGACAAGGGCTAGATTTACAGTATATGGACCACTTATAACAGGTCATATTCTCTAGCCTTTGTGTCTGGAGCTAGGCCTGCTAGGCCCGATGTGGAGTATATCCGCAATTGGGTACATGCACTGAATGAATCGGTGCTAAGGCAACTCAAAAGGCCGACATAAGGTACATGGAGCTGTAGGAGCAACACGAGAAGGATAATGAGTAGTGGATGCAACAGATATAGTCTATGGAGTAAAGGATGATACCCATATACAGCCATTTCGAAAAGATGTAGAGTAGCAATTCATTGTTCGGTGCACTACCTCCACCACCTCCACCTCCATCACCTTCACATTCTCTACATGACCACACATCCAGGGGCTCTGAGGGTATATCAGATACTGATAATGATTAGTATTCATAGTTTTTAGGATTTTTTTATATTTTTAGAATTGTACATTGACAGTTTTATTTTATTTCTTTTATTATTAACAATTTATATTTTTTTATATTTTTATTTATGGATAAATAAAATAATAACTTGAAACATTTAACTACTAATTTCAAATTTTAATAATACAAACCTGCAAAAAAAAATCTTAACTTATTGATGAAATTTCTGTCAGTAATATTTAACAAAAAATTTATTATTTTTCATAATTAACAACAAATTTTCTATCAATAATTGTATGTATTAAAATATTATTTTTTATTATACCAACGGATAATCTATCAATATTTAAATAAAAATAAAAATAAAAATTGTTAACTTAAATTACTGACGAATATTCCATTAATAATTATCAATAATTCATCAATATAAATGCCTTCTTGACAGTTTTTGACGTTTATTTACCGATGCTTTTGTTAATAATACCGATGAACATTTTTGTCAGTATAATTAATAATATTACCGATATGACACTTTATCCATCGATAATATTCAAATTTCTTTTTTCCGACACGCTAATTACTGGCAGATTTTATGGACTTTTCTGTTGATAATCTTGTCAGTTTTTTGTTTGTTTCTAGCAGTGTTATACCATATGCCTGTAGGTACGGACCAGTATATTGTTAATTGAGATGGACAATGTTGAGAAAAGGATCGTAGAAGCTATTGCTCAACATAATATTTAATGATTGTAATTGGACCTGTAGCATAGATATAACTCGTGTAAGTGCAAATCCAAGCAGTGAGGGAGGAAAAAAATAACAAAACAAAGTGACGAGGGAGGAAGAAAAACCGCAAAACAAAGTGTAAGAGAGGAAGAATGATCGCAAGTAGAGAGAGGGTGAGCAAAGGCAAGTGACCTATTAAGTGAGTAATTAAAAGCTGTAGGATTTTTACAAAATCAACGCACCAGATTGAGTGTAACTTTGTTAAAATTAGACTAGTGTGATTTGATCCCAACTCATATATATATATATATATCAATTTTGAATGTGAAATGTTATTTTCTTTAATGTGTTGTGACTTTTATTTAAATTTTTGAGTTTAATTTAGGTTACACTGTCATTCAATCAAAACATTCCATTTGCATGACTATTCAAATAGTGAGTGGTTATGTTAAAGAGTTTTGCTGATACAGCAATTTATAATTGGATATTTCTATAAAAAAATTTTGCACTAACAACACATTCAATTTAAATCCTAAATTTTTAAGTAAGACTAAAATTTAAAAGATATATGTTATTCTATGTATAAAATTAATTATTAAATATTGACCTTCCTATAAAATGGGGGTGGTCTAACTCCACCCATGATCACTCTTGCTGCTAGATTACTTCCCCGATTGCATGGTTGCCGGAAATGCTCGGTGGTACGCACTTGCACCTTCTTTGGCAGCACAGGCGCGGACGAGATGATTTACGGCATCTTGTAGCACATGCTTCATTGCAGTCTGAAATTTAGTTTAAGCTATCAAATAATTAAAACCCCTCCACTAGACAATAGTCAAGATAATCACTTAAAAAAATTATATAATTTTATATTTTAATCTTTACTATTCATATAAGATTCAATAATTAAGATTTACTCCTCTCACTTTTATAATTAACCACTCCTCTCATTTGATCCTTTCTCTCTCTCTCTTTCTTTCTCTCTCTCTCTCTATATATATATATATATGTCACGTTTACATTTCGATATATCAACTTAAATCTAAATAGAATAATCAAATAAAAGTGTACCTGTCTGCTAAACAACCGAATCCTGCAGAGTCTGCGCGGGTTCCTGCTTGCAGTTACACAAAAGCACGTTTAAATCAGTTAAATGACTAGCTTGCTGGTTATTGAAAGTAACACGTGAAGCTTATGAATCATAAACTAAAGGAATGGAAAAGGCGTGTCAGGAACAGTAACTAGTCATCCCCATTGCGTGGTAAAGCAGAAATATAACCAAGAAACAGCATCTTTAGTTACCGGTTGATCAGCATCACTTAGATGGAGGAGGAGAAAAGATACAGAAAGGGAAGCAGCAAGAAGCTTAGAGAGAGCCATGGCTCATGGTTGTAGCAAATTGAAGAAGAGCTTGAACGAGTATTGCTTTTGACAAGTAAGCAGAATGAAAAACAAAGACCCTGCATTTATAGTTAACCTAGAAGGCTATAAACAAAAGACGGGTGCCGATTAATAAAACGGATCTGGAGGCATTTCTTCTTTCATTAAAATTACCATCCATTAAAACTAAACCTGCAGTTTAATTCTCTGCACTGCAATTTTCTCTGGATCCTTTTTAGTCTGCTAAAAACGCAAGAGTTTATCTGTGGCTGTGTGTTATAAAAATCATCTTAAAAAGCAATTTTAGCATAATTAATAAGAATTTAATTGGTATATACTACACTGTTATTCAATTACATGTTTGTGCTAATAATATTTTTAAGGTATTTAATGGTTGAGTCAAATATTTTTACTGATACGACAATACACGATTAAATATCTATATAATTTTTTTTAACACTGACAATACATATAAATTAAATTCAATTAATAATAGAGTTAAAAATAACATATTCATATATATCTTTATGGTCATTATGATAAAATAATAACAGAAAATAAAATTAATGTTAATGGAGATAATGAGTTCATATTTTAGAAAAAGGGCTATAATTTAAACAGCCTTTATAGATATCAATCAAGGACACCTTGAATTATATACAATTACATATTTATATGCAATAAGTTGCAACATTAATAGGTTTAAATCTATATTAATTTTTATGTTACTCTTTTAATAATAAATTTTAATTATATTTTGAGTTTAGTTTTATTATATTATTACAATAAAGCCTTTTATATTGTTAGCTAATCATACTTTTTAGAAAGTTATGATAAAAGTTAAACATTTTTAATTACATCACAATCCATGATTAGATAGTAGTCTAAAAAAATATTTTTATTGATGATGAATCAAAATTAATTTTTACATTTTTATTTGATTTATAGAATGTTAAGATTGCAACTTTCATTTAAAAAATTAATTACTTCCTTTTCTTATAAGTCACATTATATATATAAATGAGCAAATATTTGAATTAATATAAAATAATTAAAATAAAACCAAATTATTTCACATTATTTTTATATTTCTTTTTTTAAAATTATTATGTACATTGCATTGGTGCTTTATTGCTAGTCAACTAATCAACTAATATTACCAATAATTAAGACTCAAAACAAGAAAAGTTATATCATGTGTCAGTTTTTTATGAATTCTAATTCTCTATCACTTTCTAAAAGTTACTATTAAGAGAAATATTTTGACTTTTTATTTATTAAATTTATTCAAAAATAAATAATTTTGTAATTTAATTTAATAAATAATTTTGTAATTTAATCTAGAATAAATATATTACCTTGATTCTTAGTACTAGAAATTCATCAAAAACTGACGGATATTACCGATGGCTATTATCCGTCAATAAACTAAAATAAATCATTGACACATGAATTTGCTGGCAGAAAAATTATTCGTCGGTAAAAACATCAACAAACCTTCCTACTATTTTGTGCCAAACAATTACCGACCAAAAAATAGTTGGTATATAACAATCATTATTTTTAGATAAATTAGAAATATTGTTATAAATTACTGACGGATTATCTGTCGGCAAAATTGAAATAAATTATTTTTTTTATTTTTTGTCATCAGAAATTTGTATTTTTATATTACAGATGGATTATCCGTCGGTATTTGAAAATTGGAATTGATCGCCATTATTAGATCATGCTCCATATTATCGACAAATTTTCCATCAATATTATATGATTAATGAAACGAAGTTTTATTATTGCTGATAGATTTTGGTTGGTAAAAAATTAATGAAACAAATTAAAAAAAATAGATGATTAAAATGCGAGCCCACTTCTTCTTCTTCCTCACTTTGTCATTTTCTTCTCTCTCTCCTTTTCCCCATTCTCTTTTGCTCCCTTTGCCATTTCACCACTGCCGACCCCCATTTCGCGATTCGAGACCGCCCTTGTGTTCCTGGTATATTTTTTAACATTTTAATCAATTTTATTTTTTAGTTTAACCTTTTTTTTTCAGTTCAATTTCTTTACTCAAAGTTTTATGTTTCTTAGCTAGTTAATTGAGTTATTTTCTTAGTTAGAGATTCAAATTTTCTAGGATTGAATTATAGAATTGAATTGCATGATTGGGAGAAGGTTTTGAGTTCCTTCTCATTATTTGAATTGTATGCTGTGATACTATACGCTCTAGAACGGTTATTAGAATTAACTTTAGAATGCTATGATTATGCAATTTATTTTGATTGTGCTATAGTATTGAAATATTGAATTATATTTTGAGTTAAAATATCGAATTAACATTTGTGGAGACTCCAAATTTAAGGGAGATTCTGTCCAAATTTTTTTGGTCATTTAAAATATTATTAGAATTAAATAATTGTTGATACAATAAATGTGCTATGCCTTTATTTAGTTAATATATATCTTATATTTTCAATTTTGTATATGTTACATAGATCAGTTATGGCAGGACAGGCACCTGGTTCTGGACGAGGTAGGGGTAGACCTAGAAAGCATGATCTACCCTTCGCACCCGTGCCTCACCCACCACCTCCACTATGCCTACGGCCACCACTCCCGTGAGTGATAGCTCCTCTGTCCCTCCTGGTCCATATACCTAAGAGTTTGTTATGATACCTAACTCTGGGTATCATAACTCAAAGTCTCAGCCTTCATTCCCCAACAGACTTCTCCACCTCCACTCCCACCTCCAAGAGGTGAGACCACAGTCAGCTGGCTTCTGCTCCTTTTTCCATCCCCAGTCAGCCTTGTTCACAAGATGCCCAGACCTCTTCGTCCACTCCCTTACAGGGCTCTACGAACTAGCGAGTGGAGCTTAAATATGACGGTAAATTCTGGTAAGTAATTTAAAATTTAAATTTATTATAAATTTTAAATTGTGATAGAAAATTTAACTAACAGATATCTGACATAGTCTATTATTTTATGACACAGTTAGATTCTACAATGGTCAAGATTACGTAGGATTACTGAGATATTCAAGGAGAATTTCCATGCCTTGCATCCTAGTTTTGTGTAGACCCCTGATGCCACACAGGAACTGTAGTGGAAAGAGTGGAAGGAAAAATAATTATTATTTTTTATTTAGTATTAGTTTTGATTTTTACTTTACCTATTGACATTTGTGTTACATATATGTAGCATATGTTTGTTATTAATCCACATGACAAGGCTACCATTTACAAGATATGGAGGACCAGGGCCAGGAAGCACTTTTGCAATATGTTTCATAATATTCGCGAGAACAGCAGAGCATCCACTAGTTCATGCATGAGATCCTCCAAGCCTTAAAGGCCCACTAGGACTCACCTGCATTTAAGGTGAAGCAAGTGAATGCTCAAACGAGTAGAAGATTAGCCCGTAGGGGCTCTCTACACACTGGAGGCTCTACCACCATCGAGGGCACATGTCTATGAATGATAAATATCGTTTTCTTCTCATGTAGTTTTTCTATTTTTGTATTAAATATTATATATATAATCATGTGAAAATTCTTTGAAATGTAGGAGAAGGCGATGAGCAGGCTGCCGATTCAAGGGGAGCTCCTCCAAGAGACCCACACTCGGAAGTAGGACAAGTCATAATGGGTTGATACACGATCAGAGATCACATACATAAGTGCTTATAATTTTAATTTTTAATATTTTTAATTTATTATATTTATTATTATTTAAATCTAATTTTTTTATTTATTCTAATAGTAGCGTGAGTTCACCTAGCGGCTGACTGAGACTTCATCGCAACAGTCACAGCAAGGAGACAAGAGCACTCCTGCCAGTCCACCCGTTAGCAACAATGGGATATGGGCCCAAACAATCGGCGACCGCTTCAAGGGGTCGATCTACGGGATAGGAGCCTTTTACAGTAAGTCATATTCTCCAGAATTTATGTTTAGAACTAGGCCTGTTGGGACCGATCCGAAGTCCATCCATGATCAGGTCCATGCACTTAATAAGTCAGTGAAAGCAGCTTGAGGAGGCCGATCGAAGGTACATAGAGTTGTATGAGCGCCATGAAAGAGATAAGCAATAGTGGTCATAGCAGATACAGTCCATATAGCAGAGGATGACAACTTTGTACAGCTTCTGTAAGCAGATGCGAAGCGGCAATTCTTCATCCACTGCACCATCTCCGCCCTCGCCTCCACTGTCGTACCCTTCTCCACACTGTCACCCATCTGGAGTTGGAGACGATGACGATAACGACGACATCTCGGACACTGACGATGATCAATATTCGTAGATTTAGGTTTTTTTTTTTTCTAGAATTGTGTTGTAAATATTTTTTGAATGATATTGTATATATTTTTATTTAATTAATAATTTTTTTAATTTCTTCTACATTTAAATCAAAAAATTAAAATTCTTTATTTAAATAACAAAAAAATTAATAAATATGTTTAAAAAATAAATAATTTTATTTTACAAACAGATTTTATGTATGTAAATTTACAATAAAAAAATATTATTTTTATCCGTTGATATATCTAAAAAATTATGTCAATATTATTCTGTCAGTGACCTTTTTTATGGTATTATTTTCGATGTATTTATGTTTTTGTCGACGAAATAAATCTGCCGCAAAAATTAGAAATTTACAAATGGATAATTTTTTTATTGGTAATATTAATTTTTTTATTACGGACGCATCATTTACCGACTGATTTTTTATATCGGTTAATCCATTGGTAAAATTAATATCGACAGGTTTTTTTGTTAATTTTCTATCAGTAAATCTGTTGGTAATTAACGCATATTTAGTATTGTCTCTCCTCCCATAAATCTTTTTAAAATGTAATTATTTGGTCCCGTTTCTTCAATTTCATTAAAGTAGTATATTATTTCTTATTGATCCTCATATTCGTATAATACTACTTTTTTTTCAACAGGATTTTATAATGCTAAATGTTGATAGATATTAGTACAAATTTATCCCAACAAATTTGAAACAATTATTATCATAATTTACTCCTAATAAATTGGTATCATAACTTATTGAAAAAAAATATGCAAGTGACATCAATTGATATAAGTAATGTAATTATTTAAGGATTATTATCATAACTTACTCCAAGAGTAATTTCTTATTTGAAGACAGTGAGCAATTAAATGATTTTAACAATTCTTTTAATAATTCTTTTTGTATTTGTTTAATATAATCTTCTGATCTACTAATAATTAAGGCTCAAAATAAGGAAAGTTATACCATGTGTCAGCTTCTTATGAGTTCTTATTCTCCATCACTTTGTAAAAGTTATTATTAAAGGAAATATTTCAACTTTCTATTTATAAAATTTATTAAAAAATAAATAATTTCATAATTTAATCTACAATAAATAAATTGCCTTAATTCTCTCCTCTAACAAATTATTTTAAAAAATATACTACTAAAATATCTCTCCGTGCTTTTATTTGGGCTACACAAAATTTTTTAAATCAATTTAAAGAAAGTAAGAAGAAGAGCAATTAGTAAAGTAAGAAGAAGAGAAAATTGGAAAGGAAAAATTTTCGTATTGTTAGTGGTTTATGCATTTTTTTAATAACTTCAATTTTCTTTGTTGTGGTTGAGAAAGTCACGTGAATGAGCGTGCAGTAATTTTTTGCTTACTGATTTTTTTTATATGAGGATCAGTACATCATTATATGAATAGGCTATTAAAAAAAAAAAAGGTGAGAAATTTATGGGGATCATGGCAACCCCTGGTCTCCTCTTGGCTCTGCCTTCCTTCTAAATGACTTAGTTGTCATTTTCTATTAGTGGAGTATTATTTTAAACCAAATTGATTATATGCTTTAAATTAATAAAAATAATTATTTTTTAATATTAAATAATCATGTTTTATTGAATACAATTAACATACACTCAAATAATAAAAGTCAATCCAACTAAACTGACAATATATATATATATATATATAACTTTATTTATTTCAATATTTTAAATTTATTGAAATGTACATTTTTAAAAATATATTTTTGGTTTTAAGAATTGTTGATATAATTTTGGATCAGAGATTGTGGTTAAGTAAAGCTCTCCCTCAAATAACAACTCTAAGATTTGAAACCCTAACATTGTAGTCAAAATTCTTCTAGGGCTACACTCCATTTCCATTACAACAAATCATTTTTAGTACTTTTTTTAATATTATAAAAATATTGTAGCCTTATTATAGTCTTTTTCTCTATTTTAGATTAACTTTCTAAATTTTGATAAAATAAAATTATCTATTATATTTTAATTTTATTTCTCATATACCAAGTGCCTGGTTAAGAAAATAATATTTAAAATAAATTGAGATATGAGATATTAGTAATTTTAAAAGAGATTGATAAAAATAATAAATCATTAAATATGTAAAGTTTAAGTGAGTAAACTATCAAAATTAAGAATAAGTATCATACTAAAATAAGAGTGACTTGCAAAATTGGGCTTTACTAGCGTTTCCTAGCATAACCTAATCGCTGTAGATGCCTTCGCCTAGAGAAATACTAATATGGTCTGAGAGCACCACGTGACTGTGCTCCCGGACCATTTATATAAGTATATTTTACATAGGACCCACTACTAACACATAATCTCATGAAAATACATTTATATGATTGGCCGGGAGCACAATCACATGGTGCTCCCGGACCATGTAAAAATGTCTCCTCTGCCTATTGCAACTCCCTTCGCCTCGAGCACCATCTTCTCTCTTTGGTAGAGCCATCACCCTTTTCTTTGCAACTAGCTTTGCTGACATCGCCCCGTCGATGTGTCTTTCCAACGCCCCATCAATTGCTCTTGTTTTGGCCCATGGTTAAGGACTAGGAGTAGATTTGTCGATGGTGTCAGACCATCTGGATGATCCTGATGTCGATGAGGAAGTTTTGCCAGAAGAAGCAGATTTGGCGGAATATTTTGATACGGAGAAGAGATCCTTTATTGGAATGTTGCTCATTGATAAACCCCTAATCTATATTACACTTACAAATGTTCATTTTGAGATCTAGGGGAAACTACAAGGTTTTTGTCATAGAATAATGGCCAACATGGTGTATTACTTCTACTTAGCTATTCTTTTAGTCATAGGAGACGAACCATTCCACCCAAACCACGCTGCAATCTAGCTGCTTAGAATTGGATAATGTAAAATGGACAACCACATTTGGCGACACTACCCTGAATGATCTATATCTCCTCTTATCAACTCTCTTACTACCAAGGTAGACGTGGTCAGTTGCAAGTCAAAATTTGGATTGCAAAACATACATTCTCTTTATCCATTTGATGTATTTCCATTCCTGTTGGTTGTTGAGCACTTGAGGCGTCTGGCTGGAGTTCATTTGAAAATAATCCGAGCTCAACGAGCCAAGTTATAAGGCATTTTTGTAAAATAATATACATACAACAATGTTGCAATTTCGCACCCTTTCTCTTCTTTTATCTTTTTAGTCAAGCTCATAATTTAAAATCCAAAATACGGGGTCATAGGATATTGCAAATTCTGTTGGCCTACCATGGCTCTGCTCCTTAGCAGTCTCATTTGAACTTATATTATCAAATTAGTTTAAACTATGTAGATTGAGAGTGTGTTTGGTTGTAGGTAAAATTAGAGAATTTTTTTATAAATAAGTTCCATGTGTAAAATTACATATGGAGCTTATCGATAAAAAATCCCCTCCCTCTCATTTTTTTATCCAACCAAACACACCCTTAGTGATAACTAATTTAAGAGCTTAATTTTAGGCTAGTTCTCTGGTGCCTTTCTATATTTCTACATTTGATGCCAATTGTGGAGTGAAGCAAAAAAAGAGTGACACGTGTGGTTTTTTGTGCAGTTCATTTTTTTTTTCCAAAGGAGTGTTTTATCATGGAAAAAAATTTGGGTCTATTGTGGACCCATCCCTTCTCCACCATCCATTCAATCTCCAATCCCTCCTACTACCATCAACCATTGTATTAGAGTTGTATTGTTCACTTTCGTTCTAACACCACCGTAAAGCCACCAAATAGCATCCTCTACCAACTCGAATGAGCTGCTATCACACCTCTCCATAGGGTGCTCTATTTTTGCTATTCTGTTTCTAAAACTTAATGGATATATTTAGACCATGATATATCTATTGTTTTGAAGGGAAAAAAAAGATTTTTTATTTTGGTCCTGGGTAAGATAAAAATTGAAGCAGCATAACAAGCATAAGTTTGATTCATAAATTGTGATAGTTTTTGTTTTGTTTTCTTCTAAGATTCTCTCAAGTTAACTCAGAAACACAGTAGGTTCACAAATACAATGGATATATTTTCAAATCAATCAATGAAATTATAAACAATGTTACTGTGAGAAAAAGCCATTGTTTTTTCTCGATATGATAATAATGAAATTGTACAGCATAGAGAATGGATCTTTCATGTTGATCTGCAAACCTCCATGTTCATCCACTATACAGTCATGGCGGAAGTGGGAGCAAGAGAGAGGTGAGTATTTGAGGAGAGAGAAGATAATGTCTATTTGGTAAAGTAGATGGTCCATCATGGACCCAAAAGTTTTTTTCCTATCATAAAACCAATCTTTTTTAAAGTTAACCATTAACTATTACAGTAAGTTTTAATACCGTAGCTCGTAGTTCGAGTAACGCGAATCCCATAATGCATGTGTCATCTTTCCATTTATTAGGCAACACATTGGCACCAAATGTAGAAATATAGGAAGGTACTAGACAACTCACCTTAATTTTAATATATTATTAGTATAAAAAATTTATATTTTTGTTCAATTTTATGTTATTATATATATAATTTTTATAATAATGATTATAAGAGTCAAATACTTATACTAATATAATAATATACTAGTGTATTTATATAATGACAAATATATAAATGTAGTTAATATATTTAACAATTTTATTTCATTACAATGATGAGCAATGTTACTCAATTAGAATAAATTTGTCAAAATCTTTGATAGAAATTAAGAGAGGGATTAGATGAAATAAGTAGATAGGATCTACTTATTTATCTGAGAGTTAATAGTATGTCATATCATTTTGACAATTTTCTGACAAAAAGTTATGGTAAAATTGTTCAACCCTACTTCTTCAAGTCATTATATTCATCATATTTTACTAATCAAAAAATAAATAACATTCTTTATTAATACTAAAATGTCAAATCTAATAGATATATTTATAAGATTTTAATAAGAATTTAAAACATAAATGATAAAGACCTTCTAAAATTTTCTGTCAATGCTTCCTCAAATATACAACTATGATAGTTTTATTAATAAAAAATTAAATAACATTGCTTATTGAATCTTAAAATACTTAATCTAATAGATATAGTTATAAGATAGAAATATACAATTTGAGTGTTGTAAGATTAAAAAATTATTAATAATAATTTAGGCTATTTATATTTTATTATCAGAATTTAATTTGAATACACTATCAGTGTAAAAAACTTTTACACAGACATCCAATCATGTATTGCCACATCAGCAAAAGTCTTTAATATAATTACCTACTACTTGAATGGTCATGCAAATGAAAGGTCTTGATTGGATGATAGTGTAAAAAAATTTTATACTGTCAGTGTGTCACAATTAAACTCTTATTATCAAATTAAAAAAATTATGTTATAAAATTAACAATATACTTAATATAATTTATTGATTTAAATTTATTATAAGATGATAATAATTATAAAGCAGATAATTATTATCTAGGTAATGTATATATTTAGTATCACCCGTTTGAGATTTCAATATTTATAAGAAAGCTATTCTATAATTTCTTTTACTTGCAAGTATTTTTGTCTTCAATAATATTTTAATTAATGAGAACTTATAATATAAGTTGTGAAAACATTAGAAAATTCTTCATCCTCTATTTCTTCAAGCAAATAAGTCCATGATATTTTTATTAATCAGAAAATAAATATTTATAAATTTAAAATCAATATAAATTGAAAATAATTGTAAGATAGGTAAATTATTACTCACGTAATGTACATGTTTGATATCACACATATAATGTATACATTTCATATCACTCGTTTGAGGTATTAAAATTTGCAACAAAATTGTTTCATGCCAAATTTCTTTTGTTATGCCAGCGTTATTGTCTTAAATAATAATTTAAATTGTTTATATTTTCTTTACAAATTTAAAAAATTACTATAAGATCAAAATGTAAATAAATATAAATTTTTTATAGATATAAGATTTGTAAAAGAATCATTTAATGGCAAATTTATTTCGTCACGCAAGCATTATTGTTTTAAATAAAATTTTTATAAAAATTTAGAGCATAAGTTGTAAAGTCTTCTAATATTTCCCAGCACTGCTTTTTTATAATATAAAATTCATGATATTTTTATTAATAGAAAACTTAAAAACATTGTGAGAAAACTTAAAAACGATATAAGTGTCCTATTGGAGCATTTTTAAATGCTTATACGATTGGAGTATTGTAAGAATGGAAAATTTTATCAATAATAAATTAAATTATTTATGTTTTATTATCAGAATTTAAAAAATATTTATTATAAGATTAACGACATATATAAATATAATTTAATAATTTCAATTTAATAGAAAATGATAACAATTATAAGTATGTAAATCAATAAATTCGTATCGTACGTATTTGGTATATTTGAGGTATTAAAATTTGCAACAAAATTGTTCCATGTCAGTTTTCTTTTGTTATGCTAGTTTTATTGTCTTAAATAATAATTTAAATTATTTATATTTTCTTTATAAATTTAAAAAATTACTATAAGATCAAAATATAAATAAACATAAATTTTTTATAGGTTTAAGATTTGTAAAAGAATCATTCAATGGCAAATTTATTTCGTCACACAAGAATTATTGTTTTAAATAAGATTTTTATAAAAGTTTAGAGCATAACTTTTAAAGTCTTCTAATATTTCCCAGCACTGCTTTTTTATAATATAAAATTCATGATATTTTTATTGATAGAAAATTTAAAAACATTGTCAGAAAACTTAAAAATATTATAAGTATACTATTGCAGTATTTTTAAATGCTTATACAATTGGAGTATTGTATGAATGAAAAAATTATTAATAATAAATTAAATTATCTATGTTTTATTATCAGAATTTAAAAAATATTTAGTATAAGATTGACAACATATATAAATATAATTTATTAATTTCAATTTAATAGAAAATGATAATAATTATAAGTATATAAATCAATAAATTCGTATTGTACATATTTGGTATCTTTGAGATATTAAAATTTGTAACAAAATTGTTCCATGCCAATTTTCTTTTGTTATGCTAGTTTTATTGTCTTAAATAATAATTTAAATTATTTATATTTTCTTTACAAATTTAAAAAATTACTATAAGATCAAAATATAAATAAATATAAATTTTGTTATAGCTATGAGATTTGTAAAAGAATCATTCAATGGCAAATTTATTTCATCATGCAAATTTATTGTTTTAAATAAGATTTTT
Organism: Pterocarpus macrocarpus; assembly: GCA_031439585.1. NCBI lineage: Eukaryota > Viridiplantae > Streptophyta > Magnoliopsida > Fabales > Fabaceae > Pterocarpus > Pterocarpus macrocarpus. The sequence continues at coordinate 45,504,511 of CM062516.1, forward strand.
ATAAAAGTTTAGAGCACAAGTTATAAAGTCTTCTAATATTTCCCAGCATTGCTTTTTTATAATATAAAATTCATGATATTTTTATTAATAGAAAACTTAAAAACATTGCTTATTAAAGTTTTTGGTACCGAGCCCAATAGATATAAGTATACTATTGGAGTATTTTTAAATGCTTATACAATTGGAGTATTTTAAGAATGGAAAATTTTATTAAGAATAAATTAAATTATTTATGTTTTATTATCAGAATTTAAAAAATATTTAGTATAAGATTAACAACATATATAAATATAATTTATTAATTTCAATTTAATAGAAAATGATAATGATTATAAGTATGTAAATCGATAAATTCGTATCATACATATTTGTATCACCAGTGCAATTTGCGTATTTGGTATTACTAGTTAAGATATTAATATTTGTAAGAAAATTGTTTTATGCCTATTTTTTTGTGCCATGTGAACATTATTATTTTAAATAAAATTTTAATAAGAACTTATAGTATAAGTTGTAAAAAACTCCTAAAACTCCTCAATCTCGAAAAAAAAATTAAAGTATCTAATTTAATAAATATAATGTAAGATATAGATCAATAACTAGAGTGTTGTAAAATTCAAAAAATTAATTAACAATAATCTGAATTTTCATTTTCTTACCAATGTTCATAAAAGTATTTATTGTAAGATTAAAAATTTATAAATATAATTATTAATTTAAATTTATGAATTGATAAAAATGACAAGAGAGTTAAACCATTACCTCATATAATATATACATTTAACATCTCTCGTGCTCTATATATATATATATATGTACTTGGTATCATCCATTTGAGATATCAGTATTAGTAAAAAAACCGTTCTATGATTTCTTTTTATGCAAGTATTGTAACACCCTCTCAAGTACAGTACTATACTTAAGTCATAGTACTACACCCTGGAGATGTTATTGTTACCTGAGCAGACCTCATCTGACAGCAACTTCAGCTGTCTTCGGAAACTTCTGAAACTATCTAGAGACAACACGAAAATAGGAGTGAGAATTACAAATTCTCAGTAGGATTCTCTAAATATAATGTCGTCATTGTCATCTCCAATTTGCTTTGGTTTATCTTGAAAAAGGTGAACATACTTTACAAATTGTTTAATTTTATAGTTCGAAAATGTAATATCCGAAGCAAAGTTTATTTTAGTCATACACTTAGCATTTGAGAGAACCCATGAAAATCAATTCAAACATGATATCATAAATAATAACTGTAGTATATCAAAACACACATAGCATCAATATGCTGGGAACATAACCTCTGCACATAACTTTACTCGTACTTAAATTTATGCATATACTTAAAGCTTGCTTTTCTTTCTTCATCTTTCTTTTTCATCATAAAATCTTTACATGCCACATTCCAGAGTATGATCGCCATGTCATACCCCGTCAGAGCGTGATCGCCATGTCACGCTCCTTAGGAATATGGGATCTTCCTTTGGTACTTACACTAGCTGGGTCATGCCATGCCTCATGTAAGTTCTGGCCCCTATGCTCACACTAGCTGGGTCGAAGTCATGCCTCATGTGAGTAGGGTGTCTGCATATACTTTAATCTTTAGTCTTTAGTCTTTAGTCTTTACTTGGCAGACCTAGGCGTTACGTATCGCCGTCCCTAGGGTGCTTTTACTGCCCTTGGGTAGCCTGGCATTGGAGATAGCTCGTCAGCTCAGCTTGTGACCGTCGTCACACTGACTCACCCGCAAGGGGACCCATGTGCCTCTAGTCTTGAAGGGATCTCATTCTGGCCACGTGCCTCTAATTGAAAGGATCTCTTCTGGTCATGTGCCTCAAGATTGAGGGATCTCATCTGACCATGTGCTTTCAATATAGAGGGATCTCATCTGACCACGTGCCTCCAAGGTAGAGGGTAACTGCCTTCACAGGGAGGGATTCAAAATACAATTGCCTCCAAGTGAAGGGATTCATATCTTTATCTTTTAATTGCCTTCACCGGGAGGGATTCATTGTGCAACTACCCCCAGGTGAAGGGATTCACATTTTATCATTTAACTGTCTTCCCAATGAGGGACCTCATTTAACTGTCTCCGAGTGAAGGGATTTACATTCATTATACTCATGCTTTGTCATTCTGATACATGGTCATGCATAGGCATGCTGAATGTACTCATATATATGCTTCATCCTTTATTTTCATATATGTCATAACTCGTATCATACTTAAATTACCCTTGCATATAAGCATTCCTAGTTTCATAGACTTCTGTCGTAAATCCAGCAGCATAACGGATCAGTTCCGTTTCCCTATGAATAATGCTAGTTCTCACGGACAAATCAGTCATAGGAATATAATCCATCTAACATATATATATCAATGTAAAACTGGCAATCCTTGACTTAAACCTTATATGTTTCACTAACACTTGTGAAATTATCAATTAGGTTACTTCCGTCAATTCTATTCAATTCTGCCCGAATCTTGTATAATCCACCTTTATTTTTATTCAACTCATTTAAACCTGAATTTTGGATATGTCATAGCTTTATATGTCTATTTTCTAACCTCTTTAGTCTCATGTCATTTTGATTTATATAACTCAAGATATTTAACTTTTGCCTCAGCCTATTCGGTCACTGGCCTGAATTACACTCCTAGAGATATAAATTCACTAAAAATCGAAACTAAGCTCAAATTATATGAAATTAATCTCATACTGAAGCTAACAGGACAACCTTTCATTTGCCACAAGTTTCATTCCATTTGCTATAGTATAGCTCGAGTTATAAGTCCTGAAAGTTGACCTTCCTGAACTACCCTGTTTTGGCCTGGATTGAACATAGGGTAACTTCCTCGAATCGCTGGGATCAATTGGGACCATAAAAAACTCGGAATTTCATATTGGAATGTTTCCCTATGTGTAAACCTTCTAACAAAATTAGTTTCACTCAATTTGGAGTTGTATAGGGTGAGATATACCCTCCTCAAGTTACCCTGCCCGGATGAAAACCCTGATTCCTAGGTCAAACTTCAAAAATTCATATCTCTCTCAATACTAATCCAATGACCTTATATGATATATGTATGGAAAGCCCTAGATGTCTACTTTCATCTAAAAATGGTTTCATCGGATTTAACCGATTGTAGGTGGCGCCGTATACTCCGTCGTACGGACTATCGTGGAATTTCTCACTAAGATAGCATCCTAATTCTTCTCTCCTTCTAATTTTCTCCTTCTAACCATGATTTCAACTCAAGATTTCCTACTAATTCTATCATCATCCATCATAATACATCCAATAATCCATCAAATACAAGGAGAAGGATACAATTTCATGCAATCATAGTGCAAGTAATTCAAGAATAGAAATAGAATCCTACCTCTTTGGAGTATGATTTGAGCTAAGTGCTGAAACTTGAAGTGTTAGAACCTTGCTAAGCTTGAAGGAGTGATGGAGTTGATTGAGAGAAGGGAAGAAGGAGGCTGGAGCAAGAGGGAGAGAGAGTGGCGTAAATCAGCTGGGAAGAGGAGGGGAGCTTGACTTAAATACATGAGAGTTGTAGTGTTGATTGGTTGGAGTTTTGTGGTTGAAGTTCGGCCATGTCTCTCACTTTTGTGGCCAAATTGCTCTCCACATCGTCCCACAAGCTGCTCTCTACATCGTCCCAAAAGTGGGATACGCTTCCGTCCAACTGAAATCGGAACTCGTCTCCATTATGCTGGAAGTCGGAACTCGTGCCATTTTACTTGAGCTTGAAGCTGAAGCCGGATGTCGGAACTCGTCCCTCTTGTTTGTGACGAGAAAATCTTGTCTGGTTTATTTCGAGACTTGGAAGTAAGGTCGGAGGTCGGAGGTCTTCCAGCTTACAATCATATAATCTAGGAACTCCCCATTGAAACTCGGGAACGCCAGCAGAAATGGAAAGCTCCAGAGAATAAGATCGGATATTGGAACTCGTGTGTGACTTGGAAACCAGCTCAAGGATTCGAACTCATGTCCATTGAGTCCAACTCTAAGGCGGAAACTCGTTACATCAAAATCGGACGTTGGCACTTGTACCATTGTTTTAAAGCATCAACTTGGGCCAAGTCCAAAGTCGGAATGAGGATGCTTAAGGTCAGAACTCGGGAATTCAAAATCACATTACCAAATCCAAGTACTTAAACCTGGAAGTCGGTATTTATATATAGTGTGGTTGATGAGATCGAAATCCAGGTATATATTCCTTGAAACATGAAGTCGGACATCGGTAATCATGTCCGTGTTGTTTGTGCTTGAGAGTTAAGTCGGAAGTCGGGAATTATGCTGAAAGTTGAAGACGAACACGGAAATCGAGAATAACTCATTAGGGACCTGGACATAAGTTTGGTGATCGAAAATCATGTCCCAGTATACTGTAACTCGAAGTCGGATATTGGAACTCGGAAGCCACATTTAACTCGAAACTAGAACATGAAGTCGGAAATCAAGAATAGTCAATATTAGACGAAATCGGAAATTGGATAGGACATGAAGTCGGAATTGTGCAAGACGAACTCGGGACTGGGAAATAGTCCCATCTATCTGGAATTCGAAGATGAAGTCGAAAATGGAAATTGATCAATCCTGAGGGTTAAGTCGGAACTCGGAAATCGGATGTTACAAGTATTAGTGTCTTAAATAAGATTTTAATATAAAAATACAACAAAATTGTAAGGATCTTATAAAATTTTTCATTCCCTGCGTTTTTAAGTCATTAAATCCATAGCATTTTTATTAATCAAAATTTAATAACAATGCATATTAAAGCTTAAAGTATCCAAACTAATTGATATAGTTGTGTGAGATAAAGATCTACAATTGGAGTGTTATAAAATTAAAAAGATTGATCAAACTTAATAGAAGTTGTTTTTATAAGATTAAACCCTAACAAATTTAGAATGATTTCAAATGAAATCAAATCAATTCTTAATCAAACCTCATGCACAATAATCAAAATTGAGAATTGATTCCAACTTATTTAAATATCATCTTTATTCCAAATTATATAAATTTATATTATATTTTAATCAATTTGTAAAATGAATATTATGTTTGAAATCTACTAAATAATTATTAGGATGATTAAAATTGGGATTTGATTAGATTCAGTTTGACTTTTAAGTTTAAATCAAATCAATTCCCAATAAATTCTAACAAATTTGAATACTTTTGAGTTTGTCAATTCCCACCTTAAATATTTTGAGGAGCTTGTAAAGGAAGTCGATTCAAAGATCAGGTACATTAGGAACAAATATGGCTTGTAAAGGAACAATTTGAATATCAGTTTGATATCAATTCATTCGATGTGCAATATGACAAATCAAATGCTTCTTTGATCACCATAATAATCAATACATGCTATTTTAATTAACCAATTTGAATATTTCACCCTTTAATTCATGGAATGACATTGATTAGCAGAACCAGAAATTCTGAAGGTCATAATATAAAACTTAGGTGTAGTAAAATTGTGCTGCAAAATTTGTATATGATCGGCTCCTTTTGAGGTTTCATAAAAGTGGCAGATTGAAAGTGCATTTTGCTTCATTTATAAGGGCAATTTAATTTTCTTAGACCATTTAAAAATGTCATAATACACTTGATCACCTCACAGATCACCTAAAATGTTTACAATTACATTGATTAGAGCAAAAAATGATTACAAACAAAAATAACTTATTCATAAAATAAAGAATCATGCTTTGATATCTCAACATAAAAATATAGAAAGTTGTGTTTTAAGAAAGAACCCAATGATCAATGATCTAAAGGATTCTGGCTTACGGTACAAGAGTAGTCTTTTGACCTATACAGCCAATGCTTTGATGTGATAATGATGCACCATGGGATGCTATCATTCTCTTAAATCCATGATGCTTTATCCCATCCTTAAACAAAAAAGATAATGGAAATTGGCAATCATGTAATTAAAAAGACTTAGATCGATAAAATCGATAGAAAACATTGTCCACTTTGGATATATAGAATATAAAGATTCAACACAAAATATAGAATTGCACACATGCATTCCAAAACATATAAATAAAATATGAAACAAGAAAATAACATATTACACTACCACCTAAGAAGAATGCAATCCAGATTTGCTATCTAACATTCAAAGAGCTAAAATAAGGACCTATACAAAAATAATATACTGCAACAATAGAATAAAGAAAATAATGGAAAAAGAGAGAACACAAGTATCCGAAACAAAAGGAAAGAGAATTTTACCCAAAACTCTTTATTATATCTGCACCAAAAAACAAAAAATGAACAAACTGAAGTTAAACACATAAACAAATGTCAAATAATGGAACAATTAAAAAAAGAAAAAAGGAAGGAAAAAGAAGGAACAGAGGAAAGAGTCAATTATATTTCATTGTAAATAGGATGAAAATACTGCATGAATGGAGAAAGAAAAAAGAAAATGATGAATAAAAATACCTACATGAAAAACGAATTAAGGTAAATGAATGGGTAAATATTTTTCAGAGAAGAATTGAATATTTTTATAGTCTAGTTGTAATCTGAAAAATTTTAACATTTTGGAAACCAAAATACCAAATAAAACGCTACCAAAAAATACCAAATAAATGCACCACATGTTAGGTTTATCTTTTTTGAATAATGATATCATTTAACGTTTTAACTATAAAGTTTCGATAAAATTAGAATAATGATATCGAGTTTTAGCATGATCAACGTTTTAACATAATTAGTTAATATTTTAACTAATTGGCTATTCATTACATTACATATCAATTAAATAATAAAATTTAAATCTTATTTAAAGTAATTTTAAAAATTTTTGATTAAAATGAAAGGATAGAGAAATATTTTAATAGTGTATTATTTAAGAAGATTTATTAGAAAATAAAATTAATATAATATATTATTATTGATTAATTTATAAAATTATTTAAATTTAATAATTAATAAATAGATTCATGAGAAGTTGATATCTGACATTAATTTCCTTATTTTGAGTCTAAATTAGTAGATTATTAAATGGAAATAGAAAATTTGTCTTAATTTAATATCTAGTAATTTTTCACTGTACGTATGAAGAATTTTGAAAATTGTCATGTGCCCTTTTTACAAGTATGTCTCATTTTACTTGCGCGGAAAGTTTATTTTATGATTTTTTAAATATTTGTTTTCCCGTGAACTTTCTTTTCATAATGTATATACACACAGATGCTTATGATTATCACCATGGTGTTAAAACATCTGTAGGTTCCAAGTTCGACTTATTGGAGATTCCGTAAATGCCGTACACTTAAGAGTCCCAAACAAATTAAAAAAAAAAGCATAACCCCATTTTGATTATGAGGCCAAAAGCTTGCCAACACTGAATAAAACAAAACAAACGGGGTAACGGAAAAAAGAGAGAATTTCCTTAAGAGTGAAGCATTGACCACTGGGGTTTAACAATTGTATTCCAAGAGATTAGAATCCAATCCGTACATACAAATCTTATTGATTGGACTCATTTTTGTGCAAGATTTGTTATATACGTCAAAACCAAACGCAACCATTCTGGGATGCAGCGGTCATGTCATGACGAAGATCAGAAAATTTCACGCGGCCACTTACATAGAGCTATGACGGTAATTTCCACAAAGCAGCTAGTAGCTCATAGATTGCTCGCATCCGGGATGGCAACGGGTACTATATAATACTTTTAAGTTTAATAAAATATTTATAAATATTCTTAATTGATATTATTATCTAATACTATATAATATAATTTAAATTAAAAGTAAAATACATAATTATAAATTTATTATAATACAATAGCAATATCTAAATCACAAATTACAAACTCAAATTTCTAAATTTCAAACTCAATTAATAAATTTTCTAATAAATATACAAGTCAAAGAGAAATATAAATAATAAAATAATATTTTTAGTTATATATATATATATATTATTTGTGTAATTTTTATTTAAACAGGGACTTCACAGATCTCCATGGATCCCCATTAACTAAATGGGGACATCTCTCATTCTCGTGGAGACCAAATCTGTCTCCATCCCTATCCCTATTACGAGTCATCTCTACATATATCTACTTTGATAGGTATTTTTGCCATCTCTAACTTGCAATCACAGGATGCATACCACAACTAAGTAACAATATATTGAATACGGAAAATGGGCTATTTTCATAATCCGCTAATATTTTTGTTTTCAACTTAATTTGTACAAATCAGTTTTTGTGCTGTAACACATCAACATTTATTTATTTATTATTATTATTATTATTATTTTACTAAAGATAGAGAGATTAAAAATTATTCTTAAGGGATATTTTAGAGAGAAGAGGGGTGAAAGTCAAATATGGAATATCCCAAACTCAAATGAAATTTACAAGAGATATTCATTAGACTATAGACTCAACCGCATCAACATTTATTTTAATTTTAGTCTCTCTTTAGTGATCGAAATTTCTATTGTAGAATAATTAAGGGTGTGTTTTGTTGTGATTTTTTTTGACAAAAAATCACTTTTTTACCAAAAAATTGAGTTTTTATATATTTGAATAATTTTAAAAAATAATCAAAATTAAAAAAAAGCCTGTTTTTAGCCTTTTTATAGAAGCTAAAAAGAGTTACTTCTAAAAAAAAATCATTTTTTAATTTTTTCAACTATATATGAAATTTAAGTTTCATAATCACTTTTTTAATAAACTGAAACAAACACACACTAAATTGGTGGGAATTTCTATGAAGAATAAACATTTTTTTGGTCATAATATTTGGAAGTTGATATTGATTTAATCCTAAAAAATCTTGACATTAAATTGATCTTAACACTATAAATTTTGAGATTAATTTAATCTTTCCGTTAAAATCATTAGTAATTTCAATTCCAACTCATTAGTAACTTCAAGTTGATGAGATGGGAATAGGAATGTCAATTTTACCTGTCCCCATGGTAATACCCATGACGGGGCAGGTATGGGGGAGGATTTCTCCCTGCGAGTAATTGGGATGAGAAATTCAAATATCCATTTGTTAAACGAGGCAGGGGTGGAGATCATAGTCCTCGTACTCGCAAATACTCGATGTGAAATTACCAAAACTACTCTCAAGCCCTAATTCTGTAATTAGTCATTCTCTCAATTTCTCTCACCATTTTCCCATCCGCCGCTTCCCCCTCTTTGCCTTTAGTCTCAAATTGCCTTCACTCTTTCACTTTTCTTTGCACTGCTCTAGTCTCAAATCCACCCTCTAGTCTCTCCTTCGTCATAGGCGCAGCTCTAACTCAAGAAACTCATCCTTACAAGTCACAAACCTTAGAATTCAACCTCACAACCATCGGCGCGGGCGCCTTTGCCTTGCTCTACCATTCATTGCTTCGTCTACCATCCCTTGCTTATTTTGCCGTCTGAGATCATCCACCTTCGCCTGCATAGTCGTGCCATACATCTTTTTTGTTCCTCTGTTGGTTTGCTTTCTCCTCTTGTATGTTTCTCTATTTGCTAAGACATTGAGACAATCTTCAAAAATCAAATCCACCTCACCTCTCTTTTCTCACTCGCATTCCTATATTATGCTACCATGAGCTCATAAAATTCATTTAATTTCAAAATTCTAGTTCCTTTTTTTGATTCCAAGTTCAACCATGACTTCATCCAAATCTCAATCACAAGAAATTTCAGTCTTAACCTCTTCCTGTGGTTTGATGAAGAGATTGTTTATCTGTGTTTTGAAAATTAATGTTTCGTTACTTTAAGCCTTGAGGCTTAAACTCAATTAGAATTTATTGCTGAACTTTGTCTTTCCCTCCAATGCTACTTGACTTCCGATGTATTGACTTGTTAATTTTGTATTAGATGTAGGTGATTACATGTATTAGATGTGTATTTTTATTTTTATTTTTTATTTTTTAACAATTATGGGTACCCATGGATATCCGCGGATATCCACTTATTTGCGGGAGTCTCCAAACACGAGTACTCGTGTAGGTATGGGGCGAGGGATGAAGGCAGGTACCTATCCATGAAGCAGGGGATGGGGGCCTATCCCCGCCTCCGCCTCGCCCCATTGAAACTCGTAGATGGGAACTGTCTCTCTTTATCCATCAAGAAGACAAACAAGCAACATAACAGTGTGCTATCGCGCCAACTAAGATGAATTGTAACGAAAGTTACTAATGATTTTGACAAAATAATGAAATTGATGTCAAAACTCAAAATATTATAAGTAAATTGATGTCAAATATTTCTTAAAACTAAATTAATATCAACTTTAAAATGTTATGATTAAAAACGGGTATTTCCTCTTAGAACAATAAAGGTTAAATTCTTTATTTGATTTTATAATTTTCTTCTAAATTTATTTAGTTCTTATAGCTTAGAACTCCTTTAAAGGTTGTTACAAGTTTTAACAATATAAAATTGTTTCTTGTTATAAAAGTAATAGTAGAGAGAATAGAGAAAGACGAGAAAGGGAGAATTCTATTATTGATATTCTCAAGAGGTGCCATACATGGAGCATTGTGTAACATCCTCCAAACATAAACGCTATGCTTGAGTCATGGGGTTATACTAGAAGTTGTTACAAGTACTAAAAAGGCTTTGAAATAGGAATATATAATATATGGCCCTTTAAAATTTGTACATCTCTATTAAATACAATTTTTCATATTCAAATATTTGCTAAATATACATATAATTCCAAAATATAAATTGGAAAACTTCACTTAAATAATACCCAGAGTAGGTATTGTATTGAATTCTCACTTTTGTCGCACGTCTTGATGCTTGAGTTGGAGTCCAAGTATTGCACTCCCGATAATATCTTTGATTCGTAGTAGTCCCAAAGCTTGGTTGTATACTCGAAGCCTAGTCTATATACTGGAATGTTTATGGGAAACAAATAAATAGATAGTGAGAATCTAAGGTTCTCAGTAAGTATACTCAATCCACTAATCATACAGGGTGTCATTATAAACATCTCAGTCGCTTCGGTTTCTTATGAAAACGTGAGAATATTCACATAATCAATGGTACAATTTTAAGTTTGAAAACATATTTCTTGAAGCGGGTTATATTTTAACACTCACTTGTCATATTCATGGCAAGTATAATAACAATAACAAGATAAAATCAAAAACATAATTATGATAGTATTTCAACATAGTAAAGTACTTGAATATGCATACATGAATGCACATACTTGAGTTTTGCAAGTACACTTGACTTTTTCTTAATTCTTTCTTTAACTTTTTTACTTGACACACCTAAACGTTACGTATTGTCGTTCCTAGGGTGTTTTCATGGATCTGCACTTGAGCGTTACGTATCATCATTCTCAAAGTGCAACCTTTCTTATCTTTCCTTACTTGGTCCCTTGGAGGTGAATGGCCTCTCTCACATTTGGATAATAACCTGCTTCTCAGGTCTGAGCTCGTACCTATACATGAGTGACTGGTTTACTTTCCCTGACCCTTACACTAGTCTATTCCCCTTAAATTTGTTCAGGGTCTGGTCTAAGTCTTAAACAGTACCACCCAAGCTCGGTAAGTCACTTTGCAAGTTCTTATCATTTTTCTTCTTTCTTAAACATGATCATGTAGGCATATGCTATATGCATTTATGCATATGCTTCATATCATACTTTAATCATTTTTACATGCATGATTTCCATGTACATAACATAATGTATATAATCATAGCATTCGTGAACTTCTGCCAAAAATTTGGCAATATAATAGCTAAAATACATTGGGTCCTAACATAGACAATGTATTCAATCAACCAGTCAGCTATATCAGACATGAATATCATAATATTATATCAACATATATTACTTTGATATGGAATTTGTATAAAGTACTATGCCATTAGCTCACTCATGGCTTATGGAACCCTTAAGACAACTCTCAAGTTACTCTATTATCCTTAAATATGTCTTGTATTTTAAATTCCACCATAATTCCATTTTAATTCATTTTAATCTAGAAATTTAATATATTGTAGCCTCATTTGTATACTTTTGAACCTCTTTAGTTTCACTAAATTTTGAGTGTATAACTTAAGTTATGTAAGTTTTATCCAAGGATGCCCTATTTTAGGATAAATTTGTACACTTAATTTTAGAAAATCACTAAAAATCCAACTCTCATCATTTTAATCCAAAATTTATATCATCATGTAGCTATTTGGACCATATTTCAACCTTGATAGGTTTCACTCAATTTTAATAACTAATGCTTAAGTTATGAGCTACCTTGTTTCCACCCGAACAGAGCATGGGTCAACTTTAAAGAATTATTGGGAAAAATTCACTTATGATCTAATTCTGAAACTTTTATGACATATTCTCCTATATATTAGTTTTCTAAAAAAATTAGTTTCACTTAATTTGAAAAGCTATATAGGGCAATTTATACCCCTTACATTACACTTTATTTAGGATAGAGAGTGAAGCTCAACAACCAATTTTAAAAATTTATAACTAATTCATTTTAAATCCAACAGTTTTATAATTTATATCCTTGGATTGCTCTTGAAGTCTAGTTTCATCTAAAATTAGTTTCATTCAAGTTTGGGTTCTGTAGTTTTAGATATGAGCTCCATCGTATGGATGTCGCTCTTGGGTTTCATCTAACAATTTTTTGTTTTGATTCTATCTTATTCTTTTGGCCTAATCTTCAAACTAAACCAAAATTACTCATCTTAAATCACTAAAAAGGAGTCACATAAGCATCATACAAGAACAAATTATGGAGAATATAATGAATACTATATCAACCACACAACCATAAAACATAAGAAAAACCAAGGATTTAAGCTACCTACCTCAAAATCCTTCAAACTATGGAAGCAAGGAAGACAAAAGCAATATCCTAGCCTTCTGCTTCCTTTATGGCAACAATATAGATGGAGGTGGGGAGACTCTACTTGATGTTAAATCATTAAATTGATAGATGGATATTATAGAAGAGAAGATGACGATTAATTCTCATAAAAAGGAGCAAGTGATTTTGAGGCCAAAAAGGCCTTCAACTTAGAGTTTGAAGCTCTTAGCCATGGAGGTGGTGGAAGAAAATGAGGTTGAAGAAGAAGAAATGGAGGAGGATAATTTAGAGGGGTGGCCAAAATATGAGGGGTAAAAAGGGAAGAATTGGTGACTTCCTTATTAAGTTGGTTTGGCTTCTCTTTAAGGCTATGTGGGTTAAATTTCATTGATGGTTTTGGAACCAAAATTTAATTCTCCTAGGCTTAAATTTAAGTGGCTCAACTTTAGTCACTAAGAGGGTTTTTAATTGATATTCATACCCACAAATAATATACAACCCTTGAGAATTAATTCAAGGTACCCGGTTATCAATTCGAGGATTCTAAGTTATCCAATTTACTAAAATATTATGTGAGTAACCTCACACTTTTACTTAAAATTGTGGGTAGAATACCTCAATTTGAGGTTATTACAAGTAATTTGGATACTTACCGGTGTCACAGACCCAAAATAGCTTTAGATATCGAATTTTTCTACAGATGCCCCTTTCGACAACTATAAAGCCTTAATTACGGTTTTGCCATTATAATATAAAAATTACAATTTCATCCTTGATTTTTCTATAGTTTACTAATTTACAATTTTGCCCTTGTCCTCGCCCCGAACTTCCTTCTATCCTAGTCTACCCCTAGAACTCGGGATATTACACACCTAAAGGGTTATTTATAGCCAAAGGGTGAAAGATATAAGATAAGGTCAAATAACAGATTCTATTTAATAAAATCTTAGTAGAATCAAAATAAAGATATGAGTGTCCACATTCAAATACAAATAATATTTCACAACATTTCTAAAAAATTTTAATAATGCAAAATATATTGGGAAAATTTTTTGTCACCCTTACAAATCAAACAAATAAACAAAGCAAAGGAACCCACAAATTAAGGTGGATCGACCTTTGTTGCCTAAAACCACGACTTCATGAATAAATCAACTAAATTTAAATAAAAATACAATAACCTCTTGAAAATCTCTTTCAAACCCAAAATCCCAATATACCTAATCTCACAAAATCAATCTCCCTTCCCCATCTCTCTTTCCCACATCTCTCTCTCTTAGCATATCTCGTAAAGAAAAATTACAATCAATTTATAAAATTATTCTATGACACTAATGCTATGGCACTACAAGCTAGAGGCCTTGCAGAATCTTTCTGTTTTCTTTATCCGATTTTTCCTCTATCTCTTCAAATTTGACATTCTTTTCAAATTGTCTTAAAAATCTTTTCCAAATTTGATCTTCTTTCCAAATCTTCTTCAAATCTTTTCCTTTTTTTTTTTCAAGTGGTCATAAAAGCCTAAGCTAAGACATAAGCCTTAACAAATACCTTGCCTTGTAAGTAGGACAAATTGCATGTGTCAATAGCAAATGTCAGAAGGTTTTATCAAAATACTTGCAAATGTCACTATCTTCTTTGGCATATACACACTCCCAAGTCTTCTTACCATTCATCATCATTGAAGAACCTTTACAAACTTACATTACTATAATCTCTTGCAGTTGTAGAATATTCATAGCTCAATGTATCAAGTATACCCAAAGAAATCAAATTTCTCGCAAGAGTAGGCTTATACCTCACATCACTAAGTGTCCACACACAATAGTTATGTATTTTTAATTTTTGTAGTGCCCTTTCCAACAATATCCAAACAATCATCATTAGCTAACTTCACAACCTCATCCCCACAACCATCATATAAGTATCAAACCATTTCTTCTTGCAACAAACATAATTAGAACAAGGAGAATCTAAAAGTTAGCAATCACCATATGCATTATTCTCTGCTTCAACCATCAATAACTCAGTTTCATAATATGAAGATTCTTGCACAATAGTTGTAGCATTTTCAAACTTCTCTTTTCCTTCACTCTTCTCAAATTTTTCCATATATGCTTTCAATTTCCTATAATAAGATTTAATGTGATCCATCTCATGACACTAATAATATTGTTTCTCCTTATTGCTCGATCTTGGCATAGAACTTGATCTTGAATTATCCCTGACAAAATTATTATCACGAGACATGCTTTTACTACGATTAGATCTAGCAACAAAAATACTTCCTTCAAATTGGTCATTTGATGTTTTCAATTTCTTATTCTCTAATAATACAACAATCATGCCAACTACTTTCAATATAGTCATTAAACTCTTATAATAAATTTGGAGAGATGATAACAACATCAATGCCTTAATCTTTATCATCAACATTAACACCAATAGTGAATAATTATGTAATCAATTTTGTAAAATAATTCAAATAATCGCTAATATCTACACCATCATCTATCTTCAATTGATATGATTCTTTCTTTGAAAACAAACAATATGCGGGAGACTTTAACATATACATATTCTCTGATCTCTTCCATAAATCAATAGCAAAAGTTTCATTCAAAATATTATATTTTAGCTCAGGTGCTAGACACTGGCAAATCATACTAACTATTTTCGTCTCCAGCTCTTCGTGTTCTTCATTTGTCATCTTCTCAAGCTTTTCTTCCTTCCCATTTAAAGCTTTAATTAGTCCCCACTGTATTAAATTATCTTTCATTAGTCTGCCACATTAGTTTGTTTGCCATTAGTTCTTTTGCCATCAAATAAACTCCCCATCCAATTTGCCAATTCCTAAATCTTGCATCCTAGCCATTAGAAACACCAGAAGTGGGATCAGAACCCACTCTAATACCAGTTGTTGGGAAAAAATTCTCCCTTACACACACAAATCAAATAAATAAACAAAACAAAGGAACACAAATCAAATAAATAAACAAAACAATTGATATGATTCTTTCTTTGAAAACAAACAATATGCGGGAGACTTTAACATATACATATTCTCTGATCTCTTCCATAAATCAATAGCAAAAGTTTCATTCAAAATATTATATTTTAGCTCAGGTGCTAGACACTGGCAAATCATACTAACTATTTTCGTCTCCAGCTCTTCGTGTTCTTCATTTGTCATCTTCTCAAGCTTTTCTTCCTTCCCATTTAAAGCTTTAATTAGTCCCCACTGTATTAAATTATCTTTCATTAGTCTGCCACATTAGTTTGTTTGCCATTAGTTCTTTTGCCATCAAATAAACTCCCCATCCAATTTGCCAATTCCTAAATCTTGCATCCTAGCCATTAGAAACACCAGAAGTGGGATCAGAACCCACTCTAATACCAGTTGTTGGGAAAAAATTCTCCCTTACACACACAAATCAAATAAATAAACAAAACAAAGGAACACAAGAAATTAGCATGGTTCAACCTTTATTGCCTACAACCATAACTTCACAAATCAATCTACTAAATTCAAATAAAAAATATGACCATCAATCTTGAAAATATTTCTCAAACCCAAAATCTTAATACACTTAATCTTACAAAATCATTATCTCTATTAATTCTCTCTTTCCATGTCTTAGCATATCTCAAAAAGAAATATTACAATTAATTTATATAATTATTCTACGACACCAAAACTACGGTGCTACATCGTTAGAAGCCTAGCAGAATCTTTCTGTTTTCATTATTCGATTTTTTTTCTATTTTTCCTCTATCTCTTTAAATCTGATTTTTTTTTTTCAGGCGGACATAAAAGTTCAATACAAGGCAAAAGTGTCGATAATATGGTTCATAATAAGTTTTTACAATTTCGCTTTAAATAGTAAACATAACAACCTATTAAATATTTTACACTCTTTAATATTTTTCTTATAAATATTATTTAAGATCACTCGATATACACACAAATTTAACTCATTTTAGCTGGTTATAAGACTAGCCATCATTTGAGTGCATCACTGTAGGTAAAATTATCTCTTTGAGATTTAAATTCACCTTCAAATTACAAGAGTTGAAGTAACATAACACCTAAATGAACTCTTTATAAGTAGATTTTTCTTTAAGAAATGATAAACATAAATATGTTTGGGTTATAATTTCTTATATTTTTTCTATGTTAAAGCTTCATCTTTTTCTGAATTTAATTATGGTCGTCATTGCTAATTTATTTACAGAAAAATAAACTAGGCTTTCTTTATACGTTAATTCTGATCCTTTATCTCCCTTGTGTCCCCCAGTCTTGTTATATCCTCAATCAGTGCTTAGATAGTATATTAAAGTGCATTGTTCTCTCTCAAAAAAGGGGGGAAAGACAATAGAGGTGGAACTAGATTAGATTATGCTTTGATTTAAATGGATCTGACTTGTATTTTAAATATGCAACATGAACCTGAGCATATTTGACATAAGCTTTTTTTTAGACATAATCTGGCCTTTTTGAAATCCTGACCTTGTTTGAAAGTGTATTTAGAGGCCTACTTTATAATAAAGCTTTTAAATAGGCCAAAAAAAATTGACTCTTAAATAGGCCAAAAAATTTTTAAATTTGTCAAAAAAAATATTTTTAAATAAGCTAAAAAATTTATTTCTAAATAAACTAAAAAACTTCTATTATTATTAGGTTTTTGAAATAATAATAATAATAATAATAATATAGTATAAATAAACTAGTCTATTAACCCAATATGCTTTTCATAGCTTATATCTTGACTTAACTTGTTTATTAATGAGTTTGAACAAACTAAATCTGATAAGGATTAGGCCGAAGGCCTTCGA
The DNA here is from genome assembly GCA_031439585.1 of Pterocarpus macrocarpus. Lineage (NCBI taxonomy): Eukaryota > Viridiplantae > Streptophyta > Magnoliopsida > Fabales > Fabaceae > Pterocarpus > Pterocarpus macrocarpus. Next base: position 45,522,192 of record CM062516.1, read on the forward strand.
TGAGCTGTTGGCCTATTTCAGGGTAGTAGTGCTTAGTCCAAGTTTTGACTTTCAAGTACCAACAAGAGCTGTTATTGAAGAAAGAAATTTACTATGGTAAATAGCAGTTTCACACCCACTTTGAACCAAAGTATATAATAGGTTTAAAATAAAATGGATAATACTTGATAGCATGAATTTTAATTGTACGAATAATGCAAATAGTTAAAATGAAAATTTTGTTTTTTATTTTAAATTTTATTTTTTCTATCATGATTTCCTTTAACTCTTGAATTTGATAGGTCTATGTCACTTTTCGTCACTTTTCATACAAAATACCCTTGGTACCAAATAATACTTCTTAAATAAAAAAAATAGAGTTTAATTGGTATGCACTAATATTATCAACTAATAGAAATACTGGAAAGTGAGAAATCATAGTGGATCCTTCGTTATAATGGGTGATTATTTGTATGAGTTGGTATTTTTTACTATTTCTATTGGCTGACAGTATAAAACTGTTTTATATTGTCAGTGCATTTAAATTAAATTTAAAAAATGGATAAATTCATACAATTAATTTCACGAAAATCAATTCTTAATAATTAGCATTCCTCTTAATCTACATTCCTCACTTGTGGTGAGTACCAAGCATAGCATAGCCCTTTATGTACAGCTAAAAAGCCAAAGACTAATAAGCCATAAAAGGAAAAGAAAATATTCAAGCCTTTAATCTGAAGAATAATTTTTTGGATCTTGCATCTAAATTTGTACGAATGATCTCAAATGTAAATTTAGCATGTGTGCTGTATGGAGGTTAGGGTGCATTGATTGTCACCAACAGCACATGCACTCATAAGTGGGATCCTATGCACATCTTCAGTCTTCACCAAATGATTTGATTTCTATATCTAATCTAATTAAACTTTGTTAAATATACAGCGGATCAAGTACCAACAGTATCTTGTTATTTTAATGGAAGCCTTTGAAAGTTTTTCAGTACCCTTTTTCCTTTTCATTTGCCGAGGGGACAGTTTTGGGGCGGAGGTGGAGAGGAGGGGTCATTAGGTGATTTAAAGTTACTTTGGCCCAACAAGTGAACTCATAAGGCTGAAATAGTTTTTTTTTTTTTTCCTATTTTTATTACATGATATGTTATGTGAATAAAGATAAATATAGGCTCTACCTTTTGGTGAACGATTTTATAAAGTTTTTGTAAATACTTTCTGAACTTGAAACTTTGTTATAACCCTGGTGGGTTGACCGACAGTAAACTTTTCTAAACTTTTTATATTAAAAACATAAAAATTGTATTGCATTTATATGATACTAGTGGACGCTGTCATACCTATCAATACTCATTTTTTGTTTGTTTAAGTATTGATCAGATTCATTCCCCTCACAAAGACATTAAGTAAAAGGTCTTACATGTTGTTCCAGGAAGAATTTTTCTTCATCGAGCAAGCCATACACTCTCTTGGAGGTATTCTTGCTACAACAGTACAACTTTCGACATCTATGTCCCTAAACCAAATTTTTAGGTTTAACGTTCAATCAGATTGAGGCTTATGAACCAACCCCCAAGTCTGAACATTGCACAGGCATTGTTTGGTTTCACCACACAAAAAGACGACAATTTGAGCACATATTCAACATTTTGACATGTGCCTTGCAGTTGGTTCAAACTTCAAACAGAATCTATCAATATGAGGGAGGATCTGACAAGGGCACAAGGCTTTGACTAGCTCCACAACGTGAAATTAATTGGGCGTAAGGTTAATTATTTGCCAAGATTTTAATTACTATTACAAGTTGTTACTTGTTAGGCAATTAAGTATATGTAGACCGCTTTATTTTAATCTGCAACAAAGTCACAGGGAAAAATTTTTAAAACGTGAAGATCAGCATCAAAATTATCGTCTAGCAGAACTCAGACCAGATTCTTTCGTTTATTTGGAACCCTTTTCAAATACCTGTTCTCGACGAAAGCCATATTATATCGAATCGAATCGGTACGTTATTGACTTATTGTTCATGGCTATAGCATTGGAACTTGAAATCCAATCAACCATTTCAGCTGCCAAACATTGTGTTTTGATTTTTATATTTTAGCATATTATACACTTCATGCCAATGGTCTGTTCAAGCAATTATTCAAGAGTTTGTGTTAAATTTTAGTTGCCTTAAATTATAGTTTGGAGGATATAAATGAAAATATGAAAGTTTCAACTCACTTTGATATATTTGTCAAAATTATAGTGAAAACTTTTATATCCTCAGTTATATTGTTTAAATTTTTTGTCCATGAAAAAATCAAGATTTAATATATTAGTCTTTAAGAAAAAAAATACTAACACTTTCATTGCTAAAGTTAGATATATTATAACAAGTAGAGAGTAATTGGATTGACATTTTTTTTATAAAAAAAAAGCACTTTTTAAAAAAAAAAAAAAAATATATATATATATATATATATATATATATTAAATATTTTTATAAGTTTTTAAATATATTTGGATACATATTATAAAAAAATGCTTATAATAAGAAAAGTCAATTTATCACATATTTTTTAAGCTAGTAATACTCAGTCTCTAAAAAAAAAAGGAGCAAAAATAATTTTTAATAAAATTATTTTCTAAAAATATCATTTACCTTTATTAATAATTACAATTCATATTTTCCTTTTTTTATCTTTTGCCAAATTCTAGTTCTCCCTCCTCTTTTGAATGTTTTTATTTGTAATTTGGTTATAAGAAGTACTTTTGTTGTTTTTTTTAATCTCAACAGAATTTTAATAATTAAAAGTATATCTCAAATAATCTATTTAAATGCAAAATAATTTTTTTCTAAAAAATAAAACTCTACTAAACAAAAGTTTAGATAAAAAAAAATATATTTTCTAGAAGTTTATACAAACACATACTTAATCCTTTCATTAACTTTTATTCGTTCAATGTCATGTTATATATGAACTAGAATTAATTGAAACATTAGATTTTAATAATACATACAAGAACACACTATCGAAAGCCCAAATTACTAAACGGAAGGACTAACTTACTACATTATATATAATTTTAGAGATGAAAATATTATTAGATTTTCTTTAACCGATTAATCTCTTAAATCTCAAATATTTTGAGATCACAATGTGTACTAACTCTAAATTAAATATCTGCTACATCCAATTTCAGATAATGTTCAATTAAAAAACACAAAAGCCGGTGTATAATCAATTACGGAAAGCGTACATGAGATGCTTTACATGTCAGCCAACATTGCGTCCCAGGCTCAAAGATGACACAAAAGAACAGGGATTAGATTAGTATCACCATGCGATGTGTTGAGCTTAAAGTTTAGGGCACAATGTCATGTGCACCCATTCACAAAATCACTAAGCTAGCATGCATTTAAAACCTTGTCTGCTTCTTCCCCTGCCGTGTACGCGGTACGTACGTTTTAGTTTTCTGAAATCCGAAAGCAGGGGCTTCTCTTGTTTGGTCTATGTATGCAACAGTAGTGGACTATCTCCAGTTTTGGTCCAAGTTGGTAATATGTGAATATTATAAAAAAAAGTAGTGAGTGGGGCAAAATTTTAACTTTAAAAGTAAAGTTAATAATTTTTAATTAACTCATAACCAGCATTCAAAAAATTACACAGACATCCAAAAGATTTTGAGTCATTAATATATATTAAATTCTTTTAAAAAAATTTTAATTTTTTAAAATCAATATGCTAATTATATCAAATAAAAAATCTCATCAAGCATATCAAATTTATTTGATTGAAAATGTATTTAATTTTGTAAAAAAAAAACAAATTTGATTTCTAACCAAAAACATATTTTGTAATGGCATAAATTATTCTAAAATTGAAAATTTTTGTTTTGAGGAAGGAAAATGACTGATAATGAAATGAGTGGAAAAGTCTAAAATTGATTGTGCAACTATTTAATACAAGTATTGAAAAAAGATAAAAATAAAAAATATTAAATTGAAGTATTAAATTGAGACTTTTGGTATTAAGAATATGAAAAATCATAGTATTATTTGAAGATATAGATATATGATATGATGATCATTTTAATCTATTTTCAACAATATTAAGTCATTGATCCTATTTACTTAAATTAAAATGGAGTCAAAATATAATTCCATAATTTTAAATATAAAATTTTTATGGGCGTAAAATAAGATTCTAAATATTATTAAAAATATAAAGTCTTAGCTATAGGATCAAAATTCAATGACACATATTTAATATTAATCAATCACCAACTTGGATCATAATTGAAGATGGTCCACCACATCTTCTGATGCAGCTTAAATGTGTTACTGGGGTCCCTAGAATGAAAGTTGGGTAGGCTTGCAAATGGTTGTTAGCTATCATCACAGATCACACCAGTGTTAATTGACTCACCCATCTAAGCTTATCTTTAATATTATGGAACATTGATTCTCACATCGCAGGAAATTTTCTCAAATTAATGCTTTGAGTGGCCTAGTGGCTACATTTGTAGTGACTATTAAAATCAGAAATGTGTTTTGCACGCAAAAAGGGAAAATCACATTAGACACTTAATCAAGTTTTTTTTTTTTTTTTTGGGTTAAACAATGAGTATCAGAAATCTCCAATACTTCAATTAATCCAATTTGCATCAGGTGGACCTACTATATAAATAAAGCTCTTGTTAGTATTTTCTTTTTATAAGACTGGAGCTCAAAATCTTATTTAAAAAAGAATAAATATTGAATCATTTAAATCAATAAATATTGGTAATTAATCAAGTATTTTTTTTTAACATAAAATATTATTAGGTCTCATTTTACTGTATTCCACTACCGCAATATCCTATTTGACGTTCTTGAGTGCAAATAACAGGATTCTATTAAAATTCATTGTCTTAATTAGTTTAAAAGAAAATTATTGCAAACGATAAGGATGGGGAACTTTTTTTCTTCCGTTGGTTATTTTGTTAACAAATTGGCTTAGTTCGATGTGGAAAACTCCATTTATTTTCAACAGAACAAACTTTTTTAATCAGTAAGTGCATCATGACTGTTATTAAAATCTAACGGGTGACTTCGTCAATCTGTTGTTTAGGTGCACAAAAAGGTAGCGTACGTTGAGTATTAAAAGAATGTTAAATTAAAAAAAAAAAAGCACTAATTTCTTACGTGCCCCTCGAATTCATTTTTTTGCGTATTATCCATAGACAACAAACAATGTGCGGATGCCAGATATTTTATTCGCTGATTTTTTTTTTACTATAATCTAAAAATCAGGGATTTCGAACTCACAGGAGTAATAGAATTTGAGGATAGGAGTGCATCTATTACAGATCCTGCAAAACGCTTTTCATAGAATTATATTATCCTTATTAAAGAGTTGAAAAAAAATTGGTAAATTTTATGAAAGCTGTTTTCAGAAAGGGAGTGAAAAAAAGTGTATAATTGATCTGTGCTTTGTATGCAACTATGTAACTACATTTTTTCCCTCTTTACTTAGTATTTGGATCTTCTCTGAAATGGTTATAGGTCACTTTATTTCGCTTTACGAAATCTTATACAAAACAACATCGTTAAAAGAGTAAATAGTAATGCTGCTTATGCGAACATAATTTTTAGAGGAATAGTTTGCTTTGAACGGATTGAGTTGCTTGGCGTATACTTTTCTAAAAGAAAAATGTTATTTGTAGATACCCTTTAGACATATTAGTCTATATTAATGAAACACAATTTAAATAAGTGTGAATTTTAATTATATAATCAAATGTGAAATATGATGTTAACTGAGTATGGATATATAGTGATATCCAAACTTATTTAAATTGCCATCTACATACGTCAATCAATATATCTAAATGGATATGTATAAATAATACTAACGTTGCAATATCCACTTATCAACAGTGCATAACCATTTTCTATACCGAAAAACGTAATTTAAGTAGTTTCAAAGAAACGTGCCGGCAAACACGAAAAGTATACCAAAAGAGAAACAAAGGCCAAAAAAAAAAGGGTAGAAGAATATGACTATATGAGTGGCAAATAAGTTACGTTGACGTTTATCTCTTGAACATCAGCGCAACACATATGGTATTAAATAATCGAGGTTCAAAGAAACGAGCCTAATTTATCCGGCTAAAGTCTAAACAATGAATACAAGTAATTAAAGGGACAACTAAACGTGAATGGATGATTAAGATGGCTGGACTCCAACATACTCAACAAAGATAAAAGGAAAGAACAAGGGGACAAATTAACTTGTATTACATGAGGATGTATATTGTGTCAAACTAGGAAGGAAAATGCTTTTTATAATTGAGATGTATTCTCAGTCCAATATATTAAGTTACAATTTAATGGTTCCAAATACTAAGAAATTCACGTCAGAAAAAAAAAAAAAATTAATAGGACTCCAAGCCTCCAAGTTTCCATACTCGGATGAGCATACTTGGGTGGTTTTCGGATCCCTAATATAAAACACTCTACTTATCTGATAGAAAACATCCTATATCACTCCGCTATCTGATCTAAAACACTCTACTTAGATTATAAAGCTGATTTATTTATTTATTTATGGGAATAGGAAAAGTAATTACGTATGCCTCGATCAATAAATAAATATCGATGTTAGAAAAGTACCATATCACTTACCTTGCCAAAACCTATTGCGAGTACTTTTCAGTTTTCATGGTAATTTCTATTTCTTTTATTTCATGGTGCTTCATTCTCAATCGTACGCAGTCAAAAAGCTGTTACAAAATGAAGTTGCTGCAACATCATGCACCCATTGTTGCTTCTAGAATGGTTGAAGAAGCCAAATGCGAGATCATAATGTAAGTGGAAGGCCTTGATTTGATTGGAACGGATTCACTGAATGCGAAAACTTCCTGGATTTTATATTGTTTTCTTTTTCTTACAGCAGGTTTTCCAGTGTGCCGTTTCTAAGAACTGGAGCAGCCCAAGTCTTACCATCTTAACGATTACTCAACCAATTGAGAGGCTGCTGCGAAGAAAAAGAAGGAGAAAAAGTGGAAGCCATTAATATTATCTTATTTCTCAACTTGTTCACGAACAGGATGAGTCATCCAGTTGATTTTTTGGTCCATAATTAACAATAGTCTGACTTTGATTTAAAGTTAGAACCTTTTTCATTAAATAACGATACGTAATCTTATCGTAAAAATTTGTGATTTACTTTGATCTTCAAATGAAAAGAGCTTTCTCTCGCTTTTGAAACAAGACTATTCTTTTGTTGGCCCATAAACCAAGAAATCATGTCTCCATCCTTTAAGAAAAGAGACTATAAGATTTAACTAGCATGTGACTGTTCGTAACGAAGTAATAGATTAGATAGGATAATTCTATTCTCCTTGATTATTTTTTGATGACTTTATTAGTTAATTAGTTTACACTTAATACAATTCTAGAGGAACTTAGAGCAAGATTAATATTTTTATTTACAAAGATATATCAATCAAGAATCGTGCACAATAGTGTATGAATTAACACAACTACACTATTTAATAATTATTTGTGAAGAAATTCATTGAATAATAGCGAATCATCTAGTTAATTTGTATGTCAAATTTCATAAAACTCAAATAACTATAATAATGTAAACAACAATAAATATCTTTTTATTTTAAAAATATTATGTTAATGAAAACATAAGTCTTTGGAAAATTAGATAAATTTAATTTTTTATGCGCTTGTAATATACTATATAAGTTTTAGAATTTAATTTAAATGTACTGGCAATATAAAACAGTTTTATACTATCAGCCAATAGAAATAGTGAAAAATACTAACTCATACAAATAACTACATATTATAATAAGGGAACTACTATAATTTCTCATTTTTCCCTATTTTTATTAGTTAACAGTGTAAAACTGCATATCAATTAAACTTTAACTTTTAATCCAATCATTAACTTCATGAGTATTTTGTTTTTGGGTCTTTTATTTTTATTTTTATTTTTTTCTTTTTGGCAATTCTTGTAATCAGTTCACGATTTGGGCCTCAGCATTCAACTACGCAATGCTCTTTTGGGCTTAAGCATCACAATCTTTTTGCTCCAAAAGACCACAAAATGGCAATTGGGTCATGTATCCCATGAGTCAAATTTGTAAGCCTCTTGTTTTCTTTCATTTTGCATTTTTGGGTCTCCAAGCCTCTTGCACCAGAACAACGGCGAAGAAGTCCATCGATTCCTTATAGGATAGGCACACCAGGACTCCTCGAGGCAAAACCATCTTGGGAAGGCCAGGGAGGAAAGAGTTGGACCTTTGCATCGCCCTGTCCGTTGAATTGGGCCTAAACTTGGAACCCAAATTGAAGTTCGCCAACCATTAACCCTCAACTTTGGTTTGCACTAGGTGATAGGTTTGGTCTTACTTTTGACTGTCCTCCGGCACTTACTTGGAGAAATCCTTATATGCATGTGTGTATGTTTAATTAATTTATAGGTCGTAGAGTTTGACCAAATTTATAATTAAATTTTTATAGTTTAAAAAATTTCAGTTAGATTTTTATATTAAATAAATTTTTATAATTAAATTTTTGGAGCAATATATTATTATAAATTTTTTTATTAGATTGAATAAATTATTACTTTTTTTTTGTAACAAAGGTAAGAGGAAGGGAAATGAGAATTGAACATGAGATATTTTAAATTTAATGAGACATGCATAAAATAATTACTAGGCTATGGACTCAACTGTAAATAAATTATTACATTTGAACTTATGAAATTAGGTGAGAATATATTATACTATATGAAATTTTAAAAAATTTTGTAATATTAGGTGTTATGAGGATTTGATTATAACAAATTATCTAATATAAGAATTTAATTAAAAAATTTTAAATTATGGGGCCTAATTGAAAATTTGATCAAAAAAATAGGAATTTACCAATTAATTAAACCTAAATTTTTCACTAAATCAATCAATAACTGATAGACTATAACTTTAGAGTATAAATTTATGCGGAATAAATTTTATGTAACTTTTAATATTAATGGCATAATACATAACATCAATATTAAGGTTTACAATATTATCAAAAAAAACATATTAGGGTTTACAATGACTCAAGGTTAGGACTCTTTTTTTTTTCAATTAAAACAAGGTAAGGACTCTAATTTTGCTTAATGACAATTTATTTGACTAGAGTTCGATAAGAAAACGAATCCGGTTTACTAACTGGAACTCAACTCACTATTAACTTACAAGTAATTCGAGCTCATGAGCCAAACTATATCAACACTTCATAATTTGATTATAACTCGCATCAAAATATAAAAATTTATCATTATTTACATTAAAGAACATAAACACAATCGATCATCAGCATTTTTTTTTTCACAAAAAGTAACATTCCAAAAAAATTGGGCATAAATATAATAAAAAATATCAAGATGAATTTTAAAAGTAAATGAAATATTTTTTATTGTATCTTATCATAATTTTTTTTCTTGTAACAAAAAAATATTTTCCTTTAGCTAAATCATCAATATATGAAGTTTAGTGAACATCAATTAGTGTAATTCGAGTTCAGTCGATTCACTATGGCGATAAAACATTTTTAGGCTTAATTTATTTTCATCATTAATACATGAAATCTAAGACTTTACTCAGAGAGAATAATAATATATTTTTCTATTTAAATCACTATTATATAAAATTTATTAAACTCTAAGTAATCTGACTCGAGCCGAATGATTCACTATAGTGATTAAAAAATTTCAACCCTAATCTTTTTCACCCATAATACACGAAACCTAAGACCTTATTTTTTAAAAAAGAAAAAAGTATTGAACCATTTTAATTAACCAAATATTAGTTTATATATTATAATTAGGATTTAATTTTGATATATTATCAGTATAAATAATTTTTACATAATTATTTAATTATATATTGCTATATTATTAAAAATATTTTACTTTTGTAATAATTGCCTCAAAAGTAATATAAATAATAATATTTAATTAGTTGACAATATAAAATATTTTAAAATAATAATGTATCAAAATTAATTTATTATTATTATTATGAGTAATTAGCTAACAAATTAATCAATCATACCTGTATAAAAATAAAAACTTAACTAATTTAACATTAATTTGTGTTAGGTTCTTTTAGTGTCACCGAATGTTTAAGTGGAAAAAAAAAAAAAAAACCTTCAAATCTTATCGAAACAAGCAATAAATAACGGAATATTTGCTGCTTAAGTTTAGTTCATAAACCCAAGCCCAATTCATCTCATAAAAATTATGTTATTTAAATATATGAGGTGTGAGATATTGTATTAATTTATATGTTATTTATTATTAAATAAAATATAAACTTAATTCAAATAAAATTTATACTTTATCTAATAATAAATAAAATATAAATTAATACAATATCTCATTCCTTATATATATTCAAATAATATTTTTCTATTAATAAGTATCTCCGTTAGTAACCTATCTACAAATGTCTTTTGTAAGTGTTCCCTACGTTTATAAACACGTCTTCCTTTCTTTTTTGATGGCATCAACGCGTCTTCCTTCACCTTAAATACATTTTAGTTAAAAAAGTTTCTTATGGAGGGCAATTGTTATCTATTAACACTGCAAAAAAGTCTTTCAGTGTTAATCAATTAAATATTTATATTTATAAAATTTTTAAAATAATAAATAATTAAATCAAATATTTTTATTAATATAATATTATATAATTAAATATTTGAATAAAATTTTTTTATTCTAAAATTGTATATAAATTAAATCCTAAAATAAAATAAGCCACCAATAGTGACACGTAACAGAAAAAAGAAAAGGAAAAAACAATGAAAGGTTGGGTAGGCGTCAAAAGTACTTTCTCTCCACTGCGCAACCCCCAGTGTCCGGAGTCCAAGCCAACAAGCAAGAGGCATTGTTGGTCCATTATCTATCGTTAATGGCAATGACTGTGTGAGTGGCACCTCCATTTTCCCTTCATACCCTATATTATCCAACAGCATATTCAATTCCATACCTTACTTTTAATATCAATAATAATAATTTCACCTCCCAAGCCCAATATCCTCCAAATTCCCGAGTGGTTACAAAATCACAAACTCTAATCCTCTCAACTACCAGACAAATTCGCCAATCCCAGCATCTCCTCCCAACCCACGTTACCCTGATACCCCCCTCTTTCCCTTTCCCTCTCTCTCTCTCTCTCTATTGCGGTTCATGTTCCAATTTATTGTGCTATCTCTTTCACACACCTATAGTACTTATACTTAGTACATAACAAACCGCATCTCCATAGTTCTCTTTTTTTCTCTCTTCAGACAAAGTCGGTGGTTGTTCATTTCTTTTTGTTGTATTGGCTGTGAGTATGGCCACTTTGATTCAGTGTCCGGCAACTTCCCTCTCCGGAACTCGCGGAGACTCTGTTGGGTTCTTTGTCCCCAGCAGCGGCACCCGTTTCAGCAAGACCCTCAAGTGTCGGGTTCGTTGCTCCTTGGATACTAATGTCTCCGACATGAGCGTAAACGGTTAGTGTTCTTTTTATTTTATTTTTTTCCTGGTGATTTTCATTTATTTTCTGCGACAATTGGTTTAACAGCTTGTGGCTAGTGTGTGAACGATTAAACTGGGTTTTTTTTTTTTAATTTTAATTTTAGATGCTACACCTACCTTGGCAGTATTTTTTTTAAATTTAAATTTTGGATTTAATTTCTATGCAATTTTATACTGTTAGTACTTTGAGAAAAATGTCAAATCATAATATATAACTACCCACCATATTAATGTCTTAAATTAATAGCATAGTAAGGATGGTAAGATAATTTTATATTTTAATTTTAATTTCTTGACTTTATGAGTATAATAATGTTGGTACACCTGAAAAGAAAAATTGGGTAATGGGCCTGTAATCTTGTAAAGTTGTGTAATTTTGATATGAATTATTAGTGGGTTTCTGTGGGTGAGTACTGGTTTGTGCAGGATGGTATTTAGGTTCCATGTTAGGGGAGTGCTGTGAGCTTATGGAACTGATTGTACATGTTACCAGGATTAGTTAATATTCTTGAGCTATAAGTTTGACAAATAAAATGGTTCACCTGCCAGCGCCGAAAGGGCTGTTTCCTCCGGAGCCTGAACATTATCGAGGACCCAAGCTGAAAGTTGCTATCATTGGAGCTGGGCTTGCAGGCATGTCAACTGCGGTGGAACTCTTGGATCAAGGACACGAGGTTTGGCTACTTTTCTGTCTTGATCATCATATTATTTTGAAATTGGAAGTTATGTAAACATGGCAAAGTTAACCTTGGAAGCAAAGGGGAGTGATTATTTGATTAGTGTCTTGTGTAATTGTGGTGTTGAATGCATTAGGGAGTTCTAGCTAATGTATTTTATCTATTATGCTTGCTTCTAAATGCTCTCTCATTCAGGTGGATATATATGAGTCGAGATCTTTTATTGGTGGGAAAGTTGGTTCTTTTGTTGATAAGCGAGGAAACCACATTGAAATGGGACTGCATGTTTTCTTTGGTTGCTACAACAATCTCTACCGATTGATGAAAAAGGTAAATGATTCTTGCTCGTAGTCATAATGTATGTTCTTCATCACATTATCTTTAAAACCTGTATTCTTCCTCCCTCTATTCTCGGCCATGAAACCTGTATCATTCACTTGACTTGATGTGTCCATTTTTCTTGTGTGTGTGATCTGATTGCTTTTTATTCTTCTTTACTCGGACTAGGTGGGTGCAGATAACAATCTACTTGTTAAGGATCACACTCACACTTTTGTAAACAAAGGGGGTCAAATTGGAGGTATGTTTCGGACTGTAATACCTAGCTTTGTTATTGTTGATTATTTTCTTGTTTTTCCTCTTTTTCTGAAAATGCTACACTTTATGAAAAGATAATAATTTCATGATGCATTGTTCATAACTTAGTTTTCCAGTGCAGAACTAGATTTTCGCTTCCCAATTGGAGCACCAATACATGGAATAAGGGCTTTTTTGTCCACCAATCAGCTTAAGGTAGTCTCATTGTAAATTCTATTGCTGTTTTTGTTTAGATTTCATGACTTGGCCATCAGTATTATTCAGAAACCCTGCTTCGTTATATATTGTAAAAAAAATGATATATATTTTTTATTTATTAAACTGATATTTGTACACAAAAATATAAATGTTCATGTTCCTCAGCGGGACTCTCATTGCAGTTAACTTTTCGTATTTTTATGTACAGACTTATGATAAGGCTAGAAATGCTGTGGCTCTTGCTCTGAGTCCAGTTGTCAAAGCCCTCGTTGATCCAGATGGTGCATTGAGGGACATAAGGAATTTGGATAGTGTAAGAGGATATGTTATCTTATTGTTATTTTTGGTTCCTTTCCAAATGGTGTTTCCCGATTATTTGTCCCTCAGCTTTATATAGGGATTCTTCCAAATGTTCCCACAACACTTGTGAACAAAGGAGTAAGTGGTAGGGGTCTTCTTTTGGCCTTGGGATCTATACCAAATGAAGTAAAAATAAAAATACTTGCCATATGTACCCAAAAAAAAAAAAAAAAAGGAAGTACTTACCCTGTATTCTAAGTTTACTTTTTCACTTTGTACTAACTGTGTCAATCTGTCTTAATGTCAAATTGTGCTCTTTTAACCATTAGACACACTCCTTGCAGATTAGCTTTTCAGACTGGTTTTTATCTAAAGGTGGCACCCGTATGAGTATTCAAAAGATGTGGGACCCGGTTGCCTATGCCCTTGGGTTTATAGACTGTGATAATATCAGTGCCCGTTGCATGCTCACCATATTTGCCTTGTTTGCCACGAAGACTGAGGCTTCCCTTTTGCGAATGCTGAAGGGTTCACCAGATGTTTATTTGAGTGGTCCTATTCGGAAGTACATCACAGATAGAGGGGGCAGGTATTATTTCATATATGAGAATTTTGCCATGATGACTATCCTAATTTCTCCCTATTTGATTCTATTCATTGCTGGAACAGGTTCCATCTTAGATGGGGTTGCAGAGAAATACTTTATAATAGATCTTCTGATGGGAGTACTTATGTTACAGGACTTGCCATGTCGAAGGTGATATGCTTTACGTGTGCTTGTCTGAAGTCTTTACATGCTTGGATAGAATTCATGAGACATTCCAAAAGTCTTCATAGTTAACACCGTTTTTCATTTTATTTTCTCAGGCTACTGCCAAGAAAATTGTGCAAGCTGATGCTTATATTGCTGGTTAGTGGTTTACTGATCCTTTGTTTTTGTATTGATCCCCTTATTATTGCAACAATCTCTAATGCCTTAAACTGTCATTCACTTTATGTCAGCTTGTGATGTCCCTGGAATTAAAAGATTAATTCCTTCGGAGTGGAAAAAGCAGACGTTTTTCAATAACATATATGAACTAGTTGGAGTTCCTGTTGTCACAGTGCAACTCAGATACAATGGTTGGGTTACAGAGTTGCAGGATCTAGAAAAGTCAAGGTAATTCTCTGAATTTTTGGGTCCATATGGATACTATAAATTGAGATATTTTTGCTTTAAGAATAAGGAATGATATCATTTCCTTTATCATTATTATTGACCGTCTTTTTGAATCCTTGCTTTCTTGATGGCAGGCAACTGAAGAAAGCTATTGGGCTAGATAACCTTCTCTATACTCCGGATGCAGATTTTTCTTGCTTTGCAGACCTTGCACTCACATCTCCTGAAGATTATTACATTGAGGGACAAGGATCATTGCTTCAGTAAGTGTGTCTGTGAACTGTATACAGACTCACTTCTATGTGAGTTGCTTATAAATAAGCTCGTGGAAGACTAAGTATGGAATGCAGTGGATAAAATTGCATCATCAATTCATCATGCAACTTGTATCTGATGTTGGTGAATAAATTGAACACCACATGGGATTAAAATTTTGTCATCAGCTTTCTTATACTATTTGATTTGCATTGACCTTCTAAGTCTGTAATGTTATTTCATCTTTCAGATGTGTTCTGACGCCAGGTGATCCATACATGCCCTTACCAAATGATGAAATTATTTCAAGGGTAGCAAAACAGGTAGATTAAAAACAATATCATTTCTTTCATTCTAATGTTATGTTCTTGTCATTGTTGATTTAATCGTGACATGAAAAGTGTGCATATAAAACAAGGAGCTTATCACATGCTTTTAGTAGCTGAAGTGTATGTGTTGTGTATTGAGTTGTTTTGTTCTACCAGTATGCAATATCATATGATATATTAATGGTGAATGCCTGGTAAAGGTTTTCTCTGAAATATCAAAATGCAGTTACTGCTTGGATTGATACCTGTTTCGTTTGCTGCATATTTGTATGTGCTGCTGGTTCATTGGCCAATTGGATTGTTCCAACATCAAGCATAGCATTTTCAATTATTTCTTTCATCAATCACACCACAAGTTTCACTTTGTAGTCTATTTTGGGGTTTTTTTTCAATGGTAAATATTAATATCTCTTGTCATTACATTGATTTCATAATTCTTTATCAGGTTTTAGCGCTGTTCCCATCATCTCAAGGTTTAGAAGTGATCTGGTCATCTGTTGTTAAAATTGGGCAATCTTTGTATCGCGAGGGACCTGGTAAAGATCCATTTAGACCTGATCAAAAGACACCAGTGAAGAATTTCTTTCTTGCTGGCTCTTACACAAAGCAGGTAAGTTCAAATATCACGCACCTTCTTGACTCGCATTATAATTGTTTTTGTCCTCCTATGCATAACATAGAATATAACGCTCAAAATTTCATGCTATCTTCAAGACTTGTTAATGTTGAAATGTATATGATCCTACAGAGGAGTAAGATTATCTTTAAAGTTTAAATTCTCATATAGGTTCTTGCCTTCTGGGTTTCTAGTATGGTCCCTAAAAAAGGTTTTAGCAAGTGAAGCAGCTCGTTTAACTCGAACAATAAATCCCTGCTTGCTGCTATATCTGATTGAATGGTATCAAGTCTTGAGTGGTTCTTACGTCAGTGTGAAATACCAGTATTCATGCATTTTCAATGTCGCTTATTTCAATATCATGTATTTTATTGTCAAGTAGCATGTACTTTTTAGTTTTTGCCATGCTTGTCCACATCTTAATTAAAGGATAAGGATCCTCTCATATTGAAAATGAATATGACCTTGTCATGTTCACATCTCCACCATTGATTTTTTTAACTTTTCACCCTTCTAAGATAACTTAATCAGTTGCAGTATGTTTTCTCCAGTTTCACGGTTGTGATATCTAAGTTTCACTGATATTGCTGACTTCTATGAATTTTGAAGTACTTGCACGGCTGAGAGATTGAATGTTTTCCAGGACTACATAGATAGCATGGAAGGCGCAACCTTGTCAGGTAGGCAAGCTTCAGCCTACATCTGTGATGCGGGAGAAGAATTGTTGGCACTGCGGAAGGTGCTTGATGCTGAGTTTAAAGACGACATAAAATTTGCAAATGCTAAAGACGAATTGAGTCTAGTATGAGATAAATTAGCGGATAAGGTAGTCACATTGACATGCAGCAATCTTGTTATTTATGCATGTAACATTTTATAATGTATATTCAATCGAAAGGTAATTACGGAATTGTTAATTAGTGTTTGATAGTAATTGTTAACATCTGGTTTCCAGAAGTTGTGATTCCTGTCCAGCCAATGACATTCTTAGCGCTGATTTCTCTTTTTCGCCTCTTTGGACTGAAACATAAAATTTGTGGTAATGCTCCACAATAGAAGTAATTTATGTCAGAAATACATTTCTCCTTCTCCTGTACGTCATTCAATTGTCATTATCAATGCATTTGACCTTAGTTGAAGGGTGCAAAATGGCCGAGGGTTGTCGTAGACTTGTGGGTACCCTAACTAGGGTAACTAGGGTGCCTTGTCCAAAGTATCTTTTTAAGTTTAAAAAACCTAATACAAGTAACCATTATTGTTGGAAGCTTAAAACAAATAATCTAGAGTACTGTTTTGTGCCCTTAAAAAGGAGAGAGAGTTTAAAATAATATATGTTTAATACTTATCTTACTCTTGAATTTAGTCTTTATACAAAAAAATTTAAATCGGTCCTTATAGTCGCTATCACGTATAAAGATATCTTTCCTTTTACCTTATAACTATTAGTGGATCTTGTATGACTATCTAAGTATAATTTGATTATTTCATTTGTTTACTTGATTATTATGTGATAAATTTTATTTGTGCATAATAATTAAATTCAAAATTAATTTGCGTATATACTAAAATTATATTTTAACCTAAATATAATTTATTGATTAATTTTAATCAAATGGGCTAATAGTTTTTGTCTGGGAGTTTTTTTTTTTTTTTTTTTGTCTTTTTCAGTAAGAGAAGTTTCATTGATTAATAACTAAAGGCAAAGCCTAGATATAATGGAGAAACTGGTACGATAGAATCTATTGACACACAAAACTAAGTTTAGGAAATTAACCAATAAGAATTATACAATTTTGATAGACACTTAGAGCATGGATGCAATTGCATCACACCACAGATACCTATGAATGCAAAGGTAAGCAGATCAGATCTCAGATCTATCTGAATTATTATAAACCAATGTACTCATGCTATATAGAAACAAAACATTACAATCATAACTTCTTAGAGTTAAAGTGCTAGGCATAGCAACATCTAGCTTCATAAACACGATGGTAGTCAAGTTTGTATACCAATAGCATGTTTTGTGGTACATATTAAATTACCAAAACCCTTGAAAATAACCATATGTTGCAGAATGAGGCCCATTGCCTCAAAAAACCCTCAACCAACATCCACCAATAGAGGTCGTTGATTCCTCATTGCCACAAGTACAATCTTTCGATCCAAGAGGTAGCTGCAATCGCAAGACTCCAAAATATGAGTCCTCGATACAGACATCCTGCCATAAAAAAAAACTCATTGGATATGAAGATCAAGCATGCCATTAGCTAAAGATAAGCAACAAAAGAACAGGAAAAAAAAGGTGAGGTGCTGGCGACCAACCACCATAGAGGGGATGAAACCACTTCCATGGGGCGGCACCCCCTTAAATTGAAAAGAGGAAGGAGAAGCCGTTTTGTGCTTTGGGCAACGCTAGGTTAGAAAACCAGAAAAGAAGAGTTGAGATACATATTTAGAATGGGTTTGGAGTGGACAACACTTCAACATGATGATTGGTCGAGGTATAGCATGCAATCATTTGATTTACGCTATGACATTCTATTGAGTTAGTGTGACTGGCTCAACAAAAGATAGTACTTATATTTTAACATTTTGTTCGGATCTATAGAGTTTTTGAAACATTTTTTTGATCAAAAGGCTTGTTGTCCTGTTCCAAAAATAGAAAAAGTTTTTGCAAGCTTTTTATTTTTGTTTTTTTCAAAATCACGTGTATCTTTTTATTGGAGGCAATTCTAATCGAATATTTGAGATCCCATAAGAAGTATGACTCTCTTAATCTTAATTACTCCATATTCATAATTCGAATATGAGACCATTAATTAAAGAAAAATAGATTTATTACTCCAACCGGCAATATGTCAGTTGCAAGCATCTGTTTTCGGTCAACTAGTTTTGCAAGCTGTGTGAAAATGAGTCACAACGGCTTAATTGGGTTAATAATTGTTCGGCCCAAGTATTTCAATCAGAAAAATTGGTCCTGTCAAAGACGGGCCGAAGGCGCATTGTCTCAGGCTCACGCTCACGCTCACGAGAGAGAGAGAGAGAGAGAGAGAGAGAGAGAGAGAGAGAGCCTGTGGACACAGGCCAGCTAAGATGGTTGATCTACAAGCCTGAAGGAAGGCCACGCCCTCCGCTCCTGGGTGTGTAAGTGTGTGTGAGTGTGTGTGACCCCACCCGCCCCCCCCCCCCCCCCCAAAAAAAAAAAAGAAAAAAGAAAAAAGAAAAAGAGAGAGAGCTTAGCCACACACAGTTAAGCGAGTGCCTATCTCGGCGACTGGTCTAACAGATTCAATTTTAACGAGAAGTGAACCTGAGCTGCTGAAAATCCGTAAAATAAAACCGGGAGAACAGAAACAACTTCTTTGAACCAGAATAAAAAAAATGATCACATGAGTCAATCATAAAAGCCTCGCAGGAAATGGCACAAAGAATATGCTGGTTCAGTGGATTAACTCCTTCACCGCCCTTAAATTCCAAGGTACTAGTGGACATTAATAATCCAAGTGTGATGCCTGTCTAAACCTCTAATTTTTATGACGCTGCATTTGCAGTTGCGAAGGAATCAATACCAATGCTGCTTAAATAGTAACAGTAACGCACCCAATAGCAAAAAGAGTTATGCAAGTTCCAACAGCAAAACCGAAACGCCTCAGATGTTGAAAACAGCAGTGAGCGCAGTGACGGAGCTCTTGAGGCTCTTCTCTCCTTCCAATCAAACAAGGTGTTTAACTTCTCTACTTTGCCAACTCCCAATTAATGCGATCGACAATCTTCTTTGCCTTTTCAGTTTTCATAAGACATATATGTACTTATTATCTGTGCAGCGCTTTGAGTGGAGATGCTCAGAAACTGAGAGATGAATTCCCTGTTTCTACCGTCGATGATGTTCTAAATATCATCAAGTCTGATAATGACAAAGCTTATTTTGTTACAGGTAACTTTTTTCATTTTTATTTCCCTCTTATCAATCAAACATTCTCTTCTCCCTGATTCTGCAACTTTTTGATTCGCGGTTTTTTAATAGGTCGAGGATCCTCTCAGGTACTTATTAACGTGAAAATGTCATTTTATAAGAGAGAAAGACACAGATTTTGTTATAATATGACCATTATTTTTTATTTTGATTTATCAATAGTGGAGGATTTGAATTTGATGCATTGCCAGTGTAAAAGTTTTACTTATACAATCATCTAATCAAGTATTGTTCCATCTTTATAAGATTTTGACCTTTACATTTACTACCTAAAAAGTCACGGATATAATGAGATATGATTTGTTGATAGTGTAAAACATTTCATACTAACAAAATTGATCTCTTTTGTTTTGTGTGTTTCTATCTAGTAACATAATGCTCTAGTATCATGAGGAAAATCAGAGAGGATTATGATCTTTTTTATAATTACGATAATGGCATGGTCTTCTTTTCTGGTATGGCATGTTATCTATCACTTGTTTTTTCATGCATGACGAAGAGGGATCGTCCATGCTGGAATGAATAGCAATATTGCATATGCGGCTTGCGTTGAAGGTTTGAAGATTAACTGACTCATTTCTCACTATTTATGCTTGACAACTAGGGAACTTCACTTCTTCAATTTATGCCGAAAATTGTATCTTTGAAGATCCAACTATTAAATTTCGTGGTAAGAATCACAACTTTTACCAATAGCTATTAACTCTTTCTTTTCTATTGTGCATGGCTTTCCTCTCTTCTTGTATTTAGACATTATCAGCAACTTAAGTTACACATTGCTGTCACACACAATATCTGTGTGTGTGTGTGTGTGTGTGTTGTGCTCAAATATTTAAATGCTTATAAGAACTGACTTGGGGAGAAAAAAAAAAAAAAAAACACTGAATATGTGTCAACCATCTGAAGCTATGATGCATGGTCGGACAGGTAGGGAGTTATATGCCCGCAACTTGAAATTGCTCGTTCCCTTCTTTGACTGTGCATCAATTAGACTACAAAAGATTGAGAAGGTACATATTTTCTATAAATTAACATTTTATTCTAGTTGTAAATTGTAAAACCAGAAAGTGGTGGTTCGTACATGACACGAACTATCCATTATTAATAGACTGGTCAATGTGAAACATGCAGCCTTAACTGCAGCTCTGTTGGCGGAATTCTTGTCTAGGAGTGCTCTTTTGTGGAAAAAGAAAAGTGCATTCTTTGTGACTTTCCTCTTTAAAATTTAAAACCATTAGTCACTATACCTGTTTTAATTTTACATGGAAGATGGTTAAAGAACATTCACATTGAACGGAAGTGTATTCATACTTGCAGAACACTTTTTTCCGTTTGTTGCTGAGGGTTAGCTTTTATAAGTAACATCTGGAGCAATTTATGAATTAGGGACAGGGAGAACATCGGACTTGGCTTCAAACTGTTGCCACGGGGTACTTCCTTTAGTGTTTGGACTTTTGGTGTTCCATAGTTACATGGAGAAAATAATCAAGTTTTAGAGACGTAAAAAGAGTTGTAAAAGACCAAGTTTGAAGGTCCATATCAAGAGAATTATCAGTTCAAGTTGTCTCAGTGTAGCTTAATGTTGAACCTGAAACTTTGAATGACAGAGAACCTTGACCAATGCAATTTTGATTCAGTTCTGCTTACCTGTGAAGGTCATTACGCATTCCAAATGTGTTAATTCGAAAGCTATGCCTGTGGACTAGATGCTTGGTGTCAATGTGTCATTTCAAACTCATTTGGTGTGGGATTTGGACCCCTAGAAACGATTTATTTCCTTCTTTTGATTATGTGTGCTCATCTTTCTCTTTTATATGTGAAGTTCTTACCCTATCTTGCTCGGTAAACTGAAAACTCTGATATTATATCTGGTTAACCTCAGGAGTCTGTCAATGTAAACATCTTATCACATTTAATATATATAGAGTTGGAAGGTTTATCATTCTTCTTACTTCTTGTCTGTAGAAATTCTTTTGATCAGTCTCTGGATCTAGCCTCTTGAACTACACAGTGTACTTCAAAAAGATACAGCTTCATGCTTTCTTATGATATAAATTCATAGTGCAGGTTGTTGATTCTGAAACAAATTTTGTGCTAGCAACTTGGACACTAAGGTACTTACCCTGCTTGTTATGTGTATTAATATAACATCCAAATTACTTTCTTCAATCACTTTTTATTCCCTCAATCTTGAGATAGCATTTTTTAAGATATCTGTATGTGTTTTTTTCCCCATATATGCATCTCAAATCTTGCCACTTGCCAGTTTGCCACATAGTTGAAAGAATGATATAATGCTTCTATAGACAATATGGCGTGGTTCTGTTGCAGAAAGATTGGAATAATATTTCTGAATAGAAGTAAAAGTTCTACCTTTGGCATCCTATTTCCTTTAAGAAAAACAAATAGTTTTGCACTAAACGGCTCCCTGAATTGATAATCAGGAAACAATGCTTAAGCAGACATTTAAGGTTACATACCTGCCTCCGAGTCCACCTCATCATCATTATTAAAATTCCCAATTCTTCGTTGATTTTGTTTTTTCTTTTTTGTTTGGTCTGATATGCAGGACCAACTTGAAGCTTCCTTGGAGACCTCAAATTTCCATTGATGGAAGCACGTATTATGAATTAGATGAAGATTTCAAAGTCAGAATCAAAATGCATCCTTGCCTTTCTGCTGTATGCCTTTGCTTATGTGATTTTAGATCCATACTAACTAGTAGCTGCAACTTTTTGTTTGACAGATTGTTAGGCATGTTGAGGGTTGGAATGTTTCTGCACTTGAAGCAATCTTGCAGATTTTCACCTTTAAGTTTGAAAACTCGGGTGGTTGAATGTCATGAAGTTGTGCATTCACGTGTCACTGTTTTATTGGCTGCTGCTGACAGTCATCACTAGGTAAAATTAAGTAACATGCATTTCATGAAACCTCAAATTTCTTAGATTATGTAGTTGACCTATCAGTTTTTCTGAATATCCATTTTTTTTTATCCTTTTTTTGTCTAGGTGTAACTATAACTGGGAGCATGTGCAGAATATTCATTTTCTAAAATGAATGTTTGTTACTAATGCTTTAGTTGGAACTTGGGAGAAATTGCAAGTGTATATATGTAGATCAACACAAAACATGAAGAATCAAAATAGCTTTTGCTCTAAAACAAGGCAGAATTGCAGGGTTCGAAATACAGTTCTTTTTTTTTCTGGCGCCACCCCCCCCCGGCAGGCGCCGCAGCCGCTGCTGCCTGGGGAGGGGGGGGTGGCGCCAGAAAAAAAAAGAACTGTATTTCGAACCCTGCAATTCTGCCTTGTTTTAGAGCAAAAGCTATTTTGATTCTTCATGTTTGCTGCTGCCCGGGGAGAGGGGGGGGGGTGGTAAATGATTGGGGCAGTTCTTTCTGTTTGAGTTAAAAGGAAAACTGCATTAAAATATCTAGCAGAATCAGGGCCTAAAGACCATCGTAGAGTTATTCAATAAGTACAAAGGTCTGAAAATACCATAAGGTTGAGAAGGCAAAAAGATTCCATTTGCCATGTCTGTAGCAAGTATATAGTAATTCAAATTATCAGTTGAAGGATCATCTTTAATCATTTGTATCACAAGAAATGCGTCCGTTTCTACAATGGGGTGAGATTAAATTGCAATGAAGTCCTAGAACATCTCCAGAGCATAAAGTTCAGCCATAATCTTGCTTAGCACAAGCAATTTTTCTATGACACCCCATCATCATCATTTGCCTCCACTATCTTTGACCACTGAAGCACAGCCAGCAATTTCAGAATCACCTTTATCTATATTAAAGCTTGAGTGAACCTTGTTTTTAGAAGCAGTATGTCCCTTAAAAAACCATAGTAGGCCAGCCTTTAGTGGACTTGGTAAGGGTAGCTGCTTTGGTAGACCGTCTTTTAGGTGTGTTTATGAATTATGAAAGACTTTTGTGGTTACTTTTCAACCAAATATTCCCGATGGATGTCATGTGAAAGTTGGTTCGTTTGAATTCATTTAAAGGACGGAACACACGAATTTGTGATTGTAATCCCTACAAATGTTGCATACAGTTTCACTGGCCTAGCTACTCCATGTTCCTAACCTGCTAGGCCTCCATCGCAAGCAAATTCATTATATACAAATTCTCAAACCTAGGGTTGCTTTAATATCATGGTACTAGTTAATCATTTGTTGAGAATCTCCACCAAGCGCATGTTTTATAAGAATGTTAGGGGTAACTTTTTTTTGTACATAAAGTTAGGGGTACCTTTGTACCTGTGTTCAGCATCCTATATGATGATAAAGGGGGTCTATGAGTCTATGACACTGCTATGGTATTATTGAATCTGAGAATCCAAGGTGGAATGGTAATGGTGCGTGGGGCTCTTGGTTGCAATTTACTTTAGATGGTGAACAGTCTCTGGCTTTTGGCCTGGAGCCTTGTGAGCCATGAATCGTGAATGTGGCCTTTGAATTGGGTTTCTCACGAGTCAAAGTCAACACTTAGCAAGGGGAAAACCCAAGAATATTGTAATTATATTTCACAAACAAACCTCATCCACGATATTATCCTCATGTGAATGCAATCACTAGAACGCTGTTATGAAATTAATTATTTGATTATAACATACGTGTTACCATAGGTTAAGTTTGGATATTTAATGATAAATGGAATGAAATATGATAGAGTGGTATGAATTGGAATAGAATGGAATAAATGTTCTATTCTATTATTTGGATATCAAATTATCAAATGGGGAGAAGTTTCCATTCTATTGTTTGGAAATATAATGAAAGGATGGAATGGTAAGAATTGAAGCTATTTATTCTCTTCTTATTCCATTCAACCCAAATTGGAGAGAGAGAAAAATAAAGGTATTGGATGGAATGAAATAGAATAGATTCATCTAATATCATTCTATTTCATCATATTTTAAAGTATCTAAACTATAATTTCACTTTATTCTATGCTATGCCATCATTTTCATCAATCTAAACATAATCATGAAGTTCCACTATTTTGTTTTTGGGGGAAGAAATGAATATCCTCTTTTTAACTGTTAAACCATACATCCACTTTATTTTCTACTTCTTGAAGATATACTTATGATAAATAACTAGCAAGAGAAATAATTGTACAATAGAGAAACCTGAATGTAGTATGTACAAAGATCAACAAGAAATTGCACTCCAACCCCGAGCAATTCAGAGTTGAAATCCCGTGGAAACTTGTTTCATTAATTGAAATACAGAAGAAGTTGAAAATTAATAATCACAAGTGCAAAAGAACATTCAACTCCAATTCCAATTTCAAATTCTAATCTCTGCTCCAAGCATAGAGCAACAAAGAGAACCCGCCATTACCCGCACAAGACTTGGTTGATGAAGAGCACGAGCTCCTCCCTCCATCACTGCTCTCCTCTGCCCACTGCAACACACTTGAGCTCGATGACGGCGACAATGACAACACCGACGGCGCCATGGTGGTTCCTGGCAAGCTTTTCTTCATCAACTTCTTCTCTGGACCCACCATTTCAGGCCATACAGCACCATCACCTACTTGAAACACAAAAACACCATGGCCATTTCCATTGTCACCGTTAACCACCCAACTCAATACATCCCAATAAAACTCCACTTCAACCCCATCAATGGAGATTTTCTCATTCCCTCTGAACTTCCATGCAAGCCTCTTCACCACCAAGCAAACATGTCCATCCACTTTCACTCTCAACACCCCTTCATTGCACTCAATCTCTATCTCGTGCTTGGAACCCATGAACACACCCCGTGACACATAACTCATGCTTCCAAACACGTGTTCTCTCCTTGACAGCAGAACCTGCTCACAGGGTTGGTGGTTTGTGTTCTGCATGAGAAGATCACCCAGAAAGAATTCCAGCCTGCCATTGCACCATATTGCTAGGTAGAAGCATGACTCTGGCTCAGCATAGTTTTGGAAGAACCTTGCTCCAGAGAAGTCCCAGAAAAGCTTGATTTTCTGTGAATGTTTGTGCTTCCTCGTCAGGTAGATGGACTTGGAGCCGGGTCTTGTTCTGAAGAATGAGAAAGTTGGTGGCCTGAGAGGTATGGTGATGGAAAAGGTGTGTGGGGCATAAATGGTTAAGGAGTGAGAGAAAAGTGTTCTGGACCAGCTGAGGGTGAGGTACGTGAGGGTGTTGCAAAGTTGAGTTTGGTATATGCAGGTTACAAGGTTCTGGGGCTGTTGGGAGATGCCTGAGCTTGATGGTGTGTTGGGTTGGCTGAAACAAGCTGGGATCATGTTTTTAGGTCCCTTCTTATTGGTCTTGTCGTGTGTGTTTCTCAAACCATGTGGTTAATGTTTTGTGGTTAGCTTGCTTTATTTTCGGTGTTGATGATGATAGGTAAGATAAGAGTCTTAGAGATGTGGGAGGAGACACCAAGAGTGTGTTCTTGGCTTTATTTGATGCGGAGAAATTGCAGCTTCAAAGCGTGGAGTTGTTGAATTTTGGACTTTATAATAATATGTGTTCAAAGTGTTCTATGGTTATTTTGGAGGGTGGTAAAATTCTTTGGTGAAATGTTGGCAAAAGTCTAGTACTTTTGCTTCTTTTGATGATGAGCATACGAGGCTTCTTTGATATTAAAAAGGAAAAGGAGAGACAGAGAGACAGAGAGACAGAGCACAAGGCTTCTATGAACACAATCATAAACTCCAGTTGCCATGCCTTTGGCATACAGTTCAATGGTTCGCGGTTGGCTTCCTTGATTTGCGCCTTTGACAAGGTTTTAAAAAGCCTTGCGTCTCTCATATGCTAGTGAGCTGGGATGCACTGGGAATCTGGAACTTTCCAAGTCATTCCAATTAAACAATGAAGAGACAGAATGTACGTTGGTGTTAAAAATTCTATATATCATTTCCTTCTTTTCTTTTTTATGATTACCTTCTCACGAAATGTAACACGCCTTTTATATAATGCTGGAACTTTGAATTTCTGATCCATTTAAAATAATGTTTATGACATACTCTGACGGAGGTAAAGGGTTACAGCCGTATGTTTGTTATAGCCTAGTGTGTAAAATTTATCCTTTTTTTACATTCAAGTCGCTCTCTCTCTCTCTCTCTCTCTCTTAATAAGGAATTAGCGAAAATGGAGAAAGGATGAAACAAGCGGGGATTGAACTCCTTACACAAACTTAACAACCCCTAAACACATAGACTTGAGTTATAATTTACTGGCCTTTGAAAAATATAACTAAAATCTTTGACTGAAGTCATGATAGTTGTTGGATAAAATGAGGTGATATAAGGGTTAATAATCATGCTACACTAACAACTTATATTTTGACAAAATGTCTAATTCTCAAGCATTTTGTTTATATAACTAATATTTCATGAAAAACATCACGAAGCGAGTACAACCAATCAGAACGGATTGCATATGTTTAGGGAAGTAGTTTCATCCAAAATGCAATTTAACTTGTTTTTTACGCTTTTCGTATGAAATTCTATACCTTTTAGTACTTTCCTTGTGTTAGATGTCTAGCCAGTATTTTGGCTTAAGTTCAATAATTCCAGGTTTTTACCTGTCTCTTTGGAAGATGCAATAGGAGAATTTGTAAGCTTTAAATGTATATGAAAAAACCTTTACGATCCGTTTTTGCTCTCATCTCAATAGCTTAATCGGGAAAATGTTGAAGAAATTGTGAGAATGACCGGAATTTTCTCTGTTTTAAGACATAAAGCATTTTGATTCCATTTCAATTTTCAATTTTGCTCTAAAAAATTTTCAACATAAGGAACATTGTAGTCATCGCCCGAGGGATGTTCGGTCAGCAATACCTGCAGCCAAAATTATGCTCCGAAAAATTTAAAATTCATACTGTATTGGCGTCCCAAAGTATTCACCGACTTGCATTCAAAAGAAAAATGAAGGGAAAAAAAAAAAATCTTCACAAGATCTTGTAAAGCAAATGAACCCCTTTGCCACATCCAAAAAAAAGGGGAAAAAAAGGAAAAAAAAAAGAAAAAGAAAGAAGAATTAACTCTGTAGCACTTTACCGTACGTAAAAGTTCCAACACGGCGGAAGCCTAAGGCATAATTTTCTTCTATAGCGTCCGGATAATTCTATTAATGGAACAAATTAAATAAACCTACAATCACCACATCTCGGGCTGATAATAATTTTAAGGCCCAAAAGGAATAAATTCTCGCGAGTTCTGAGTAAAAGGAACAAACAATCCAATTCCTGTACAACAATGCCGAATGGAAGGACAGAAATAAAACAAAAAAATATGTCCATCTCATATCTTGCTGTATAATATGGACAATTAATTTCTGACACAAAATCTGATCACTTAGCACTTCTCATTCTTTTATAACCGCTATCAAATGAAAATTTACATCAAAATCACATAATAAAAGCAGTGTCAAACCCAAACATGAAAAGTATGAAATGACAATGAACATATGTTTACAAAGATGATGGACGTGTGGCCAATTCATGTTGAACGGCCTTCATGAGCAAGCTATCTTTTTCAAGTGCCACAATGATGGGAGATCCACCTATCCCACGAGCAACGGCATGCATGATCTCTGTCATCAACGACTTGAACTCGTTCTTATCGAGTTTACCGTTTCGATCCTCATCGAACCTCTCGAATATCAATCCCAACACGCCTTCATCCATCTCTCGCTGTGGCTGTGACTCCGAACCGAAAGGCAAAAGCCTCCGAAACCCGCCACGCACTTCCTCTGGGGAAAGCACCCCATCGCGGTTCTCGTCTACGATGGTAAAGCATTCGCGAACGAACCTGTCGAACGTGCCTTTGTCGTCCACGAAATCGGTTACGGTGGAGCTGTTCACTACCGCTACGCTCATTATAATTTGGAACAGAACACCAACAATGTAGGAGTTATGTTTGATTGATGGTTGGGATCAGAGGGTCAGTAAATGCGGGACTTTGGTTAATGTCTTGTGGACATGGTTTATATATGTGTAATGTAACGGTTGCCCTAGGTTTACGTTTCAAATTCCAATTGTTGATTAGCCTTTATTTTAGAGCACTATACACCAATGTGGTCCTTTTTTTTTTTTTTTTTTAAGTTATAACCGAAATGGAGTCATGCAATGTTGTCAAAAGGATATATATATATATTAGGGTGAGTGATGATGTGTTGTTTTGAATATATTAAAGATATTAACTATTAAGAGGCTAATGTCTATATGTATAAGGAGGATAGAATTTAGTGAAAGAGATTAGTCCTCTATAGATAGCAAATCATAATTTGAATTTCATTTAAGAGAGTTGCTTATATTTAATATCTGATTGTGTCTCAACAAGTTTGCTTATAGTGAAAATTTTTTAAGAAAATGTTTTTTAAAAAGGAGAAAAAAGGATGTATTTATTTTTAAATTATTTAATAAGTTATTATCATAATATAATTTATTGATTTGAAAATCAGTATCATTAGTGCTACATACAGTTATCTTTTTTCATTAATTGGCACATACGTTTTTTTTAATATTATTGGGACACCTAAAAAAACATACAAATAAATCAGAAATTTTAGTTGCATAAATAATTAATCTGCCTATAAAAAATATGAAGAATTATATGTTAATAATTAGAATTTTTCAATTGCTGTAGCCAAAGCAATTTCAAATCCATTCGTACAGATAGATTAGCACATGTATTCGAAAAGAACCATTCAAGTTTATTCACATATATCTGAAGAGTATCATTGTTTTAATTCATATTATGGGATATTAAAGGAGCATCACTCTCTTAAAAGAAGTGTGAGAGTCAATACTGTGAATCAAATTCTATGGTATGAGATCTTAAAAAAAAAACAAAAAAACCGTTTATTCTCTCTATATTTCTTATCTGGAGTCCACTACGTCAAAAAAATTACTATGTGGAAAAAAAGCCATCATATTCGTCTATAGACAATTTGAAATTTGAATCCTCAAATCCACTGGTCATGCAAGGATCGTAGAGAAACGGATGCCATTAGATGGCTGTGCCGAGAACCACAAGGACTAGAAGTGCATTGCATACAGTCTTTTCACCAAAATGAAAAATAAAATAAACAAGTGCGCCCAGTCCCAAGAATAAAACGATTGTAGAGCAAGGCTTCCATGGTGAAATCATTGGCATAAAACTAAATGTATAGTTGAATCTACAGCTCAAAAGATGAATGTTTACCCATTGACTTGCCACATTGAAAGATGGCCAAGGGAGGGATGCAAAGATGAATATTTACACATTAACAGTAATATCAAAAATCGTAGAACACGCCTGCACCTGACTCTTTCATCATCCGGTTGCCACAAACACAAAAACAAGAGGATCACACACCTACTTATCTAGCTCAAGCTAAGTTGGCTAACTATGAGTTAAAATTCTCCAATCACTAATTTTTTTCCCTTCACTAAACTCGAACTTAATACATTGATTAGGATTAAGAGTAACAAGTATCATGCGAACTACTTAAACCAGCCAATTAAGCATTAGCACTTTGTAGGTTTCAGCAACTCTGAATGATCTTGGGAGTATTGGCTTCTTATCAGATCTACAACTATATAAATGGAGACAAAGTAACGGTTAACTATATTGCAATAAAGTAATGATGACAAAAGGTGATTTTTTGCAAAGATTCTATAGGTGCTGTTTGTTGTGTTTTTTTGGGTAAAAAATTATTTTTTTAATTGAAAAAAATTATTTCTCATATATTTGGATGATTTTTTTCAAACAATCAGAATTTAAAAAGAAACTATTTTTAACTTTTTTGTAGAAGGTGAAAAGAATAAATTTTGAAAAAAAAAATTAATTTTCAACTTGTATAGCTATATATAATTTAAATTTTATAATCACTATTTTTAAAAGTTAAAATTAAACAAACACATCCTATACCTGCATGTGAGTGGGCTTTCAAGTTTCAACTCAAGTAATACTTACTTCTGTTGTGCCCTGAGTTTCATAGTTTATAACTGAATAGCTAAAATGGTCACTCATAGGGGCGGACACTATTCCATGAACGGCTCAAATCAAGTTATCAAGATAAAAGGGTGGCTAGCATTTGCAACTTTAAGTCATTGTCATACAAATTTGATCAACATGCATACTTTAATTATGAGATATGTGATCAACATGCATATTTTAATTTCTCGTTTTTCAAGTGCAGGCACAGCCTTTTATCCTTTCAACATTTCCGCATCAGGGAGAGAGCAGGGGAAGCAAATCATTTGTGATGCTAAATTTTCTAATATGTTCTGAAAACATTATCAACGTTTGAGCACAAAATAAAATCAGACATGAAGATGGAAAAAGGTATACAAACCATCCTCGCAAAATATTATGACATATGTATAGCTCATTAAAAATTATCCAAACAACTTGATCATGCTCAATCAAATAGCCATAAGGCTATTCTCTTGAGGGATACTTAAGCTAAAAAGTCAAATATCTTATTTATAGGTCAAAACTTTTATAAAGTTTCTACTCTCACTCGATGTGAGACTTTGATTTAAATACCAACAAATCCTATTCTCACAACGGAAGCATTGATTTAAATCACACCAGTCAATAGTGTTGCAAAACACGTCAAACGCCACACCCTCAAAGCAATTGCAATGACTCCAAAATCACTCACAAGAATTGGCCACAACAACTCTCTCTATGAATATTCTTCTTACAATATCATTATATTTCTCGAGTATATCCTTGTATTTCTCAAGTATTCAATCATGTTAACAAGAGTCTACATATCCTTTTTTTGTACAATTTATTCGTAGAATATGCTATCTAACCTCTATATTGTTATAAAGACTTCTGACACAAAAGGCCCCACATATTTCGAAGATAAGTACCACAAATATTGAATACAAATTTAGCTATATAATGATAAGGTGGTGCACAAGTTCAACTTTGAACTTAATATTTGTGGCACTTATCTTTGAAAGAAAAAATCCAAAGATTTTATTTATATGCCAAACCTCTTATGGTGTTTCTACTCCCACTCGGACTTTGGCTTAAATGGCAACATTGGGAATCCACAGTTTCAAAATATTGAGAAAATTTCAGATTTCCGAGAGTTTACATCTAAGATAAATGGATCATATTGCAGTATTGAACTGAATGTGCTCTAAAGTCTAAACCAATCCTACTATACCTGATTGGGACAGGTTAGTTTTTGGATTAGCAGATAGAGTAGAGCAAGTTTGCAGGTAAGAAAGAATTTGAAACATTCTTAAAGCTATTAATCACGAATAAAATGCAAAACCATATGATGGACATATTTCCTTCGAAAATTGTTTCATGAAATAGCAAAATTGTACCTTGTTCTTGTTGATAACAATCAGTACCATTGTAATATTTTTTTTTACCAGTAGTAGCAGGAACGTTTCTTGGCCTTGACAGAAGTATTAGTGCAAATACTGAAAGGTAAACCTATATGTCAAATCAACAGACTGAATAATGATGGCTGCATTCCTACATTTTCAACTCTTATTTTATAAGATTCATGAAACAGTGAATGAAACTATAAAATCATGGCATTTACCATGCATTATAATGATGTTTCAGTTCCAGTTTAATCTATTTCCGTAGCATTTCAAACAGAAGTAAGGACTCATCAAAGTGAAAGCATTTTCCAACGGAAATCCAGATCTCCATCTGTTCTCCAAAAATTCATTGTAAACATCGTTTACTTACTGAAGCAAATCTCTGTCTTCATATGTTCTGTAAAAATCCACACATCCATTATCAGATTCATAGAGACTTTAGACATATCTTTTCTTAATTTTCTCTTCAAGTAAGTATCAACTGCTAATAGACACACACAGAGTTGTGCCGCCAACGGTCCAAATAACAAAACAACAACCTCAAAATGCCAAGTGAGTGTGTGTGTGTGTCCCCACACTGCATGAATGAGAAGACAACTCACTTAGTAGTCAAGTGTCCCAACCTAAAATGGTGTACGGTTGTCCATTCATTCATGTCAGGTGTCGCTAGCCTAGAGTTCTAGTACCTAGATGACAACCAAATGTGTTTTTTTTTTTTTTTTTTTGCTAAAAACATTGTCAAATTGTTAAGGTTGAAATTATTGCATGCACATGTTAAAGATTGTGTCAAAGTGCTTACTTCATTCAAGATTTAGCATTGAAGTCAAAATTCATAATAGAGCCTATAATAACTTTTTTTGGTAGTGTAAGTCTCCAATGAATCGGGCATGACCTTAATATACAATAATTTTTGTGATTGGAATAGAGACATACGGTTAAAAATAATTGTCCAATATATAAAGAAAATGTTAAAGAGACAATTTTTACTTGAAATTTATTTGCATGATATGATATATATGTTATTTTTTATTCCTCAGAGCATCTCCTCAGTCAATAGATGAAATACTAATTCCTTGAAATACAGTCAGTCAACTAAATAAGAACCCCTCCTTATAGTGTTTTTTTTCATTATATATGAATATTAAGATCGAATCCAAGGCCTCATACTTAAGGGATTCAAATCCCTTTCACGCATATCAATACCTTATTTGTTGATATATATGTTATTAATACGTTACTTAGACGGATAAGTAAGTTAGAGCACTATATTTCATTCAACATCAATCCTTATTTTATATAAAAACTCTATCAATTCTTTATGCATGTGTAGCATTACTAAGTAGATAATGATATGATAGTGATCTTTTAACAGCTCCTCTTGTCATGTCCTGACTCCTGAGTGTCACTGAAGATCTTATTGGAATATAAATGGTAAATACTAAACTTGTATGTGCAAGGCTGTTAATTCATGTGTTTGGGCAGCGTTGGATTACCAAGAACGTCGTTCCTTGATAGTATGTGTGTGCTCTGGTGGCAGCCTGGATGCCCCAGCTTTGGGCCATTGTTGGGCCCAACTGATCCACGGCAACAGCCAAGTCTGGATGCATCTACTGCCGTTCTCTGCGTTTGCTGCTAACCAAATTGGGTTCATGTCGTCCCCCAAAACAAAACGACAATGCCTTTCATTTTGGATTTGTCCAGATCCAGCGAACCGAAAACCGCGTGTTTTTTATGTTCACAAGTTTCCCTTCTTGTGAAATATAATGAATCGGAAGTGTTATTGTTACACCACTTGAGAGGAAATATGTGAAATTATGTATTCATAATTAAGGATTTCAATTATCTTACTAATAAGTTCAATAAAAGAACTTCATATACATTATTGATTATTTTACCATGTTCACCAAAAACGTAATTGGAATTCAGTTATTTACACACTTATTATCAGATGTCCAAAATGATGTTTCTATCATGGGATAAAAAATATTGTTAGAGTTTTATATTGTTTAAGGATATGACTAAGATAGTTTTATAAATATTTGGACAACTCTCCTTTTATGAGCTAGTTTTTGGAATTTAATTAATCTCATTCAATTCTAAGATGTTATTAAAACCTATCCTAAGATAGTCTATATAAATACTTGGTTAACTCTTTTTCTATAAGCTAATTTTTATAGTTGAGTTAAATCCACTCAATTCTAAGAAATAATGTTACTCATACATACATGTATATTTAAATATATTTTTAATTCATATAAATATAGGTTATTTTGATTTTAGTCCCTTTAAAAAATATTTTTTTGGCTTTTAGTCTTTCTTTTCTTCAATATTATATTTTCGGTCCCTATTATAAGTTAGCATTGTTAAGTAATGATACTTATAAGAACCAAAAAAAAATTATTAAAATATTTATAAGGATAAAACAAAATTGCCAATATTTATAAAGGTTAAACGTATATTTTAAAATAATTTTTCGAACAAAAATTTAGAATGATAAAAACTAAAAATATAATATTTAACAAAGGAGGGATCCAAAAGGAAGAAATTTTTTTACAAGGACTGAAATCAAAATAACCTATATTTACCGAGATTAAAAATATATTTAAATTATTTTTATACTTCTCATCATTTGAATATGACTTGATCTTTCTCATATTTTTATGAGTAATTACACTTCAAGCCTGACACAAAGAAATATGAGATATGAATCTATTTTAAAGATTTGTCACTAGCATTTTCCTGTACTATATTCATCCCCTTCTTGGCTTCTCCCCAAGAAAAGGATGTTACAGCATTCTTTCACCTATCGATTGCCTTTTGTCCTTCACTGGCTAAATGCCACGTGAATTCGGTAAGAACAAAAACAGGATAATATAGTCCAAGTTATCTAACCTGTTAACTTCATTTTACCCTAAGTACTTCCTCATTTCGTGAAATGAGTGCCATGTATAATGATATCATATTTGTGATGGAAAGTATCATTAGCTTAAGGTAAGTGCTATTTGTTCATTGATTGAAAAGAAGCAAAGACAGAATGGAAAAAGAAACATGATCGTTCTCATTGTAGATTATGCTATTCATCAATTTCCCTTTGTCATGAAGGATGAATCAATGAATATAAGGACAAATCCAGAATGTCACTTAATAATTAATCCCTCTTTGACTAATTTTCTCTTTTCTATGGAGGCATTAGAGGGTATACACATAGGTATACATGATCACAACTTTTGGGGCAATGGCATTATAAAAAAGAAGATATGATGGACAGCCATAAAAGTGAATAAGAAACCAGACAAAACTTTCAATAACCCACTCCCTCTCAGGTTCTTATCACAACTTTTCCTTCTTTTCGTTGCGCATAAATCTTTTTAACCCTATCATTTCATTTCCACTGTCATCTTTATATTTACTCTCTTTTATCGGAAATGCCTCAACCCTCCACCTGGTTTGAAGTGCTCCTAATGGAACGCTGTATATAATCTTAAAAATTTCAAAAGCGGAAGATAAGATATCTCTCTCCCTGTTTTATTATATCTCTCTGCTAACATATTAGAAATAAGTTAGAGCTTTTTAAACTGTGCTTTTATATTAATTAAGGTATGTAATAAAAGAAAACAATATATGCATTTTTTTTAGTCTTATCCTAAATGAAAATACAAATACTTTTTTTATTTAGTATAACCCTTAGACAGTACCCTTGTATATACTTTTAAAGAGAAAGATGAAGGTCTCTATATTCAAAATTTAGCTTTTATTTTTTTATTTCAATTTATCAGAAAAGGCTCAAAACTCTCCTGACAAAGAGAGAAGCATATCAAACAGATTCAAAATCAAAACAGGAAAATTATGTGTACATTAGAGATCAAAATATCCCTCAACACCCCAATGTTATTGGATGGGATGTATTCTAATAAAAAAATTTAAAAACAAAAATTCTAAATATTTTGAATTGTGAATTACCTGGATGTCCTGTGACTATGTCGGAGTTGCTGTGTTAATATAACACAGCTCAAATCAAAATTTACTTTTGCCCAATTTCTATTTAAAGCATTTCATTCCCAACAACTAATACAACAACACTATAATATGAAGATCACGTACATGCACTTTTTCACCAAATTAATGAAAGTTTAAGAGAATAGGATATTGCTCCTTTGGGTCAGATATATCACAAACCTCCACTACAAGAAAATTGGCTATTTGAGGTGGACTTTACCGCCGCAAATGAGCCAAAATCGACCACAAAACGTTTTTTTGCGGCAGGCCTCAAGTCATCCCATAATCAGGGACTACTAATTGTTTGCAGTAGCAATGGCTTTGTCCCTCTCTAATTTGCAGCGGACTTTGCCCTCTCTAGTTAATTGCCGCCGTAAACGGCCAATTCAAGAAAAAAAAGATTAAGTCATCAGATTCATATAAATATCACATAATAAAGCAAATCCAATCCAAATATTTCAAGTTCATACAAATAAATAAGATAGATGTTTTAATAAAAGTTTGGAAGCCATATTTTCAACATAATTCTAAGTACATCTGGTTTATCTCAAAACCATTATGGTTCATTTTCCTCCATTAAATGTTGAGTAACTTCCCGTGAATCTTCCACTACCTCTATTTCTTCAAATCTTTCCATTAAATCTTTAGCAACGAAATATGCAACAATTACTAACAATATCAACAACAACAAAATCAGTAATATATATTATGAAAAAATTAAAATCAGTAAAATAACTTTTTAAAAAAATAAACCTAGTGGCAGCAATGGCAGTGGCGACGCCGTGGCGATGGCTAGTCGACAACAACGGTGAGTAGTCGGTGGTAGTGGCTAGAGGTGGTTAGGGAAGTGTGGAAGAAAAAGAAAAGGTACAAAATAAAAGAGAGAGAGAGAGCGAGAGAGAGAGAGAGAGAGAGAGAGAGAGAGAAGGAAGAAGACATGAAAAGGGAGGAGGAGGAGAAGGAAGGTGGTGAATGAAGGATGGAGGAGGAAAGAAGAAGAGAATATGGAGAAAAGAAAATAGAAGTGTGAATAACATTAATGTTCCTTTGTTTCTGATATAATATAAATTTTTTATGTGGCGGATTTTTACACTGCCACAAACTACAAGATCCTTTTTGGGATTTTCGAATTTTCATTTTCTAAAATTATCTGACACAATTAGCGGCGGCTTTTTGAATTAGGCTACAGCAAACACTGATAATTTTTTCTTTGAACATTGTTTAAGTGATTAGAGGCGACAAATGTTTTTTGAATTAGCGGCAGCAATTAACATATCTTTTTTTTTTTAGGTACACGTTTTCAATTAGCGGCGGCAACACACTACATCATTTTGACAATTAGCGGTGGCAAATGCTGTCGCAAACATTATACCAATTAGCAGGGGCATTTGTTGCCTCAAAGACTTACATTAGAGCTCCAAGTTTAACATTTAGCAACAGCATAAGGCGCCACAAACATTATACCAAGTAGTAGGGGCATTTGTTGCTGCAAACATTACACCAACCAGCGAGGGCATTTGCTACCGCAAATGTAATCCTATTATATCAACGGCCAAATTTATGTTGGAGAAAAAAAAATCATTCAACATATGCCGCAGCAATATATATATATATATATATATATATATATATATATATATATATATATATATATATATATATATATATATATATATTTGTCCATGTTTGGCTCGCTTTGCGTCCATTTTCTGCAGTTAATTCGCCAAAAGTTTGTGGCAAATGCGATCTGCTGCAAATTTTCCACTACTAATAGAGCATTTTCTTGTAGTGCTCAAAAGATGCTTAGAATTGCATTTACTATCATGAACTCTTTTTTCTTTTCAAACATTCTCATTATTAATGTCCTAGTTTTAGATATGGACAAGCCTATCTTCGGCATGGAGTATAGATAGAACTCACAAAACTTTTTTTAACAAGTACCATAACATTGGGAATTTATGTGTAAATTTTATGAGAATTGTAGTTAAGTATTGGGGACATAAAATTTAATTCTCTCTAAATTTTTTATCACGTATATTTATTTTATTGTGCAATTATATATAAAATTTCAAGAATTTCACCCTTCATAAAAGGATTGGGTGAAAATGAGAGAAAAAAATAAAATAATTTTGATAAATTTAGTTATTTGGTTGAAGAGAGAAGATGGGAGGAGAGAAAAAAAAATATGAAACACAAAGAAGGTTTCTTCTAGTAAATGGGAAGAAAATGGTAGAAAGGATGGTAAATTACAATATTGCCTTGATCTCAAATAAAACAATAGAACCAAATCATTTGAATACAATAATATTTTATTTCGTCTCATTTTTGTGTCCAATCAAACAACAAGAGAGAAAATAAACTTTTCTTTTCATTTTTTTTTCATAATTTTTCTTTCCATTTTTTCCTTTCATTTTCTTTCTATATACAAACAAATAGGGGTGTAAACGGGTTGGTTCCGATCCGATTTGAAGGAAAAAAATTCGAGGCGATCAATTTTAATTAATTTGGTTTGGTTTGGATTTGTCAAAATTTTTTTACCAAATTTGAACCAAACCAAACCAATCAAATTCGAGTAGGTTTGGTTCTGGTAATTGGATTACTTGTTTGAATTTTTTTTCCAATTTCTGTCAAAAAAATACAATAAAAAATTATCATAAAGTATCAAAATTTTCATAGAAGCAAATTTCGGATTCTATTCTAATATTCAAACACTAAATCATTCTAATATTTCATTAACACAATTAAAAGAAACACAAATATTAAATAATTAGTATTCTAATATTTTATTTTGTTTAAAAAAAAGAATATAAGGGGTTTCAATTGAGTCCAGTATCAGGTTGCAAAACCCTAGATCTAATGACCGAACCAAACATTAGTCAATTTTACTTGAATCCTACCCGATTGATCCGATAACCCAAACCAATTTAATCGATTCGGTTCAGATTGATTGAGTTTATTGGGTTGGCTTGATCCGCTTATACCCCTACAAATAAAGCATTAGTTTTGGCATTTATAAGAGGGAAAATTTTACATTCTTAATTAATACCCTAAAATTTCTAAAAATTAACACTTGGATCCCAAAAAAGAATAGTATGAAATATGAAATAGTATAGAAAGACAATTCTATCCTTAATCAATATTCATAAACTAAAATCTAACAAAATTTATATTAGCTTTTCCGTTCACAATTTTGCTTTTTTTTTAAAAGAATTATAAATATTTAATACTTCATACATGCATTTTGACTGAGACGAATCTAAATAGTAAAGATTAGGAGCACATGCCTCCACAAAATTTAAGAATATATATATATATATATATATATATATATATAAGGAAGCGTACATTACATATATAAAGTGATTTATTATAAAGTACACAAGAGTAAATTTTACTATATAACATACATACATGAATTCAAAGATTTAAAGTTGTATAAAAGTCACATAATTACTTAAAAAAGTCATGTGACTTTATGTTTTAATCTTGACCATTCACGTAAGATCCAATGGTGAAGATTTACTCCTCTCACTCTCATAATAAATCACTCCTCTTATGTGATATGCTCCATATATATATATATATATATATTACTCTT
This sequence comes from Pterocarpus macrocarpus, assembly GCA_031439585.1. Taxonomy (NCBI): domain Eukaryota; kingdom Viridiplantae; phylum Streptophyta; class Magnoliopsida; order Fabales; family Fabaceae; genus Pterocarpus; species Pterocarpus macrocarpus. The sequence continues at coordinate 45,561,762 of CM062516.1, forward strand.
ATTATTTTATTATGTTTGATCTTATATTAAAAAAATTATGTAAAATTTTTTATTATATTTCAATATTATTTTTATCCTTATTACTAAAGCTTTCTGCATCCATTGCTGTTTTCTGAGAACTGTATCCGTCGCATTTAGATATTCAAATCCAACAAATAGTACGTAGCCAATCTGCCAATGGCAACCTCTTGTCCTCAATTATGATAGAGGGGAAATTCTTACTTCATTTGTGGAAAAAACTATTTTTACTCTACATGTAATATTTATAATCTATTTTTATTAATTTTATAATTTTATTTAATTTTTAAAATTATTTACTAGTACAAGATGCACGCTCCAAGGGTGGATCCAAGAATTTCTGATGGTAAAGGAGACCATGTCCAATTTGAGCTACAACGTTCATACATGGATCAAGGGAAGACATGGCCAACTGGCCAAGGAGTCACTTACACGTAACGCATTGGATGCTTCACCGCATGGCAACGCCAGAACTTTATTTCTTTTTGTTTTTTTTATTAAGTTTTATATATAAAGACTATGCATCAACGAAATTTTGCATGTACGAATATATATATATATGCCCTTCTTTTCTACTTCCCCACTTTTGTTCCGATGATTGCGTTCCGTTGGTTCAATTATGGTAGTTAATTAGGTTAACTTTTTATTTTCTAACACGGTTTTGTGAGCAACAATTTTCTTTTCTTTTACCTTTTCCTTAGTGATACGAGACGTACACATGAACGGGGTAATAGTCAAGTCGTGTAGTCCAGATAAGCAAAGATATTGTAGTTATCCAAAATTATCGTTTTTTTTTGGGTGATTTATCCAAAATTATTGTTATGCCATCGTGATTTATCCTATTACACTTTGATTATTCTATCATAATCACTAATTAAACTTTTAAACAATTTTCTTTTTATCGTTAATATTATGGTAAAATGATTGCCATATCCTTTCCAATGCCCTCGCTGATGAAAACGTCTTCAGATTACCACATAACACCATTTTTTTTTTCCGAAAAAAAAGAAGGTAGATTGGGGGAGAGAAAAAACACAAACAAAAGTAACCAAAAACACCAAGAAAGGACAATAACACGTGAACACCACGTCTTACCAGACTTAAGTAACAATTAACAAAGATAAATCCAAATCATAATTAAACATTTCCCATATGCTTTTAGTTATAATTCTTGGCTGTAGCTGCTTCCCCACGCCTTAAATGACGCGTGTTTGATACGCTAGCAACTTCCAAAGTTGCTTTAAATTTTAAATTTACAAAAATTCAATTTTGATATATCAAAATTATAAAATTTTTATATTATTATAAAAGTTTAAAACTAATACTTTAAATAATATAACAATACGTAATTAAATAATAATAATAATAATAATAATAATAATAATAAATTGCATTAATAAAATATTAAAATTAAATTATAAATATATACCTTAAAATATCCCTTTGCATCTTATACAAAGTGTCTTATGTGAGTTTACTACAAGCATGACTTCTTGAGTTCTTGTAGGGTGTCTATGTCGGGTCCATAGATAATCTCATCAAAATAAATGAACAGATAATAATAGCACATTAAACACTATTCCATTTATTTTGTGTTTTGAGTTGAGATCTTGGTCAAATGTTACTTAAATTGTCTAATTGATACGTCAAATATAGAAATTATTAGATATTTATGGAGTATCAAATTAAATTATACTTTGATCAATTATTAAGTGACATTTCAGCTTTAAATATTAAAAAAATTCATCAATAACTTATATATTTATCTGAAATGTCACTCCATAAATAGTAGGGCAAATTATAGCAACCTTCTATGAGAACTATTGATATTATACCTAGATCCCTTAGATTTCAACTTGACATCTAACCCCCTTCCCTTAACATAATTATTAAAATTTCAAATTTATCCTTAACCAAAAAAACAAACCTAACATCATCTTCTTCTACCCCTACTCACACCCAAAAACCAGTACTCATTGCTCACTCTTCTAGTTGCTTCACCACCCAAGGTCATTTGCCGTCCCCCATTGCAACAACTACCGCAATTGGTGTGTCGAGCTTGAATACATATACATCACCACGGTTGGTGCCAACATTCATTTGGTTTCCAGTTTGATACCAACCTCATGTAACGATGTAACAATTGTAAAAGATTTGAAACCATATAGCATTTGCAATACTTATTCAATCTGTGAATAAGAACATTGGGATATGCCCCTGTGACCCTCAATTAACTCATGACGGAGAACCTTGAAATAAGGATTAGGACTCTTGACTCATTGTTTATAGATGAAACAAGAATCAAGAATATCATAAACTCACAAAGTATGACAGAAAAAGGGGATAAACCTCACGATATTATTGATGTGTAAACTGAATAGTTCGTAGGCCAATTTGCCTATTTAAAACATATAGAAAAGGAAAGATAATGAAAACCAAAAAATCATAAAAATATTTTATCCTATCTAACAAGATTTGATTTCTTCTCAAAAGATTTGATCATAATTAAAAGATTGGATCCAAATTGTAAATAATTAATAAAAATAATCCAAAAGGGTCCAATTAACATTAAAACAATCAATTTTAGCCCTTTGAATTAGCCCAATCCTTCAAGAGGAAACAGGCGAAGGATGTGACCAAAGTGAAAAAAATGAGGAACTCAAGTGTGTAAAGATAAAAAGGAAGCAGCTAATAGTGAGGAAGCTCATGTGGTGAAAGTGAATAATTCTTTGGAGGAAGCAGAGAAAACTTGGGTTTTAGGCAAATAGCTTGGCTTATATGCTACGAATGAGAATGACGTGATTGCAGCTCTAATGAAAGGAAAAGATGTTGAGGAAAATAAAGATGTACAACAAACATGGAAACAACGGAAAGGAAAAAGAAGGGATTAATAGAGGTGGTTGCCTAGCACTTTATTGAGTCCTTGGAGAGTTTTGGGTCATGTTGTTGATTTTATCCATGTCTTGATTGTGTGGCCTTAGTGTGTTAGCATCTTCTGTCTAGTGTGTTGGAGATTATGAGTGTCTTTTTTTTATGTTTGTTTCCCTTTGTCCGGGCATGTGTGCCTGAGTGTACTCTCTTTTGGTTCTCTACTCCTCTCTTTTTAGAGAGTTTGAGCGCTTAGCTACTTATCAAAAAAATTAGCCCAGTCCTTTAATTATAGTCAAAGTCAACCATCTTGGCTCTGTAACTAGCTTGGTCTCTTCAACGCAATCCTTTGAGAGTGCCAGTTCCTTATATCTTAGCCACACAATTTGAATTCCTAGCTTGGTAGTCCTCATCATAGTTCTAAACACCACTTCAAAAACATTTTGCTATTCCTCAATTCATCACAAGTTGCAAGCCACTTATGGAAGAGATTGAAATATGAGAACTATAGGCTGCAACCCACAAGCCTCCGTGACCACCCACACCACTTTCTAGTTTTGTTTCCCTTTTTTATCTTTTTCTGCTTCATTGATAATAAATAGTTGGTATTTGCTTTAGTTGATTGGCAACGTCTCTAGTAGTTGAGTTTGGAAATTTAGGAATTTAGTGTTTGAGAATGGATGGAGGTTTTATGAAATTTAGGAATTTAGGGTTTTTGGGTGCCATTGGGGTGCAGAGAGAGATAATGTTGAATAGAAATAGAACAAATAATTAAGGATAAAATAATTATTTTCTATTTTTTTAATTTTTTAAATTTAGAATTTCCAGTGAAGAGAGGTTACTATAATGAACTTAAATAAATTAAGGAAGTCGAATATCAACTTAGATTCTACAAGTGCTATATGTATTATCGATAAATCTCAAGGGGTTGGTGTAATTTATCCTAAATAATAAGAGCATAATTCAATTTGGTATTCTATAAATACTTAATAATTTCTCCATCATATAATGCAATACAGATGAATCACGAGCCTAAGAAAGTAGAATTTTGTCCACTCGAACGCGATTTTTGAAGCTTAATGTTTGAATGAAATATTTAAAAATCAAGAAAATAAAAGACAAAGTTCCTTATCTATAACAGTCAATTTCTAATAAAGAAAAACTAATTCAGGATATATATACATTATTTCTTTAGCAACAACCCACGCTATAAATACAAGATTAAGGTTGATCCTACTATTTTGTACTCTTCTAATGTAAATCCTAACCTTAGGATCAAAATACTTTTATATGCTTTGCTATGGACTCGAGATTAACAAGAGCTAACATTTACACACGGTAAAAAAATGAAAGGCAAACGAAACATATGCGTACTATCACCCTAAGCACTTTCTTTTTTAACTCGGAATCACTTCAATTATAACTTATAAGGACACTTATTACTAAGTTAAAAATATCATATTAATAGTATTTTTTTTTCTTACATATGTTTGATTAGCATTGAAAATATACTTTTTTTTATTTAGTCACTTAAAATGATTTTGTTTGATTTAAGACCTTTATTTTTTAAAAAAGTGGCGTCAATGGTCATTGAAAAATTTTAAAATTAGTTTTTTATCCATAAACTATTTATGCTCACTTTTAAAAATGAGAAACTTAAAGCAAATATTTGTTTAGGGACCCAAAAAAAAAACAATATTTATAGGGAGAAAAAATATATTTAAGCCATTTTTATAATTTATGATATATTACATGCTTTAAATTTTTTTAATGTAATTTTTAAGAAATTTCTTCATAAGAGCAAAACCCTTAACATAAAGTTTATAGCAAATTTTAGTCTTTATAATTTCCACCTTTTTAGAAATTTCTTCTTATACTTTTTCGTTATTAAGGTTTCAGTCTTGGAGAGACTAATATAATTATAAATTAAATTTAAGAATTGAATTTTTATGTAAATAAGAATTATTTATTTTTAGTTAATAAAAGTATAAGAATTAAAACTCAAGTAAATAAAAAAAATGAGAAACAATAATCAATCATAAGAATTCAAACCCAAAAGTCACCTTCACTGTTAATAGTTCGAATCCTAGAATTGTCATTTTAACAAGGGTTTTACCTAATTAGCACCTGTAGTCCAAAATTACGTGTGTAATTCCTAGATCTAAACAAATCAGAAGAATTAAAAGTGAAATAGTTGAAAATATAGGACTAAAATATAATTTACCCCTTTCAACTTAAAAGGTACAATTTACTCCCTTAAAACTTCTTGGTAAAATGTGTTAGCCAAATAATTAATTGTGTTATGTCTATGGTGTTAAGCAATGGTGGATGGTTGTTCATTCTCTTCCTCTTCCTAAACTAGACTTGGACCACTGATGTCTAAATTTCTCTGTCGCAACTTTAAACCAAATCAACTATAGTCTTTACTTGAACTACCTTCAAATTTCGCCTATAAACAACCACATGAATTGAAATTTATCGTTCGAATGACTCCACACTAAACTCCAATTTATGCTTTGTTAATTTGTAGATTTTATGTTATGGACTTATGCTTAATTATTAGTTGTGAACTTTTTATTTATACATCTTAATTAATTTATTATATTTTCTTTGAGTTAAACTTAGATATAAATTATGTAGTTTACTTATTTTATTCTATTTTATTTAAGTGAATTTTTCATTTAGTATTTTTTTAATTTAAAATTTTTTTAAGGAAATTTTATTTATTAAAAATATTAAAATAAGTTTATATATATATATATATATATATATATATATATATATATATATATATATATATATATTTTTTTTTTTTTTTTTTTTTAAGGGCCAACCTGTTTACCTGCCCTTAAATTGGGTGGCTAGAATGTTAAACATGTTTTTCTAATTCAGCCCGCCCCACCTCAGCTTACTTTTGGCAGATCAAGGCGAGCCGCCCCGCTTTGCCACCTCTAATAAATTATGGGTGTGTTTATTTGGAATCATTTTGGCAAAAAATCACTTTTTTCGTCAAAAAAATTAGTTTTCGTATGTTTGAATAATTTCTTAAAAATAATCAGATTCTAAAAAAAAATCTGTTTTCAATTTTTTACAAAAAAGCTAAAGTAACTTTTGAAAAAAAAAATCAATTTTCAGCTTTTTCAGTTATATATAAAATTTAAGTTTCAAAATCATTTTTTTTTTAAGTTGAAACAAATGCATTCTATATCTTTTAAAATCTTAAGGAGTAAAATACACAAGTTAAAGTTGAATGGAATAACTAATGTTGGGTTGATCGAGGTGATAGGCGCTTAATCCCTTAACTAGAGGTCTCGGGTTCAAACTTTGGGAATAGAAAAAATTCTCATTAGGAGACTCTTAACCTGTTCAAGGACCTCAGTTGAGTCAAGACAGATTAATCGGATTTCTGATAATAGGACACGGATATTTGTGGTTCTGTCGAGATAAAAAAAAATGTTGAATGGAATATATTATACCTTAGCTATAATATAATAAACTCAAAACTAAAAAAAATAATACAGAAATAAAAACTTAAACTAACAAAGATTATAACGACAAAAATTTGATTTAAATAAAACAAAAAATAATAACAATTTACATAAGTGAAACCGTGCAATGCAGGATACTAAAAACTTTTTCAAGCCTAAGAGGAAGAGCCCTTGCCAATTATTTTGTCCAATCGCCAATTATTTTGTCCAATCCTCAATTGGACTATTTTTCTATTGAGAATGAACCGCTATTCGTAAATTGTAATCAAATCCAAATTATGTATAATTAATAATTTGTTAATTTAAATAATTTATCAAATAATTGCTTTGAATAAGGTTTTCAATTCAAGCATATTATGAATAAAGAAAATCAGTGTCAGAATAATTTTATGTCCATAATTCGCCTAAATAACTCGAATTAAATTAGTTAAAATGGATTTTGAAAAATAAATAAACAAATGCAAAGTATGGAGCATGGACACTTAACTCACAGCGAAGATCCCTAAAACCAATGTGTTACGTAGATTCCCCAAGGGACTGCCAATCTTTGCTTTCACTTTTGGAGCTTCCCTTGGCGAGTCAAGGCCGTTCTGCCTCCTGTTCTGCCTCATTGTCACTAAGACAAGAAAAATTTTCAGTATACAATCATACATGCCTCTCGTCCCTTTAACCCCTTTTTTTTTTAATTTCTAAATTTTATTTAGGTCAAATTAGGCGAAATATGAGAAAACTATTTTTTTTTCTACAAGTGTGGGTTAAATCATTAGAGAAAAAAATAAGTTAATAATAATGATAATAATGCGAAATATGAGAAAACTATTTGTTTTTTCTACAAGTGTGGGTTAAATCATTAGAGAAAAAAATAAGTTAATAATAATGATAATAATATTATTATTATCATTATTATTAGACAAATACAAACTGTCACAATAATTTTTGTAGTCGTTATAATTTCATAATGATTAATTTATTTAAAAATAAGTGAAGTATAATTTATATAATAAAAATAAATAACTTAAACTTTTAAAACTTATTTATATATTTGTAGGTAAGTAATCAATAATGTATTAGTGAATAATAAAAAGGTTTTTAAAATTCAAAGTAATTACTTATTGATATCATATGGTATTTAAACATTTTTAAAAAAAGATATTTAATCAAAAAAATAATAATATAAGAATATTAATAATTGTTGTTAAGACATCTATAATTTATTTTTATAAAAAATTAGATAATAAAAGAGCTATATTTATTATTAATAAATAATGATATAATAATTTAATTTTGACACATTATTAATATATTTTATATATATATTTAATCATATATTTTTATATTAATAAAAATATTTGACTCTCATATAAATATATATAGATATCTATCACTTTAAAGTCTTAATACAAGTCAATATATCATTTAGTCCTTGAAAAACTTATATGGTATCAATTTAATCCTTGAAAAATCAAATGCTATATCACCTTAGTTTTTGAAAACTATTAATATTATATAGGTCCTTCAAAGTTAAAATATGACATCATTTTAATCATTTCCAAAGAAATTTTCAGAGACTTATGGTGTGTTTGGTTATCCTTTTGGAAAGGGCAAAAGGCTTTTTATTGGTATAAGAATAAAAATATACAGTAAGTAATATATTTGGATGTAATGCCTTTTTTCAAAAGACCTCTTGAAACTTCAGAAGGCTTTTTAAGAAAAATATATTTAAAGTTACTTTTCATTATAAAAAAAAATTTTGAAAAGAAATCTTATTATGATTTTTATATCAACAACTAAAAGTAATTTTACTTTATCTTATCCAAATAAAAATTATTCTTTTAAATTTACTTTTAACATATTTAAATCAAATAAAACTTATTTTTTTAAAAGTAATTCCTCAAAAAGTAATTATTTTAAAAGATTTTTTTCAAAAGATATTTTTGTAAAACTTAAACCAAATATACTTTTATTTGATATTACATGCATTTTTTCAAAATTACAGTGATATTATTTTTTAATTTTTAGAGATATATTTGATATCAAATAATTTTTAAATACTAATGTGATGTTATATATTAATTTTTAAGAATCTATTTAATATCAAAAATATTTTAAAAACTAAATTGCTATTACATGAATTTCTGAGGGCCTAAATTGTATATTCAATCAAAATATTAATAATATTTTAAATTTAATTTTTCTTTTGTGATTACTAAAATTTAATTATTTATTATTATGTGTAGGTATGTTACGCATGGGAGACTATGGGAGCATATTTGTGAGAACGTGCCTCCATCTACAGAAACTTTTGTGGGTTCCACTCTCCGAGGAACCGCTTCTGAATTCTCAATTCTCTCTGACCTTCACTCCTTTCTTTTTTAAATACATTGGAAAAACAATGGAATTTACATTCACTGATTATCAGATTTTTAACATTGACTCAGCATAAATAAATAAATAAATAATATTAAGGATTTAATTTGGATTTTCCATCATCAACAAGTTCCAGCCTAGGTTCTGTTCCTCCCTCGTTCATGTGTGCTTGTCAGGTGAAAGCAAGTTCACATAACAGAGAAGAGAAAAAACAAAAAAAAAAAGATGCTTTTTTTATCTTACCCCCATTCCTTTAATCAATATAGAGTAACACTCGCATATCAGCCTTCCAGCAATACCCAGTTGCCATTTTCTTCCATGTTGTCCCCTCCTTTTTCCCTTTCCCCCATTCCCTTCCCTTGACCTCACTTGTTTTGTTATAAGCTGTCACCATCTCATTTCATATCTTCTTCCTCATAAAATATACATATTTTATTTTATTTTTGTTGTTGAAAGATTTTCAATTGTTGGAGATTTGTTTGCTTAGCAGTGCAAGAGGGGCACTGACAGTGAAACAAGTGTGGTTTTTTGTCTCCTTCTCTCTGACCCAGTGATCCTCTTTCACTCCCTCCCCCCACATTCCTCCAAATTTACCTTCAACTTGCACAAACAACCCCCTCTTCTTCTCAACTTCTCTCAATATAGATAGATAGATAGATAGATTAAATGGCAACACCCCCATAACAAATCACTGCATCACCAACATGAATAGCATCTCTTTAACCCTTTCTGAAAGTGCCTTGCACTGTATCTGTACCTTCTGATCTATTAAGGTGTGAGAGAGAGAGAGAGAGAGAGAGAGAGAGAGAGAGAGAGAGAAAGAGAAAGAGCCTGTCTTAACTTGCATACCTGTTTGTTTTTTCTTGTCTGAGAGGGAGAGAGAGAGAAAGAGATAAAGGTTGGAAATTGAATTAAGGTTTCTGTTTTGGAAAAATGAAGGATTTCCCTTCCTGTTTTGGAGAAAATGCAGTTCAAGTTTCAGATTCTTCATCCTCAAACGCCAGCAAAAGTGCACAGAATCTGGTCATTTGCGTTTACCAATGCCGGGTAAGGGGTAGGTCCTGTTTGGTTACCATAACTTGGAGCAAGAACTTGATGGGGCAAGGCCTAAGTGTTGGGATCGATGACCCTTCAAGCCATTGCCTCTGTAAAGTGGATATAAAGCCATGGTTGTTCTCCAAGAGGAGGGGTTGCAAGAGTTTGGAGGCTTATTCATCTAAAATTGATGTGTACTGGGACTTCTCTTCAGCCAAATTTGGTGTTGGTCCTGAACCTTTGGAGGGGTTCTATGTAGGAGTTGTAGTGGATCGGCAAATGGTTCTTCTTTTAGGGGATTTGAGGAAAGAGGCTTTTAAGAAGACCAATGCCGTCATGCTACCCTCAAATGCAGTTTTTGTTGCAAAGAAGGAACATGTTTTTGGGAAGAAGTTGTTTGGTAACAAGGCTGTGTTTTGTGACAATGGTCAAGTTCATGATCTTGTCATTGAGTGTGACACATCTAGTGTTAGTGATACTTGCCTTGTGATCCGCATAGACAGCAAGACAGTGATGCAAGTGAAGAGGCTGAAGTGGAAGTTCAGAGGGAACCACACAATACTTGTGGATGGCCTTGCAGTGGAAGTTTTCTGGGATGTGTATAACTGGCTCTTTGGTGCATCATCACTTGGAAATGCTGCTGTGTTCATGTTCAGGACATGCCTCTCAGAAGAGAAATTGTGGTCCAGTCAACAAGCCCTTTCTGATGCACATTTGTTGCAGTGGTCTTTCCCTCAGAGGGTTTCTGAGACCAAGTTGCAAGGTCTTGGTTTCTCCCTTGTTTTGTATGCTTGGAAGAACGAGTAGAGATTTGGGGAAGTCCATCATCCTCCATTGAAATACTAACAGGCCTTTTAGTGAGTTTTGATTTATCAACAATGTGATTGAATTGAACTACACTTGATTAAAGATGAGTACTTTTGTTTGTCTAGTTTCCTCCTTGAAATCTATACCTTTTATCTGTGCATTTGAACAGATCTTAGACACTTTTTTCTGTTTTCCAATTTGTTGTATATTTTATCTTGAGTTGTTAATTTTATGATCCATATTACAAAAGTTCAATAGTCTGCAGTTTATTTTCTGTGTTATTCAAGTACATCTTCATTCTTTCTTATCAATAGTATATACTGTTATCCCTAGATTCAGGTTTTCATACACTTTTATCCTTTTACATTGAGAATTCAATTTATCAAATATGTAAGGCAGGGACTGCAACCTAGTAATGTCCAATGACGAAGAAGGTACAGTAAAAATTCTTAACCAAAAGTGAGATAATAGCAAGGAGGAACTGAGGTCAAAGAGGAAGGTAGTGAGTGAGAGAGAACAAGATTAATGAATTATAAAGAATGTCAGTTTGCTTTCCTTTTAATTTAGAAATCATCAGAGATTTTTCTTTGTTTCAGGGAACTAAGATAATGAAACTATCATCAGGCTGAGGGATCGATACTTGTTTTGTACACCATGCATGGAGCATGGATATGATAATTCCTTCTCTTAATAGAATCACCTACTCTGATGCCTGATAATTAGCAGCCTGGGCATGAAATTCTGGCTGGCTATGATTGTTTGTTTATTTATTTATTTACTTTTGTGCTGGGAGGCCATATATCATTTTAGTTACCATTTGGGAATGAATGCCATGGCATATGGTAGATGTCTTTACACAAATTATCTATTATTTTGTCAGAGCTTATGAAGCATAGACACTGACATGTAACACAAATCAAATTTAAAAAACTATAGGATATGAACACAGCACATTATATATGTAATTGAAAATTCAAGGGAAAAGATTCATTATTTATAATATCTATATAAGTTTTACCCTGCCTCTTCTTTTTTCAGAATTAAAATTTGCTTAAAAGCTTAAAAAAGGCCCAATCTTGTTTCTTTTTTTTTTAATATATAAAAAAAAAAATTTAAATAGCGTTGTTTGCTGGAGTTGAAAAAGAAAAAGAAATTAAATGAAGCATATACTTATGTTTCAATAGTGTGTATCGGATACGTGGACATGGCACCAAAATGGTATGTCTGTGCTTTATAATTGTCAGCTCATTATACCTCTAATTCATGACTCCCCCTATATAAAGCTTTGCTGTTCTATGATGTTGCCATTAGACCTTGTAATCTCTCACAGCCAAATCCAAGAATTTATGTCTTTCTTGTCCCGCAGCCTGTCTGTTGTATGATTCTGTCATAAAAATTGTGCAACAGGAATAATTTACTAACAAAGTAAAAATGATAACTTCTTTTTAGACCGTACAGCTGCAATTTCAGTTGCCAATCTCATACGTCAGAAATTTTCAATAATACAAACACAACAGAAAACTGTTCCGCTGCCATTAAGTTATTTATTTATTCTGTATCATTCTTTCCATAGTCTTTGTGTACTAAATAATAGCACTGTGATAGCAATATGTTATAATATGTGCCTACAACACAGATGCTTGCCTCTATATTCCATAAAATAATTTTCATGAATGCTTTGGTTTAACTTTTCTTTCTTGTGTAGAGATAAGAAGGAAATATACCTGTGTAAAAGATTTATTAGAGAAATTGTTCACTTGTTCCCAATGCATAGTTGCTTGTGCTTGTCTTTCTCCCTTCTTTGTTTCCTTTTGTATGCATGTCTCAGTTTGAGTTTACAAGATCAAAGTTATGCATTTTGGACATTATATATAAATATGATTGCCCTTCATGAAAGAAGGGAAACTCTGTCCAAGTTAATGATGGATGATGATTCATCTTTTTTATCCTTTTGCTTTATCAATGTACTTAGACCAATTACCACAAAGTACCCTTGAGGTTTTACAATATCACACTCCACCCAAACTATGATGAAAATTGCACTCATGCCAACTGACAGTTAAGTGAAAATATCCCTAACAGAATTTAACAAAGGTTACATTTAAAAAAAAAAAAAAAAAACACAAGCTACCTTTAAGAAAAGTAGTCACCGGAGGAGAGGGGATGCTTTGTTGGTGGAGCGTAGAATTGCACACATTACCTAAATTTTTAACAAGAAGCACGCATACAAAATATTATGTCTCTAAGTGATCCCTTTTGCCGGCAGTGGCAAAGCTCTTGAAGCTTGTTCCTCACCACTTCTACATCGTAAAGGTATGATGAGAAATATGACAAGAGCTACATTGACTTGTGAAGAGTGGGCTCATGTAGCTAAGATGCTTGATAAAGAGATAATAAAGATGAATGTAGAAGTGGTTAGGAACAAGCTTCAAGAGCTTTGCCACCACCGGCAAGAGGGATCACTTAGAGACATAATATTTTGTATTTGTGTTGTACTTGTTAGAAATTTAGGTAATGTGTGTAATCCTATGCTTTACAACAGAGCATCTGCCTTCCTCCAACAACTACTTTTCTCAGCAATAGCTTGTGTTTGTTTTTTATTTCAAAACATGTAACCTCAGTTAATGACAATATTCCGTTAGGAATATTCTCACTTAGCTGTTAGTTGGGGTTAATGGATGGAGTGGAGTGCAATTTTCATCATAGTTTGGGGTGGCGTGCAATATTGTAAAACCTCAAAGGTACTTTGTGTTAATTACCCATATATTTATAATTTTTAATAATTTCTGGCATACTCCAATTGTGGCGAGTAAGCTGGAAGATATATAGGGAAATGAGTGCTTTGCAACCTGCAGAAAGTCGTAGACTCCATGTGGGTTTGAAAGTGTTATGGTTTTGGTGAAAAAGTAGCAAACATTTGATGAAATTTAGTATTTTATATTTATGACCATTTAATTAGTTGAAAAAACTATAGTTCTGGATTTGCTCTGCCTTTACTATTGTCATGTGATCCAACTCAAGCTGTACTACTTATGCAGGCCTCTCTTGATTGTTAGGTATACTCGTTACATTGTTCTCTATTCTTTGAGCTCTTGATAGAGTTCTTTTAACTTTGTTGTTGATCTTTTGACTTTTATGCTGATAGGCGTTATCTTTGTGGCTGCCTTGAATCTTGATCCCTTAAATCATGAATGAACTCGCATGCATACACATGCACTCATGCTCCTAAGGCTTACCTTCTATATTATCCCTGTACAATTTTCTGGGGTCATTACCAAATTTTGACAGCCATCATGGCATTTTAAATTCTTGCTTATAGCAGAGAATACCCTTTTATTATGGTTATCAATCATCTAACCATGCAGATATTTCGTGCTGACTCCCATACTCTTTATGCTCTTCAAAATTAGATTCTTTTTATCTTGGAATTTAATTCTGATGTCTTTAATGTTCTTCATGAACTGCCACTGATCTTAATTGTGCAGTCAAATGAGGATGGCTGCAAGGTAATAAGATGGAGAGATATGATAAATATGATAAACATTCTACCTAATATTTGTCTAAGTTAAAAATTGGTGATGCCTCGGAAATTTATCACTTATGTTCTGAAATGTGAAACCTGATTTTGGTAGCTAACACCATATATACCTCTGCTTGTTCTTTTTTTTTTTTTCCTCCCTTAACTTTCTATCTGCCTTAGCCTGGGCAAGTTTATAGTATTTTATAAGCAAAGGAAATTCTTTTTTGGGTACTTATGAGCAGAGGAATTTATTTCCTACAAATTCTTCAGTGTTTCTCCTCTTCAGTGGGAGAAAGTTGGAAACTTTTTTTGTTTCCCATCAGACATCCACAAATTGAGTGTTTCTACAGTTATGCACAGAAGAGATGGGGGCTCTTGTACTAGTTTTCCATTTCGTGACTGGAAGAATATATCCATATGGTACTACATAAGGATTAAAATTTAAAACTTAAGTTTCTTGCTTTTTTTTATTTTTCATTTTTGGAAGAATTACCATTTCTCAAAAGCCAGGAGGATGGTTTTTGCAGTTCCAATGAAACAAGAAAAATTTCTAGTAAATAAATTCCTAATTTGCTTCAGGGAAAGTTTGTAAACATTAATTTGATTTAGAAAGATTAGAAAAATTATATTAGCCCTCGAATAGTAATTTTATGTTGTCGCATGACATAATTTTATTTCAGCAAATAGGTTTTTTTTTTTTTTTTTAATGTCAGAAAGTATTACTTGAAGAGTAAATTTTGCTAATTTAATTTTTTTTTTTTAAAATGAGAAACAAGTAAAGTTTAGCGGAGGAAAGATTACTCGATTAAAGCATGCGACAAATCTTAATGAAAGTTTACCATAGTGCTAATAAATAGTCTATGAATGAAGTGTCACAACACTAATCAATCAAGGCTGGTGTTTGATCCCATTAGTTAAGCCATATTTGGCTTTGGTAATGGTGGCACTTGGAGGTGGTAATAGAAGCTGGAAACAGGGAAAAGTTGTTGCTGTTGCTTGTGTTGATGGCTATGGGTTGCCACTGTTTTGGGTTGGTCGGGCAGTGGTCAATGGAGCCTAGTGGCTGTTCGTAGTCTCGGTTGTATGGGAGAGATGAAGGCTGTTTGGTGGTTTGGAAGGATGGTGGTGACACGACAGGTATTTAGGATGCTGCATTAGACGTACTAGTGAGATTGGAATAGGTCTTTTGTGCTCAGTATTGGTTGATAGGCGGCTTCTACAATGGTTCGTAGAAGTTAGTGATCATGGATGGTCCTCGAATCACAACTATTGATATGAGACAAAATTACATCTGTGGTTAGAAGCAACTTACATTACAGGTTGCAATCGTGATTAGAAAAGTTGCCACAGGTTTGCTGGATAAGATCCTCTCGCCAGAGATGGTGGTGGTTCCGATCACATCATTGCCGGTGACCTCATTGGCCAGTTTGAAGACAGTATGGTATAGGTCTATTCTAGCATGCTAACATGTGGTTATGATGTATTTGGCACATGATTTAGGCACGCGTGCATCTTGTGATACAATGTGACAAACCCTCTACAGTGCATGGAAAGTACGTCCTTACCCCGAAACGATTCGCATCACCCATATCGAGAACCAATTGCCGTTAGCTTTGCCAGATAAGATCCTCTTAGTGGAGATAATGGTGGTTCTGATTTCATCAGTGCCAAACATACTGATGTCCTTGAGGCAAAACTCGACCTTATAAACGAGATGAGCTAGAGGGATGTTGAAGATCAATGGGCTCATCTCAATCCAAGGTCAAGTTTTGCCTCAAGAACAACGGTATGTTTGGCACCAATGTGATCAAAACCGCCGCTTCTCCACCGAGAGGATCTTATCTAGCGAAGCTATGGGCAATTGGTTCCAGATGCGGGTGATGCATACTATTTTGGCATGAAGGATTTGTATTTTGCTGTGGGGTGTGGAGTGTCCATGACACTGTATCAGGACACGCACATGCTTAAATCGACGTTGCGAGAAATTGAATTGGAGAAACAGAAGGCGTTATGAGCATGCTAACTACTGGAAAGATATATGACATGCGATTTTGGAAAACGCATCATTTGGTTTATATTGTGGGTTGGTCAGCTATCACTATGATGCAATATGGAACTTGGTTTCGATCACATCGTAAGCACCTTTTAGGATGCTAAGAAGGACTATACTAGGCCCATCTTCAGATCTAGTCCATGAGGCCGATAGCGATGATATGATCAGAACTGCCATCATCTCTATCAAGAGGATCTTATCCAAAAGATCTATCAACAATTTTTCCAAAACATGATAGCAGCGTATAATGCAAGTGGTAGGTTATAACTTCTAACCATTGTTGTGTTGTGATTTTGTCTCATGTCAGTATCAATGGTTGTGATCTAAGGACCATCTATGTTCCCTAACTTCTAAAGCATCATAGAAGTGGCCATGGTTTGATGTAGGTGGGGTTTACGGTTGTGAAGATCTAAGAGTTCTATTTTTTTTTTTTAAAATATGAATTTCAAGTGGATCAAGGTTACTACTTCCTTATTTAAAAGTGATTGGTTGGAGTAGAAGTGAAATACTACCCAAGCAAACTTTATTTGTAATATCAAGAGTTTGAATTTTAAATTGTTATTTTAAAGATAACTTTACGTAATTATTATCTTGACCCAAAATTATACAGAAATTATAAACTAACAATATTCGATTTTGATAAAAATGTAATCCAACAATATTCTTTTTTGATAAAAGAAATTCAACAATATTCATCATCAAAATTATATTCAAAATTAAATATATTAATAAATAATAAAATATTTATATTCAAAATTATAAACCCGACATTCTCCGCTTCGTTGTGATGATTCCTTTATGAAAGTTTATAAACAATTTAAACATAATAAAAGCATTTAGAAAAACCAATAATCAAACCATATGCCACGTGTTCAATAAATAAAAGAGTCAACAGCAATATTATTCAGAAAATTAAAATTTGTGAAAGTTTAGGGCAAGTTCTCCCTTAATTCATGAGTCTCTCTCCACCGGCCTCTCCCTTTTCCTTGTTTGTCGTTTTATTTCCTCCTCCCCTCAAATGTTCAGCAGCAGCAACCTCTATGTTTTCAGATTAAGAAAAAAAAAAAAAAAAAGCCATTCTGCATGTTCTTGTCAGGACAATGACAAAATGAAGTGCTGCGTTTGTAATAATGTAGAAAGGATGGAATGAGAATATGTGTGATGCATGTAAGAGTGACGGACCTGTAGCCTGTTTGTTTTATAAGGGAACGCGCGTTTGTTAAAATCTAAAAGAGAGTTTCTTTGAAAAAAAAAAATTGCCTCATAACGCGTTTTGGCGTTGGAGGCTCAAAACAAACGGCCCCTAATGGTTGAGAGTGAAATTGAGTTAAATTGGGAATGGGCAATTGTCTTGCCCTATTGCACTGCACGGCCACGAATGTTCTGTTCTTGGGCCGTTGTATTTTCCATATTCTAATATAGCAGACCGGAAATTGGTGACCACATTTTTGGGGCTTTCCCACTTTTGGTTTGAAATTTATTTAGGTAATCTTTGGAACGGATAAAACTAAAAATTGATCTATTTTATAAATTTGTTCAGATAAAAATGGAAATTGATTTAGTTTGATTTGATTTATAGATCAAATCTTATGTTTGAAAATTTTAAAAATAAAAATTATTTGATTTAATAAATCCTATGATATTTGATTGTTTAGTTTTGAAATCCTTTCAAGTTTGATAGGATCTAGTTGAAATTAATTTGACTTTAAGCTTAAATTCAAATTAAATTAAATTAATTCTCATTTTTAATCATTTCATACACTATCTAAAGAATTCCAAACATAATAATTGATTTCTAAATCAATTCTAATTCCATTTTATAAAATTATTCTAAAGATGAGATTTAACTAATGAATCAAATCAATTCAAATATAATCAAATTAATTTCCAATTTTAATAATTCCAAATACTATCTAAGAGTGTGTTTGAATATAGAATTTTTAAATTTAAGAGAATTTAGAATGTAGAAAAATTTAAATATTTTGGTTCAATTCCTTACATTTTATATTTTTTTTTGTTTAGATAAGATAATTATGTTACTTTATTTACAAAATAATATAATTATAATACCTTCTGTCTAAGCTGGCAGCAAGTGGTGAATGGTGAAAACGAGCGGCAGGCAGTGAACAACGAATGACGAGCACTGAACGACAAGTAGTGGATAACATACAATGAGCATCGAGTGGTGGTAGGTTTGGAGGAAGTAGGGAAGAGACAAGGGCTAAAGAAGGAAGATAATTTTAGAATCCTTATGAGGAAGTGGAAACTAAAATGAAATTTAGAAAACAACACATAAAAAAAAAAATTGTAATTTGAAATTTGTTTATATTAGTATGCAAACAAAGAATTTTATACCAAGTCAAATTGAAATTTTTTCAACAAATACACTACCCTCTTTTCTTAGATCTCCATCTTCTAAGAAGAGCCTTATTCATAGTTTTGTTTATTGCTCTCCCTATCTAAATTGATATGCAAGTAGAGTTCCTCGATTAGATGACTGTTAGCAAAGAGATGCAGGTAGAGGAGTTAGTCATAGTTATCGAGTCAGTTAGGCTTAGGGCCCGTTTGGTTAAGATTTTAGGAGAAATACCTCTTGAAAAGCATAAGTAGAAGCAAAAGCAGAAAATTATTTTACGTTTGGATATAATTATATAAATATTTTTTATCAAAATTAGAAGTTATTAAATTGTTTGGATGTGATAACTATAGAAGTACTTTATTTAATGAAATGATAATTAAAGATATGAGAGTGAGAAGAGAGTGGTTGTTTTTAAAAGTTTTAAGGATAAAATCATAATTAAGTAGGAAGAAAGTGGTTGCGAATTTTAAGGAGCAACATTCTCTCTTCTTCATGCTTCGCTTCTGAAAAAGGCCCCTTTACTTCTCAAAAGCGAAAAAGCGATTATTTTCTGCTTCTGCTTTTTTTTGGAAGCACAAATAAACAATATTAAAAATTTTATAAGTATTTTTTTAAAAAAAATTTTGAAAAAAAGTACTTCTTTTTATACTAAAAACACAAACAAACGCACTCCTAATTTGTATAAGATATGCCAGGCTGGATTCTGTTAGGAACTGTTGAGGAATTGTTATGTGATCAAATCTATCGCCCTTGCGTCATGCAATCTATAAATACCAAAACTCCGTCATTCATTCAATATAATCACAAAAGTTTCTGTGATTCTCTCAAGTGTATAAAAACGAAATCTCCAAGTGTAACTTTAAAAAATCAACTTAATATGACACAAAATAAAATTAGCTATGTTAATTTGAATGAAAATGAACTAATTATTTCTTATTTGTGGTGTTTGGTTTGAAAATAACTCAAAAAATTGTTTTAATATTTGTTTCGTACGAAACTATTAAAAGTATGGCAAAATGGACCTTTTGGTCCCTTAACTTATTTTCATATTTTGTTTTGATTCATTAACTAATTTTTTGTTCATTTTGGTCCTCCGAATTACTAATTTTTTATTCATTTTGGTCCCCTAAAAAATTTTCTATTCATTTTTATCCCCTCTCTTTACCATTAATAGCACTAAAATAAACAGAAAATTAGTTAACAACAAAGAGTTAGGTGAGTTAAAGAATCAAAACAAATAAAATATTAGTTAGTTGAGGGACCAAAAGATGTATTTTGCCTAAAAATATTGATTATAAATAAGTAAATACATAAATATCTATAACTAAAATAAATAAAATTATTTTGATCAAATAAAATAAATAAACAAATTTAATTAATTTTTAACTTGTTAGAATGATTAAAATTCATAATCTAAACTTTTTATTTTAAAAATAAATACAAATACCTATTATTAAAACAAAAAGAATATTTTTACCAAATAAAATATCAACAAATAAAATAAATAGTTAATTAAATATATTTTCAAATTGTTAAAATTGTTAAAATATTCATCATGTTAAAATAATTAAAAATTATTAATATTGAGTTGGTGTGGATATTGCTAGTAGTTCTTGTATTGCAAAAAAGATAAGAAACCTTAGCTATAATCCCAAAGGAAAATCGAAAGCCAAATTCGTTTGGAACAAATGATATGATTAACAATACAGAATTCGTGAGAAGAAGAAAGTCGATAAAGATAAAAAAAAAAAATCAAAGAGAAGTAAAGGTGAAGATGATGAATGCCTGTATTAGGATAAATTTGAAACAACGGGAAAAAAAAAAAAGAATAAAGAATAAAGAACATTAATAACTGAAAATATTAGAAAAGGCAGTATATTTTCTTTGTTTCTCCAAAACTAGAAGTCATCAAAGAGGATATTGAAACCTAGTTAGAGGTCATATTTTAAATATAAACAAAATATCTAGAATAAGAAAAAGAGGTAAAAAGGAAAAAATAAACATGTAAAACAAATATATATAAGAGAGTTTAATTGGTATGCACTGCTGTCAACCAATAGAAATAGGGAAAAGTGATAAATTATGATGGATCTTTTATTACAATGGGTAGTTATTTATGTGAGTTGGTACTTTTTACTATTTCTATTGGTTGATAGTATAAAATTGTTTTACACTATCAATATATTTAAATTAAATTCAAGAAGAATATTAGGAACATCGAAAATAAAAGAACAAAAATATCAAACCGCTTTAAATATGAAACCACTATTGAAATCTACATTTGAAACAACAATACACAACAAAGATAAGAGTCACTTTAAATAAATAAATAAGGAAACTATGAAAAACGAAAAAATTAAAGAAAACATAGTAAAGAAGAACAACGATGAAAATGAATTCAATAAGATATACAAATGACACACAAAATAAATATCAAATATTTTAGGATCAAATGAAAATGAAATTTAATCAATAAATGATCATAAAATGAAAAAAATAACGGAAAATACAAAGTTGTTGGAAAGTAGAAGAGTGGGAACAAAGAGGCAAAGATGAGCAATAAGGAAAGAATCATGTATGTAAAGTGTAATGATTAAAACAAAATAAACGAAATAGAGAAGAGGAATCACTATTATCAAAATTGTGATGCAAGAAAAATGAAAATGAGACCAAACATGAGGTTGAAATGCAAGAACAATATGAGATTAAAAATGAATGAGAAAATATAAGGGTATAGGAAAGGCAAAATCAAAGATTT
The DNA here is from genome assembly GCA_031439585.1 of Pterocarpus macrocarpus. Classification (NCBI taxonomy): domain Eukaryota; kingdom Viridiplantae; phylum Streptophyta; class Magnoliopsida; order Fabales; family Fabaceae; genus Pterocarpus; species Pterocarpus macrocarpus. The sequence continues at coordinate 45,583,035 of CM062516.1, forward strand.
TATTAAAAAAAGAATAATCTTTTTCAAACTCAGATCTTCCGGGTGTTAAAGCAGTCATTGAATATACCGAAAAATCAAAAACATAATAAAGAGTCATCAGCATTTTATATATATATAAAAAGACAAATACTATACGATTGCTGAGGGTGGTTAAAAATTAAAAGTAGTAAGAGATACGTTAATGAGGAGAATGATCGGTCCTCCGAAATATAAATGATTTTAAATTTAAAAAATAAAGATATTTTAAATATGATTTTATTCTACGAAAAATAGTAAGTGGAAAATAAATATTGGAGAATCTGTTACATGGAAGGACAACACATGGGAGAAGGTTTGCAAAGAATGGGCTCTTATTTGTATACTTTTTATATATATTATTGTCTAGGGCATTTATGACCCGACCTAATCCGATAATCCATCTCGATTTAAAATTTATTAGGTTAGATTTGAATTTTAAAATTTTGACTCAATGTATTTTTCGATCGAATTCAAGTTATATTTTATATTGGCCCAATCCGACATAAAGTTATATAATTCTTTAGAAATTATACTTTTTAATAAAATTAATAACAAATTATGAGACTTTTATATTTCAATTAATATTTTACATAATATAATTTTATTTTTATATTGAATAATTTGTTTTGAAATATGTATCATAAAATATCTCTTAAATTTTTTTTTCTAACTTCTAAAATTCTATAACTTTATTATACATAATGTTCAAACTTGTATATTTTTTTCTAGATGTTGAGTTAATCAAATTTGACTTGGTTATTTTTCAAGTTATTATTGAGTTAAATCTAGCTAATCCGATCAAAAATTGGGTCAGTTCAAGTCTAAGTTTAGCCTGGTTCAATTTTTCCCTTAAACGCCTCTAATTATACGTTATGGATTGATATTTGATTTTTTTAAGATTTGTCAGATACCCCATTTCTCGATACCCCATTTCTCTATTCTTCAAATTCATTCATTTTTATCTTGTAAAGGATGTATTAACTTAGATTGTATAATGAATTATATCTATGATATATTTTGTTGGATAAAGCCTCATTTATACCGCTCATATTTTACAGTGATTTTGATTTAGTCCCAAATTTTTTTATTCTATTTACATTTTTAATATTTTTAAAATATTTTAATCTTACTATTTTGACATTCAAATTGTAAATGAAAAAAATTGTTATGATGGTCAGGTTATAATATTAGTGATGATGTATTCATTACTTATCTGAATAAAATAATATTATTTATCATATTTTTTCCCATATTTTTGTAGAATATGAAAGTTTTTCTTTTTAATTTAAACTCCTATTAATGCTCAATTAATCTTTTTTCTACTAAAATCTATATCCAATGCTTTTCTTTAAAGAATTGAAAGCAAACAATCTCTATTGGTGATATTTAAATATCACTAATATCATAATTTAACCTTAATATCAACTTTTTTTCATTTATAATTTGAATGTTATCTATTGAAAGTGCAAAATTAAAACATCTTGAAAATATTAGGGATATAAATAGAATAACAAAAAATTTTGGGGCTACGTTAAAATTACTATAAAATATAAAAGATATAAATGGAGTTTTACTCTATTTTGTTAATACGAGTGTATGTACACTCTTAATTTTTAAATTTTAAATACAAACTTACTTGAAAAGAACTTTATCGTTAAAATCGAATTATATTAGTGGCATGATGTGAAGTACTTTATGGTATGAATTGCTGAGTCAACAAGTTTACATGCCGCTAAAGTTTAGGTGTATTTTGGCTTGGCCCTCCCATGCCTATCTGCAAGTTAGGCTAATTAAGCAAAACACGTTTATGGGACGTGATTATGAGGCCGTGATCACCGGAAAGAAAGAACGCGTTCTGCTCCTTTCTGGATAAAAGGTCAATTATCATGCATGTCCCTGGCCTCGCAGCATGCATCTCTGTTAAATTTGAGAGGGAAATAAACCTTGCTAAGCGCCATGAGAAGCCATCATCATGCACAATATTCAATTGCCTCCCTTTTAAATCCTTTTATCCAGTCTCGCCTTCCAATCAGGAGTGATGGTTGGCGCATAACTTAATAGCATAATATTATATTCTGTACATTATACTTTTTCAACAGATAAGATGAGAACTTTATATTGTCCTGTCAATAATGTTACATATTTGTAAAAGAATTCCTTTAAAAAGTGTATCTACGGAATGAATTTTGATTGTATAAAAAAGAACAATGATTTAAAAGTTTATACACATTGTCTGTTAATAACGTAAGCATTAGTTTATACACTAAACTAATGACTAACTAAACAAATTATATCAACACTTAATTAATTAAAATAATTTGACATTTATTCTTTCTTAAAAGTAAGGTTTTAGACTCAAAATCGTGAATAAATAAAAAACTAAAATTGCGAATTAAACAAATTATAAAATGTACTTCAGTGGTTAACTATAACTATTTTTAAAAAAAAAAAAAATTTCACAAGCATCCTCTATTTGAGATAATCATGTTTTAGACACGGGCATACTAAATATAAACTTCTCTTTTAACTGAGATTTAAAATATGATTTATTATGTCGTGGAGAACTAATATTTTCTATTAAACCCAATGTATATTAGTGTTAACTGTGACTTAATATAAATGAATGTTACTATATAGGATGCGTTTAGGTAAGTTTTTTTCACAAAAAAAATTAATTTTTTCATTAGAAAAATTTACTTTTGGCATATTGGGATAAATTTTTAAAAATAATTAAAATCTAAAAGAAATTTATTTTCATCTTTTTAATAGAAACCAAAAAGAATAACTTTTCAAAAAATTTATTTTCAATCTTTTTAATTATATAAAAAAATTTAATTTTAGAATCATTTTTTTTTTCAAAAATTAAAACAAACACACCCATAAATTCGAGATCCTTGTTCATGAGAGTTTTGTGGGCGAAATGGAGGTGATACTTTTTTCCTCTATGGAGGAAGAGTGGATTTATTCTACATCATATGAAAATCTTTAATTTTTTTTAAAAAATATATGTGTGTGTGAAAGAGAGAGAAAAAAAATTAAAGATTGAGATGATATTATTAAAAAAAAAATTTACTCGATCGAGAATATAAGAAATTTTTGTGAAATGGTGCCAAACACTTGATAAAGATATAACACTGAACAAATAAGGACCTACACCCAACAAAACACGCTTTATAAAAAATAAAAAGCATTGTTCCCTTCGAAAAAAATAAAAAAAATGAAAATCATTATTCCTATTAAAGCCTTAAATTAATCCACAAACTTGTTAGAATTTTAATTATGTGCCAAAAAAATTGGGGAGCGGAACTGGGTGGTGATGAGCTGGCATCTGATCATAGAATAATGAAAATTCCAGGTGGTCTACAGCTGTATTGCGTGATGCCCTTGCAAAATTACATTACAATTTTTGTGTGCCTCAGTCACAATCACATGTGCGCGCCGCTAATGTTCTCGCTAGTTGTTGTTGCGTCTTTGAATTGAAACCCCATGCCATGCCATGCCAGCACAACACTGTACTTGCACCAAGTGGAGCCACAAACCAGAAGAGAAAAATCCATTAGAAGAAGAAATTCTAATAATTTCCAAATACCCTTTTAGCCCTTTCCAACGGTCACTGAGATCACCACTGTAAGAATCTAGTACTCTGATAACTTACCACCTTTTACTAAGGTCACTCGTGCGGTTTCCCTTCGAATAAGGAAGGTTGTGACCGTAATTTGACACCACCAATCAACAGAAAACAGCAACAACAAAAGAACTTAAGAACTAAGAAGAGAAGAGCCTCAAAATCATTCAGTTTTGCTTGTTGCTTAAGCTGTGTGTGTGTGTGTGTGTGTGTTATTGTTGGTGGGGTTCACTGCATTGAATGTTTAGAAGCGAGTCATGGGCGAGTCAAGTGACTCAGTCTCCATTGACATTGATTTGATACCTTTAGGAGGAAAGGTAATGAAATATAATGGCACTTTAGCTTGTGTTTTGTAGTAGTATAATGGAGTTGAATTTGAATCAGAGTCATAATCATATATATATATATATATATATATATATACTTAACATAGCTTATGATTTGGTTTTCTGAGTTTTGCAGGAATGCACAGTGAAAACAAGTAAAGGTTCTGTGTCTGTGCTTGTTTGTGGGGATCAAGAAAAGCCAGCTCTAATAACCTACCCAGATGTGGCTCTCAATTGTATGGTTCTTATGTTGCTTTTGCAATTTATGTATTTCAGTGTGAATATTCTCAAATTGTTCATTTTATAAACTTCAGGGAAAATGCTCGATCTCTTATTGTGTTTGTGTTCTTTTTATTGGAAATGTTTAGGATTAGAAGCAAAGCAGGATTTGGTTTTTGAGAACTGACTTGAGAATGTGATTGAGAATTATGGTCTTTGCAATTTTTGCAGATGTGTCTTGTTTCCAGGGTCTGTTATTCTGCCCAGATGCTGCTTCTTTGCTGCTTCATAACTTCTGCATTTATCACATTGATGCCCCTGGGCATGAGGTCGGTATCAGCATTCTTTCTTCCTAGTAGTAGCAGTAGTAGTAATGGTCCCCTTCTTTCCAATTTCCGAGTCATTACTGCTGTAACATATTAACGCCCTTCAATTTATCAAGTCATCAGAGTAGCTACTAGCAATGAAGATCTTTAATTCAATACAGGTCAAATCCATATTTTACATTGGAGAGGGCTACGAGTGAGTGGCTTTCTAAAGTTCACCTCATTAAGAGGATTCAACTGAAGTGGTGGACATGTCAATAGGCCTGTTTATGTTCCTTTTCACTCTAAAGAGTGAACATTATTGAACGTTAAGGAATCTTCACTTCTATGAAATATTTATGATTAAGCTGTTATTAGATAGCTTGGAATTGACTTGCATTCCTCACATAATGAAAACAAGTCATGTACATGTACACTCTCCTCTCATAGAGTCTAACAGACTCTCTTTCTCATTTGTTTAAGAGTTATTGCAGTTGGAAGCTGATGTGATTTCCTTAGATGAGCCATTGCTTGGCGTGGATGACCTTGCTGACCAGGTTGCAGAAGTTCTTGATTTCTTTGGGTATGTAGAGCATCAGTTCTTCGCCTTTTTTTCAACATAAAGGTTTAGTTTCTGGCAGTGGATCATTAGAACATATTCTCCTCTTGTTTTCACTGCAAGAATATTACAGCTATTGATGATGTCATGCACTAACAAGTAAATTCATAATTTGTGCATTGCTGATTAAATTAAATTGATACTATATACATGATACACGTATAGTATCTCAATATAGAGGAACTTGAGTATTTGTCCGTTGAATTCATTCTTATCAGTTATGATGAAACGAGCCTCTGATATTCTTACTTGGGTTAGGATTTTAACCATTGTCCAACAATTTCTTAAATCAGGCTAAGAGAGGTTCTGTGCTTGGGAGTAACTGCCGGTGCTTACATCCTGACACTATTTGCTGTAAGTTGGCAAATGAGTTATGATTTTATCTATTATAAAAATCTAGTATAGTAAACCATCATGCTTTATCTCATTTTGCAGATGAAATACAAAGAACGAGTGCTTGGATTGATTCTTGTTTCACCTATCTGTAAAGCACCTTCATGGACTGAATGGCTTTACAACAAGGTTCTAATCTCTGTCAGCATGGCTTTCATCATATGTTATGAATTTAGTATCTGCAAATAAATTAAGGAATTTAGTAACCTGCTTACTGACAAGGATGCCAACCTATATAATATACAGCAAAGCAATTTGAAAACTGTAGTATACTTGTGTCTGCTATAACAATAGAAGTCCACATTAGTATCATAGGTTATCAATCCCGCAGGCACCTCAAAAGATGTAAAACAAAGAGAAGAAGGAGAAGAACATTCATTATCCCTGTAACTAGAAGGCCTACTTCCTAAGGTTTTCTATATCCATTCATGCAGGTCTTAATGAATTTATTATACTTCTATGGCATGTGCGGTTTATTGAAGGAGTGCCTTCTGCAGCGTTACTTCAGCAAGGTATTCCACCCATTTCTTTATCCCCTTGTTCTGAAAGTTGAATCGTTTCTATATGTGACATTACTGCTCTACATTTCTTATAGGAACTTAGGTGCAGTGTTCAGGGAGCAGAATCAGAAATAATACTAACTTGCCGAAGGGTATGGAAATAACAACTTTATATACTTTTTGCCTTGAGTACATACATAGGTACCTGGGAATCAGGATAGTTTTATATTTGTACTATTCTGACATGTGGATCCTCTTTTCTGATCTATAATTACAGCTTCTGGATGAAAGGCAAAGCTTGAATGTTATGCGTTTTCTTCAAGCAATTAATGTGTAAGTCAAGATGATTTTGATAAACATACGATGTTTTTCCTTTGCTTTTTCATGGTCCTTCCAACCTGATGTCTTTATTCCGTCTCCGTTGTTCTATACAACTAAGTAATTCCTGATACTATTGATAGTACCATAAATATTTTTGAGATGTTTCAAGGGTAACTTTTACATGCTGTGCTTGTGAATCTCTGAAATTCAAGCAAGTTGTCTCAAAATCCTTTTCTACATGGTAACACATTTGATTTTGTGGGTGAACCAAATTCTAGCTTGTGGCTGACTTCTTGAATTTTGGGTGGACTAACGTAGCATGTGAAACAATAAAAGATAACAAAAGATTGCCTGATTCTTACGGGGTTGTTGTCCTATGATATTTTCCGCATATGATAACTTCAATAAAAACCTTAGCAAATTATGAAATTGTTTCCATGACTTGCAGAAGGCACGACCTTACTGAGGGTCTGAAGAACTTGCAATGTAAGACACTTATATTTGCAGGTGAAAGTAGTCCTTTCCATGCTGAATCTGTCTACATGAGTACAAAAATGGAGAAGAAAATATGTGCACTTGTTGAGGTGGGTAATCCATTCATTATATCAAACACTCAACAGCTTATGCAAATCTAGTTGAGAAAGACAAACAGAACTAACATGAAAATGTTACAATGCTGCTTGCTTGCTCAGGTTCAGGCTTGTGGCTCACTAGTAACAGAAGAGCACCCAAATTCCATGATAATTCCAATTGAGTGCTTCTTAATGGGTTTTGGCTTCCGCAGACAACCACATTTTGCTTCATCATCAAGCAATGGCTCAAATCCAGCCAGCCCCTCTAGTCATTCATGTATAGCACCAGAACTCCTCTCCCCGGAGAGTTTAGGAGTTAAGCTCAAGCCCATCAGAACCCGGGTTGATGTCGAAATCTAACTTATCTTTGCTCAAAGCTTGACAACTCTAATGCTGCAGTGGAGTAAGCTCTTAGCATTGCACATAATATATAGCTATTGTTGAATGTACAACATTGCTAGTTTAGGACATATTCTTTGATTGTGTTGGTGGACTAATGATCTTGTTTGCAAAATTGATGTTTTTCCTGTCAGTGTTAAAAAAGTAGGTGGTAGGTTATAGTAGACAATAGGATTATTCTTTTCAAGAAGGTGGCTTTTAAGATAGATCTCTCAGCAAAGTCTACTTCTAGAACTATCTGCACCTTTCTGCTTTCAGATGTTTAAGACTCTCAAAGTGATTAAGTGATAAGCACTATTTGTTGCTGATTTTTGAAGTGAATTTATTGTTAACTTTGTCATTGTGTGTGTCGCTCTCTTTTTCTTTCTTTTCTGGTCCATACTATGGCATTCTTTCCCATTAGGAGATTGATGATGATTTTGTCTACACAACTCTTGGGTTGTCGCATCATCCTCAAAAATATGACAGTTGAGAGAATGGATCTGTGGGTAGAGATTGCAAAATGGTCCAACCCGTCCGGTCAACATACTATTAGCACTCTCGTTTATTATGTACAATTAGTGTCCATTTGATTATATTTCTAGGAGGCTTAAAAGACATTTTATTGGAATGAGAATAAAAATACACAGTAATTATTTACTGTATTTGAGGTTTTTTAAGAGAAGTATCTTAAATTATTATTTTCACATCAATAATCAAAAATAATTTTGCTTTATCCTATTCAAACAAAAATTATTTTCCTAAACTTATTTTTGAACAAAAATAATTAAACCAAGCACACCCTCAACAGTGTTAAAAGAATGGCGTTGAGAAAAATCTTGTGGAAGGAAGCTTTGAAGAAAAATGCTTCGGAAATGGTGCTTTAGCGTTTGAAACTCAAACCAAACAGGCTATAAATTGTTGGAAAAAAGAGAACAAACTTGCAGAGCTGCAGGCTGCTTTTTATTTTATGTTGTGGGGAGTGTACCCTAGGAATAGAACACGATCCCTTTTGATATCAAGCGCAGCTTCACTAAGCTAAGGGTGGTGCCATCTGTGCTGCACCCATTTGCGCGCTGTTGGCTGCTTTTGTAGCACACAAAGCTTGTGGACCTGTTCTAAGTAGCTTGTAATGGTTGACAAAAATAAAAATAAAAGAGTCAGCCTGTTTTAATTTTCATGAGTTGTATGTGAAGAATGCTATGGTGCATCTTGTCAAGTGAAATGTACCACACACCTTCAATTGACCACACTTTGAAAGTGGCTAAATATATCCAAAGTGGGGCTGAATGCATTTAGTCAATTTCATCAAAGTTCGGTTAAATGCACAATCATTTAGCCACAGTTAGAAAGTGTAGTCAAATGAAGGTGCATGACGTACCTTAGTTGACAACAGTGCATTTAAGATAGCCCGTTATACATTGACCAAAGCACGGCTAAAAATAGAAAACTTTCACATGAGTTTTGTATCTTGCGTGAGCATGGATTTAGTTTTGACATAAGACGTGAGAGTACACATCATCTTAAATGTATTTTAGTGTATTTTGATAAATTTGTATGTACTTTTATTATTTTTGATAAATTAGTTTAGACTTTTTTTAATATATTTTGATGAAATTAAATTTTTATATTTCGATGAATTTAAGTTTTAAAAAATAATAAAAAATAAATCCATTTAAACGAATTTAAATTATTTTTAATTGGATTTAATTGATATTTTAAACCAAATTAATTAAATGTCATTTTAAAAAATTAATGAAATTAAATAAATTGATTTTTTTCTCTCGAAACTAATCCAATCCAAATATCGAACACCCTTATTATTGCAATCAACTAAATCTAAAGAACAAATCATGAACACCCGAGACCTAGCTTAATTGGTTAGCCTCTACCTCTAATATAGGGTGCATTCAAGGGGCACGACTTCGAGCTGCAGGGACAGAGCCCCGTTCCTCCCCCAACCCAAAATATCCCCCTCCCCTGACCAAAAAAACAAAAGAACGAACCATGACAGCTTGGAATAGCAAGATATTTAGCATAACGATTTACCTCCATGAAGCATTAGCACAAGGGAAGAGACACCCCCAAAATAAACTGTCTAAAACTGAAGGTGCATATCTATCAATATCATCAATTCAATCTAATGTACATAGTATATGATTTAAGAAGGGCGATATCCTGAGCCATAAAAAGTATGGTGAGTTGTTGACGCACAACCAGAATCAAGATATGTTCTTGGTTGGCATACCTTGGTGAACCCAGGAAGGTAGCTTCATCCTGGTTCGAGGCACCCGCTGCCACCTACAAGGGTAATGCTCATTTGCTTGAATGCAAAAGACTGATGTTATATTGTTACATATCTAGAACATAAATACTTTTTATTGTCAAAATTTTTATCAGAATAATATGACATTATTATTAACCTTTGAATTGATGAATGATTTTTACTTTTTTCACCCATCCAACCACCCCTTGATTGTTAGTAAATTCTGGCATCAATTCTGACTAATAATTTTGATTAGAGTAATGTTAAGTAGCCCGAATTATTTGCCAGCAAAGATCTTATCACCCCTTTCTCTTTGTGCTCCCAACACTGTTAAATTAACATATTCAAAATATAGCCCTGTTTGAAAAAAATTTTGAAAAAAAAGAAAGAAAAGAAAAACTCCTAACTAATACACTTTCAATGATTTTGTTGAGAAGTGGAAACTGGATAATACTATTGTAACAAGCCCTAATTAAATACATGAGTTTATGCTTTATAGAGAGGGTTTGTACTTCCTCCTACTCGAGATAGAAGAAGCAAAAAACTAGAGAATTTTACAATAGCAATAGAGACCGGTAAACATTCAAATTAGTCCACCAATAATTGTTAACATCAATTCAGCCTTCCAATATATTTGACCATCAATTTGGTTCTTAAATTAATTATTGTTTAATATTATGAAAGACAGAGTAATATAAAAAAAAATTAATTTTAATATATTGCTCTACTATCATCAACCAATGTATTATCGTAAAAATCTTTCATTTTTATAATCACTACATCAAAAATCATGTATATCTAAATAATTGGTTCACAGTCTATATACAATGCTAATATATCAAAATTAATCTCTGTAGGAAATATTTGAAAGACTAACTTATATCACATATATGCTTGAAGGCATAATTTCAACAGCAAGTAACAACAATAAAATACGCAGTAACAAAACAGAGAGAGAGAGAGGGGAAAAAAAAAAGGTACCAAACCCTAAGTCCAATTGACTTTTCGAACAATCCCTATTCTATTCTCATTCACTATATGGGAACATATCTTTTGAAAACCTGCTTCCCGGCGACGGCGGCGGCCGCCGCGATCCCGCCGAAAACACCCGCAATCGCAGCGGATCTCGGCCCCGCCGCCGCCCTGTACAGCGCTCCGGTGGCGAGCCCGGCGGCGGCGCTGTTGACCATGTCGTCCCTCCCCGTGACGTACTGCATCATACTCTCCATCCCGGAGAAGATCAATCCCAAGGCGCCGAGCGAGTTCCCGAGCCTTCGCCCTCCCTGTCCCGCCGAGTTGAGGACCCGGTTAACTCGGATCTTGAGCGAGTCGCCCGACTCTGCGGCCCTCAGGCCCTCCACGGTGCCCCTGGCGCCGCCAGCGACGGCGCCGGCGAGGTATGCGGTGCCGGTGTAGTAGGTGAGGTTCTCGCTCCAGGAACGGTGGCTTCTTGCGGCGTCCTCAGGGAAGAGGTGCTCCGGCGCGGTGGGGAGGTTGTAAAGCTTCTGGATGGGGACGTTGAGGTCCTGGTAAGGGTGGTAGAAGCGCGTGTTCTGCTGCTTCTGGTCGTTGTTGTTCGTGTTGCTCGAAGTTGAATCGGCCATGGCAGGGTTTCGGGAATTTGAATTTTTGAAGAGTTAGGGTTTTGATTTGGGGGAATTGCAGAGAAAGCTGCGATTGTGGAGAGAGAGAGACAGAGAGAGAGAGTGTTGTGTTGAGTTGAGCTGTGCGAGGAGATTTTCGAGGAGGGCTTAGCGTAGGGTTTAAGGGGGATCGATCGAGGGGTTTTGGCTTGGCTAATAAGGCTTTTTTTTTTTTTTTTTTTTTTTTTTCATGTGCTTGGCTAATAAACTAAGAATTCAATTTAAATACATTGAAAATATAAAATAATTTTATATTATCATTTAATAGAAATAATAAAAAATATTAATTTATATAAATAATTATTTATTATAATAAGAAATTTACCATAATTTTTTATTTTTTTTTATTTTTATTGATTAATAATGTAAAATTATTTTACATTATCAATATATACCAATTAAATTTTATTATTATTACTATTTTGCTAAATATATTTTATTAAATTATAAGTTTAATTAGTATACACTGACAGTGTAAAATTGCTTTACACTATTAATTAATAGAAATAAAAAAAAATAAAAAATTATGATGGGTCTCTCATTATAATAGGTAATTATTTATGTGAGTAGATACTTTTCACTATTTTTATTAGCTAATAGTGTAAAATTATTTTATAATGTTAATATATTTAAATTAAATTTTTTAAATTAATAAATATAAAATTTAAATATTTTTATTGATGTAATAATATATAATTAAATATTTATATAAAATTATATATAAAAATTAAATTTAAAAAAAATTAACTTTTGAAGGGAAGGAAAATATTGATTACCCAAGCATATGGAAAGAGTTCACTTCCTTTCTGTTTGTAGGCAGAAGCAAAGTAAGAAATAATACGTGTAAATAAAAGCTCAAATGATCAATTCCAATTATTATTCTCCTTTTTATATTAGGAGGGGAAGGTAATTACCTTATGATCATTAATTAATTATATATGATTGTTTGTATAATTTTTAAGATAATTATTATAAAAATTAATTATTTTTTACTTACATAAATAAATTTACAACTAAATTTAATTTATTTTAAAATTAAAATAGACAAATAATACATGATTGAATAATAATATCACAAAGTCAGAATAATCCGATGGTTGTTGAAATATAGTAGTAAAGTGTCATCACGGGTTAGTTTATCTAATTGATTTTCTATTCATATATCATTATAACTTAAGTTTAATTCATAGATTCAATTAGCGAATGATCTATAAATACTTCTTTAAGTATGAAATAACCTAAAGACATGGCATTTCTCTTAATCAAAACTTTTTAAACAAAAAACAATAGTAATAAGGTCTACTTAATCAGTCAAAGTCATAATTATACTATACCATTTTAACACTTACTTCCTGCGAAACACATAAGGTTGTTTAGTAATTTTTTATTAGACTAGGATATTTATAACAAACAAATGAACTTGGAGCACGAAAGAGAAAGAAGCGAGAGAGCAAGAGCTCAGAGAAAGTAAAAGGTTTCTATGGAAACTGAAAATGACAAAAATGAGTATTAACTTTCAAAATGAGATTACAAGGCATAAGTGTGGTTTATATACAAGTTACTGGTAAAGAGAGTAACAACTAATTCTAACAACCTAACTAATCACCAAATTAACTTGCTAACTAACTTATAACTAATCTAACTACTGATAACTAGCACACTTGAGAAGTTCTTTACGTGATTGAAGAGCTGGAACCTTCTCTGTCTTGATATTTGGCCCTTGAGCTTTCTGCTGCTGCTGCTGTATCTTTGGGGCTAGGCCAATCTCGTGTGACACCCGTGTGATGCACAGGAAGGTACACAATTTAAAGGTAAAAAAGTTTATATAACTAAAATGTTGGATCAATTTAAATATATAACCATTATTTGTAATTGTTCTATATAATATAATTATGATCATATAAAGTAGGCAAATTTGATAAATAATTTTTTTTCATAAATCATAAAATTATATGAATCTTAAAATTAAATTTTCTAGCATTAGTTTATGAAAAATATTGTGTTCAATGAAAATTTTAATGAGGAAACTATCTTATAATAAAAGTAGGTTCATTGAGACACAATTGATGAGTTTAATCTGCAATAATTTGAAAAAATAAATCTATTAAAAATAGTTTATATCATGAGTAGATTAGAAAAATTAATTAATAAAAATTTAAATTATTAATTAAAAAATTGAATTGATACAACTTTAGAGTGTGATATAAGCTCTAGAGTTTAAATAATTACAATGTATATTAATCATTGTCAATGTGATTTGTATGTTTTTAACACTCTTGTAATATATATTTAGTATTATCTCAAAGTGCAATTTTTATGTTTGTATCATATATGCAATATATGTATAATATCACCTATTTGAAGTATCAATATCAGTTAGAAAAATCAATCTATGACTATTTTTTTGTGCCATTAAAATTTCTTAGATTCTTTAAGGATCTTATAAAATTTTAATTTATGAATAAGTTTTAAACAACTTATAAAATTCTTTATCCTTAATTTTTGAGCTACTGAATCTATTACATTTTTATTAATAAAAAATAAATAATATTGCATATTAAAATTTTAAATATCTGGTCATATAGATTATAGATATAAATACATAATATAGATCTACAATTGAAGTGCCGTAAGATTAAAAAAATTAATTAATAATAGTTTTTTTTGTTGACTAAAAAAATTGAATTAATATAACCTATTTGAGGTATCAATATTAGTTAAAAAATTAATCTATGGTTATTTTTTTGCGTCATTAAAATTCCTTCAGTTATTTAAGGTTGTTATAAAATTTCAATTTATGAGTAAATTTTAAAGATCTAATCAAATTTTCCTATGCATTTGGAGCCATTAAATCTATGGCATTTTTTATAAATAAAAAAGTTAATAATATTACATATTAAACTTTCAAATATCTAATCTTATAGACAGTAATATAGGATATAGATCTACAATTTGAATATTGTAAAGTTAGAACAATTAATTAATAGTAATTTAAATTGCTAATTAAAAATTGAATTAATATAACTTTAGAGTCTATTATAAGCTTCAAAGTTCAAATATTTAATTTGAAGTTTGTTATTAAATGTCAATAATTATGATATATATTAATAATTATCTATGCAATTATATATGTTTGTATCATATGTGTTTAGTATCACCTTAAAGTGCAATTTTTATGTTTTCGTCATCTGTTCAATACATGTTTAATATTACTTATTTGATTGATCAATATTAGTTAGAAAACTAATTTGTAGCTCTTTTTTTGGTGTTATTAAAATTTCTTAAGTTATTTAAGAATTTTATAAAATTTCAAGTTATCCATAAATTTTAAGTACTTATAAAATTCTATTTTATGAGCCATTAAATATATTATATTTTTAATTAATACAAAATTCAATAATATTATATATTAAAACTTTAAACATCTAACTTATCGTCATAAAATATAAATCTACAATTGGATGTTGTAAGAATTAAAAAAATTAATTAATAATAATTTCAATTATTTATAATTTATTCTCAAAGTTAAGAAATGTTTTATTGTGGCAAAAAATGTACAAGTACATATAATTTATTAATTTAAGTTTAATATAAATTTATAGTAACTATAAGGTAAGCATAATGAACATTGTGGTATCATCTATGTAATGTATATATTTGTTATGACCCATTTGAGATATCAACATTTGTGGCAAAATTATTTTATACTAAATTTCTTTTGTCATGTTAGTATCATTGTTTTAAGTAATATTTTAATAAAAATTTGTTGAATAATACTTTCTATTATTTTTTTAGGCATTAAATTATGGTATTAAAAATTATTTAATGTTAAAAATAACTGAAAATATTAACTATAATTATACTTATATACATATTTTAAAGAAGAATTAACTTTCAATTATGATATGCATTAAAAAAGAAAATAAAAATAAATAAATTTTGATTGCGTGGTATGGGTGGAGAAACTTTTAAAGCGAAATAAATTTTGAAAAAAGCAAAGCTTCCCAATGAATACTCCACTCTCACTTATGACATGAATTAAAAAAGAAAAATAAAAAGCAAATAAATTTTGATTGGTTAATATGGGTTGTGAAATTTTTTGAGAGAAATCAAATTCATCATAACATGCCACCTTATCAATTCCACCATCTCCATAACCTTCTTTTAATATGATATATTAAATATATGATATATGATATGATATTATATATGATAGGGAAGAAATCTCCCTATGACTATAAACGAAAAAGGTTATACAAACAACCCCCCAAAAAAAAAAAACAAAGAAATGTTAGAGGAGCTTTAAACAATTTGCTTCCATTTTCCTTTATAAATTTTCTATTATTCCATGTCAATAGTTTAACGAGCATGGTTCTTGCCCAGTGTATTTTCTATGTGTTAAGAGAAAAGCTGAATAGTACGAGATAAAAACTATTGCGAATTAGATGACACCACATTTATCAACAGACCCCTTCACGATTTCTCAAAAAATGTCCCTATTTTTCATTAAACCTCAAATTTCATCAATTAAATTAATTCCTATTAACTCGTACTATAAATCTTTGTACTCTTCAAAGATCCTCAAATGCTAATTTCGGGACATAGTCATTATTTAAAACTTTTAGTTAAAGGATTAGAACAAATCAAAATGGAAAGGGAAAAAATATTGTGCTTCGTGAGAAGGAAGAACATTTAAGATGGGAATCGGATTATGAGAATATTGAATATTCCAAATCCATTTACGACTTTTCTCTAGAAGAGTATTCAATCACTGACTCAAAAGTTTGGCAAATACTACTAGTTCTCACACATGATTTATAGTCGTGTAACTTCATGGAATTTGAGCTTTTTAAAAAAAAAAAAAACAGAATATTCATTTATTCAATAGGTGAGAGATTAATCTCTTCGAATATGGTTAGGAATCTAAATAAAGAACCCTCTCAACTATATTTTTTCCATACATATAAATCTAGGAATTGAACTTAGTATCTCATGATTAAGAGATCCAAACCCGTTCTACTAGGACGAAGGCCTTGTTGGTCATAGAATTTGAGTTTAGTCATAAACAAATTAAAATATCACTTCATATAAAGAAACGTACAATATATACTTGAACGATGTATTGGTATGTGAACTCATTTTTCATTGACTTGAACAACAGAAACTCTTACATTAAGAAAATGACTTTTAATTTTAAGCCATGCATTTTTTACTCTTTTATCAAGTTGTATCACAAGAAGCATAAATTTAATTAATTCAAAAAATTATATACAGGATAAATATAATTATATTTACCTCCCCTGAAATATATTGATATTACATTTGACCCCTCTAGTTTTTAAGTTTACATTCAACTCCTTTAATTTATTTAAGAATATTACACTGACCTCTCTTAACTATATATTCTAATTTTTTTAAAAATTAAAAAATGTGTAATATAACTATTTATTGTAAGGGTTTAAAGGTATGGTTGTTGTGGTGGTTATTGTGGCTTGTGTGGGGAAGGAGAGATGGGTGGGTGGTAGTTGAGAATGGAAGGAATACTGGAATAGAGGAAGAAGACTATGTTTGTAGGGAAAAGAGATTGACACCCTTGAGGGTGGTGGAAGTGGCATCAATGGAAGTGTGGATGTAGAAGAAGGATAAATTAAGAATTTAAAAAAAATGTTAAAAAAGAGGAGTCAAATGTCAACTTAAAAACTAGAGGGAATGAACTGTAATATCAATAGACTTTAGGGGAGATAAATGTAATTTAATTCTTATATAAATTTTATATCACTTCAATTCAAACATTAGCTAAGTAAAACCGTATGACAAGAATACTGGCGACGTCGCTTGCACCTTAGTTCACAAGATACATCACACACCTTATCATCCAATGGCTAGGATACGATAGTGTATCGATACTCTCTCAATCTGTAGTACACCTTAAAATCCTCTTAATCTCTAACTCCCCACAGATCTGCTATCTTCAACCTCCTGGCCCCTGGCCTCCCTTTCATCACCGGCAGCCCCACCAGCTGACCTATCGCTACCACACACTGCATCGCCTCTGCCACTATCCTCAATGGTTCTACCACCAAAACTTCAACCACCACCACCACCACGAACCCACCTAAATTGCCCCAACTCCGTCTACTCATCCCCAAGGTCCTACAACACGGACTCATGGAATAAGCCCTTCCCGTCAATGTTGTCATCAAAGTTATGCCTGAATGCAGCCACAACGGCCACATCGTCCACCGCCTGCACGACAAGTCTTTTTGCTTCGTTTGCGGTGACACCTGCATTGCTATGGTGGAGCGCACAACCTTACTCACGGACATCTCTATGCCCCTTTCAAAAACCTTCCTCAACGAAAGATTTTTTAGGCTCAAGGATTAGAAAGGTACAAGGATTATATATCTTGATTCAGATGCTTTTCCTTCCTTTGTGGTTTTTTTAAGGAGGAGGGGACGTCTTTGGCGTCAATGGGGGTGTTATTGTTGAGGGATTCCACTTCTACAGCTACAGTAGCAATGGGTAAATCAGCTCCTATGAAACATGCGGTAGAGCAAGTGGTGGTTATCTCCGGTGTGCTAGTTGGGGTGGAAAAAGAAAGGAATCGAAGACAGGAGAAGTAGGAGGAAAGAAGAGGAAGAATGTGAGAATTCTAGAATGGATAACATATTTTTGGTGTATCTATAGACTATCTTATCTAAACCATCATATGACATGGTGTGTGGTGCACCCTATAAAGTAGAGTACGCCAAAACCTTCGCCAAGAATATGGTGCCAAATTCAAGTTCTCCAAGCCCATTGATGACGCAAATAGTGAAAACCCTATTTGGAATTTAAAATCCAAATGTATTAGTCAACTAATTTTAGCTTTCCTATTCACGCATGAGTGAACATTATTTGAAAGGAAAAGTCTAAAGTCCCCCCTTCAACTTTGCCTCTTGTGCACTTTAGTCCTTCAACTTTAAAAATGTCCAAAAAAAAACCTCAAACTCTTAAATTCGTGCAACTCACTATTAATTACTAACAAATGTTAAATTTTGGATGGAAATAGGCAGGTGAATGGCACATGACCAACTCATGTGCAAATCATGTGAGGGTAGTGTTGGAATATTAATTGATTCTGAACTATAAATCCTAAAAATCTCAAATTCCTTTCTTCTCAACCCAACCCCTCTTTCCTCGTAAAACACAATTTCCCCATAACCTATCCTATTCTCTAACCAATCATTTTTTCTCAACTACTATAGCAAGTGTTCAAAACCATCAACTACTGCAATTATCTGCATAATTGCTCTCCACATTTTGATTAATTAGTGGCCCTTGAGTTTACCTTTCTAATGTAAATAGTACCATAGCACATCAATAAAAAATAGTATCGAAGCATATAGGACCAATTGTTATGGCCTCATCAATTTGAGTTAGTATAGTGCTAAATTATGTTTTAATTAAGTTCAATCCTTAAATTGTTGACAATTCAATTTTCAAGAGGTTGTAACTTTTATTCTCCAAGAACATAAGCAAACCACGAGAGTACTAAAGACACAGACATTTTAAAATACTCACTTTTTTAAGTCGACTATTACATTGCCTAATTGGTCTGCATAAAGCTAGAAAGTGCAACATATGCATAAGATAGTATAAATCACTTTGTTAATTAACTTGACTATGTTATTACACTTTTTCACTTGACCATGTTATTTTCCTTGTGCAGATAAGCTTTTAATAGAATTTAAAACATATGACATTGTACAATTCACTGATAGTATAAATTTTAATATAAATAAAAAGAAATATTCAAGGAGTTAAATTTTAATCTAATGTCAAATTTTGTTCCCATTATTAACTAATTATATTTCTATAGAGCAACACAAAAAGTTACAAACAAAAAACTCAATTTAGATGGTACATAAGCTTACAGTAGGGGAGTTTGTCCTTCATGTAAGGCACTCTATAATAACTTGCAACATGCAAAACCAATGAATGCCCAAATCTAGGTTCAATGGCATTTTGCTGCAATAGCACTATGTTAAACCCTTTCTGAGATTCAAGTCCAATTTAGCATAACCACTCAACTAAACTCCAATCAAGCAATATTCAAGGATGGCTTTGTGCTCATAGCAGTGCCATAATGCACCACTCCTATTACTTTGCCATTAACATTTACCAAAGAAAGACAACATGATGGAATACAATACAAGTTAAAGAACTATTTCACTTGTAAAAAAAAGCATATTTAGTCAAGGAATGAAATATACAATACATGCTCACGTATAAGAAACCCGCATCTATTAAGGGCATCAATTGGGCAATAATTTAAGTCAAATGCACCAAGTTTCATACGCAGTATGTCACAGAACTTCACAAAAAAAGAAAAAGAAATATCCAAAAGATAAAAGTTGTTGCTACCCAACAAAAAGTAGTCAAAATTAATTCAAAAATGTAGTAGAAGCCCTAAACAAAAAGACTACTTATTATATCTATCGTGTTAGGCCACCTCTAAAAATCCTTAACTTTGCCCTCTGAACAGCATGTGAATTTCTTAGGACTCTGCCTTGTATGTCAGTTCCTTGAGTCATTGAGATTCTTGCACTCCTCCTTGGGCTTTGTATCCCACTTGCATTTAATCCCATACCAGGTTGAGCACTTTCAGCAACACTTTTTTTTTGCATTTTGAGCACTTGTAGCAAATGTTGGAGTAACAATTTGAGCCGCAGCAGCAACAACCTTTTTTGGCATTTTGAGCACTTGTAGCAGTGCTTGGAGTAGCAATTTGAGGAGCAACATCAATAATAATAGTTTGAGTAGTAGTAACAGAAGGTGCAACAGTAGTTGGAATACTTGCATTTGGAGCACTTGCAGCAACATTTGGAGCACTTAAAGTTAGAGCATTTCCCGCTATAGAATCACCTTCAACAGATTCACTTTCTCCTCTCTTTTTCTTCTTGAAAATTTTCCTATTGGGATTTGTTGGTGCCTTGCAAGTAAGATAATTGTGGCCCCATTGGTGACGGTTCCACATTTTATACTACTTCTAGCTCTGCTCAATCTGTTAAGATTCTTGGGACCTTCATCAGTAGCCTTGTTCCTTTTGTCTTAGGTTTACCAGTAGGTGTTCTCACTAATGGTGGAAGGATTGGATCATAATCAGTTTGAGGCCACTCATTTGCACTTGGTACAGGGTTAATCATAACCCCATAATACTACAGAAATGTGTCCTTCTTGTAACAGTCATCAACATATTTCTCTGGCTGAGCTCTTTGTGCATAAATAGCACTCACGGCATGTGCACATGGGATTCCTAAAAAACAAAATTAATTAGGATCTACATAAGACAAAAGAAAAATAATTTTATTTAGTACCTGTCGATCCCACATTCTACATAAGCAAGTCCTTGCCACCAAATCTACCACTTTTTTGCTTCCTTGCCAGGTATCTATCTCAAACTTCCCATTACCATTCATGTGTGCAATACATAAGATAGCATCTTCCTTTGATTTTTCTAGTCTTTCTTGAATTCTTAGGCAAATGAGCTAATTGTACTTTAGCATCCCCTTTTTCTTGGCAGCAAATCTTTTCATTAGCATCCTTCTAATTGTCTCCATCATTGTTATAATAGGTTTATCCCTTGCTGGTAGTATTGCTGAGTTGAAAGATTCTACAATGTTATTCAACAGAGTACTGGACTTGGCCCTAGTATTGAAAGCATGCCTTGACCAAGTGCTGGGGTCCCTTTCACTTTGCCATTTTGCTGCTCCATCATTTAGCTTTTTAATTCTTGCATATGGAAATCAAATTCCTGCCTAGTTGATGCCCTTGCAGCATTCCAAAGGAGATCTTTGAGAACTTGGCCTTTGTATTGAAGCTTAAAGTTTGCATAAAGATGTCGTACACAAAACTTGTGCTCAACTCCCATGTCCTCAAGTATGTCTTTCAAACCCTATAATAAAAAATATGTTCACATTCAGTTCACAATATAAATGTACAAAATTATTAGATAAATGAAGAATGAAATTAGTCACCTTTTGTTTATCAGACATAAAGACCCATCCATGCTCCTCAGCTAGCCCAATGTCTTCAAGTAGCCTGTCCAAAAACCAACTCCAACTATCTTTTAATTTTGTCTCCACTACAACATATGCTATGGGAAACATATTATCATTAGCATCCCTTGCTATGGCTGACAATAATTGACCCCTATAGCCAGCCTTCAAGAAGCACTCATCTAATGAGATGATAGACCTGCAAAACTTAAGACCTCTCTTTGCAACATCCAAACACACATATAGCCTCTGAAAATGGTGATTTTCCACCTTGATTAGAACTCTTGAACTAGGATTATGTTGCAAAACAGCATGAGAATAATTCCATAGCATTGAGTACTAGGCTGCATGGCTGCCTTGGAGCTTCTTCATAGCCATCTTATTAGCTCTATAAACTTGAAACCTTGACACAAAAATCTTATACTCTCTTGCTACTTGGTTCATGAAAGGTTCATTTACCCATTTCCCTTTATGGTCTCGAATATGATCTTGAAACTTCGTAGATAACCATCTTGATGTGGCCTTCATATTTTTATTATTCCATGTGCATCTAGTATGTTCAGAGTTGTACCATGACTTGATTTGAAAAGCATCCTTTTTTTGGGTTTTAGAAGCATGCATTTTCCATCCACACTTTCTCTTGCACTCAGTTGTGATTCTGGTCCCTTCATTCTTCAAATAATGGAAATCAATTCCATTCTCAATGCCAAATTGTTTAGAGCCTCCCTAAAGACATTGTGGTTTGCAAATTTCATTCCCACTGACAATTTGATCTTCTTCCCCATGTCAGTATAGTGGTTAAACTCAAGTTGTCTCCTACTAATGCCAACATCTTCTTTATCAAATCCAGGAGGAGTAACAAGAGTGTCATTATCTTCATAATCACTTTGGCATTCCACGTTCCAAGCTGGATCAATATTAGCATCAATATTATCATTGGCATTGTTAGATTGTCCAACAGCTAGTTCTTCCTCAACATTAGGCCCATGTGTATGCTCATTACCATGTTCTTCATCATCATCTACCCCACAAAGTGACTCATTTAAACCTATGCAGTCTCCAATTTCCTCCTCAATTTCCTTTGCATGGTTTTCAAAGAAAAGGTCAAGAACATCATGGTCACTATCATCAAAATCACAATCATTCAAGTCGATTTTCTCATTATCTTCCTCTATCCCAGCAAGTTTTGTTTGCTGCTTCTTCCCAATAGAGTTAGGGTGTCCCTTTTCCTTCCTCTTTTGCTTTTTTGTCTCCTTATCCACATGAACAAATTTAGGTTTTGATGGGTGTTCAATAAGATCAAGTTTAGGGTGACGCTGAATTTGAGGTTTAGGTTGTGCAAGGTCTGCTAGAGGTTCATGGTTAGATTGAAGTTGTGGTTTTGGATATAGAGTAAGTTCATGTTCAGCAAAGACTTCAAGTGTTGGATTAGGTCTATTATCAAGAATTTTAATTACACCTCTAAAATCACTATCATTAAAGAACCTCTTCAACCCATGCTCAAAAGATTGAACCAAAAACTTATATCACAAATATTGAGGCTCCCCAACCCCATACTGTTTCACATAAGCTTTCAAATGGGTGGTAGATAAAAGGTCACTATCATAGTTATATAACTTATCACACACACCTCCTACATAACCCATAGGAGACTTAAAGGTCAATTTCCCCCCATAATATAATAGCACAATTATGACACCCATCTACAAATACCAAAAAGCTTGTTATACATAGAAACATAAGCACACTAAGGACAACTTTCAGACAATAAAAAAATTGACAAATAAAAGGATTTTATATTCACTTAAGACTAGACATGGAATTGGTCCCACATGTACCAATGTTCAACAGAAAAACAACAGTCAAAACACAAAATCCAACCCATAAAAAATTGATAATTTTGGAATCTTTACAAAAGCAAAACAACAAAAAAGCAATATATATGGGACCACAAAGGGACTGCATTCAACAATGTGCACCCCAAATAATAAATAAAAAAATCAAATCTTCTATTAAAGCTAAACTACAATGACAAAACTTCAAAACACAAAAAAACTATGGGTTTAAGGTTGTGTGAGAACTAACCTTCGCTACCTTCTTTGCACAACTATGCTTCACTGGCTCCTAATGATGGCCTTAAATCGCAACTAGTGACGGACTTTGAGCAATTAGTGCAGTATGAGAGAATAGGATTGATTAGAGAAGATATGATGTATAGGAAGGGGAAGGTGAAGGCGAAGGAGAAGAGTGGTTTTGCGGGGGAAGAGAGGGGTTCGATTGAAAAAAAAAAAAAGCAATTTAGGATTTTTGGAATTTCTAATTAAGAATTAAGAATCAATTAATATTCCAACACTACCCTCACATGATTTGCACATGAGTTGATCATGTGCCGCTCACATGCCTATTTCCATCCAAAATTTAACATCTATTAGTGATTGGTAGTAAATTGCATGAATTTAAGAGTTTGAGGTTCTTTTTGCACATTTTTAAAAGTTGAAGGACTAAAGTGCACAAAAGATAAAGTTGAAGGGGTGTTTTTAGACTTTTCCTTTATTTGAAAATTCATTGAATTTAACAGCCATCAGCATCATGAAACTCCACGTCTTTCATTGCATTCTTGGCCATGTATGTTCACCATACAAGATGCAACGAACTGGAAAGAGAAGATTGGACTTAAGTTGGAGAGTTTTGAATGGGCTTCGTAGTTACTCTTGTTATCGCACAAGTTACAATTATAATTTGTGGGCTTACTAGACTAGGTTGGTTTAGTGATCCAAAACACAAGTTTCTGTCTAAGTAACAGTAGCAGTTATTATTCATAACTACATGACCCATTACTGCAACCCATATATTTTGGTACCAGGCAACGTCCAATTCAAGATCAGCCTATAAAGCCCACTACCATTTAATTAATTATTAAGTTTGAGATAAAATTGACCTTTTCACCAAAAAAAGAAAAAGATAAAATTAACCCCCCCAAAAAGGCTTACATGGATTGACTCATATAATGAACCTTCCATTCATATATCACTTTAATTTGGGTTTATTTTTTAGTTTTTCCATTGATAAGTTATCTATAATCATGGGGTGGAGCTTGGTTTAGACAATAGGAGGCCATGGCACCCAATATATATATATATATATATATATATAGAGAGAGAGAGAGAGAGAGAGAGAGAGAGAGTTTGTTTGATAAATATACTTATGTCTAAACATATTACTCTACATAAATGGGTTTCTCTAATTTTCTTTCCTTTTTTTTTTAGCTGAGAGTCTTCTCTAATTTAAAGGCCCATTAACTTATTTTTTATTTAAAAAAATGAAAACCAAAAAGATCACAACATAATTGAATATTATCTTAGAGTAAAAATATTTTTTTTTGTCAAAGTAGATAAGTAATTACAAGAGTTAAATAGCAAGTTGAATAATCAAACAATAGAATTGTTAACTCCAAGCTTTGCTTTAATTCCTAAGGATACTTACAAAAATTTTGACATTGTTAGATGTGTGTTTGAGAATGTAAGAAAATAACTTTTTTTTTTCAATAAAAGTTGTTAATTTCCCATATTTGGGTAAAAAAGTTTGAATAAATGATAAGTAAACAAGTTCTAATTTTAAGAGTAAATTAGTCCACTTATAAGTGAAAGTAGATTTTTGAAGTTTTTAATTAAAAGGTAATTATTTTAGAATTATACTATTTTTATCAAAATAACCCTAATACAAGCAAATCATTTCATGTCTTTTTTAGTAATTTATCATATAAAAGTAATTATTTTCATGCAACCCAAACAAAACATGCTATTTTAAAATTACTTTTAATTTAATTTAATATATTCAAACATAAAATTGATTTTTGAATAATTGATTATTGAAATAATTTTAGAGTGCATTTGTTTGTACTTTTTTAGGATAAAAAATCAATTTTTTTTTACTGAAAAAATCAATTTTCATATATTTGGATAGTTTTTTAAAAATAATCAGATTCTCAAAAAAATCTGTTTTCAGTATTTTTGGAGAAGTTGAAAAAAGTAACTTCTGAAAAAAAAATTAATTTTTAACTTTTTTAATTATATATAAAATTTAAGTTTCAAAATCATTTTTTTCAAAATTGAAACAAACGCACCCTTAATTTCTTAGCTAATAAAAACATACATTAGTATTTGTACTTTTGTTGACAATACTATCTTATGGATTTTACTAACAGGAAAAGATTAGTTTGCCTTTTTAACTTTGGTTTTTTATTTTTTATTTTTTATTTTTTATGTCTATCAATAACCAGAATTAAAAAATTTATTAACTATTCATGAATTGTGTAGATATTTGGTAGAAATAAAAAAAAATTACTAGTTGATTAATAGGTTGATTTGTCTTATTGTAACTCTTTCAATTTCTTTGGCTCCTCTAAGAATTTCATTCAAACTCTGCCACTCTCTATAAGTGGTACCTTGTAAGCGAAATATAAGTCTGAAAGTATTTCATAATCCTAAATTGGGACAACTCTCTCACAACTTAAATTTTAGCAAGCCGAAAAAGAATTGACCCAAGAAAAGTTGGAGATAAAATTGAAAACATGGGAGAGAAGACAAACCCATATCCATATCCATATGAAACCAAAATCTAATTCCAAGACTAGGTGTATAATTAGGAGAGAGAGAAAGGAAAATATTTCTAAGTAAAAATAAATGCGCCTCCAATCTCCCTGTTATAATGTTTGGTACAACTTGCAGCCATATGTGACCTCCAAGGCCAGTCAAGTGGGTCAAAACTCAAAAAGATAGGGTGAAAGACTGGCAGGCGCAAAAGGGCTGAGACTGAGCCCATGTAACAAAAAAGAGGTTATGACACATCTCTTTCCACAACCCATTGCAAGCTGGTTAAATCTTGGAAACTTTGCTGGAACATTACCCATCTAACCCCACCCGCCACTTCCTTCACTCACACTCCCAAAGCCACAATTATAAGGCTTCTTTATTTTTTAATAAAATGTTTCACACACACAGACTGATACAATCAAAAGAGCCTCAAATTTTTGCATCTACATACCACTTTCAATAATATATGTTGGGGTGCAACATTATGAGTTGCTCATTAATTTCATCCTATCTTTATTTTTATTCTTATTCCAAACTAAGTTTTAGTATAAATATAACAGGTAGGTGCAAATCTTGATGGACGAAATTAAATGAAAATAACCAACCCAAAAGAGAGAGGGGGGAAAAAGTGCATGCTGATGCAGAGATCATGTTCATAAACAGGCTCTTAAAAATGCAAACTCGCAGAAAGTGGAAAGTAAAATCCTTGAAGGTGGGAGAAATATTCTTATTGTTGGTGGTTTCTTAGATCCCACGCTATACATGCAATATAGTAGGACCAAGGGGGCATGCATCAATAAATTTTGAAATATCTTTTCTTTAGTTCTTAACCAAACTAGAGAGTAGTAGAAGCCATATCACTCTAAGAAAGGAAGGAAGGAAGGAAGGGCTCTGTGATGAAGCTGTACTATAGCACTGTATTCCTCTGTACCATGTGAAGATTCCCATCCTTAAATAATTGGTCCCAGCCTCTGCATGTTTTCACGTGTCCTGCCATCCGGATGCTGTTAATTGCACCATCATGAGTATCAGCTACTGCATCGGATTCGAATGGCCCAGTGACAACCAAAATTATTTATTTCTTTCTCATTTTTATGTTCAAGTATCATTTTCCCACCACAGTGTCCCCTCCCTGCCACGCTCATTCCACACGCGCGTTCTCTTCAACCCCCAATCAATCACATATGATATAGCAAAATTCTTAATTGTTCTCTTAGTTGTTCAGTATTTTTTATATTTTTTGTAATTTTTGTTGTTATTATGAATTGTTAACACAATTTTGAGTTAGGGGTGATAGTTAGATATAATCATCATCAAAGTGACTACTTCACTAATCGAGGGAATGAATCCTTAATTTTCACCTTGGTCATATGTGATTTTTCCTCATTAATTAAGAAAATGGGATTTTGACATAATATTTGATAGAAAAGAGACAATAAAATATCACACACTATCACATTATAAAAAAATTTCATATGAAATAATTTATTCTCACCATTCGAACTCTAACATTGCATATAAAATTCGACTGGAACACAATTCACTTCCATTATACCATTCGAATCCTGAAATTGCATATCAAGTTCAATTGGAAGATAATTCACTTCTATCACGAATAATCACTTTTGGGTATATTATTTTTAATTTAATACTTAAGTTTTGTAAGCTATCATTATCTCTTATTTTTATTATATTTTTATTTTACTAAAATGAAGTATTGAGTTGTAAATCGTACGGAGTAATTTTTTTTTTTTTCTTGAGCACATAAAAATTTCTCAATGATATAATATAACCGCCTCAGCTAGCTCTCACTCCTTTTATCTCTTCTTTCCCTCCAATTGAAGGAACTGCATTATTTCCTCATTAACTACAGACCAGTAACTCCACGACATATGAAGTGTAGTTTCAAACTTTTGACCCACTTAATCCTTCATGATGTTATATACCGGCGCCAATTGTGCGTTGTGCCCTCTTAAGCCATGTGATTTGCGAGGTGAGACTCCCCGGCTAGCATACCTTAATTTTGTTCAGCAGAAGGAATTATAATGGATGATAAAGATGAGTTTGGATTTTATTTGAAAATGGAAAAAGGATGAAATGCATTGAATATACCTTTTCTTTGTAACGTGGTTTGATTGACTTGTCTAAGGAAACCACATTGTTTTATATTTGTATAGAATATTATCTCTTTGAGGGGTGGTGAGTTCACTTTCTCCTAAAAGGGTGTGGTGGTGGGCTATCTTTTCCCTTCCATGCAAGGACAAATTCTTTGATAAATGTGAGAAAGAGAGAGAAAGACAGAAAGACAGAAAGAAAGAGGAAGAGAGAGAAGGTTGGTGTTTTTTGTAAAGTTGCTTGTAGCATTTAGCCAATTTACAGTGAGCACAGGGAAGGAAGAGGGTAAAGAGAGAAGAGAGAGCAAACACTCTTAACACAAACACACACACACACACACAAACCACAAAGACCAACACACAAACATGTTTGATGGAGTACCAGACCAGTTCCACCAATTCACAACACCAAGGACCTCGCCACTTCCCCTTCACTTACCCTTCCCTCTCCATGCTTCTCCTCATACCACCACAAACACCAACACCTTTCCTCCTCCTTTTGATCCTTACAACCCTTCTTCTCATCATCATCATCACCAATTGCCACTCCACCAAATCCAACCCAATCTCTTGCATCCATCATTACACCATCACCAGGCTCCTTCTTCTAACCACAACAAACATGAAGAGAAGGAAGAAAACGGCAACACTGTGCCGATGAACTTCGGAATTGAAAGAGATCAAAGGCAACAATTGCCCGAGCTGATTGATCCATGGACTAATGATGAAGTGCTTGCGCTGTTGAGGATCAAATCTAACATGGAGAGTTGGTTCCCAGAGCTCACTTGGGAACATGTCTCAAGGTACACATATTAAATCATCACATCATATATCATATGTTCTTGCAGTTAAATTAGTCTCATTTTAATGTTGCTTTTGTAAGCTTTTTTCAGATACCCAATTGAGTTGAAAACCTGGGTTGTTGTTTGAATGATTATCGAGTAATCACATGGCAATAAATTCGTAAAATTAAATGAAAAAAAAAAATTAATGAGCTGGACTCTGTGTTACTGTGTTTTGATCATTGTGGTGTGGCTGCACCATATGCTACTCCATGTGGTAGACAAACGCACACGTGCACCCTACACTTCAGCTCACACACTGACACACATAAAACATAACACACACCCCGAGAGAGAGAAATTTAACGGGACTGAGAGGGCCGGCGGGAGGGAAAAAAAGGAAGGGACGAAAATTGAGGGAACCCCATTTTGTCCATTATTACTGACGTAGTTGAAGACACACCAAATAAACAAGAATAAATGCTTCTATGGTTTGGTCTCTTTGGAATTTGTAATACACATTACATTTATGCTGTGGGCGCAGGAAACTGGCAGAGCTTGGATATAAGAGGAGTGCTGAGAAGTGCAAGGAGAAGTTTGAAGAAGAAAGCAGGTATTTGAACAACATTAACTACGACAAGAGTAGTTATCGGTTTCTTAGTGAGCTTGAAGAGCTTTATCAAGGCAATCAAAACCCTCATCATCATCATCAAGTTGAGACTGAGAAGACGCACCAAGTGGAAAAGCCAAGTGAGGGACAAGACGACAAGATCATGGGGCATGCATTGGAACAAGAGGGTTCTGGAAACATTGACGCATTAGTGACAAAACAGAAGGAGAATGAAGAGGTAGTGGCGGTGGAGAAAACAACAAAGGAAAGGAAGAGGAAGAGGGGCAGTGGTGGTGATAGGTTTGAGATGTTCAAGGGATTTTGTGAGAGCATTGTGCACAAGATGATGGAGCAGCAAGAGGAGATGCACAACAAGCTCCTCGAGGATATGGTGAGGAGGGATGAAGAGAAGTTTGCGAGGGAAGAAGCTTGGAAGAAGCAAGAGATGGAAAGGATGAACAAGGAGCTTGAGATGATGGCACAGGAACAAGCCATTGCTGGGGATAGACAAGCCAACATCATTGAGTTCTTGAAGAAATTCGCCCCAGAAATTCAAAGCCTTGTTGAAGTTGGAGATAATAATGGAAGAGACAAATTAGTCAAGGTAACAAATATTAATGATGGTTCAAACCCAAATTCCATCACCACTAATACTACCACTTCTTCTTCTTCCCCATTGCACTCCCAAAGCCCTAATCCTTCTACAGGACACAATAACAGTCTTCTTCTTCAGCCAACACCTTCGTCTGCTGTGATTCTCAATCATCCAAATAGTGGTGCCTCTTCTTCCCTACACAATCAAGCTTTGGTGGCAGCAGAAAACCCTAGCTCAAGTCCTATACAAGACACATTACAAGTTGCTTGTTCTATTACTACTACTACTACTACTTTAGCTCCTCCAACTGGCAAGAACCCTAGTTCTTCTCTCAACAATGATCCAATCGAGACAAATTCAGTTGCGAATAAGACCACATCAAACCGTGTATCAGCCACTACTGAGAAAGACGACATTGGCAGAAGGTGGCCAAAAGATGAAGTGTTGGCACTGATAAACCTCAGGTGCACAAGCCAAAACAACAACAACAACAACGAAGGCAACAACAATGATAAGGAAGGGAACAAGGCTCCACTGTGGGAGAGAATCTCACAAGGGATGTTGGAATTGGGGTACAAGAGGAGTGCCAAGAGGTGCAAAGAGAAGTGGGAGAACATAAACAAGTACTTCAGAAAAACCAAGGATGCTAATAAGAAGAGGTCACTTGATTCTAGGACTTGTCCTTATTTCCATCAACTGAGTAATCTCTATAGTCAAGGGAAACTTATTCTACAACCTGAGAGGCAAGAAAACGAGATGAATAATCCACTGGAAAATAGTCATGGGAAAATGGTGACAGATCAAACACAATTAGCCGAGCCTTCTCAAGTGGGGTCTGTTGGTTTCAGCGTGGAGGGTTGATGATGGTGGCTTTCTTTTATAGCATATAAATTGAATGTAACTGAGTACATAAATATTTGAAAAACTTAGAATATGGTGAGCACCGACAGCTTGAGGAATGAGAACAACTATTTCTGTTCCGGTGTAAGTGTAGCTTTTATATTCCATTTGAAGTTATATATATTTTTAATCTGTCGATGTTTCATATAGGTTTTAATAGGGAAGACATTGAACCTGTGAAAAATAAAGGAAATGATGGCAAAACATTCTTTAGGACATTCTTCGCTTTACAATCCAGCTAGGTACTGGAACTAATCAAAAGTATTGAAAGGAATTATCGGCCTTTTTATCCTGGTATAGGAAAAAGATGTTTTATTTGTAAGCTAGCTTGCTTCATGATCAAGCAGCAACATGACATTATATATATAGTAATACAGCATATGATTAATTGTGTTTTTTAATTAAAAACTCCTTTTTATATTTCAGCTCTTTGCTTCAATTAAAAGTTGACATTTTCATTTTAGAAATAGAACTGTGAATATAATTAAAGAATAATAATATGTTTACAACACTTTATTTCATAATTGGTTTAATTATTTTGAAGGTCTCTATAATTTCACTCAATTTTTAATTTGATTTCTATAGTTTAAAAATTTTTAATTAGGTCCCTACATTAGATAAATTATTGTAATCAGATCCTTAGAATAACCTCAAATTACAGAATTTTTTAAAATTTTATATAATTTAATAGTCCTAACCCAATTTTGTAAATTCAAATGTAAAAATTTATTTAATTTAACTATCAATTTTGCAATGATAGATTGTTTCAGGGACTTCATTACAAAAATTTATTTAATATAGGGATCTGATTGAAAATTTTTAAACTATAGGGACTTAATTGAAAATTAGGTCAAACTACAGGGACTTGCAGAGTAATTAAACCTTCATAATTTGTCGACCATTTTTGTTGATTAATAACTTATCTTAATTTGTTTGTAATATATTATTATATGTTGATATCTTAAAATCTGTTAGTAACCTTAATTGTTAAACAAGGATGATAAAACTATCAAGACAATATAATAAATATATTATCGAAATAAAAACACCATTCATACTAAAAAGGTATAAAAATTCTGTGAAAATACTTTGATCCTAAAATAATTCATTGAGATGGATTAAATGTTTGGATTGAATTTTCTTACTTACTAGTTACTTCGGTACTATTTGGGAGTTGGGGATTGTTTGGCTACTGAAAGTAGTTAGTAAGTTCAAACTTTTAGCTGTTACAGTAAGTACTTACGGTGAGTTATGACTAGCATTCATATGTTCTAAATGAATGGTACCATACATTTCGATTGGTCGTTGTCAATGCCTTACAGCACATATATTTTCGTGCCAAAATCGTCCTCGTTATTCCTTGCTGATCAATTACTTCTGTCTGAATCGCAAGCTTCCAATCTTTGCTGCTTTATTCCGGAGAAGAACTCCTTTTGAGTGAGGATAAGGAGAAATTGAGCCATTAACCACCGATTAACTTCTTTTCTTCTGAAATAAGAGGCCCACCAATGTAGTCTAATTTTTTCAGATTTCTGATATATTTTGCAATCATTACTTGAATTTGCTTTTAGCAACTTAGAATGTGTTTGTCTTCATGCAGAAAAATACGGTTTTGGGAGGAGTGTTTTATTAAAGCTTTATATTAGTTTCTTTTGCACAACGCAAGTTAGAGTGACATGCATTTAAAACAAGCATGCACTTAGCAGTTTGAAGGTTTGAAAATTAAAATATCTCTTATTTTTCAATACATTGGAAGACGATAAAATCTCCAAGATCACTATCACATTCAAATTGCAGGCAATTACGTACTAATGCAAATCTTCATAAATTTAATTTAAATGTATTAAAAGTATAAAAAAATTTTTATATTATTATCCAATTATATCTTATCATATTAATAAATATGATTAAATCTTATACACACTATTTTTTTTTTATTGACTCACACACTTCTTGAACGGTTAAACAAGTAAAAATATATAATTAATTAATTGTGTAAAAATCTTTTACATTGTCAATGTATCAAAATGAATTAAACTCTATCTTTATAAGCTCTTAATTAGATATTATCCGAATTAAATAGTATATTGACCATGACCAACGTTTTCAATATAACAATCATACAGCAGTGCAAATTTCTTGTCACATTCAAGAGATATATGAAATGAATAGGAAATTCATGTATAAATGAGTAAGCAATGCGATTATGTGACACTCAACATCAAAGAAGACTGTGAAATAAACTGAAATCATGTAGTTAAAATTAACTTTAATTTGTCCAGTTGATGTGTTTAATTTTTCACTGATTTGGTCACGAGTAATATAGGATATGTTTTGGATTTAACAATTGAGAGTGACTCAAAATAATTGTTTGCGTGATATATGTACACATATATACTTGCATGTTTTGAAAATTAGATTGAACTACTCGGTTGAACTGGTTAGACTATTAATTGATCATTTTTTAAAATTAAACTATAATTTAACGCATTGAATTAAGTAAAGTAATGAATAAAATTTTTTATTCCCTATAAAAAAAGAATAAAAAAATTTATTGATTTAATTTATAAATTTAATTTTTAAAATATTAAATATTACATGACGGAATGTACCAAAAAAAAAAAACTACACGACAAAAAGTAGCGAGATTCTATAAGATTTAATAAAATATGCACAATTCATTAAAGTTAGACTATGTTGTTAGGCAAATACAAATACAAATTAACTAAGAATTTGTTTGAAAGTTTTGATTTTGAAGGGAATAGGAGAGAAAAGAAAGGATTTAAATAATAAAATTGACTTGCAGCTATCTCTAAATTAATCCCTTCTCTTTTTTTCTTTTCCCTCAAAAATAAAACTCACAAACATACCTTAAAAGATGGTTGTTGGATTGCATAATTTAAATTCTAACACAAGTAGTCAAGCATGCATGAATGATAATTAGAGTATTTGAGACATTTGGCTACTTTATAAAATGCGAGTGGTGCGATTCCTTAAATTTAAATGCTCTTACTTGTACACCAGTGAAAGACCAAAATCTTACTCTTTAGTTGATAGTTGGATTAAATCTACCTAGATGCAGGAGCTAATAATCAACCAATTATAAAAGTAATAGGGGGAAGTAGCGTTAACAGATGCTGTTGATGCGAGAAACGCATGCTTGTTTTTCTTAAGGAGTTTTTCATATGTCGTATTAGGCATGATAGGATAAAGTAATACAATATATTATAACCTTATATGTTGTTTGGTGTAGTCAACGTATTGTATAAGCTTATCCATCAAACCTCCCTTATATATTATAATGATAGATAACTTAATACAATCTAAGGAGGTCGTATTCGGCCGGATTAGCTTTTAATGTATAAGGATTCTTTTACTTTTTTTTTTTTTTTTTAATATATTTTATTAAAAGAAAATTAATTATTAAATAAATAATAAAAATATATAAATATACAAATAAAAATAAGATTATTTAATAATAAATATTTTTTAAAAAATAATTATAAAATAACTATTCAAACTAAAATAAAAATATAAGAATAAAAATTTATTATTAAAATATATAAATAATAATATTTAATATAAATTTAATTATATATAATAAAAAATACAACCAAATATAAAAATATAATATTAAATCTACTTAGATTTTGATGTATAAATACTCAATCTATATTTCACTCTCTCTCTCTCATGTATTTTATATTTATGAAAAAATATTAAAAATAAATAAATAAATAAATAATTTTTAATATAAAATTATTTTTATATATAATAAAAAATAGCTAAAATAATTATAATAACTATTTAAAAATTATATTTATTATAATCTCTTTCTCTAGTAATATTTTATATAATACAATATTTTATACAATGACATACTAAATATTGCATAATATTAAATTTTTATCAAACTTTATACAATTGAACCTTATACTATCAGTCCTTATCCTATCAGGTTTTATACTATCAAGTATATCAAATAGGCCCTAAAGGTCAATAGTCAATACGATCCACTTTCTCCAATAACATGTTTATGACGTGTAACATTTTTTATTTTTAACTTCTATAATAAATAATAACTTAGTCTTGGTGCTTATATTTTAATTTTAAGCAATATCCCAACTTTGAATTTTTGCAAATAAAGAAAACAAGGGTTGGCAGTTTTATCCTTATCATAAATTGATCTAATGCTAATTATATTAGATAAAATTTAGTAGATTTTTGAATATATGCTAGTAATTTTTTGAAAAATAAATTAGTAATAGTAAGAATGTCGCTATTAAAAAGAAATTAATAATAAGAATATATGCTTAAGGGGCAAAAACAAAAACTCAAAAATTGGTTCGAGCATTTATGTAGGTGTGAGACTGAGGTAGAAGAGTAGATGTACGCACACTATACAGCGACAACACAGGAGATGCGTAATGTAGCTGTTGGGAATAGGGGGTCCCACGTTGTCTTTTATTGTAGTGAGCCAGCATATCTCAAGGCCTATCTGGGCCCCACGCCTATCTGCACAATCAGACATTTCACACGCTGCCACGACGCACATCACGTCACATGTGCTGCTGCTGCCTCTGCTTGTTCTGTTCTGTGTTCTGTGTTCTGTTTGTGTGTCTCTGGATCTGCAATGCGTTGCGCAAGCGTCCACCAACAGCATGCGCCTTGCACGTGCATGCGCATGTGCATGTGCAGTTGTTGCTTTTCCCACCCTGGTTGGTTGCGCTTCTATGCCTCAAAAGTCAACGCCTTTCAACAAAGGCTAGCCCAGCCCACTACAGAATAGAGTTTGGGCCATGTACCCCCCCCCCCCCAAATCCGATTCTGTGCGCGTCTGGTTCAATCGAGCGTTTCTATTGTATTCATTTTGCTTGGGTTGGCCTCGATTACATGGTTTAAACTAATTGAGGTACTCAGTCAACACAAAAACTACCCCAGAAAAAGCCAAATGGGCACTTCGGTGCATATCTTACAGAATATAGCATAGTGTAACATTTTTTTTAAACATTATGGTTGTAGAATAAAACAAATTATGGCTTGAGATAAAAAAATTGAACAAAACAGAAAATTTATTGAGATTGATTTCTATGAATTGAGAGTATAAAATAACTTTATACTATCACTTAATAAAATTTATGAAAAATAATAAATTATTGTTGGTAGTTATTTATTATTATTTAATATTTTTTTCAAATTCTATTAAGTGATATTATAAAGTTATTTTACACTATTAGTATGTAAAAATTAAATCCAACATTATTTAGTACCAAACCCGTTTCTTACATTTTTATTTTACCAATAGTGTTGATAGGAGTCCGTTTTCACTCAACTCTTTCTTCTCCTAACATGAATTTTGCCAAAGAGTTAATTTGATTGGTTTCATATTCTTTCGTAGTGATTTGTACTAGTGCTATTCATACTGAATAGCATTACTTTGGATAAAAAAATTACGTTTGTATTATCAGAAGTTATGATGTGTCAACATGGATTGACTCTTACCCCATGCTTTTCGAAAAAGTTTGTCTCACTGTGTATTTTCAACTTATGTTGTAATAAATATTCTTAACATTATGACTATTATGTCTCAACTTATAGCTTTTCTATTTAACATTATTACTTTAAACAATGGTACACCATAATTTTTAGAGGAACCGAGGTCAACGCCTTGATTTAATTTTTAAGATTAAATAATGCAGATAACAAGATTTTAGATTTGTTAGAAGGATTTCTTAATCGCTATAATATTTAAGGGTTTCATCTCACGAAAATATTCATTGAGATACCCTAAAATAAAAATGAATATATATATATATATATATATATATATATATATATATATATATATATATATAATTACATTATTATTAGGGAAATTGTAGCTAAAGTTTATGGAGTCACAATCCACGTTCACTGTAATCAATCAGTTTTAGCTACACTTAACAATAATTTAAAAGAGTAGATACTATTACATGACTGAATTTTAAGCTTGTGAAAAATTATACATGTTACCACATGATAGTAAAGAAAAATATAGATCTTTCCATTTATATATTATTATAATAATTATATTCAAATTGGTATCATAAAAAAATATTGATATTAATTGATTGATAGTTGTTGATTGGGTGATTATATTGTTTCATATCCATACACCACATAAAACTCTTTCTTTTGAATATTATCTTAATATATATTTTTTTATGCTTACTCAAGTAAATAATAAAAAAAGTGAAGCATTTGACATCCTCATAATTTATTTTTATAAAATGATTTTCTATATTAATGAAGATTGTTGTTAATCAAGTGAATAACAAAAAACATTGAAATAGTTTTGTTTTCATGATGGGTCGATCGGCTTAAGTCAGGTCAATTGAAGTGCAAAAAACTTTAGGACACTTGTGATATAAACCAACAAACCGTTGCTAAATCATTTACCTTATGTTTATATTATTAGCTGTCATTCAAAATAAAAATTTTGATAATACACTTATGAAATGAAATAAACGAAAACCAGCTTAGATAAAATTATTTTTTTATCAATAGAAAATAATATTATTGAGAAGAGCAGAAAAATAATATATATTTCGAATAAGTTCAATCATTGTGAAGTAAAACATATAACTAGAAGAGAATAATATATTACAAGGGTGAATTTGGTATGAAGGTAAAAATAGAGGAGACAATTTTATGAATTAGTTTCATGTGTAAAATTACATTGAAACTAGTCCATAAAATTTTCTCCCGTATTTTTATCCTATACCAAACTTACCTTGAGAAATAGCTCTAGAATAATATGACGTTATTTTTAACCATTGAATAAATGATAAATTTCACTTCTTTAACTAATCCAACCACTCTCATTGATTGACAATTTCTAGCAATAACTCTGGTAAATAATTTTGATTATATTAGTCATAACATAAAAAGATAATTTTGATAATATTTAATTTAATTTTTATATACTATTAATACTATTAATATAAAAGTTTTGTATATTATCGTTTAATCATATATGAGCACATAATTAAAAATATTTGACTTTTAAAATAACTATTTTAAAGCACACCAATAAAAATATATAATTAGTTAATTGTTTAAAAAAATTACACTAACAATATATTTAAAATAAACTCATTTTTAATAATCAACTTAATGTATTTGAATTATTTAAATTTAAATTTAAAATAATTTAAAATTAAATGTTTAAAATAATATTTTTAAAATGTAATCATTTCTCTTAAAATAATCAAAACCATTATCCTTTTGTACATGCCAACCCCAGCTAAGTAAAGCATACTTGGAAAATGAAAGATCTATCATTTAGTGGTGGACGTGGGTTGGATAGATTTGGAGGACTTTTTTAACTCAACCTGCTCATCCAAATAATGGATTGGGTTAGATTAAGTTGAACAAATTATTCCTTTCAACTTGATCCAACTCGACTCAACCAACTCATGAGTTGATTGGATTGGGTCAAACCAATGGGTACGATATATATTTAAAATAAATTATCTATTAAAATATGTTAAAATATATAATCAAATATAATAAATTTAAATATATATTACATACAATGTAACAAAAATATCAAATATTTAAATAAGCATAGTAATCTCAATAAATTTTAAAAAATATTTATAAGTTGTAGAAGCTTAAAAAAAAAAAACATATTTAAGTGCAAATAGTTTTCAAAGAAACCATATAAGTTCTAAAAATATAACAAATTATATGAGCTAATTGAAATCAGTGTCATTATATATAATATATGGATTGATACAATTATTAATTTTATTCGCAATCTTTTCAAGATATTCAATCTCATCTAAATGATCTATTAGATTCTCATTATAATAATCCGTTAAGTGTTCCATTAACTTCTCATCTCTATTTTATTTGGTAACTTTCCCAATGTGACTACAATGCCTACACATAGATATAATGAAAATCACAAAAAAGTTAGGGTAAGGCATCCTAAAATGCTAAAATGATATTTTTGTATCCATGGATATCTCAGGAAACTCTTCGCAGAGGTGTGCCTTTTATTTATTGGCTTGATAAAATCTAGGATGTGATTTCCTTTTTATGAAGGATTTGGGAAAAATTTGATCCCCTCATTTACTGATTTGACAAGATTTAGGATGTAATTTTCCTTTTATTTGATATTAATGAAGGATACAAGGAAAAAAAATCATCATTTTATTTTTGCCTTGACACAAGTTTGAGATAACTAAAAAGTATATTAAGAAAAAAAAATAAGTGGGTTAAATCGGGTTGTATAGATAAAAAAAATTTTAAGTTCATGATCTAATCTATATCTCATTAGTTAAGAATTTTTTAATCTAATATAAACCACTGACTCAACTAAACTCATATTTTGTGGGTTATGTTGGGTTGAGGCGTATGGATCGGTGAGGCGAGTTAACCCAACTGGATTCCCATCCCTGCTGTCATTCATGTGCTTTTTGATTAATAATGAATCTTTATCTGCAACTAACTAAATATCCCGTTTGAGGGCGTAATGTCACTTTCGGGATCGGGGCAGAGCTGCGAAGTTGACTGGTGAGTGAAGAGTGGTTGTATCGTACTCTTACTCTGTACTCGTATCTGATTATGGGAAGCACATACAGATTCTCTGTTTTTTTGTCCCTCCTTTAATCGTGTTATGTAGAACAATATCCTAATCCCAAACCCACCCTCCTTGTTTAGCATTTTATTACCTTGTTCATTTATCTTAATTTAGGAGATTTCATGGCTGCTTGTCTCTCACCATTAGCATTTCATGCCTCGCACTTCTCGTGTATGTTACATATGCCCACAAGTTCAGCTCACAGTATGCTTGTGCTAGTGTTGTCTATTCCATGCCCATGAAATTGGGTAAACATGATTGGATGTTGCAGATAATTAAATATTATAATTAAACTTATTTAATTTCTTACACTCGTGCTATCTGATTTTGTTTTTTTTGGTATGACTTATTATCTGAATTTGACTACATAAACACATGTGAGAAACACATATCTAACATTTTTCGTTTGTTACAACCTATGCGATCCAACAAGGCAAAAAAAAAAATAAAAATGACGGGCTTATAGGATCCAAGGTCGAATCTAGGGCCTAGAGGAGGAGGAGCTTTACAAGGGTCGCTATAGGCTATCAAAAGTTATGTCATTGTACATTAATATTTAACAATGCTTACTTTGCAAAAGAAAGAAAGGTAAGAGCTTGATTCAGGTACAATATTTGTCACATTTGCACTTTTAATAAATTTTTAAAGAATATATTTATTATTGATCCAATTAATTAATCATTAAATTATAATTATCTATCATAATAATTATTTATCTCAAACTTTGGACATCAATAAACACGTAATCAAACAATTTTTATTTATGTATATTTTAAAAAAATTATTATAGTGATATATATATATATATATATATATATAGGATTTAATTTGAATACATCGTACAGAAAAACTTTACAGATATCCAATCATATATTGCCACATCAAGAAAATTTTGACATAACCACCCATTACTGAATTACAAATTGGAATGTTTTGATTGGATGACAGTGTAAAAAATTATCCAATCAAAACATTCCATTTGCATGACCATTCAAGTAATGGGTGGTTATGTCAAAATTTTTTACTGATGTGACAATATATGATTGGATATCTGTATAAAAGTTTTTTACACTGACAGTATATTCAAATTAAATCCTATATATATATATATATATATATATCAAGATGCGCCTTTGTTACAAGGTCCACCTTTATCTGCTTCAATCGAGCGGTTCTATTTGTATCATTTTTCACGGCCCAAAAAACCAATATATGTATGCATTGGTTTGGTTTGCGTTGATTAAAAGATTTGAATTAATTGATGCTGGAAGTGGATTGATTGCAGGCCTCTTCGGTACATCTTTCAATGGAAAAAAAAAAAAGAAAAAAGAAAAAAATAGTATACTGTAATATTTTTTCAAATGTTATGATTTGAGATAGAAAAATTGGTAAAAGAATTATATTTATAGTATCAAAAAGTTATGATTTTTAACGTGAATTGACTCTTATCACGTATTTTTGGAACAAATTTATCCTGTCATGTGTTTTTTTAATCTATATTATAGCAAATATTCTTAACATCGTA
Organism: Pterocarpus macrocarpus; assembly: GCA_031439585.1. Classification (NCBI taxonomy): domain Eukaryota; kingdom Viridiplantae; phylum Streptophyta; class Magnoliopsida; order Fabales; family Fabaceae; genus Pterocarpus; species Pterocarpus macrocarpus. The sequence goes on from CM062516.1 coordinate 45,624,007, forward strand.
ACTCTTTTATCTCAAACCATAGTTTTTTTATCTAAAACTATAACTTAAAAAATAAAGTTACACCGCACTACCTTTTAGAGGAAGTATGAAGTCAAGGTCTTAATTTAATTGTTAAAATTAAACAATGTAGATAAAAAGGTTTTAGATTCTATTATTGTTAGAAAAAATTGTAATTTACCACCCTAAACTGGATTTAATAAAAAGCATGTAACATGGTCTTTAACATTTTCTCAATGTGCAAGTTAATCATTCCGCCAACTTTTTCATCCGTTTTTGCTGTTTGTGGCCACGTCACCACATATAACTCTTTTAGCTTTTGTTTGGATAAAAAAAAAATAGAAAGAAAAGAAAATGGAAAAAACTATTAGAATTGATTTAGTTGTAAGAGGCTTAGACAGTTAGTAAGAAGTTTTAAATTCAAATTTTATTGTTATCAATGTACCAAACAAGAAAGAAAAGGGAAAGAAAAAAGATATTAAAAATCATTATCTTTTTGTATATGTCGGACGAGTTGAATAAGTGTGTATTTGAATTAAATTTTGCAAACTGAAGTTTGGATCAACTTGATTTTGATTAAAATTGAGTTTGTGTCAATGTGATTTATATTTAAAAATTTTTATGTCAAAAATAATTATGATAGAATTAATATTATTATTTGGATTATGTTAATCAAAATCTTTTTGAATGTGTAATTACTAAAGAAAATATAAGTTTTATACTTTACTTTTAGGAATATCTTTTTATTTCATTTTTATTTTTAAGATATTTGAATAAAGTATATTATTATTATTATTATAAATAAAATTATATAAACATTATTTTTAAAATATTTGAATACCATTGGCTTTAATATTAAATTATGAATGCAAAACTAAATTAACAACAAAATATATAAAGTATTTGAATTAAAAAAGTATAAGATTATAAAATATATATATATTTTGTTAGAAGGTTAAAATATGTATTTAAATAATTTCAATTTTTTAGAAAATTATATAAATATTATTTTATAAATTATATAAAGGAAATTGCTAACTTTTACATCTTTATATGCAGGTTAATAAGCTCCACAATTTATTTTGGACAAGAAAGTCCACATCTCTTCCTTCACAATCAAATTATAATTATAGGTACTTTTTGTAATTTTCTCATTCAAATTAGTTACTACTTTAACTGTTTATCTCACTTAATTAATATTCTCTTTTCAACATTTTCTCTTACTTGAATAATATTCTTGTTTTTTATTTTTCTCTTGCCTTAATCATATTTTTCTCTCTCCAAAGTTTTTCTTAATCATCTATGATTGATGAATACTCAAGTTGTATTTTACATAATAAAATATATAATTAAAAATATAAGTAAAGAAATGCGTATTTACGTAAATTACTCAAATAATATAATTCACACGTATTAATTCAGATAAATTTAAAACGCTTGAATTAGTATTAATAGAGGTAAAGAAATGCATTAATTCTTCATACATAAATTAATATTAATTTAAGTAATATAATTCATAAGTTTCTTCATAATTCAGATAATTACAAGGTATCAAATTAATAGGTAATATATTAAATTCACACTTTGTATTTTACCCAATTTTTTTTTTGACGTGATATTACCCAAGTATAGTATATTGAATTAAATTAAATTAAATTAATGTATAGAATGAAATTAACATTTTGAATTCACACGTTTAATATCACACGTTTTATATTAATACAAAGTATAAATTAAATTAATAATTCACACCTTTTATATTACCCAAAGTATAGTATATTTAATTGGTAAAATATATTTACCAATATAATAATGTTACTTATATAATATTTAAATAAGAGAAAAATAAAAGAAAATATTATTCACGTGAGAGAAAATAGTGGGAAGAGAATATTAATTAGGTGAGAAAAAGAGTTAATGTAATGATTAATGTAAGTAAAATAAAATTAAACACATACCCATAATTATAATTTGATTGTGAAGAGAGTGGTGTAGACTTTCTTGTCCAAAATATAATGTGGAGCAATTTCTTTATATAAATATCATGTAAAAATTAATATAGTATAAAAATATTAATATAGAGCTTTGGAGGACCACAGTAAAGACAAAATAGTGAACTTTTATTGTCTAGCTTAAAGATGCTCTTGCACATCCAATTAGTGGAAAGGATAAATATGATAATTAAAAATTAAATTTTACTTTTTCAATTTTTAATGCCCAAAACGCAAACTTCTTGCTTTCATAACCTATTGAAGTTAGACCAACCGAAAAACACCCAAGCCAATATTTACTGTAGTCGAGGAGCTTCCAACTGAGTTTTGGGCCAGAGAACGCCAAACCAAACACGCATGGAAAATCAAAGATCTATCATTAATATACTTTTTGATTAATACTCAGAAGCTGTTTCTTTTGATATGTTTTTAAAAAAATTGTGAGATTAAAATTATTTCAATAATTAATTAAAGATATAATTGTTTTTGCTAAAATCAATTTATGTTTTGATATATTAATTTAAAAGTAATTTATTTGAATGTATTAACTTAAAAGTAATTTAAAGGTGGTGTGTGTTCTATTTATAATAAAATGTTTTAAAAAATTGCTTATAATTATAAATTATTTATCAATTTAAAATTATAATTTTTGCTTATAACTTATTTGCTTTTTTATACCCGAACATAATAATTTTTATTCAAATTAAAAAAAAAAGCTGATTTTAACTTATATTCTTGTTCCTCAAACATGCACTTGGTATATTCACTGCAAACTCGTATTCTCTAGAAAATACAAGTGAAAACATTATGAAAAACGCTCGTTGCGCAAACCATGTTTTTCCGTTTAAAGTGTAAGACACACCCCGTCAATCTTTATCTAGAGCTAGCTAAATTTCTCGTCTTAGGATGCAATGTCGCGCTGACCGGAGCGGTGCAGAGCTGCGAAGTTGACCGGTGAGTGGTTATATCGTATTATGTAGTAGAACAGTATCCTAATCCCTAACCCACCCTCCTTATTTAGCATTTTATTATTTTGTTCCATTATTTTAAGTTAGGAGATTTCATGCCTTCTCGTTTATGCTACATATGGCCGCGAGTTCAGCTCACAGCATGCTTATGCTAGTGTTGTCTACTCCATGCCCATGAAATTGGATAAACATGATAGGATGTTGCAGAAAAATCAAAATTGTCTTTAGCAGTGAATCCATCCCCTCCAACGGCACATCAAAATTAAATATTATAATTAAACTTATTTAATTTGTTCTTTGTTTTTTGTATTTTTCTGGTATAACTTATCATCTGAATTTGACAACATAAACACTTATCCGACATTTTTACTTTTGTTACAACCCATAGGATCCAAGTCCAACGCGGGCCAAAAAAACATAAAGGGCTTATAGGATGAGCTTTGTATGGATAGCTATGGGCTATCAAAAGTTCTTTCACTGTACAATAACATTCGAGAATGCTTGCGATCCATTAATTTGCAACAGAGAGAAAAGGAAAATAATCCATGATATCCAATATCCATTTACCAAGTTTATATATATATATATATAAAGGAAATGATGGATTGATACCGGTACAATATTTATCACACTTGCATTTTTAATAATCTTTTAAAGAAAATAGTTATTATCGATCTGATTGAGTAATCATTAAATTATAATTATTTATTTGTGTCAAATTTTAGATGTCAATAGACATATAATTAAATAGTTCTTATTTATATATATTTAAAAAATATTTATTATTTTGATTTTTTTGACATATATATATAATATTAAACAATATTGGATTAACTAAAATTTTATAAATACAATGCATAATATATACATTTTCAATTCAATGGTAAATTTTCTAAAACATTTCTCTAATAAAAGGTATTAAATAGTGTAAAAAATATATTTAATTTATATTAATGTAAATTCATCCCTACCCATATAAAAATGGCTTTAGACCACACACATAAGTTGTGAATTAATTATTTATGATAGGTACAACCCACATGTAAGAGTTTCTCCTTAATTGATATTGAATAAATGGATTTTCATGCCTTACAATCTGTATAGAATACGCAATAACTATAGGCATGATATTTTTTAAGATTTTAATTTTAATACATTGTTAATATAAAAAATTTATATAAATATTCAGTCATATATTATCATATCAATAAAAGTATTTAATTTAATCACCCATTATTTTAAATATTTTACAAATAAAATATATAATTAAATAAATATATAAAACTCTTTTATTAATAATACATCAAAATTAATCTCATTTTCTAATTTTGACATAGTATTTAATTGCTGATGGATGTACTAAAGTGAACACAGTAAATCCAAACACTTGAAAATTTACTATCGAGAAGGCATACCTAGTAGTTACTTGCACACTAAACTAATATAGAATAATATTTTGTTTATTTTAAAAATGAAATTTACTAACTTCCACTTTCTCTTTTTCGTGTCGGTAAAAGTTAGCAATCTTTACCAGATTATTCTTAAATAAAAATACTCATTTTATTTATTAAATAATTTATTTTTAGAGATATTATTATAAATTTTTATTTATCTTGATAAAAGTAAACTTTAAAAAAATTTCCCTTCTCATCTTTTTTCTTTATTTTTCTTGGGTCAACTATAGATAAGGAAAGAAGAGAGAGAAGTGATCAAATATAACAATATTTCTAAAAATAAGTTATTTACTAAATAAAGAAGAGACATTTTTATCCAATCATAGTGTGATGGTGGTTGCTAACTTCCATTGACACAAGAAGAGGGAGAAGGTTAGTAAAACCCTTTAAAAATGAATTTCATAATATATTTTATCATATCTAACCTATATTTTTTATTAGATTTAATTTATATGCATTAATAGTATAAAATTATTTTATACTATCATCCAATTACATTTTCCGATTTGCATGACTTTATGAGTAATGGAGATAAGGATTATGCATATTTACTTACATAGTAATATATAATTAAATAATAATGTAAAAAAAATTTATACTATCAATACATACAAATTAAATTTTTTTTATTAACTCAATATATATAAAATTAATCTACGCCATGTTATGCAAGAGTCTACCAATACAAGTATTTAATTAATAGTAAATTTTAATATTGAGATCTATAATCAGTTTTCACAACACCAGTATTTGAGATTCTCTCTTAATTAGCAAATCAAAGTTGAAGTACTTATTAATAAATTTTAATATTGAGATCTACTCACCAAAATAACTTTAATATTGAGATCTGTAATCAGTTATCACAATAAATTAAAAGTACTTATCCAACACTTTTCTCTTATTAATGGGCTACTGGAGCAACCATAACCGCGTCTCTGTTAATGCATCAGAAGCATACCTTCTCTCATTGATGCGGATCCTCCTTTTCCACCCAATTTACCATCTACAATAAATAATCCTCACCAGTGTATAACGATCCACTTTATGTTATTTATTTTGGCAAATAGATCCGAAGCATTAATGCGAACCAATATGATAACTTTTCTGTTTTCTCCCGTCTATCCCATGTCATGGTAATGAAGCCATGCACTGTCTGTTATACAGTACGAGATATCTTTATAAATTTCGCCTATTTGAATCGTTTATAACTATTTATTTTTGTTTGATTACAATATATCTTTATAAATTTAGTCTGTTTAAATTGTTTATAACTATTAATTTTTGTTTGATTATGAAAGTATAAAGGTTATACAATTTTTTTTCCATAAGAGATATCTTCTTAAATCCTCTTTTAACAAATTAAGGTTGCTTATTATCTCAACTAATGTATTATGGGTATGAAGCCATGCATGCAATATTGGGAGAAAGCGGAGAAGGGTTTGATGAAGTTGAATTCGATTGATTATCTAATTTCAAAAGCAGAATCAGCCAGCTTAGTGTAACTCTCATAACACCTTCCATAAAGTTTATTTTAATAATTAATTTTCGTATGTAATTTTTGAATCACACTTGACAACAAACGTTAAGAGCGTGAGATTGCAGATCAACCACGAGACATAATCTGACAAAGACGACATGCACCACCTCCTCAGTCCACAAGAGTTGCTACTTAAATATCATGATTATTCAACCTACAAATTAAGAAAATTGAAAGAAAAAGTACAGTAGTATTATTGGTATTTTTATTAAAAATAAATGAGAAAATGAGAGAAAGCACCGCATGATAAGGGTGGTGATTGAGAAGAGGTGGTTGAAACTCAGGGATCGGGATATATGCAGACGCTTAACAACAAAGGTGTGTGCCCCACTATGCTTTCCAATGTCCACTTCCCCCCATCTAAGGAAATTAATTACATATCTTAGTTTCGCATATTTTATTCAGATTCTTCTCCTTCCTCCCTTTTTTTTTTCAAGATATGTTTTCTTTTTCTCTTACTTAAAATTGGTTCTACTCTCTACTGAGAAATGATAACGTTTTATAATGATAATAAGAGAAAAATAGTTATTATATGCATTTTGTTGAGAATAATAAAAAATTAAAGGTACTGAGAAATCATTCTATCTAAAGAAAATCTTAAAACGGTTCATGATACAAATGAACACACCATCATAAAAATTATGAGATATTGACTCACCAGCTCGTTAATAAATTTATGAAGAGTTTAATTGTTATGTATAAATAGTATATATTATCATCTAATTAAATATTTTATATTTAAAATAATAAATAATTAAATCAAATATTTTTATTTATATAATAACATATAATTAAATATTTATATAAAATTTCTTTACATGTATATAAATTAAATCCATTTATGAATATGAATTTGCCTTGTATAACGTTGAGACCCGCCGCGTTCAGGACTTAACCATATAAAAAATACACAAGCTTAGACAAGCCACATGAGTAAAACAGTGAAAAAAAAATGGTAGGTTATAAACTAGACTATCCTCATAGATCATCATGTTCAAGTTGAACAACAACGACAACTAATAAATTAGTTATTATAAATTGGAAACAAAGTCCAATAAAGCTGAGAGGGAAGTAGTGAAGAGTCAAGACTCGAGTGAAGAGTGAAGAGCGGGAGTGTGAGACAACCCACCTTCCAGTCTTTAACTTTGTCTCCGTTTCTGCTACTTTTCGCAAAACAGGAAACAAAAGCGTCGTAATCAATCTCATTTTGACATTTTGTTTACCCGTAAATAAAAGAAAGAAAAAAAAAATCACTATCACTCTCGTTTTAACTTTCCCTCACTAACACTCACTCACTCCCTCACGGGACGGTGGTTTTTGGGCCTCAGCTCTCTCACACATGATACACACACCAATTACAGTACTAATAAATATTGCAATGTAGAGTAGTACGAATATTATTATTAATATTATTATCTCTCTCTCTCTCTCTCTCGCTGGATTTGTCATTTTCTGAGTCTGAAGGAGAATGGCGAAGAAGGAGCTTCTTCTGCAACTTCGTGTGCTGCTGCTTCTTCTTCCTGAACAACGGTGTCGTTTTGCAGCTCCTCTGCCAACTCTCTACTTCGCATTCTCCGTTCTCTGAATCATTTCCCCTTGTTGGATCCGTTCAACTTCAACTCAGGTGCATACATTTTCCCTTTCCCCCCTCTCTTTTCCTCAAATGCTTATTTTCTTTCTATTTTTCTAACTCCCGATTCCTCTCCGTTTTCCGCGTTTGCTGTTTTCAACTTCCACGTTGCCGTAACGCTCTTTTTTTTTTTTTTTTTTTTTTTTTTCTTTTCCTTGCTAGATTTGCATTCTGTTATTATTTTTTTGGCAATGTTGGATATTTTGCGAGGAATGTAGTAGAGGTGAGGAGCCATAGTAGCATACTCAGTGAATTGATCTCAGTAGCGTAGCGTGAAATTTTATGTTTGAACGGAGAAACCGTTTCAACGCACATTTTCTCTAAGATTTCTATTTGTCTAGGTTTCTAGCCAATAAATGGAAAGATACTAATAACTTTTACGGTGGAACCTGTTTATCAAGTAATTTACTAATTGCTAATTAGTGCCTTGGTTATTCAACTTTTGTGTATAACTTAATGTGATCCATGGTTACTCGTTTACAGTAAGATCTGTATTCTGTGTTAATGTGTTATTATAGTGAACATTACTAAACCTGGTTTATGACTCCACATTTAGGTAGTTTTTAATTTTTTTTTTAATTTTAAAATTTAATTAGCGATTAATATTTGTTGATTTCTTTCATAATCACCATTGTCTTCAATTGTAATTTTCTGCTAATACCTTGAGAAAGGAGAAAGGGAAAAAAGGGTTTAACCTGCAAGCTTGCGCAATTCTTGAGTAACTTCGCTGCTAGTGTAGGCTTCCTTCTCTGTCACTTTGTTGCATTAGCAATAATTGTCTCTTTAACTTTCAAGTACTGTACTACTGTTTAGTTATTTACCCCGCTCCTCCTTTTTTTCTTTTTTCTTTTTTTTAAAAAAAAAATGTTCCTATGTGATATTTTTGTAAGGATCTAACATGCTTGAGTTGGTCATTACCCAGGAGAGGGAATTATCTTATTAATTGATGACATGGAGCAGTATGAAATACTTGAGCAAATTGGAAAAGGTGCTTTTGGTTCCGCGCTTCTTGTGAGACATAAGCATGAGAAGAAAAAGTGAGAATGGAACATACCTTAACTCTTTCTCTTTTATTTTTTGGGTTGGGTCTGATTCTGTTCACTTGTGTACTTTAAATAACAATGTAGGCAATTCCATGAATCATTATTGAGAGTGCTTTTTTAACTATGTCTTTTGAATGATATAGATATGTGCTCAAGAAGATTCGCCTTGCACGCCAAACAGAGCGATCTCGTAGATCTGCACACCAGGAGGTTAGAGCTTTTAATAGTGATTTGAAAAGCGGACTAACTCATTATCTTGTGTCATTTTCTTGTTTTTTAAAATCTTCTCCTTTTGCATGCATTTCTGCTGCATGATTCCTGGTGCATTGTGTGTTGTAGTTCTAGAGGAATATCAGTTGCTTACATACCTAGCAACAAGTTCCAAACTTCAATATGAAATTTAGGCTGTAAACAACTTCTGTTGACTCAAGTGTTTGATGTGAAGTTATTTGTGGATATGATCCAAGATTCTAACATATCTATTTCTTATGGCCTGTGTAGATGGAGCTCATTTCTAAATTACGAAACCCATTTATTGTTGAGTATAAAGATTCATGGGTAGAAAAGGTATGTGCTTCGTATAGAAGCTTGCCCTCATAAGCTCTTATGGTAACATTGCCATTAAACTTCGTATCATAAAATCCCTCAAGGCAGTTTAACTCCTAACCTGTTTATGCTTCTTCCTTCTCAGGGTTGCTATGTCTGCATTATTATAGGTTACTGTGAGGGTGGGGATATGTAAGTCTCTCTTCTCTAGTTCCTTCTAGCATTCAATTTATGGTTCTATATTCTTTCAGCTTTCATAAATTGGAGCACGAACATTTTTTAAAAATAATCATTGATGAAACACAGGGCAGAAGCTATAAAGAAAGCTAATGGTGTTCTGTTTCCGGAGGAGGTTATTGCTATTATTATTATTATTATTTGAACTTTTTTCCCTGCAGAAACTATAATCCTTTTCCTTTGAACAAGAATAAGGATAACATTAAGGGTCATTTGTTTGCAGAAACTTTGTAAGTGGCTTGTTCAACTTCTTATGGCACTTGACTATTTGCACATGAACCACATTCTTCATCGTGATGTCAAGGTTAGTGGAAGCCTTCTCTTTGTACTCTGTTTGTATTTTTATTTCCAGCTAAATTCTGTTAAGGCATATGCTAATCACAAAATCACATGATTCCATCAGTGTTCAAATATATTCTTGACGAAAGATCAAGATATACGTCTCGGTGAGTTATTCCATTGTTCTTTTGAATAAGGTGGTTGTTGCTGGCAAATACCACTATTTTTGGTTTTGAATCTTCTAGATGGTTAAAATTTGGCTTACAAGTAACCAATGATGAAGCAGGTGATTTTGGACTTGCCAAAATGTTGACTTCTGATGATCTTGCTTCCTCTGTAAGAAATGTGTAATCTATGAATTGAACTTACCTTCCTGATTGTAACTTTTGCCTGATTATGTGTGATCGTCAACAAGCGATTGTCTTGTAATGTAGGTTGTGGGAACTCCTAGCTACATGTGCCCTGAGCTCCTTGCTGATATACCTTATGGTTCTAAATCAGATATTTGGTCCCTGGGTAAGTATTTGTGATATGGTTACTTGTTCATTGATTAAATTTTCTATTACTGCTTTATTTATGTATATATGATTTCTGAAACTGGTTATCCAGGATGTTGTATATATGAAATGACAGCGCACAAGCCTGCATTTAAAGCATTTGTAAGTTTCTTTTTTAATTAAAATGTTTCTTTTTTCTGTTTCTTTTCTTCTTGGAGCAAATTCTATACTTTAATCTTTGCTATTGAATGGCAAGTTTAGTTTATTATCAAATCCTGATAATTGACATTCTCTCTGTATCCTGGTTTGGTGTGTTTTGAACTTATGATTTTTTTTTTTCCTCTGATCTTCACAACTGATTACCAGTAGCACTGATATATCTGTATGGTTATGTTTATATTATCTCTCAAAGACTTGAAATCTGTGCACATTTCTATTTTCGTATCTTTCTGCAAGTTTACATTAAATTAGCTAATTATCTTTCAATTTCTTTGAATAGGATATACAAGCATTGATTAACAAGATCAATAGGTCTGTAGTGGCTCCATTACCAACAAAATATTCTGGTTCATTGTAAGTTCTGATTCTTTCAGCTTGTAGTTACTTTGGCTAATCTTGCCATTTGCAAATTGCATTTTCATGTTTACACTATTTAAGTTTTAGCATTTTCACAAACCTAGCGACTTAATTTGTCCAAAGCGTATCCAAAGATAATTGAAAGTGGGAGTTCTAGTAAATCTATATTGATCAATTATTTATATTATGGATTGTATAATTGGTGATTGATCTAGTCATTTGTTTCCCCCTTTGGCAGTCGAAGTCTTGTTAAAAGCATGCTGCGGAAAAATCCAGAGCTTAGGCCCAGCGTATGTATAATTCAACTCTAACCTACAACAATTCAACATAATGCTTTGGTGCAACATCTAGCACTGTATTTGATTTTCTCTGGAGTTGAATCAATTTGAGAACAGAAACAGTCATTTCTACTATTATGCACAGAACAAGCATGCAATTCAAACACGCATTCAAATTTATCAGATTTAAGATTCCATGGGCCAGAAACATGTATTCTTCTAATTTACTTCACTAAATTGTGTTTTTCTCAACTCTGCTGGGAGTGTGCCAAACTTGAAACAGGGCATATCCCTTTGTAGTTGGAGATTAGTTGGGTTGATGATCAATTTCTCATTAACTTTTATGCTGATTTTCATTTCTGCTTATTATCCTTTTGTATAAACAAATCTTGAATGATACAAAAGAAAAATTCCAATTTCTGCATTGCATCAATAAAAGGCAGGGCAAAAGGCAAATCAATGGGAAAAAAAGGTATCTAAATGGGTAGGGAAGGAGTACCTAAAGTGCTAGCAATATTTCAGAACAGTCAGCATGAATTATACAAACTTTATAAACAAGCATTTTTATGATATTTGACCAGTTTTGTTGTTTTGGGGTATATTAATGATGCACGATTGACAAAGGAATTGGAAATTAACATGTGTCCTTAAATGTCTCAATCTCAGAGGCAAAAATGGATCATGATGTAACATTGGTTGCAAAGGGTTCTTACGTAACCACCTTTTTTTTTTATTTTTTTATTTTTCCCCACTCAAAGCTTATATCTATGAAGGAAAATACTCATGCTTGATAATTTCAAGTGGAAAAAATGTGCCACTGTGCTTTTTTGGTGTTTGAATGTAACTTGTGGCTGCCACGTTGGTGTTTACAGTTCAACCTCATTCACAATGCAAGATTATCCACTACTCTAGTGTAACACCATTTCCATTAGTTGAAAGCCACTGAATTATTTTCATAAGGCAGAATTAATGAGTAAATAATAAAGTTTATATTTTAGAAAATTTCGAAAATGTAAAACACTGGGTGTATTGAATAATCTCTAATCCACTTCTGCTAGATACTAATACCGGTTTCTGTTGTGGCGATGCAACTGCCTACATGACAGTAACAACTTTTGTCACCCTTGTGTAAGCTGATTCTTTTTGTAGAATGCCTTGTTAGCTGCTTAATTATTTGTCTCTACAGATGTTCTTTCTGGCATCTGCTACTAGTTGACATAAATTTACCAGTTCCAGTGGTTGTAGGCAAATATTACGCTTTGTGCTTAACCATATGAGTTTTTATGTGATCTGTCACATGGACCTACTTTCTCATCTGAATTGTACTTCTGGTGGCAGGCTGCAGAGCTGCTTGGGCACCCACATCTTCAATCATATGTTCTTAAGATCCATCTCAAAATCAATAGCCCCAGGCGAACTACATTACCAGCTCATTGGCCAGAATCCAACTACGTGAAGAAAATTAGATTTTTGGAGCCAGAAGATGATCATGTTTCCATCTATAGGGATAAGAGGCATTCTTTCAGCAATGATCGGACCCTAAACCCTAGTGTATCTGCAGCTGATCAAGATTCTGTATGCTCCACCCTAGAAATAGATTGTACTCCAGATCATTTAAATAAAAGGTTAGCAGAACTAAGCATCAGAGATAGCCAAGGAGTGAAGTCAATCCATAAGCCTGTTGTCTCCAGAACTTCTAGTATCGCTAAGACTCCAAGAATCACTTCATCAAAAGTTTCTGTTGCCAACAAAAAATCAATGGAACCCACAAAGAATCGTAAGGCAGTAAGGCATTCTGTAAGTCCACCACTTTTTTTGTCTTGCACCTCTAATGGAATTTTTCTAAAGAAAAATGTAGCAATTATATTGACCTCCACCCAAAGTATAGCCAAATGACAAAAACTCCCCTCCTAGTTTTAAATACTAAAATCTGCTCCTTTACTGCTAAATTGCATAAACTTCCCATGTCGTTAGATATCATAAGTGTGTGTGTGTGTGTGTTTTTTTTTTTTTTTAAAAAAAAAAAAATCAAATTATTAGCTTTTTTATGTAGATATAGTTAAAAGTCTATTATTAGTTTTTAGGTCTTTCTATCCATAGTTGGATACCTTGGTTCAATATTTGCACTTACATTTTTCCTGTGAAATAATGTGCATACCATTTTCACTAACAAAATAAAGCTATAACATGTGAGCAAAAATTATGTGAAAAAATTATTTATGGTCTAATCGATTTTTAAATTCTCTCTGCTTCCAATCTTTTTTATAAATAAAGAGAATAAAAAATAATAATCATTTGTACAAGTTGTACTTAGTTATGTAATAAAACTAACATCATTTGACAACTGGGTAGATTTCTACGCTATGATAATCATCTTAAGTGTGTCTACTGTAATATTGAAAACTAGAAGGGAGCTTCTTGATATTTGTTCATAGTCCAATGAAACTTATTGTATCCGAAAAAGGACTTTAGATGCCTGACTGTCTGAAGTTCGTGGTTGCAGCTTCCTGTTTCACACAATTCCACAAAATCTGCCCATATAAATCGCAGAGCATCATTTCCATTGCCATCAAAGGGTTCTCAGCACCCTCCTCGCAGGCATGGTATTGGTTTGCTTAGCCATGTATCTTCACCAGATATTTCAGTCAACACTCCCCGTATTGATAAGATAGCTGAATTTCCATTAGCATCATATGAGGATCCACTGTTCCGCAGCTTCCGCTTCAACAGAACATCAACGGTGATTGACAAATGCACAGTAGATGTATGTGAAAGAGCCTCTATTAGGGCTAGTAATGCTGATACATGGCAGGGAATCAAGCGCAGCGTGTTAAAGGAAAATGATGAGGATAAAAAAAGTGGTTCCTCTGATCAAAATGCAACAGCGGGTGCATTAAGCGGCACCTCTTCGGACTTGCGCCGCCGGCAGTTTGACACTTCATCGTACCAACAACGGGCCGAAGCCTTGGAAGGGTTGCTTGAATTTAGTGCAAGATTGCTACAGCAGGCAAGGTATGATGAACTTGGGGTTTTGTTGAAACCATTTGGGCCTGAGAAGGTTTCCTCAAGGGAAACTGCTATCTGGTTGAGTAAGAGCTTCAAAGAGAACACTTTCAACCGGGAAGAATCCCCCTAAATTGCTATAATATGTTGTACTGTAGTCATATTTGTAGAGTTCAGTGTATCTTTTCTCACACGGAAGCGCATTTAGCCAGCTGAGTTTTTTTTTTTTTTTTGGTAGGTTTTCACTTATCATGTGTTTCGATTTACCCTTTCCTTTTTTCACTCTAGTGAAGAATGATAGTTTTAAAACTGATGAATGAGGCAGACGATAGATATTTTTATAGTAACATTACCTGTCGGACCAGTTTATAATGTTCATATATTTTCCCATGTCCTAATCGTTGTCCCTTGCCATAAAAAGAAGCGAAAAGACCGTCTTATCTTGAACCCTTTTGTTCGAGTATTTGCAATTGTATTTGCTAATTTGATTTCGATAGTCTACAATCACTTAAGCTGACGCAAAATTGAGGGTAACTGTGCCTGCATATCGGCCATATTGTATAGAGACGGGATATTATTGCCCGATGAAGAGTAATTGAGAAAATCGTACACTTTTGTTGAATATCTTTGGTCCTAATTGCACCGAAAACATTTTAACTGTTGCGATTCCAACATTTTCCCCTAACGAGTGATGTTACTAATAGAAAAGCAATAAATCATGCTCTCTTCTGTTAAAATGTGAAGGAACAAGAGGCATCCTGTTTTTTTAATTTCAGTATTCCTTGAAGGTCATGCTTTCATGAGGAAACAGCTCCCAACAGCTATTTACGTCTATGTATAATGCACCGTATGTTGCTCGTGGCTTATGGTTTACATCAAATTCTATTAGCAGCGCATAGACCGTCTCTTGTAAGTTGTCAGGTTTTTGATAGGACGATCTAACATGAGTTTTGCTTTATTTTTACAGGCTTGACCTTTGACGAGATAAACCTGTGGGATTCACCATGCGTGTCAAATTGCTTGAGATTTTTTCAATGCTCATAGGTAACAATATCGATTTTAGGCTTAATTATATTTTTTATCTTAAAATATCGACATTTTCCCCCTTTTTTTCCAAAAATTTTTGTTTAATCTCTCAAAAATTGTTTTTATTTCCATTTGGTCCCTCTATTAGTATTTTACTAGTTTATGCCGTCAAGTGTTAAAGTAACATTTTACTTAGATGCTAACATGAATTAAAGGATAACAAGCATGGACTAAATAGAAAAATTGTAATATTTCGGGTAGTAAATGATTAAAATCATAATATTTTAATATAAAAATTATGGAAATTTCTCCGTACCCCTATATAATTCAAGGGTACTGGTACTTTTTAGTAAATTGTGACTAAAATTTTGCCATGTGACCTATTAACTCAAATTATTAAATTTTTTAAATTATTTTTAATTATGTTTAAAATTTATGAAATTTGTGATTAGATTATAGCCGTTAAATACAAAATGGTACCAATACCTTTATAAAAAATTTTATACTATCATCTAATTATATATTATTACATTAGCAAATATGATTAAGTCTTATACTCACTACTTAAATAGTCATACAAATAAAGTGATATAATTGGTTGATTGTATAAAAATCTTTTATACTATTAATGTATCAAAATTAAACTCTTTAAAATCTATATCTATGCTACTAATAATTAAGACTCAAAAAATGAAAAATTTTAATATGAAAACTTTTACCATGTATCAGGTTGATATCAATTCTAACTCCATCACTTTCTCAAACATATTATTAAAGGAAACATTCCAAATTAAAATTATTAAAAAATATTTAATTTTAGAATTTAACTTACAATAAATATAAACCCTTGATTCTCTCCTCTACTAACTCTTCTTAAATAATTTACTATTCAAATATCTCTATGTGATTTTATTTCAACTACAAAAAGTTGATTAAATTAATTTAAATAAAATTTTATTAAATTTTATTTATAAAATTAAAATAATTTGAAATAAAAATTTCAAATTTAATGAACATTAATATAGTTGTTACCAAACCCATTACCATTCAACTACTCCACCAATTATTTCATATTTTAAATAATAATGTAAAATTAAATTTGAAAATTAATGTTGACAAGTGTTAGCATAAGTTACTGATGTATTTTGCCTAATCAATTTTCACTACTCATTCTTTTGTCATCACGAGCCAAATTTTAGTCTATCTAAAAATCAATTACTTTTACTACTATTCTTCTGGGTACTTTATTTCATAATGAGTCAACAAGCAAATTTCTCTCCCAAATTTTTATATATATTTATTTATTATTTAAGAATTTATTATTCAACTATATAATTTTTTTATTTTTCCAAAATTAGAGTGTCGTCAATCTATAAAGTAATATTTTGTTGTCTTTTACTTTTGCACATGGAAGTTTACACATGCATGCACTTAGAAACCATCACATGTTTTTTATTTTTTAAGTATTGTGGCCAATGATAATTTATTGAGATACATCATCACAAATCAAAAAGTAGTAAAAGCATCATTATTTTTATTTTTAAGTTTTCTTATCTCTTATATATCTGTCCTTTCATATATTTCTTTCTTTTTAACAAAACTCCAGAGTCTCCTTCTTTCAACAATGGGTGCTTTGATTTTTTTTATTTTCTACTAAATATTGTCATTAGAGTTATTCCTGCATAGCCAATTGATAGAACATTAAGAGCTATTGGGTTTAACTGCAAGGAATTGGAGATTTGTTCCACTATTTTTTCTCTTATCTATTACCACAATAATGTAAATTGGGTTTGTATCAAAACTTTTGTTCCTACCATTGAATTTCTGTTTTTTTATTTAAATGGTTTCATGTTGTTTTATGGCTTAGGAATTTAAGTATGAAGATTTTTGGTTTTTGATTTTTCTATAGGATGGATATAAATTTGATGTTGGAAGGAGATTTTTCATTGTTCTTTACTATTCAGTTGTGGGCTACTTTCCAAGCTTTTGAACTCTCTTTATATTATTTTGAGCTCTCTAATTCCTTTAAAAAGAGGTGGTGCATTTATATTAGCAAATATATATATATATATATATATATATATATATATATATATATATATATATATATATATATATATATATATATATCAATTAGCAATGAAATGATATTTGCATTTGTTTATTTTCTATCTTCAATTTATTTCCAAAAAAATGTATTTTGCTCCAAAAGAATGCATTTATTTATTTTCTCTCAATTAATAATGGAAATGATATATGCGTTTAATTGTTCTCTCTTTTTAGTTTGAAATAAATTTCCATACTATTTTTATTCTTATATCAAACTTTTTTTATTCTGGAAATCAAGTTTTGAGAAAATTATTCTTATAATATATATTCTTCAAATAATTCCTTCATTTTATTTTTATACAACCAATTTCTCAAGAATTAATCAATGTCAATATAGAACTTATTCAAATTCTTAACTTTGAAACAAATAAAAATACTAGGTTATAGTAAATATATAACTCAACCTTCTTTATTTCTAATAGAGTATACAAAAACTATATAAATTATAAATTTAATAAATCAATTTTAAGTTTTTTCAATCATCTCTTTTAAAATTTTTTATAAAATAAACTATAGTTTTAATAATTAATTGTTTGTTTTATGTGAATAATTAATTGTTATATGGAGTAGTTTTGTATAATTCTATCTTTAAAATTAATTTAATAGAATGTTGAAAAACGGGAAAAGAGAAAAAACGGAAATGTTTTTTGAGTTGTTTGATAATCATTTAAAAGTTGAGATTAGATAATTTTATTTATTATTATTTAATAATATATTATTATATAATGTGTAATTTTTATACTTATTTCAATTTAGTATCCTATAAAAAGTTTGAATTTTTAACAAAACATCAAACATGAAGAATTTATTTTACTATTTTCTTATTTTTACTTTCTATTATCTTTCATATTAGACTTTACTTTTTGAGTTATTAAAGTTATAACGAAATCATATATTAAATTTTTTTGTTATTAGTTTCAAATCAAATTATGCAATTTTTATACATAATCTTTTTATTATAAAGTTTTTATACTTGCCAAATGTTTTACAAAAGGTTTTTTTATGTTGGTCGAAAGCTTTTTATCCCGTGCATTACACTTGTCCAAAAATTCTAATATACTTCAAAGAAATCGTGATAATCAATTCATAGGCTTTTCGTGTAGAAAAGCTTTGCACCAGTCATCATTTTCCATGCCAAAAGTGAATAAATGAGGTAGAAGACTTACATTAATTAAATTTTTTATATTCATTCCAACTAATTTTTAAATTAAATAATAATATATGAATAATTTTTTTTTACATAAGTGATGTAAAAGTTAAAAGTACATATTCATCTTAAGAAAAATATATTTACGTATTATTATTTAATTTACTAATTAGATAAAATAGATATAAGATAGTAAATTTAAGTTTCTTTTCCATGAATGAAAAATCTGAATTGCCAATTAATGCAATAAATAGGATGAGATTTCTGATACCGCATTTGCTGTTAACAATTTAATTAGAGTCAAGCGAAAAGTCAGTTTACATCGGAAGTCAAAAAAATACCTACCAAAATCATAAGTCAAAAAAAAAAAATTTTTTTAGACAAAACAAAACTTTTATTAAAAACAAATAGATTTAATTTTTATGTTCGGATAGTATAAAATAATTTTATAATTAGTTAATATAAATTTAGAAAAGTGCTAAATTATGATGAGTAGCTATTCACTCTAATAATTATCCATCATGCTTTATCATTATTTTAAATTTCTATTGACTAGTAGTATAAAGTTAGTGCATAAAAATATTTCTCAAAACGTAATTTTCTTTTGCTGCAAAACGTAATTAAGATTTAATAAATTTACACAGTTAAGTTATGTCTATGTACACAAGGTATTAACTTTTCCCTAAACGTCCTATCACATTATATAATCAGTGCAAGTATCCTTTCCCATCACCATATCACCAGAGGAATAAGAGAAAACTAATTACCCGTTATTTAATTGGTTTCTTCAACTCAGTATCTAGAAGTTAATATTGAACATGAATGCATCAAAACTTGTAACAAATTTTGTGTCTTGACTTTCATATCCTCTCTATGCCATTACTCGTCTGTCTCTGATTTGGCCAGTGATTTGAGAGTTAGATATTCCTAAATGAGATTTTAAGGTCCTATCATATGAGCCTACTAAAATACCATTGGGGAAAAATATTGAAAAAGAATAGTTTTAATATTTATATCAATACACTTTCAGAAATGATTTTGAGAGTACCAAAAATTTCCCACGAACAAGTTACGAATGATGTGGTTTTCTATCTCTCCACTAGTGATTTTCGTCTGTTACGGAAAATATACTTACTAATATCAAAACACTTCAGTTTCTCATAAATTCGTGTGTTTTCGATTCGTACCAAATAGAACTACTCATGCAATATTGATAGAAGAAAAAAAATAAAAGCTTATAAATTTGTTAGAAGCATAGTTATTAAATTCGGCTTGATAATAGGCTCAGCCAAGGCACTAGATAATTGGTTTAACCAGTGAATTATTGATTCAATCAATTGAATCGGGTATAATTAAATTAAATAAATATATAAAAGTATATTAAATCTCAAACAAAAATAATAAAATAATATAAATAATTAACAATTTAATATATTTTAAATATAAAATATATATTCTTATTAGAATATCATAACACAATAAAACACTTAGTCTGGTAGTTAGAGTGTGCGTTTGTCGTCTTCAAAGTCTCAAATTCAAATGTAGAATCGATTCATTGTTCAGCTTGGACTAATTGGATGCTCAATTCATCGGTTTATTGGTCGAACCGACCAGTTCAAGCCGGATTTAATAACTATGGTCAAAAGTTCAACTCTACCTTGGTTTCTTCTTAACTACCAATTCATGTACTTGATTCATTTAATTTCAGTTTACCTCATTATGCTGTTAGTCCTCCTTTGCAAGCTTCTCCTCTTCCTCTATATTGACTTATTCCCACACCATTTATGAATTTGAAAAAAATAAGCAGCCTTTGTTTACTTTTCACTCCTCTAGATGAGAAGTCCTAAATTTCTTCGAATACGGGGCAGCAGGAGAAGAAAATTAGTGATGAAAAGGTCGCAGTTATTTTCCGTTGTCAATTGTCAATTGTATATTGGTAGCTATTTCGCGCATTTTGCAGTAGCGACAACTCACTAGTCGCCTTTTTTCAATTTAATCTTGACTTGCTGTTTGAAATATTTTTATTCTATTACTTATCGTGTGTTGTTAGATAATTAAAATAATTTAACTTTGAAAACGGCTATTGAATCACTTTCACATAAACCAAAAATGTCAATCTCTTATAATGGTGTAAAAGCATATGAAAGCATAATAATAATAATAATACAAAATGATTAAAGTTTGATAAAATTACACTTCATAAGTATATTTAAGTGATTAGTTATTATAAATTTTATTTTAACATAAATACGAATAACTATTTAAAAATAAAAACTGAATGCATTAAGCCATGTACAGAAAAACATAAAATAGATGAGCAATGCTATGCAGCGCGAATTTATTTTCGTGCGCATGTTATGAATACTGATAAACCAATCATGGGAGAGTGTGAAAATAAATCAGGGGAGAGAAAAATAATGGTCCAACAAATCGCAAAAATGTACTGTCTTTCTACATCTTTCGCATATCGTTTCACGAAATATTTTTCGTGTCATTTGGCATTTCCGAAAATAGATAAACAAATGATAGCGTAGATGACTCGCAACGTGTTTTTGATTTTTAACCCAAAAGTCGGCTCTATGTGGAACACGAGGATTTGGCCACGCATTAAGTATAATATAATGTACCACCTTCTTGATATGTATAAGGACAATTTCAAATCCTCCTTCAATCATACGCTCTCTAGCTAGTTCCTCTTTCTTCTTCTTCTTCTTCTTCTTCTAACGCTCACCCTCTCCGAGTCTCTGTTATTGTTTATTGGCCACGTAACAAAATGGGTTACTTCTCCACGTTGTTGGGCCTTACTACTATACTTTTCATGCTGCTGCTACCCATGACTGCCAAAGGGGATTTTTTTGATGATTTCCTTGGTGCTTAACTCATCTCTTTCCCTTTTATTTTTGAACACTCATCTCTTTTCTTTACCCCTTACAAGAATCATTGGAGTAATATACTGTGATATTTATTTTTGAACATGATGTTAAGAGAAATATGTAGACACAAATACTTCAAATAGAACTCTTTTAAAAATCGTAAGGTTAAATATATGAGTATTTTCTCTTAATATGACATGATCATATTTAAAATAAACATAAAAAGGATCCTAATCCATTTCTATTATCTTTATTTATCTATCTAATGAAGGGATATGAGGTTGTAGTAAATTAGTGCACATATATGATAACTCAATTGTGAGAATATGGATATGGGGTTTTGCAGGCAAGGTGTGTGATGAAGTGGAATGTGGGAAGGGAAAGTGTGTAGCAAATACAAGTTACCCACTAAACTTCATATGTGAATGTCAATCTGGCTGGAAGCGGACCCGAGACAATGACAATGACACAGATGCCACGAGCTTTCTTCCATGTGTCATTCCTGAATGTATATTTCACTCTTTCTTCGCCAATTCTTAGTTACTTTGCTTAGAGATTGAAGTTTCAGCACTACTTTTGATGGTTAAAAAAAATAGTAATAAATTCAGATACTAAACTGTCAAAATTTTTGAGAGAATTATGAAGGTAACGCCTGAAACTTTAATCAAATTAAATTGGCTCTGTTATCTGCAGGTAGCTTGAACTATGGTTGCCAGGCAGCACCCCCTCCAGTTCCAGAGAAGAGTATTCCGCACAACTTCTCAGCTTTTGATCGTAAGTAAAACTACACAACTCGTTGATGATTAAAACCATGCTTATTATAGTCATAACTATAATTGAATTGATATATAGTGTACAATTGTGAACACAAAAGTTTTCAAATTACTAATAAATGGATTTAGGCTAATGTTTGAGATTTTTGTAGATGATTATAAGAAATGATTCATAATGAAATCGAAAAGAAAGATGAGGAGTGGAGTGGAATAGAACATGTCACACACTTGTTTGGATATGTGACAAGTTTAATAAGGGAAGAGAAGAAAAATGACAACTATTCTCTCCTTGACCCCCTCCCAATTTTTTGGAGATTCAAAAAATAAGAGTTTTGAATAACAAATTATCCTTTCTTTAGCAATTCGATTCTCTCATCCTAAATTATTTACAAATATTGATCATTTAAATTTAGCCACTCCACTCGTTGTCACTCCTTTCATTGTTATCCTTTCAAACATGCTCTTAATCTCTCAACTAATAAAATTTAAGAAAAATATCAAATTATGATAAGTAACTTACCATATTAGTCTAAAATGGTTTTAACATTTATAATTAATACTTTAAAACTGTTAAAGTTTAAATAACAAGGCTCATGGGTTAGTTTACCTATTACTTTCTCTCTCTTTTTCTCTTTTATGGTTTGCTATGGCTTGATTTAATTCTTGAATTCATGGTAGTTTATTTGTAAGTACTTTTGTAATTATTTATTGATATGGAAAAGCATGTTTTGATCATATTTCTTCTGCTTAAATTTTTGCACCCAAAAAAAAAAAAAAATACTAACAAGAGCTTTGGTTAATTTCTTTCGTTCTAACCATTTCCTATGTAAAAATAAAAATATGTGATAGCTTGCTATTGGGCGTACTGTGGGGAAGGTAGCTGCACCAAGAACAAGACACATACATACAGATGCGAATGCAACCCCAATACTTTTAATCTTCTCAACATCTCCGTTTTCCCTTGTTACAGTGCATGTAAGGATCCAAAACGCAATATTTATATTGACAATGGTAATAACAAAATATTTGATGAAAAAATGAACATTGATTCAAGAGATTTTCCTTTATTGGACTTCTAATTGTTAAGGTACTATTGGATCTGATTGTTCGAAACTCGGAATCAAAGTTGAAAATTCAACCGCTGGCGGTGGCAGTGGCGGTGGCGGTGGCAGTGGCAGTGGTCAAGGTGAGGGTGGATTTGCCACCTTTTCTTCTATTCATCTTATACTTAGTTAATAATGTTAAATTTGCAAGTAATTGCTCAAATCTTCAATGACACACATTATAACTACGACTGTAACTATGCAATCCACCATATAGGCATATACTGTCATAAAGCACATTAATCACGGTTGTTATACATGTTCACGCTATATAACATTTTAAAAGGAAAAAATAAATGTCACATAAAAGAAAAGGGGAAAAAAATAAGTTTCAAGAATTAAATCTATGTCTCTTTTGGTATTTTCCCCAGCAAGCTCAGTCGTTTCAGGAAGCTTCCATTGGATAGTTTTGCTGTTGATGTCCACCGGTATGGTTATGTGGTGCTAGGAAGCATGGATCATGGCTTGTGGCATTGGAATTCTGACGGCGAAGATTAGTTTGGTGAATTATTTGTTTGATTGTTGTCCACAGTTATTTTTGTGTAGTAATAAATGATAGCGCCATTAGTTTTGTGTAGTATTGTTTATTGGTTTGTGTAGAAATAAAGCCAGTGTTCAGTTATAGGCGGAAGTTGACTTCCGTATAGTATTAGTATTTTGTATACACACTGAATCACTGATGTATACCATTTATATAGTAGACATATAAAGTACACTCGTGTAGGATGTTATTATGGTCATTATTGCAAATCACTCTGTTGTGCGGTCATTTTCACAATATATTAAATATTAGACGCGTTATATGTAACCGGAGCATAGATGCCAAGTTCGCAATATTCTTTGGCTCGGTACAAGTATCCACCTCACTGCCTTAGCAAATATGTGGTACAAAGGAGGTATATTTAGAGTATGTTTAGTTGTGATTTATTTAGTAAAATATTATTTTTTTATTAAAAAATAATTTTTATATATTTGGATAATTTTTTTAAAATAATTAAAATTTTTTTAAAAATTTATTTTCAATTTTTTTAAAAATTGAAAAAAATAACTTTTAACTTTTTATTTTAATTTTTTTAGTTATATATAAAATTTGAGTTTTATAATATTTTTTTTAAAAGATTGAAACTAACGTACACTTAGTTGGTACGATATGGTATGTTCTAATATATTAATTAATATCTATCAAAAAAATATGTTAGTTAATATATTTTTAATATAATTTGTTAAAAATCATAAATTAAAATTTTTATAGAAAATAAAATCATAATATATTAAGTGTAAAATTAATAATTTTCTTATAATTATAAGACTAAAAACCCAAAAATTTTTTGTGTGATTTGGTCAAAATGCTAAATCTATTTAAAATATTTCACTTTTAAAGGAAAAAGGCCCAATAGGGAAGGCCAATTAGGATTTTGTGATGCTCCAAATGAGGAAGGTGAACACAACTTTTCAACTCTTTGCCAAAAAAAGAAAAAAACTTTTCAACTCTTCATTTCATAAACCCTTTGCTTAAATGAAAAGAAAAAAAAAAGTAGAAAGAAAATGAAAAGAAAAAAAATAAAGAGAAGAGAAAATGAAGAGAAAAAATATATTTTCTTTTTTGTTGATTGGTTAAGAAGAAAAATGGGAAGAAAGAAAATGTAATTGTATATTAAAGACAATTTTAATAATTTATTTTATATGACTAAAAAGAGGTTAAAGAGGTAAAGTAAACAATTTAAGCTATAAATCTCCTCTCTCTCATTTTCTCACCAATGGAGGAGAGAAAACTTTTTTATATGGGGCCCATATTTTTTTTTTCTTCTTTGTTTTCTTTCCTATTCAAGCAAGAGAAAATTCCTATTTTCTTTCCCTCCTACTTCTTTTCTTCCATTTTCATGCTATCCAAACAAAAAGAAAGAGAAGCTGCAAAACATTTTGCAAAATTTCAACTTCATCTCTTCATTCTGCATTTTATCTTCAACTTTGCCTCTTCCTCTTGGTTTTTTTTCCACCAACTTTATACATTATTATGGTGTGCCATGCTTGGTGACTCCAATGGCAAACTTGGAGCCAACCAATACACAAAAGAACCCAACTGGTTCACACAAACCACTTCGTAGTTCATAAAGGGGTCGAGCGAATCTGGTAACTATGAAGCAAAGATAATCCTCTTCATTGTTGACCTTAACTTAGTATTATAAGAAAATAAGTTTGTGGTTCCTAGTGAGGGGAGTACACCTGAGCAAAGAGAACTCTTAACATAATGGGAGAGATCAAGTCATCTTAGTTTGAATACCATTGAGAAGACTATCTCGGAGTACTTGCTAAGTGGCTTGCCAAAAATCACGAGTGCCTAAGAATTTCTTACTGAGCTAGGAAAGAGGTACCAATATCCAATAATGTTGAGTCTAGATATTTAATGAAACAGTTAATGGACATGAGATATGACAATTTAGGACATATGAAACAAGAAATTTTTCGTTCAGGTTTATGTCATGGATTTTCAGTTTGGTCAGGATGTGAACATTTTTTAGAATGAATTCCCTTACAACCCCAATAAACTGAAAGTCCATGACATAGACTTGAATGAAAAATCCCTTATCCCACATGTCCTAAATTGTCATATCTCATGTCTATTAATTGTTTCATTATATATCTATATTGTCAAACATCAACTATCTCTTTCCTAGCTTAATAAGAAATCCTTTGGCACTTGTGGGTTTTGTTAAGGCACTTGGTAGGTGTTTCGAGATAGTTCTTTTAATGACAATCAAACTAAGGTGATTAGATATCTCCTACATAACTAACAATTCTCTTTAATTAGGTGTGCTCCCCTCACTAAGAATAGTAGATTTATTTTCTCATAGTGCTAAGTCAAAATCAACAATTCCTGAAAGGAAATCAAAATTTTGCTTCCATTTATTTTAATTTGATCAAGTCAGAATCTATGTTGAAGCAAAACAATTGTTCATGGAGAAAAGTAATTGTTAAGACGAAATAAGAATGCATTAAAATAAATAAGGGCAAGATATAGCTTAAGATAAATCAAGCTATCAATATAATTATGGCCAACATAATATCCCACATTTTCCTTTGGGCAGAACATGCAACTAATAACCAAGATTATAATCAAAGCCAAAACCTCGTATGAGTTAATTAGGGAGATAATCCATCCCCTTTGGGCAAACCTCTAGACCAATGCACATCCAATAACTTCATCCACAAAACTCAAGATGAGTTACTCAATGAGAATGCAATAGGATTTTCAAAATCTATCCCCTTCTTATGTGCTTAGAGAGCAAATTATTGCTCTTGCTATAATATTTTAATTATTTATCCCATCAATTTTCTGGTAGTTAAGACCTACAAAAGTAGCTGGTTGAAAAAAACAAAAATAGACTATAAAGTTAATATGATAAAAAATCAATAAATCAGAATAGAAATAATGCTTTGCTCCTAAAACATATAAGAGTTAATTGAATGTGGTATAGTTTAGAACAAAAAATTTAGACCCACAAAAAAAATGACTAAAAAAAAAACCCTATTATCAATTATCGAAAGTATCAATACCCTTGAAATAAAATAAGGGTGCGTTTGTCACGACGTATTAGATATGATAGGATAAGGTAATATAATATATTATGACTTTATCCATTGTTTGATGTCGTCAACGTATTGTATAAGTTTATCCATCAAATTTCCCTTATATGTAAAAATGATGGATAACTTAATCCAGCCTAGGAAGCCGTATTAGGCCCGATTAATTTTTGATATATAAGGATTCTTTCATTTTTTTATTTTTTAATATATTTTATTAAAATAAAAATAATTAGTAAATAAATAATAAAAAATAAAAACCATATAAACAAAAAAATAATATTATTTAATAAAAAAAATTTAATAATAAATAAATATTTTTAAAAAATAATAATTATAAATAACTATTTAAACTAACCTAAAAATATAAAAATAAAAGTTTATTAATAAAATATATAAAAAACACTTAATATAAATTTAATTATATATAATAAAAAATATAACCAAATATAATAATATAATATTAGACTTATTTAAATTTTGATGTATAAAAATTCCCTTATTATCTCTATCTTTCTCTCTCTCTCTTTCACTAATTTTTAATATTATGAAAAAATATTAAAAATAAATAAATTTTTAATATAAAATTATATTTATATATAAAAAATAACTAAAATAATTATAATAAATATTTAAATAATTATATTAAATTTTAAATTTAATATTTAAAAATTTATTTATTATAATTTTTTTTAATTATATTATATATAATATAATATTTTATATAATAATATATCAAATATTATATAACATTAAATTTTATTAAATTTTATATAACCAAATTTTATACTGTCAACTCTTTTCTTATCGGGCGTGCCAAGCGGACGCCAAGAGTGTAGGTCAAGTCACTCTCAAATTCTATGAAAAACCATGTCGGTTCAAGTGGAGGTCCAACGTCGTCGTTTCACACCCCGTAAACTTTTCTAATTTTTTATTTAATATTTTAAGAAAAGCGTCCAGGTTCGAGCACAACACTATTCCCAAATCCCTGCTGGGTTTGTTTTAGGCCATTGATATTTCTTATTTCATTCTCTCTCTCTCTCTCTTTTCATTACGCACGCAAGTCCCTCCCTTTCTTCGTTTACCCCTCTCTTCTTCTTCTTCTTCTTCTTCGGCGTCTTTCTCGCGTGTATCGGCAATGTCTGGGGAATCAGCGAGTGCAATTCAAAAGGGTCAAGTAAGATTCCTAAATCATCAATGTTTTTGATTTCTTCTTCCCTTTTCGTTTGGGTAAAAGAAAAGTTGTGTGTGACCTTGTGTTGTTGTTGTTGTTATTTGTGTTGATAAGGTTGATCTGTTAGACTTCATAGACTGGTCTGGTGTTGAATGCCTCAACCAGAGCTCCACCCACTCTCTCGCCAATGCTCTCAAACAGGTATTTCAAATTCATTCATTTATTTTAAATGTTATTTTTGATTAATTTTATTTTTCCTGTTTTGGGAGGGGAAAAAGGATTAATTTTTTTCTTAGGAAGTTTTGTGCTTTTCTGTATGCCCTTGTTATTGCAATTGCTACAATTGGATATTTTTATTTTTAATTCTTTTTAGGTTGTTATATTATAGGTGTGTTGTCTTACTGAATTTGTTTTAGTAAACAGGGTTATAGAGAAGACGATGGTTTACATCTGGAGAGTGATGCCGATGAGCAGCTTCTGCTTTATATCCCTTTTACGCAAGTCGTTAAGCTCTACTCCATTGTTGTCATGGGTCCTGAAGAGGAAGGTATTTATCTCAACTCTTTTGAAATTTGTGTCTTACAGCTCAATGTATGTGCAATTGTATTTGGTGGGGTTTAGCTTTGAAGCTGGTTTGTTGAACTGTAATATTCTTACTGATGGTAACTTTTTTGTTCATTTTCACTTTTATGCTTGTGGGAGCAACTCATAAGCAGTACTACTAGTTACCCTTTTATGTTCATCCAGATAAACTTTATCACTGTTTGAATACCCTCTAGATTTACTTTTTCACTCTTTGTAAAAATAAATAAACTCTCGAGTGTTCTCGCAGTGAACACCTTCAATCAGATTTGTCAGTGCATGATAACTTAGTTCATTGACTTTACATATGATGTAGATGTTGCAAAAATATGACGTCCTTTTACATCTGTCTTGTTACTTGCCGTCTATTTTAGAAGTCGGATGCTTGGGATGATTATTTTGTGTCGCGTGTACATACACTGTGCATTTTTCCTTTGACATGATTATAATTGGAATTCAATGTTTCCTTTTAGGTCCCAAGACAGTGAAGCTGTTTTCTAACAAGGAGCACATGGGATTTAGGTATACTCTGGCCTAAATTATTTCTTTTTGTAATAGAACTTGTGTACTATGATTCAATTAGTTGCTGATTGTTTATTATTGGCAGTAATGTCAATGACTTTCCACCAAACGATGTGGCAGTTTTGTCCCCGGACAACCTTAAGGTAATTAATCCATAACTGTGTACTTGCTGTAACTCTCCCAAGTTCATGATGTATGCCCTAGTGCCACTCCATAGTATATTGTCTGAGCATGTTTGGAATAATTGACATCACAATTATCCAACTTATGCTATGGCAGGGGAAACCAGTACTTGTAAAGTATGTCAAATTCCAAAGTGTTAGAAGGTATGCTATTTTCCTTAATTTGTTCATTTTGGAAGGTGCCTTTGATAGAGTTAGCTGCTAATGTTTACGTTGATTGCTTGATCAGCTTGACAATTTTTATTGAGGACAGCCAGACAGGTACTGAGACCACAAAAGTTCAGAAAATTATGCTGTATGGTACAACGTAAGTTTTAAACCATCTATCAGTTTGTTTACTCCTTTTTTCTCAGCTATAACTTTTTCTTTTTTTAGAAATACGCTCTACAAAATTGTCAATACTACTTGTGTTGCATTCTATTTGTTTGTTCCCCTTAATTGGGTGGTCGTTTCTTTCTGTTTATTCATCAAACTATGTGATACACTTTGAAACTCCTTAAAATGATGTTTGATAATTTATTTAACACGATCTTTATATGGCTTTTTTTTTTCTTTGGTCAATCAGGCTCTAGCAATAGAAAGAATAAGAAGTCTCTAGGACCAAGATATTGATTAAGGATGGGTTTGTTTCAGATTTTAAAAAAAGTGATTTTGAAAGTTCAATTTTGAGTGCGTTTGTTTTTGTTTTTTTGGGGTAAAATATCACTTTTTTTCACTAAAAAATCAGCTTTCATACATTTGGATAATTTTTTAAAAATAATCAAATTTTCAAAAAAATCTGTTTTCAGCTTTTTTGGAGAAGCTGAAAAGAGTAGCTTCTGAAAAAAAATCAATTTTCAGCTTTTTCAGTTATATATAAAGGGTGCGTTTATTTTAAATTTTGAAAAAAGTGATTTTGAAACTTATAAAGATTTTGAAAAAAGTGATTTTAAAACTTAAATTTTATATATAATTGAAAAAGCTGAAAATTGATTTTTTTCAGAAGTTATTCTTTTCGGTTTCTTCAAAGAAGTTGAAAATAGATTTTTTTGAGAATCTGATTATTTTAAAAAAATTATCCAAAAATATGAAAACTTATTTTTTAGTAAAAAAAGTGATTTTTTATCCCAAAAAAGCATAAACAAACGCACTTTAAGTGTTTATAGTTGCAATGTCATCTAACAAATTGCTTTTTGTCCCCTGTTTAAAGTACTAAATGATTCGCTTCCCCCCCCCCCCCCCAAAAAAAAAAAAACCAAAAAACACCCCTTTTTTCTCTGGGAAAAAAGGGAAATGAAACAGGTTCATTCATGTAAATTATTTTTGTTTACCTTGTTATTTACAATTTAAGGGCTTGTATTTTGGTTGCATAAAATATTAAAGCATGAATGTTCTGATTTTTTTCTTTACTGTCAATGCAGAGTCGAAACAACAGACATGAAGGGCTTGAAGAAGATTGAGGATCATTGACCCCCTGAAAGAAGATTAAATTCAAGTTTGCTCCGTTTCCACCCTTTGAAATTTTGATTGAAATGTTATATTCAGCTTCATGCATGATGGTTTATGACTTCCAGTGTCTGTCTCATTTCATGAGACTGAATGGTTGTGACGATTTATGCGGTAAGAGATGACATTCAAGCTGCATGGCTATCTATTGTGTCTTTTTACATGTTTTGGAAATATGTAAAAACTTATTGAGGTTAGATTGACCTTGGAAATATGTTTTGGATAACCTAGTGTCTTTTTACAATATTAACCACTAGGTTTATTTAGGGATATTTCCACCGCCTACACCTAAGAGGCTTTTTGTGGGGTTCACTATTTTCCTATATCAACATTTTTTCTTTTTGTGTTGCTCTTTAAGGATCGTCTGAACTAAGCCATTTAATTACGCTTGTGAACTGTGGAAGAATTTCCATCACTCCTGTAATGGCCAGATTCATTATGCTAAAAAGTTTTATGTAACAGGGGGTGTGTAACACAACCCCCCCCCCCCCCGGGGGCGGGTGCAGGCAGTGGATAATGTTTAACTATAAGCGCAAGCCAAGCAAGGTTTTACCGTGACAGTTCTTCATTATTCAACAAAAAAAAAAAAATGTGATTCTTCATTCACTCGTCGAGATGAAAATTAGGCTATACCATATAGAGATGATCGCAGATATTGCTCAATAAGAATTGATGCTTTTCAAGAACTTGCTTGTTGATTCCCTTGTCAGTTCTTCGTTCAGGAATCCAAGGAACATATGCTCAGGAAGAATATTGATGCAAAAACACGTGCCATATTAAGGCTGAAGCTTGTGCATGACGATTCTCATATTCTTTTTTGGGTACATATTCTCGCATTATTTTAAATAATAATTTAATTCGACACCATCTTCAATAATTTTGACAAGTAACACGTCTCTCGGGCTCTCACATTGAGTAAGACGAGATGTTTATTGGAATCTTCAGCTGCCTGCGTCTAGTGTTTTCCTCGATTCATGTGCGTCTTTTTTGGTTTCTTGGGGCTCAATAATTTTTTATACAATTTCAGGTCAAGAGTGGTGGTTTGGCAATTACATAGAACTTTTCTTAAAGAAATAATTTTAAGATTTGAATTCTTCATATTATGAGTAAAGTTTGTTTGGAGTCACAGTAAACTTTTTCTGCACCTAATTACTTTTGGGTGTTCATATTATATTATACGCATCATATGGTCAAGCAATGCAAAAATTGGAAATGAGAGACAAGAACTGGCAAAATTGGTCAAAATGTTTATATTTTTCACGGTAGATGTAATGAAATGGGTATATTGTAGAAAGGAATAAAGATGTTGCATTATTGTTGGGCTTCCAATGATGAAATGAGAGAAGTTTTCTTTGATTGAATGAAATGTAATGGTGAGAATTATAAACTCTTTTCCCATATTGCTAGAGTTAAGGACAAAAAAAAAGAAGTAATTTCATAAAATTTTTAGTAAAGAAAAAGTTAATTTCATCCCATTCAATCGTCCAAATAAGAAGAGAGGAAAAATAAGAGTATTGTACAGAATAGAATAAAATAGAGTTCACCAAATTTCATTCCATTCCATCATATTTAAAAGTATTTAAACAATAGAACTTAATACCATTCTATAAAAAGAATTTAATCATGTATAAAAAATTTGATTTTGTCAATATAAAATTTTTTTATACTATTATTCAATTATTTATTATTATATTATTAAAAGTGTTTGATTTTTACATAACTATCCCAAAAACCACACATACAAGGAGATGTGATTGAATGACAAAGTAATATTCTTTATACTGACAGTATATTAAAATTAATCTTATATAAAAATTGGCCCCACTAAATAAATATAGGTGAAAATGCACTTAATTTTTTTTTCAACCATAAGTCAATTATTAAAAAAAAATTCCTTTAACTTAAAACTTAGCAATTCAATTTTCTAAACTTAATAAAACGTGGATAATAGTGTAAATTCAATCTCCCGAGCATGTTTAAAGAGTTCTCAAAGAGTTAAGAGTTAATAAGGACAATTTAATATATAAGTTTAACAGTAAATTTTCTGAGTTTGGAGCATATGAAATTTTCTGCACTTTACCAATAGTTAAGAAAGATTTGCTGATTAAAAGATATGATATAACGGTAAATAGGTCAGGCTTTGCCTTGAATAGACCCAGACTTCAAAAAAAAAAAAAAAAAAAAAAAATGCCTTGCCTGAAAATACATTTAAAGGTCTATTTAGCCGATGTTAATAATAAAAAAAAATTTAGCTATAAAGCTCTCGTGTAGACTATTACACGGGTGGTGGGCCACCCTGTATAATGTATATTTAAAGGTCTATTTAAATAGAGTGTATTGTTTAATTATATAGGCCACCCTCTTAGGGTAAAAAGCCGTTTTTATAATCTTCAGCCAAATCTTTTTAACTAAATAGGCTTCTAAAAAAGTCTTCATGTTTATCTTTGATAAATAAGCCAGATCAACTGAGGCCTAATACAGAATAGGTCTTAGGCTCCTAGAAATTAGCCACTAGTAGGCTCAAAAATAAAACCACCTTCCTCCTTATGTCTTTAATTAGCAGCTGCTCAGTGCCCACCTAAACGTTTCTACTTTGGTTCCAACACTGTTGCATACTCTCATGCTTGGTCTTTCTTGGTATAAATTACTGGTCTATCACTCTTTCCTGTCCGTTCATGCTATATTACAGTCTGCAGATGAAGCCAACAAGGCTTCTGGCTGGTAGTAGCAGATGATTGATTGTCCATTCTCCCATTGACCTGAAGTCCATGAAGAAGTTAAATGTTTTGGCCTTTAGTTTGTACATATTTATCATGAATGTGCTTCATTTCAAGCTTCACCTATGCCAGTTGGCGGTGGTTCCTACTTCCTACAATAAACTTGATATATTTTGTGTTGATACTTGACATTTCATAGCTGTCATTGTCACTTGTCAATAGTAAATTAACCGCTTGGCAGGGATGGGAAGAAATTGAAAAAGAAAAGAATCTCATGAGTATCCAGCTGATGTAGCGGACAAGGGAGATAGAATCATAACAATTAGAAAACAACTTTTGAGGTTCAAAATTCAAGTACTAAGCAGAACTAATTAATGATGGGCGATTCTGACAATAGGCCAAAATATCAAAAGAGGAAAAAAGCTTGTGCACCAGCCGGGAATCGAACCCGGGTCTGTACCGTGGCAGGGTACTATTCTACCACTAGACCACTGGTGCTTTGATGTTATAGTGCATTATTTTATTATTTTCAACATCAATTAACAACTATTATCTCTATATATAATATATTTGATCATTTGCAGCGTTTTCTATTGGGTCCTGAGTTAAGTAGCATATTATGAATGCAGAATTTACACTTGTTACAAGGTAAAATTCCCAACCAACATACTCAAATAAGCAACCCAAATTCAAGTTCAACTGGTATTGGGACAAAGTTACACCTGGAGTATTGCGATGGTAGCTTATATATTTTGTCAATTGAGTTGGCGTATAATACGCAATTATTGCCTGCTTATCCAACAGATAAGGGACTTTCAGCTTGGAAAAGTTCCAGATTGACACATTGCATCGTAGATCCGACCACCTTGTACCTCAAAATGGGTACTACGTTCTGAAGAAATTCCTATAGTTAGACGAAAACAATTAATAATTCAACTTATCTATGATCCGAACAAAGAGACACACGGATATAGGAAGTGCATGAAAAACGTTCACACCATCCTTATGATACGAAACACTACATCTCACACTAGCTAATCACACCCACGATTCATGTTTGACATTATTCCAACCCAATGGAGGGAGAAAAAAAAAAAAAAAACATGTGAAACATTATTTAAGCCACGCTGCAGCAAAATGCCTACTATACATCATGATGGAAATTTTGGATTCAGATCTTTCTGTCCCAGTTCCAGCGTCTGTTTCCTCATTTAATCACATTACATGTGCATTGTTAAGGATGTAACATAAGTCATACGAGAGTATTCTGTATGTCACCATAGCAATTAGATATTATAAGATGTGATTAAATTTGGGATGCATGAAAAGTGGCACATTTCGGAGGTTATGTGCAGACTGGTATCTAGCTATGCTTTGGTGGAGTATTAGCAAACTTCCATGAGCAGCGCATAAAAGCCTCAATGATCCTATCCCCTCTCACCTCAGATATTGGTATCGCCTCTGTAATCTCCCTCAAATCATCTTCGCTGAGCTTCACTTTAAGTGAACCGATATTATTGTCAAGATTTTGTATTTTTGTTGTACCTACAGAACATAAGAGGTTCAATAAAAATGTTATTATTAGCCAAGATTAAAGAATGCTATATTGTTATCCACAGAATAAAAGTAATATAAGATTAAAAGCTCTAAAAAATGTTTTTGAACTTGCAGCAAGTAATATGGTATGGCACATAAATGAATCCCATAAGGGAGGTGGCTCAAATGTTAAGTTGACACACAAACAGTTAGCCAATTAGGGAAAGAAAATGAAGGTGACAAAATGGAAAATCAACTACCATCTACTTCGCAGACACCCTTTGACACATCTTTCAAATATTAAAAAAGTTCAATATCCTTCCATGAAGTAAAGTAGTTGATTAGACTGAATCCTTGCCTACAAAATACAATAATATATAGCAAATCAATCTTGTACCCGGAAAAAAAAAAAAAAAAATTCAATCTTCACTCACCAGGGATGGGTACCACATCGTTCCCTTGATGCAGAAGCCATGCAAGAGCAAGTTGTGATGCTGTGCATCCATGCTTCTCTGCCAACTTTTCTATCCTAAAATACAAGATCTTGTTCTTCTCAAAGTTCTCCCCTTGTAACCTAGGCTGGATTGCCTGATGAAGAAAGATGTTGGTAAACAATGAAGTCCGATTGTAAACAGAAACAAGGAAAAGAACACAACATAACATTTCCAAAAGCATGATTCATTTTTTCTCATCATGATATATTATAATCCGGAAAATATAATTGGCTCCATACAAGAAAACTGTCTGCAGGTATACTTTCTTTGATTGCCTTGCCACCAAAGAATCCACGGCCAAGGGGACTGAATGGTACTATTCCAATCCCAAGTTCCCTGTAAGTGTTGTCAACAAAGTCATTTAAATCATTGAGAAAATAATGGAAAAACATAGTGAAGTACAAATTCTATAATCTATACACAAACTGAAAGGTTCCAATTCAAGCAAGCTCCAATATGTATATATATTTTGTTGGAATGGCTAAAAGTAAAACTACTTTGATCAAAATTGTGTCTACTGATATCAATCAACTTTGCTAAAAAAAAATCGCAAAAAGAAAAGGTTTGCTGCGAACATTGCTTAATTCTCCATAGTAATGTCTAAGGCCAAAGGTTCAAGGAATCAATTCTCCCAACAACTATGTTAGAATATATTACTATATTCCAAAGGAGACAAAAAATTAAAGGAAGGGTAGAAACCAC
Source organism: Pterocarpus macrocarpus (assembly GCA_031439585.1). Lineage (NCBI taxonomy): Eukaryota > Viridiplantae > Streptophyta > Magnoliopsida > Fabales > Fabaceae > Pterocarpus > Pterocarpus macrocarpus. Next base: position 45,660,050 of record CM062516.1, read on the forward strand.
TCAACAAATGAAATACCAAAATTTTTTGCTTTCCTTGAAGTTATTTCCAGAGTTGTCCAACATGATTTTGCAAATAGGAGTGGTGTTTTGCTTTGGACAAAAGGAAAGGCTTAGCTCTTTCCTGAAGAAATATGCACCATCTTAAGAAAGAAATTGTCAAACTCAAAACTAGATACATCATATTGATTCAATTTAACATTCTTTTGGCGGGATAACTATTGAAATCTACATAATATTTATGCATATAATAATTGATAGTCCACAAGTTCCAACTTGAAACCTACAAGGTGAATCCATCAGCAAGCAGCAGGTAAGTTCTATTCTTAGCAACGACCATAACTCACCTGCAAAGTGGAACAATTTCTTCTTCAATCTCACGAGACCAAAGGGACCACTCCATTTGCAGAGCAGTTACAGGATGAATGGCATGTGCCCTCCTAATTGTGTCAGGGCTAGCTTCAGATAATCCTATGTACTTTATCTTCCCCTCTTCAACCAACTTTTTAAGCTCTCCCATCTATTCATTTAAAGAAGAACTGAATAGAAAGCTTCATGAACATGAAATGAACCAAATCACACACACAGTTACCAAAGTCCTATACTACTTACAGTGTCCTCAATAGGGACTGTTGTGTCAACACGGTGCTGGTAATAGAGATCAATATAGTCCACACCAAGGCGCCTGAGGCTAGCCTCACAACAGGCTCGAACATATTCAGGATCACCTTTCACTATGACATTGTTGGACGCACGCTCGACAATCCCAAATTTTGTTGCAAGTTGAATTTTATCTCGAGGTAGCTCCTTCAGTGCCTGAGATAGAGAGAGTTAATGTTAAACTGTTAAGCCACTTCCTCATCCATAACCACCGTACAACATCAACTAAGTCTTTTCTCATTAAGCAGAGTTAGCTATATGGATCCAACGATTCCATAGCATCCTATAATAAACCATGTATATAGACAAGCCATTAAAATTTAAGTCTTTTTGAATGATTTCATCCATTAATTTTTCTTCGTCTTCCTCTATACTAAGGAAAATATTAAAAGCCACAATTTTGTAGTAAGGATTCATGTCAGAATGTAGTGTCATCATTTCTAAGTTTTGGATGGATAAGTAGCCTTTACTCCTTTGACGCATCCAACCATCTTCCTTGAATCTTAGCGCATTCAAACAACAATTCTCATAAATAATTCTGGCTATATAGCTTTACTCCTATACTAATCCACTTACTGAATTGAATTAGCAACAAACTCGAGTGTGAGTGGGGTGCAAAAACAGATGTGTTCTGTGTACCTTTCCCACCAAAACTTCATTAGCGTTGGCTGCATAAAAATCTGATGTGTCAAAGAAGGTGATTCCCTTACTGAATGTATGCTTGATGAGGGAGATGGCATCCTCATCAGGCACAGGAGCGTTGAAGACTCCAGAAAGCCCCGCACACCCAAGTCCCAACTTGGACACCTGTCACAAAAAGAGTTAACTCAAGATTATGACATAAGAAAATCGGGTTCATACATGATAAGGAATGGGTATGAAAAGCTTAACATGCAAAGCTAAATCAGAGGAGTTGATAGATGAAGCTGAATCCAAACATGCCTCAAGGCCTTGGGTTCCAAGTCTCACTCGAGGCATATCCATTTTCTTGCGTTTCTGCCTCTGTTCCACTTTGGGTTCCACCGACCTGTCTAGCTAGCTCATGTCAGACAATAATTGTCCTATGTTGTCCAGAATTGTATGATTTATCCTATGAAAGTTGTCTTCTATTATATATTACTTGAAAATATTAGATAATTTTTTTTATGTGAAAAATATTAAATAAAAATTATAACTCATGTACGTGTAAGATTACATTACAAAAACGTGTATATTGTAAAATTTAAACATTCAGGTATAAATTATAAAAAGATAAATATTTTCACCCAAAAAAATAAAAACAATTAAAAATTTTTGAATTTTTTTAAAAACACTTTAGTTTAAGAACACATTAGCGAAACCAAAATTTAAGAGAAAATTAAATTATTTTCATAATTTTTTAAAATAGAATTTAACTTCTCTAAAGTAAAAAATTTACTATAGTAAATAAGAAATTAATTTTAATATACGCTTAAAGTGCAACCCGCTTGCTAATCTTTGGTTTGTTGATCACCTTTCTTATCCTCACGATAAGCATAAAATTGGACTAAGAATATACTAGAATTAAAATTTACTATTAATATAAATATTTATTGAGTAAATTATATTCCCCTCTCTTAAGAGATGATTTTATTATATTTTTCTCCCTTTTATTTTTAAATTATACACTCCCCTACTTAACCCTTGGTTCAAGATAAAATGGGGAGAAAGAAAACAAAAATAAAAGAAAAGAACTATTTTGATGTTTTGTCTTACCTCGATGAGAAGAGAAAATAATCATAAAGAAAAAAAGTGGATAGAGTCCTACCAAAATCTTTTCCCTCTACTTAGAGAAACTCGTGGATGCTCCTACAGCGCCATATGGATGATAGTCACAGTCAATAATAGAATGATATTTTAGATAAGAGTGTAAATTAGTGATGGATCTTATCTTAAAATATTATATTATTGACTATGAACATATCCATATAGTATTTTATGAGCATCTAAGAATTTCTCCTCTACTTATGAAGAGAAAACTGGTGGAGAAGAGAGAATTTGTTTTAAATACCAAATTTATCCATATTTATATCTCTATAGTCTATTATATTAGGTTGCGGGTAAACAAATCATTTACTATTATTACATTTTCTTTTTCCTTATTTTTCTCTTTAACCTAGTAACATAAAGAAAAAAATTTTATTTTCTCTCTTCATTTTCTCTTCATCCAAGTAATAGGTAAGAGATAAAGATGCACTACACTTGAACCTATTTTTTATTTTTTCTATTAAATAGTTATTATCTTATATTTATTATTTAATTTTTTACTAAAATATCCTTTTATTAACGCTTGTACATATTAATTTTTTTCATAAATACAAAGTAAAATATATGTGACTAATAATGATATAAAAACATTGATGTGTATCTATATAGCGTGAGAACTCGTGAGGTGCACAGGAGTGAGTCTGTGTAATATATTTAATTTATTAAGTATAATTTAATGCAATAATTAATTATTGAAAATTTTCTTTAAATTTAATGAAGAGTTACAAGATTTGTATTGATATATAGTTATTAAAAAAAGATATAGTAATACAAAATAATTTAAAGAATAATAATAAGAATAAAAAATAGTTAGAATAAAATAATTATAAAATGAAGACCATAATTTTTAAAAAAAATTATTGAACCCAATAAGTAATTTTAAATAAAAAATTCTATAAAATCATTGAATATAACATCTTATTATTCAAAGTACCACTCATTTTATATTTTATATCTTAAATTTTTAAATAGGGATCAAACAACTAAAAAAAAATCATTTTTCCTTTCTCATCCATTTCTTTGGCCTTATAAAATAAAATCAATTCTTTTTTTTTTTCTCTCCCCCTTTACAAATGTCATAATAAAATAATTTTAACAAAAAATTTGACAAAGCTATTCCATGTTTCAATTCATTTTGTCTAGAGATTCAAGATAACCCTATTCTCTTATATATATATATATATATAATTGTTATTTAAAAATTTTTATCCCCTTGTATGATAATATAATATATAGATAATTTCTACTACACATTAAAATATATGTTGGAATTTCAAGTGTGAATAGTGAATCCCACATTGGTTAGAATGAATTAAGTGAAGAGTATATAATATGGATAAATTGTGACACATATAAGTGTATTGGTTCATTTTACGTACACATTTTAAGTGGCACATTTTATTTGTCTCTTACATATCTTGTTTTGTTTTGAGTCATTTTTTGAAACTTGATTTGCTCCTCACCCTTTGGTGAGTTGGAGCTTTGTTATTTATTGAAAAATAGACTCATTATATCTTAAGATTTTGAGTTAAGATGTGGATTCTAGCCTACTATTGTGGATTCATACTTAGTTCATTGGTTTAAATATCCTCAGATTTTGAGCTCTCCTTCGAAAAAGTGGTATTCGAGACTGGTTTGGATTCAGCTTGATTGAGTATTGGAGGAATGGTGGCAGTTGGATCTAGGTGTGGGACCCCGTATGTCAAAAATTTTCCTGGCAATGTGGAGGTTGGGCAGCGTGTTCCATGAAGTATGTTGGTACAAGTGAAGAGAGCAGGTGTGGCTCTTGTTAACACTATTGAATACTTCGAAGGGCTTCTGCTAAGAGGTGAGTACATAGTGTTGGGCCTCACATTTGAGGGGGGAGAATGTTAAAATTTCAAGTGTGAGTAATGAAGTCTCACATTGGTTAAGAACGAATTAAGTGAAGAGTATATAATATAGAAGACCCATAAACTAATTGCCTTAAGGTTTTGAGTTAAGATGTGACATCCGGTCCGCTATTATAGATTCTCATTTAGTCCATTGGTTTAAATCTTCTCGAGTTTGGGCTTCCCTTTTAACAATATACACCTTTTAATACATTGTACATTATCTACTAATACTAATAATTAAGACTCAATACAAGGAAAGAGATATGCCATGTGTTAGCTTCTTATAAATTCTAATTCTCGACTACTTTATAAAAGTTACTACTAAAGGAAATATTTCAACTATCTATTTATGGAATTTATTAAAAAAATATATAATTTCGTAATTTAGTCTACAATAAATATATTATCTTGATTCTATGCTCCAATAAATTTTCTTAAACAATACACTATTGAAGTATCTTTTTGTCCTTTTATTTGAGCCACACAAATTTTTTTAAAATCAATTTAAATAAAATTCAAATTTCTTTATTCAATTTATATTTAATGCAATATCTTGATTCTCTTCTCCATTAACACTTTTTAAATTGGCCGCTGCTAAAGTCTCTCTTCCTCTGTCATTTTATTTGAACCACACAAAAAATTATTAAATTTCTTTAATGTAATCTATATGATTATAATATTTTTATTAAATTTCATAATTTCTCTTTTTTATGTAGGTTCAAGAATACTGTTATTTAAAATCACAAACTATATGTTATTAATTACCTTATTCACAAATTTTAAAATTTTATTTACACTTTAAGTATTGTTTAAGATGTAACTATTTGGAGTTTAAAAAAAAATCAAAAGAAAAAAATGTAAGTATTTGGTCCCACTTCTTCAATCCCATTGAAATCGTATATTATTTCTTATTGATCCTCATATCGTATGATACTACTTTTTTTTTTTGACGAGATTGTATAATGTTAAATGTTGACGAATATTAATTTTAGATTTATCACAACAAATTTGAAAGAATTATTATCGTAATTTACTCTAGATAAATTGATATCATAACTTATTAAAGAAAAAATATGCAAGTTTCATCAATTGATATAGATAATATAGTTATTAAAGGATTATAATCATAACTTACTCCAGTAGCAATTTCTTATTTGAAGCTAGTAAGCAACAAAGTGATTTTAACAATTCTTTTTATATTAGCCTAATATAATTAAAATTTTAATCAAATTGTATAAAATTTTTTATTCTTTTTACAGAATTTAGATTTTAAAATTAAATTGAAATTAAAAAATTACCAAGTGCTTTGCAAAATAGCATGTTCTTTAAAATTATCTAACTATGAGATTAAAGAAAGGAAAGGGTGAAAGGAAAGAAATTAATTTGATTTTTGGTGTTTAGTATTTATTAAAAATTATAATAATTCTTATAGAGTAAATTATATTTTTAATAATGAACTATGAGATTAATTTTTATGTACTAATAATATAAAATAATTTTATACTATCAATTGCTATTTAAAAACTAAAAGTCAATATCCTTATAAACAAATTATATTTTTAATAATATGTTGTTATATCAAATAATTTTTTTTTGAAAATCACTTTACTAGAGACTGCAGAAAGGGTAGATGACATAATGATTTTTTTAGTTATTTTATTCTCACTAAAAAATAGTAAGATAGTATCTTTATAAAATAAATTATATCTTCAATAATGAGTTAGATGAAATACTTTAACGAAATTTCTTCTTTAAAATTATTTTACTACAAATTTGAAGAAAAGGGAAGAAAAGTGAAAAGAAATTAATTTTTTTATTTTATTGTTTATTCATCACTTAAAAGAGAAAAATCTCCTCTAAATTAATTAAAAAATAAGAGATAGATTCCAATATAGAAAAATTATGATTACAAAGAAATAAAAATTATATATATCATATAATTTACAGCTATACATCGTATGGGTAAAAAACGCTAGTATATTATATATTATATATTATATATTATATATTATATCTTGATATGTATAATTATCGTATCTTCTATTTTCTTCCATTTTAACATTCTTGAGGAAAATACTTAAAATGGTGCTGAATAGCTTTTTGAACTTCCCCTTGGCTTCTAGTATCTTAACTACAAGCACAATAACACTTGATCCCTTAATATTAACAACATTTTCAGATGAACAAAGCAAGAATATTTTGGTACCAACATATGGTTTTTGAAAAATTAAATTGAATTTGGACAGTCAAAACATAATGAGCAAAAAAGAGTGGTAGATAATCATTAGTTTAGATGCATTGGCAACTATTTACTTTTATCATTGAATGAACTACATGTTGACGCACCCAAAATAAGGTGGAGATGATGGGCTCATGTTACAATACACAGTGAGTTAATGATTGACTAGCATTTAATAACGAATAAATAATTATGAAATTAAATAAATAATATAATTTAGTTGAGGATTTTTTTATTGAAGAATTTCTAAAAAATAATTATTTGTAGTAGGTCTTATTAAATCTTTCCAATTAACGAAAGAAATTGAAGATAGTGGAATTGAGTATACCTAATTGATTATTGACACATGACAAAACTTTTTAGATTATGAACTTTGAAATATTATTGTTATAGATATGTATTTTTTTTGCTAATTATTATTATTATATTATTATATTAAGAGAATAAATTATTAACAATAACAATAATTTATGATGAATGTTTAAAAGAAAGCAAGGATTACTTACTTTTTTAATTTTTTGGAATACTTTTAGACTATAATTTATGATAATTAATGTTAATATATGAATTTTAATAGAACATTTTTGTTATTAGTTTATTGAAACAGAAAAACTCAAATTCATTATTTTATATTTTTTGAAATTATTAAATAAAGATTAAATAATCTTAATAAATCTAATGTCATTAATATCAGCATATCAACTCATAAGAATTTATAATGTAAAATAATTTTAATAGTATTAAATATTTAATAATTAAAATAATTATAACAATAACTAATTAAACAAATATTTATGCTGATTAGAAAAATTCTTTGTATAACGGGTAGTTTAGTAAATTTATATCTATATCTTAATTAATAAAATACTTTGGAATATAATGTATATTTTAAAAATAGAGAAAAGACTATGTAATAAAATCATCTCTTAGGAAGGAAAGTGTACTTTACTCTTTTACTTAATGTAAAATCTTTTACTATTATTTATTACTTTTTTATTAATAATAATGTATCCATGATTTCAATAAAAAATGCATCCCTCTTTCAATTATTAAATCTCATTTAAATATTTAAGTGATTTTATGATCATTTTTGCCCAGGTGTGTTTTTAAGTAGTATATGATCAAATTTATAAAGGAGGGAGGGATAGGTAGCTTATAAGAGTATGTATGACCTGATTTATTACTGACTTAACTCAGTAAACAGACTTAAATTTTTTAGAAAATATTTTTTAGTGGCAAAATTTTTGAAGAAGGTTTACTTAACTAAGTGTACTAAGACTTACATCTTAAAAAAAAAAATATGGACTTATCATCAATTGACTAGTTTATTATTATTTAGACATAATTAAAAGTTTATAATACTTAGTTATAATTATATGTCAATATAATATATCTAATTCATACAAACTATGATAATTTTATTGTAAGTTATACATTTGTCAAAGGAAGGTTTAAGCTTTTTATTCTATTTGAAGATCTTTATGTAAAGTAAATATTTAAATAAGCTTTTAAGTCGGGTTAAAAATTCCTGTTTTTATAAAAAGACTTGGTTGCGCTGGAACCAAAAAAAGAAAAAAAAAACGTATGTAGGTAATAATTTTTGCCATTTTAGAAAATAAATATTCTTAAGTGTTCTAAGCACAAGAAAAAGTTTGTGTTTTGTTTTATTTAAATTTAAACATCTCAGTTTTAAGTATTATCATTGTCTCTCTTAGTATTATAACTACATTTTTTAATATAATTGAATGGTTTAGCCGTTCGAAGCACAATTTTTTTTTTAAATTTTAAGAGTACCCAAAAATGTCTCAAAAATAAAAATTCTATTAACTTTATAAAATTAAAGTTTATTTTCATAAATTTATGTAAACTTAATTTTGATACATTATTATTGTAAAAACATAAATATTCTTAAGTGTTCTAAGCATAAGAAAAAGTTTGTGTTTTGTTTTATTTAAATTTAAACATCTTAATTTTATGTGTTATCATTGTCTCTCTCGGTATTATAACTACATTTTTTAATATAATTGAATGGTTTAGCCGTTCGAAGCACACTTTTTTTTTTGGGTTTTAAGAGTACCTAAAAATGTCTCAAAAATAAGAATTCTATTAACTTTATAAAGTTAAAGTTTATTTTCATAAATTTATATAGACTTAATTTTGATACATTATTATTGTAAAAGTTTTATGCACAGTCATCTAATTATGAATTATCAAATTATTAAAAGTGATTGGCTTTTACAATAAATAACCCAAAAATTACACATATAATAAAATGTGATTGAATAATATTTGACAATGCATCAAAATTAATCTCAACTCATATTATGTTTTTAATCTTTTAAAGAATCAAGAGTAAAATGTTTTTTATATTTCCAATATATATTTAATATGTTGGAAACTTGAAAATTAATTTTTTAATTAAGAAACTTTCTATTATTAAATGCTTGGCCCCATTTCTAAAGCATTTAAACAATAGCACCTAATATCATTGCATTTTTTTTTTCGCTCTGTTTAATCACTTTTCATCTATCTAAATATAAAAGTTGGCCACACTAAATATATAGTGCATTTGTTTAAACTTTTTTAAAAAGTGATTTTGAAGCTTAAATTTTATATTTAGTTGAAAAAGCTAAAAATTGATTTTTTTCAGAAGTTACTTTTTTCAATTTCTCCAAAAAAGCTAAAAATAGATTTTTTTGAGATTCTGTTGATTTTTAAAAAATTATCCAAAGATGCGAAAACTAATTTTTTTGGGATAAAAAAGTGATTATTTGCTAAAATAATTGCAAACAAATGCACCCATATATACGTAAAAATGCACCTAATTTTCTTCAACTATAAGTCAATTATAAAAAATTTCCTTTTAAAACTTAGCAATTCAATTTTCTGAACTTTCTAAACCATGGATTATAGTATAAATTCAATTTCTTGAGCATATTTAAAGAGTTCTCAAAGAGTTCCCTAACAAAAAAAAAAAAAAAAAGAGTTAAGAGTTAATATGGGCAATTTAATAAGTCTAATACTCCCTCCATTTGGATATAATTGTCTAATTTTAATTGTATATGTAAATTAAGAAAATGATTTAAAAAGCCTCAATGTTAGATAAATTTAGATATGTTATACAAAATTACTCTTATTATATAATCCTCTCTTTTTCTTAATTATCTCTTTCCACTTACTCTCTCTCTCTCTCTCTCTCATCCACTTAGGGGTGTAAACAGATTAGATTGATCTAATGAATTCGAAGATCCAAATCAAATCAATGAAATTTATTTAGATTGATTCTTATAATCGGTTCATTTTAAAATGGAGCTAAACCAAACAAATAAGTGTATCATATACACTCATTTAGTGCTTAATTTGACTTGATTTTATACTTTAATTATTACTAAATTAGCTAATTTGCATATGGTATTTGGACTTTTATGAAATTGTTGGAACAAATGTTAAATTGGTAATTTTTAGGTGAATTTGATGGCTTAGAAGCTTATTTTATTTAATTTTGCAAGAGAGGCATTTTTGGAGCTAAATAGAAGAGTTTTAAATCTTATTTGAAGTGATTTCTAGAATGCACTATAGTAGAAAATTTGTATCTCTCTCCACAAAGATCGGATTAAGACAAATAATGATATTCCAGAAAGTCCAGAAAGTGCTCTACAACTTTGATATTCAGAACAAAACCTAGTTCTTATAACTTCTTGGTGAAAATTCAGTTACAAGATTGAAGTTCACTAATGTCCAGATTCTATCCAACCTGATCTCTTCCTAGTATATTGTCAATATCTTGAGTTACAAAAGTCCGATTTAGGTGTTCTTTACGACATTGGAAACCTAATTCAATTATATGCAACTTTGTGCTTCTAAATCGAGAGCGAATTCCAAGCTATTTGACAGTTACAGAGCCTAAAAATCAGATGTACAGTATTAGTTTAGTATCAAAATGCAAATTGGGCTATTCTATCCCAATTGATATACAATCTAGAGCTATTTGAACCTAACCTAGGCACCATAAAATGCAAAATTGATCATATTAGATGGAAAAATTATTAATTTGGCCCCAAGCATTTATTAGCAGAGGATAAACAAAAAATTTGGGGGGATAATTTGAGATCTTATCCTATTTTTTTTTTTCATCTAACAAACTCTAGGATCAAGGAAAGAATTAAAACAACTTTTAAAAGGGGGCTGAAAAAAGGCGAGTCTTGGAGTCTTGGTCTTTGGTTGGCCAAGGGTTTTGCTAGGGTTTGATTGCTTGATCAAGAGAAGAAGGCTTGTACCCATCAATTCATCTATCTTCATCTTCTTTTCTTGTTTCATGTTCATGATATTCCTTTTATTCTTGATTGTGGATATTGTAATCATTTTTAGTGGCTAAATCTTTTCTTTGTTAGGGTGATGATGTAACTTATGTTGGGATTATGGAATATTGAGATTTATTTAATTTATTGAATGTCCTTTCAATTGAGTTTTTATCTTTGTATTTAATGCTTTTATAGTTTGAACATCTATGAATTGATATCGTGAGTTGTGTAAGCAATTGAAAAATTGATACATAGCTTAGACCTAGAAATAGAAACCATAATTGTTAATTATCTAGGAATAGAAATTAATGATTGTGTCATATTTATGAATTGAAGATTTCATAAATCGTTCATGCCTCTTATCTTAGGACTCAAATTTTTTGATACAACGATTTTGTCTTAAGGATGTAGAGTGAATTAGTACATGAGAGGAATCCAATGCTAATTATAATAGGAAATCTCCTATCAATTGAATTGATAAAACTTCATTAGCTTAGGAGCTCAATTCTCGTAGGATCAATTTGGTGAAATCAGAGCCCTGGCATCTCTTCTTTCTTGATTTTTTTTTTCAAATTGCAATCTTTCAAGAGTCTCTTGTTAGTTAATTAGTTTATATTTGATTTAGTTTAGATTTTGCATTTAAATTTTTGTTCTTGAATTAGGAGCCTAGATAGTATCTAGAGTAGGGAATTAGTAGTTGGTAGAGTCAATTTTTGTAGAAATGATATTCTACTTATACTTTATTACTTGTATAATCTAGTATACTTGCCGGTGCCACTATCATAAGCCAATCATTATTAGTTCGGTTTCAAATTTTTTATTTTTCAGCTTGATTACCCAAACACTTAATTAACTAATTTTTTTATTTATTTTTAATCTTTCAAAGTTTTGCATTTAGGTTTTTATTAATAGAATTACTTTTTCTCTTTTGTTAATATTTGTTTAAAGAATTTATCTATTTACACTATTATTAAGTATATTATGATCAAACTTTATATTATTGTTAGTTGTTATAAGAATAAAAACCTTTTAAAAAAGAATTGTACCTTTTAGAAAAGAATACAATTCTTTATTTCGTAGTTTAACTTGATAACTCAAAATAGACCAACCTGATTTTGTTTGAATTAGTTTGGTTCAGATTTGTTGAAAAAGAATTTAAAATATAAGTTAAATCAATTCAATTAAATTTCATCAGTTTCGATTTATTTTAAACAAACCATCTTGTTTACACCTCCGCATCCACTAGTCTCCCTCTCCTTCACTTATTATTAGGGATTATAGCTAAACAGATGAAGTAGTAAAGTGAATGAGTTTCAAGCATATTTAAATTTTCTGCACCTTATCTATAGTTGAGGAGGATTTGTTGCCCAAAAGATATAAGGGAGTAAATAGGTCAAGCTTTGACTTGAACATATCTCCGTTTCCTAAATAAGAGTTTGACCTATTTATCTTATATCAGAATTTTTTAAGGTTTAATTTTGTTTCTTCAAAAGCCCAGCGTGAAAGTTTATTTAAATATCAATTTAGCTATAAAACTTTCATGTAGACTAAAACCTTTTATGCCGCCTTTAACTTTTTAAATTAAATAAATAATGAATTGCATATTAATTTATGAATAATAATAATAATAATAATAATATTTATTATATAATTATATAGACCACCCTATTAGGATTAAAAAGCATTTTTGAAAACTTTAAGCCAAACTTTCTAACTAAAAATGCTTCTAAAAGAAATTTTAGCCTTTTTTTTTTTGGTTTATTAAGGGTATCCACTTTTCTATTATTAGAAAAAGAGGTTAATCCCTTTCGAATATGCTTAGACTTGTCCTCTTAACTGGCGTTCTCTCAAAAAATAAAATCGAGATTCTTCCTAAGGTCATAATATATCTTTATCACTATGCCAACACCTTTGTTGGTTAAGAAATTTTAGCCTTTTATATTTGATAAATAAGCTCGGCTAAATTGGTTTTAATACATGGTTAGGGCTTTAGAATAATGGTAAAAATTACTACCTTATAATCCTATACTAGGGTTGCAATACCATCCCATCCCCCACCACAAAGAAAAAAGCAAAAAAAAGAAAAATAGTTAGGCCTGTTCTGAGTGGCCCTTGACTACGAGCGATTAGCTATTAATATGTTCAAAGTCAAGATTACCAGCCCATCATAAATAAAACCACCCACCTCCTATCTCTCTTTGATTAGTAACTGCTCCACCTAAGCATTTCAGGTTTGTTTCTAGCACTGTTGCTTCCTCCCATGTTTTGTCTTTCTTAGTATTATATTATTGGTCTTTTAGTCTTTCTTTACTCCTAGGTTCAAATTACATTGCAGATGCAGCCAACAAGGCTTCTGGCTGGTAGTGGCAGTAAATTAACTCCTTGGCTGGGATGGGCGGGAACGAAAAAAGAAAAGAATATCATGAATATCCGAAGACTGTAGCCGACAAGGGAGAAAGAATCATAACAGTTAGAGAACAACTTTGAGGTTCAAACTTCAAGCACTGAGCAGAATTAATTAATGAGGGGTGATTCTGAGACAACAGGCCAAAACGAAAAAGTTAAAAACAAGGTGATGCACCAGCCGGGAATCGAACCCGGGTCTGTACCGTGGCAGGGTACTATTCTACCACTAGACCACTGGTGCTTTGATGACATGTGTCATAGTACATTTTTTTTCAGTTTCAATAAGAAATTTTGGATTCGTTCAAAAGATATGTTCTCTACATTTGATCATCGCTCCCCCCCCCCACCTTTTTTTTTTATGTTTTTTGTTTTTTAGGGTCCTAATTCAAGTAGCATGTTGTGAATCCAGAATTTCCATTTGTTATAAGGTAAAATTCCCAACCCACATGCTCAAATCAAATGGGCAACCCCCATTTAAGTTTAACGAACATTGATACAAGTATTTTTTCCCCCTAGTTACAGGGAGCTCCTTCTAGAGCTTAGGAGAAATGGGAAGGAGATAGGTAAATAGAGATCAAATCATTGACTTAAAATCAACAAATCTCTTATCACATGAATTAAGTGAGATACCACTTGGGGTGTATTTGACATATTATATTAAGTATGATAGCATAAGCTAATTTTCTACATTATGGGCTTATTCATTATTTAGTGCAATTAGCATATTATATAAATTTATCCATCACAATTTCCATATATATCAAAATGATGGATAACTTAATCAAGCCTAAGGAGACGGTAATAGGTCTGATTAGCTTTTAATATATAAAGATTATTTCATTGTTTCTTTTTTTATTTTTTAAAATAAAAAAATTAAATAAATAATAAAAATAATAAATAAATATAAATAATATATATTTTTAATAAAATACTAATCTTTACCATATAAAATGGATTTACCAAAATAATTGTTTTTTAGTGTCTTCTCACTTTATTGAAATCTTTTTTTAAGTCCATAAACATATACAATATATTATTTATAAAAGAAAAAAAAAAAATATATATATATATATATATATATATATATATATATATATATATATATATATATATATATATAATTGAAAAAAATAGAATTGCGTAAAAACCAATCACATCCACACCCACGTTATAGGAACTACCCAACTCATGCAGTAACCGCAACCATTCCTCCAAAAATAGTTGAACCATTTAATATCATAAATAAAATTAATCTCTTATAAATAAATATATGAATTTAATTTAAATATATTGACAGTATAAAATAATTTTATATTATTAACTAATAAAAATAGTAGAAAATACCAATTTATACAAATAATCATCCATTATAATGAGGGGTCCACTATGATTTCTCACTTTCTAGTATTTCTATTGGTTGACAGTGTAAAACTGAAGTGCATACAAATTAAACTCTAAATATATTTAGAATTTAATTTAAATACATTGACAGTGTAAAATAGTTTTACACTATCAACCAATAGAAATAATGGAAAGTACCAACTCACACAAATAACTACCTATTATAATGAGGGATCCACCATAATTTTTTACTTTCTTCTATTTTTATTAGTTGACAATGCATATCAATTAAATTCATATATTTAATTATATTAATATTCAAAAAATAAAAATATGGCTTGACTGGCACTAAGTCGCTAGTAATAAATAAATATTTTAAATAATAATATTTAATAGAAAAGTAACTATTCAAACTAACATAAAAAAATATAAATAATATTTCATTATTAAAAATATATCAATAATAATAGAGAATATTTGATACAAATTTAATTATATACAATAAAAATAATTATATATGCTATATAAATCAATCAAGTCTTGGAGTGCGAAATTAAACTTGATTGGATCTTGATGTATAGAAATTCTTTTTCTCTCTCTCTCTCTCATTTTTTATATTTATCAAAATAATAAAAATAATTATTAAAAATATATAAATATATAAACATTTATTTAAAAATAACCAATATTTATTAAAATAAAAAATATTTATTAAAAATTATATAAATAAATAAAAGATTTATTTAACATAAACTATAAATGTATATAATAAAATAAGAAATATTTAAAATAAATATATTTAAAAAATATTTCATTGCTAATTTATAATTTTTATTAAATACTTACTTTTTATTAGAATTATTTGTGATAGTAAAATAATAATATTATCTTATAAGTTTAATTATTCTATAAATTTCTATAATTTTACAAAATTTTTATTAAATAACACGAGCCGCAAACTCGGTTGCACTTACGCAGAGGCAATCATAATTGCCATCTCATCCATGCCTCGAGGTACAATATATGTGAAACATTATATGAGCCATACTTCAGCAAGATGCCTGACATACATCATTACGTTTGGATTCAGATCATCCGTCCCATTTTCAGGGTTTGTCTCCACATTTGATCACATTACATGTGCATTATTAAGGATGCAACAAATGTCATATTAGAGTAAAACGTATCTCACCATAGCAATTAGATCTCATAAGATGTGATTAAATTTGGGAGGCATTAAAAAGGGACACATTAAATAAGACCGGAGTTCGAAAGTTATGTGCAGACTGGTATCTGGCTGCGCTTCACTGGAGTATTAGCAGACATCCATGAGAAGCGCATCAAAGCCTTAATATTGCTATACCCTTTCGCCTCAGATATGGGTATCGCCTTTGTAATCTCCCTCAAATCATCTTCGTTGAGCTTCACTTTAAATGAATCGATATTATTGTCAAGATTTTGTATTTTTGTTGTTCCTAAAAACTATGAGAGGTTCAATAAAAAGGTTATTATTAGCCAAGATTAAAAGATGAATGCTATATTGTTATCCGCAGAATAAAAGTAGTATAAGATTGAAAGCTCTCAAAAATCAAAATGTTATAGAACTTGCAGCAAGTAACATGGTATGGTATATTAAAGAAGCTCATTAGGGAGGTGGCTCAAATGTTGACACACAATCTGTTAGCCAATGAAGGAAAGAAAATGAAGGCGACAAAGTGGAAAATCAACCGCCATCTACTTCCAACATGCCCTCTGACACATTTTTTCCACGAAGTAAAGTAGTTAATTAGATAGAATGCTTGTGTACAAAGTACAAAAATGAATAGCAAGGCAATCTTCACTTGCTAGGGATGGGTAAGACATTGTTCCCTTGATGAAGAAGCCATGCAAAAGCAAGTTGTAATGCTATGCAAGTGTATTTTTTATGGAACTTGGGGGAGGTCACTCTAATTTGTCCAAAAAATAATATTCACTCATTTAAATGACACTTTTGGTAAGTCAATGACTACATGTTTGACATAATTAATGTCGAACAAAATAGTACAAAAACTTAGATGAGAATGACAAAGTAACTAATAATATAATTGAATAAAGAGCTTATGTATTCAGTAAAATTTTTAATACTATAAATTTTAGTGAATTCCCAAATCGTTGTTTGCAACTAAAAGATAAAATGACAATTATGCTGTAAATAAGCATGAATCATGCATTAAGAATTTGCAATGGACAAGATTATTTATTATGCATGTAAGAGATTGAAAAAAAAAAGCAAAAAAAATTATAGCAATGTCAGCACAAAAGTATTTATTCCTTGAATATTTTTATCAACAAAGGATTCAAAGTGACCTTTTTTGTTGAGAGGGAAATAATTTTCAATAGAGGCATGTCATGGATGACAATAAACAAAACTAAAGGTCAATCTTTGAACTATATGGGGTTATACTAACCAAAACCTATATTTTGTTGTAGACAATTATACGTTGCATTATTTAAAGGGATCTTATTAAAAGAATTGAGAGTAAGGTTAAGAAAATCAGACCAGATATCGAACCGGTTAAGGCAGGAGTTCAAAGGTTCAGAGGTTCAAAATAAAAAATAAATTTTTATTTTGATTGAGCATTTTTTTTTCTTTTTTTATAAAAGAAATAATAGCATTTTTACCAAAATTAAAAAAAAAATAAAAATCGGTCAATCAGTTTGACCAGTCCAGTTCACACCGGTTCACCGATTTTTCTTAGTTTTGACCATATCCAATTTTGTGGTGGGGTTTGATTCCCGGTTGGACCAGTCTGACCGGCTAGTCCGATCCAATTCTCTTAACATTGATTGAGAGTCTTTATAGTTGAGTAAGATAAAAAATAGAGTAAATACCTATTTTGGTCCCTAACGAAAATTTCGGAGGGTAAATTAGTCCCTCAAGATTTGAAAATCCACAATTAGTCACTTATCATTCAGAAAATGGGACATATTAGTCCCTCCATATAGAATCAGTACAAATCCATATTGCTAAAAAATCTATACAGATTTTGTATGATGGATTAATATGTCCCATTTTTTGAATAGTGAGAGACTAATTGTGGACTTTTAAATTTTGAGGGACTAATTTGTCCCTCGAAATTTTCGTCAAGGACTAAAATAGGTATTTACTCTAAAAAATACATATACTGTTCTAAAAATATTATATGAAACAATTAAAATATATATATATATATATATATATATCATTACTATATTTTTAATTACTATCATATATTTATTTTAAAAATATTTTTATTTAAAAGTAATTATAAAAAATATTAATAAATCCATGCAATGCACGAGATTATTTCTAGTTTTACTATAATTTTTTAAGGATATTCTACTGCAACTTTAATTTTACAATTAATGTGCTTTATATTTAATGTATAAAATAAGTATCCAAAAGTCATATGCAGCAAAAAAGAAAACAAGTATTTAAAAGTCATCTGTCACATTAAAATTAAATTACAATTGTGGATAAAATTTTCAGTAATATCAAGAATTTAAACTTTAAAAATTGCTATATATATATATATATATATATATATATATATATATATATATATATATAAACACTTAGAAAATAAAAAAAAGAATAAAACAAGACAAATATCCTCCTCAATCAACTTCCAAATGTATAAGAGGTTGACTAAACATATATTTTAATCCCTAAAAGATATATGCCACATCAGTTTAGTCTTTAAAAATTTTTTAATATCACATTAGTATTTGAAACATTAAATTAGTTCCTAAAAGTTAAATGTGATATTATTTTGATTTCTAAAAAATATATGTGATATCAATTAAGTCTTTAAATTTATAGAAAATGAGGGATTAAATAAATGTCACATATATCTTTTAAGGATCAAAATAATATTATATTTTAATTTTTAGGAATTAATTTAATGTCAAAAAACTTTCAAAGACTAATATAATGTTAAGTTGAATTTTCAGAGATATATTCAATATCAAAAATCCTTTTAAAACTAAACTGATGTGATCTATATATTTTAGAGATAGTCTAAAAATTATAACTCATGTATGTGGAAGATTACATTACAAAAACATGTATATTGTAAAATTTAAACAGTTAGGTATAAATTATAGGAAGATAAAATATTTTCACCCGAAATTTTTTTTAATAAATTAAAATTTAATAAGAACACATTAGCAAAACTACAATTTAAGATAAAAATAAAATATTTTCATTTTTTTCATTGAAAACAACTTAAATCTTATTCTTTGAAGTCTATATCAAAAAGTAATATTAAGTTTTTTAAAATCAGATTTAATTTCTCTAAAGTTAGAAATTTACTATAAAAAAAAAATTAATATACTTTCTGTATAAGATACGTTACACTATTATCTAAGTATATTTTATCTTTTATATATTTGTTTTAAGGTAGATAAGATCAAACAATTCTAATTAGTAGCAATGTAAAGACATTTGCCACTAACAATATATTTTTAAAAAAATAAAATAAAATTTTAACTATTAATTTTTAATAATGGTTGATGATATTACGATAAAATACATGCATGTATAATAAATTATGGATTTGAAAAAATTTACTCTTTCAATCTTCTTATTAATGATTATAACCCTTTGCTGTATACTTTAAAGTGAATTTCTCACTTAAAAAGAGTTGGCCTCTTAGGCAACACCGCTTAACATTAATGTCTACGCCTAGTATTTTTTTTAAATAGAATATTAGTATTTAGTGTTTATTGGACTTCAATTATACCACTTATAAGACTTGATGAATCCAAAATTTTATTTAAGAAGAACAAATATCAAAAGACTTAAATCAACCAACCATTGATATACACTTAGTATTTTAAGGGTATTAATTAACAAAATCCTATTTTAAAATTAATTTCTTTAGTTCTAATTTATTGTATCAATCATGGTTTCAACTAAACGAACCGACAACTAATAAATTGGCCAAATCATACTAGTTTTACCAATTGGTTGGTTTTTTTTTTTTAATGTAATGTTGATTATTATTTGATCATTAATGGTGAATTTAACAACTTCATTATGATAAAAGATGGTAAAAAATACACTTTAGCTGGCTAAGCCAAGGGTTACTAGACCTTTTAATCTTTTAAAAAGAGTCTAAAGGAAATAAGTATATAACAATATGATACATGGGTATTTATAGAAGTCTTAAAATGAAAAGCTCCAAATCTAAGAATTGTGGGACTTCTTGATTGCTTTATTTCTTCATTGTGATTCACAGGAAGCTATTGCAAGGGTAAACAACAAAATTTAATTGTAATGGCAAGAGTTGCCATATAAGGTTGAGACACAACATTGTGTGTCAATCACTTGAAAATAATGTAATATCTATGGATTTTGTGCGATCAAAAAATAGTTTGACTAATCCTCTAACCAAGCCGCTTGCAAGGACACTTGTAAGTGAAACATTGAAGGAGATGAGACTACTACCTATTGTTTGAGAATGCATGGTGGATGCCCAATTACTATGATTGAAGATCCCATTAATGTAATTCAATGTGGTCAAAAGAAGCCATACATATATCTAGAAAGGGTATTGTCACCATTTGTGTTTCACCATATGAGATACTCACTTAACAAAGAGTCCATCCCTGTGTGTATGGCAGCACTGTTGTAGTATTATGATAAGGTTGAGCTTTTGCTCTTAATGGATCCATAGTCTACAATGTAGGGGTGAGGCATCTGTTCTAGTATACTCTTGATAGATGCCACCAAAGTGAGAGTAGAGACAAAGCCATCTCTCCTGAGTTTTGAGCATAAACTCTAGAGCATTCATGATCCAAGGACAATGTATGCATCTAGAGTACAAAATAACTAGAGCAACAATCACTTGAGAATGTTGTGTGATTAGTGGACCTGTTCTAACTATTATCTCGAAGTAAGGTTCAAAAAGGTAACTCAACTACTCTTCATAGAGTTGTCACTCACCTATGCTTAGGTGAAGTTCAAATCTTTTGGACACTTTGTTGATGCGTGACATTCTCATTTACACCTCAACTTTGCTAAGTTTTAATCATGTGGGTGATTGTTATCAAATGGGTATATATATGTGCTTCAAATTTGAACAGTGTCATAGACGGTGCATGTGATGAAACATGTGATTCTCATGGATGGTGCCATGGATAACGCCTATAATTTTCATGGATGGTGCATGTGATGAAACACGTTAGTTTTATTTGGCCAGCATCACCTATAGAATTTGATGGACTTAACATCCTAACCCATGGCACCTGTAATAGGTGTAGTACCTTATTCTTTATGTGGTTCTGAGAAACCTTAAGAAAATAAAGTTGCACCCTTATCAATAACTATAGTGTTTGGCCTAGTGGTAAGCGCTTGATTCAATAAGTGGTATCAGAGCAAAGTCATGGGTTTGAATCCCCTGACTAACCTTGGAGGGGAGATTATAGGTTTTATTTGGCTAGCGTCACTCTTAGGATCCGATGGGCTTAAGTAACATCCTGACCCATAGCAACTGTAATGAATGTAACCCCTTATAGTTGATACCATTCTAAGAAAATTTAAGGAAATAAAGTTGTACCCTTACCAATAATTATAACTTGTGGTCCAATGGTAAGCGCTTGATCCAATGCGTGTATCACTTCAATGGTGCCATCCAAATTCCTCTCCATTTCCCACTTAAACATGCTTGTAAATATCCACTTTGCAACCTATCTAACACACACAACTTCATCTTCTCCTCTTCTCTCCTATTGCCTATTTGACATACAACTTTCTCTCCTTGCTTTTGTTTTGCTTCATCCTTATAATGAAGGTGCTAGCTGCTCATTGAGGTTGGAAATAGCACATGGACGAATTGCCCAACAACACCACATCTTATCCTAGGGGGTTGCCTGTTGATGCTATCTCCATTGACATTGCTCTAGGTAAGGCAGTGATTAACCCTTAAGGACAATGCATTATTGCATGATTTGTGGTATATTTGTTTCATTCCTCATTTCTTTGTTAATTTTTATTATCACCACTAATTTAATTATAGTAGTAGTAGCTAAAATAATTTGATTCAAAACTATTTTTTCCAGCATAGTTTCACCATATATATTTGAGTAAAACTATACTATTATCCCTGAAATAGAAAAATTGACAATTTGATCTCTAAACTAAACCATTTCTATAAAAAGTTAATCCCTTTGGGTGACCAATATGTTAAAATGCAAGGACCAAATTTCATATATCTTGTTATAACTTTGTCAAATTCAGGGACCAAATTGTTATTTTTTCTATTTCAAAGATGAATATGTTATAACGCGAATTTTTTATGGACAAAAGTATAGCTTTACTCTATATATTTTTATAAGCTTCAAACTTTATTGACTAAACTAACTTCAATGACTAACAAAATCTCTATAAAAAATATTATATATTCTTCATCAAAAAATTTACTTACAAATTTTCTATGGAAATTCAACACCCCTTTATAGATCAAGCGCTATTTGTGATGCACCTTACTTCAAAAGGTGCACCGTACAACATGTACAAAAGCTGCTATTAGAGGCTACCCGTTACCTCAACAACTAAATGATCTTACTCTTTTAACAACCTGCCATAACCTGCACATGACTGCATGCCAAATGCTAAAGTTTCCCTACCATAGTCCCTTCATTAGAACCACCATCGAGTAACCTATCAAACCATCGCATACTACTGCCAGAATCATAGCTTACCATCTCTCTTTCTGTTGGTATGGTCCTTTTCAATTGCTCGTCTTCGGATAAACCTTTCAAAAGCATGGATCAATTCAATGCAAAATTATGATTATTTATCATATGTTCATGCTAACTATTTTATCTTGTTTACTTTAACAAGTGGTATAAAGGGTCTTCTTTTATGACTTTCTTTTCTCCCCTCCCTTTTCTATTAAGTTTTGGTCGCTACTTCCAATAATAACATCAAAGCTGAAAACTGCATGACCATTATTTCTGAAATAATACTAGTGCATTTTCATTGCAAGAGATAGAAAGGAGAATGACAAACATAGTTCCTTTTCAATAGAGAGAGATGATCTCATCTACCTATTGTCATCACGATCAACTTCAAAATTAAAAAAAAAAAACCATAAATCAAAAACCAAAAATAAAAATAAAAAATAAAAAAGCATCCCACAACACAAAATGTGTGAGGTCCAGTCTGAAAGGAAAGCCAATCATAACAATTGAAGAAAGAAACTTAAGAGGAGGTATTAATGCCATGTTATAAATGGTGAAGAAACAACATTGTTATTAAATTTGTAACATAGGCATGAAGTGAAAGTTTGGTGCGTTGGCATGTTTCGGAGCCTCTATAAAATTGAGGCAAACTTGCTCATTTGGGTGTAAGGAAGCAGTTAACAAGAATAAGTTGTGAGATAGAGACAAAGGGTTAAATAGCCTTTAAGAGTGAGGGGCAATAGTAAGTGTGAGTAAATCCTAAAGAGTGTAGGTGTGGGTGTATATACTGGGAATTTTGGGTATCATCTCTATTACTTCTTGGTACTGCAATTATAAAGAATTGTAATATTTGAATAGGAGAATTCTCATTGGGAAACACTATATTTGTAACTCATGTGTGAGAGAGTGCAGAAAAGATAGTGTAATTGTCCTAAATATAGTGAAATATTTTTGAAATTTATCCTGTGGTTTTTCCCTCGGTATTTTGGGGTTTTCCATGTTAAAATTTGGTGTTCTTTTTCTGTATGTTTTGCACACATTTATTATCACTGCTTTGTGTGCTTTGGTAGATCTAATTCTACTAGGTCTACTTTGGTACTCATTGCTACACTGCAACATGATTAAATATATTTGTGAATCAATCCTTGAGACCAACAAAATGAGCCTTCGTTTCATTCCTGACTCAACTTAACGCTCATCATTTCAGTAATAGTCACAACTATCAATGACCATAGTGTTTGTCCACACCAGACACATACATTCATTGAAATGGAGAAAATGAGAATCTTGCAAAGGCCCAAGATGAAACCGTGATGACCACATTCATCTTTAGTAGCAACAGTAGGCATGTGCAACTTATGGCAAGGGAGCTTCAGTCCTTATGTGATCACAAACTTCGACGGGCAGAGGAAGAGGATGATGACTCGATTTAAGGAGCTAAACCTGGTTTGAAATGAGCCCTTTGATTTCATCACCGTAGCTATATATCATTGTCATGGCCCATGTATCAACACAAGTGAGTGCCCATTCACAGTAGTGGAGTTATAGACAGGCTTCCATAGTGATGGCTATTGCAGTATCAGAGAAAGAGAAAGGGGTTAGGTTAGAATAGGTTACAAGTAAAAGATTCCAATCGTTAGTTTATTTTATTATTAAACAAAAGGCTGAGATTTATTTTTAATACAAGGTGCATGATGCACCTTGCCAAGTAAAATTCACCATAGCATCTACCTTATAGATCATACTTTTTCCTTTCCCTTCATCAATCCTTTTCGTAAGTTCCCCTCTTGCTTATTGAAATCCAGTGGTGTCTTCAATGCACCATCCTAAATTTGATACTTGATGGACCTTGTCATCTAATGGCAAAAAATGTAATGGCATATTGATAGATCCCCTATTTGTGCACTTTTAAAAATCACACTCCCAATCCCTTTCATAGCTCCACCAATCTCCAGCGACTCTATCTCTCTCCCCCTCCAATGCCATAGCTCTATTTATCGAGACATTAAACGGCCACCTAATCCAAACATTAAGCAGTTCCAAGCACACAAAAGACGAAAACCCCAAGGCTGAACAACAATAAGAAATCAAAGAAGCTACACTAAAACCTATCTCCAAGTTGCCCACCATGCCGCAGCGAAATGTCACTATGTGTGCAACGGCCTTCGCCAACCCCTTGCTGTCAATGAACACAAAGAAATACAACACTTTTTCTGATTGTTGTTTAACTGCATATCTATTGAAACATAAACTTAATTAATGGTTGGAATTAAACAATGGTTTGCAACCATACTGTGAATGGGTTTTCTAAGTTTAGCTTTGTTATGAATTAAAACCATTCATTTATTTGGATGTATTAAATTTAAAGTTTATTTGAATAGTATGAATACCCATGTGTTCAAATTATAGAAGACATGACAAAAAGCATGAGAAATACAATTCTTGAGTTTTGTTATCTCCTCTTCCTTTGTGTATGTGTGTGTGTGTGTGTGTGTGCATTATATTTCTAACAAAGTGGTATCAGAGCCAGTTTCAAAAATGTCTTCAAAAGGAACCACTATTTCCTTTCAATATTTACAACTAACCAAGCTTAATTATGACAATTGGGCAATTCGAATGAAGGCTATTCTTGGTGCTCAGAGAGTATGGGAGATTGTCGAGAAAGGCTATGTAAAACCAGAAAATATGGAAAAGCTAAAAGAAGCTCAGATGGAGGAATTAGAGAATAAAAGAAAGAAAGATCAATGTGCACTTACCATCATTCATCAAGGCTTAGATGATGATATGTTTGAGAAGATTGTTGATAAAACCACTCCAAGCACGCTTGGGAAACTCTTCAAAATTCTGTCACAGGAGTGGAAATGCTGAAAAGGGTACGTCTCAAACTCTAATGGCCAAGTTTAAGTCTCTAATGATGAAAGAGAAAGAATCCATTTCAGATTATTTCACTAGAGTTTTGGCAGTAGTGCACCAAATGAAAAGACTTGGAGAAAAGTTAGAATATGTTCGTGTTGTTGAGAAAATTCTTCGTTCTCTCAACTCAAAATTCAACCATGTGGTGGTAGCCATTGAAGAACCTAAAATTTGGAGACAATGTCCATTGATCAGTTAAATAGCTCCTTACGAACCCATGAAGAAAGGATGGATAAAGGAAAATAAGAATATGTGGAGCATGTCTTGCAAACAAAACTTTCGTCAAATGCTAAAGAAGCAGCTAGTGAAAATGGACGACAAAGATGAGATCGAGGCCATTGACAAGGACATAGTGCAGAAGAGGAAGAGATGAGAACAATTATTCTCAAGAGAGAAGAAATCAAAATTTTTCTCGAGGTCATGGAAGAGAAAGAATGGTTGATAAAAAACACATTGAATGCTATTCATGTGAAAAGCATGGGAATTACTCTTGGGAGTGTCAGACACTGAAGCAAGAAGAGAATAAACTTGTTATGCACAGTGAAGATGTTGAAGAACCAACATTATTCCTTGCGCTTAAGGAAGATAAAAAAATGCAAAGATAATACATAGTATCTTGACAATGGAGCTAGTAAGTATATGACAGGTGACAGAAGTAAATTTGTAGAACTTGACAGCAAAGTGATAGGCCATGTTCATTTTGGAGATGAATCAAAAGTAGAGAAAGGCACAATTCTATTCAAGCTAAAGAATGGAAGCCATAAGATTCTTCCTAATGCTTATTATATCCCAAATATGATATCATCCACATATACACAAACAAACAATAAATCTTCATTTTCCTTTTTCACATAGAGTGTAGATTCATGAAGGCATCTAGTGAAACCATTCTCTTGAAAATAATTGTCAAGACAATTATTCCAAGCTCTTGGAACTTGCTTTAATTCATATAAGGCCTTTTTGAGCCTTAACACCTTATCTTCATAACCTTTAACAACAAAACCTAAAGGTTGTTCAATATAAACTTCTTCCACAAGATTACCGTTCAAAAAGGCAGACTTCACTTCCATTTGATGGATCTTCCAATGGTTTTGTGCTACAAGTGATAACAATAGCCTCATTGTCTCCAGTTGAGCAATGAGTGCAAAAACCTCATCATAATCAACTTTTTGTTTCTGCTTATAACCCTTTACAACAAGTCTTGCCTTGTACCTCTTTACATCACCCTGAGAGTTCTTCTTAGCTTTATACACCCATTTAACTCCAATAGCTTGATGACCACATAGAAGTGATGCTAGTTCCCAAGTGTTGTTCTTCTCAATTGCTTGAATTTCCTCCTCCATGGCATGTATCCATTTCTCATCTTTTACAGCTTCTTTAAAACTCAAAGGTTTATCATTAGAGAATAGACACAATAAATTCTCATCCTCTAACATTCCGATTTGTTCATAGAGATCGGTGAGACTTCAATACCTTCGAGGGCCTTTGCTTGAGCTAGAAGTTGGAGATGATGATGATGATGTTATTGGGGATGATTTTGGTGTTGTTGGAGTTTCAATTTTGCCTTGCACTCCTTATATTGGAGCTTCTTCCTCCTCAAAGTAAGGTATAAAATCATAAGTAACTTTATCTTGTGGACTCCAGTCCTAAGTTGCATTTTCTTCAAATTCAACATCTCTACTAATTATTACTTAATTGTTGCTAGGATTAAAGAACTTGTAGCCTTTTGAGTTCTCCTCATAGCCAATAAACACAACCTTCTGGCTTCTATCATCAAGGTTTGATCTTTCTTGCTCAGGAACTTGAACATATGCAATAGATCCAAAACCCCTTAAGTGTGACACATTAGGCTTCAAGCCACTCCATATTTCTTGAGGTGTTACATCTTTCAAACTTTTGGTAGGTGAAAAATTTGAGAGATAAACTGCGCATGCAACTGCTTCTCCCTATAACTCTTTTGACAATGACTTGTTCTTCAACATTGTTCTCACCATATTCAAAATTGTCTTGTTCTTTCTTTCAGTGACTCCATTTTGTTGAGGCGATCTAGGAACAGTCAAGGGACGTCGCATACCATGATTCTCACAAAAGGTCTTGAACTCATTTGAAGTAAACTCTCCATCTCTGTCAGTTCTTAGGGATTTGATCTCATAGTTATTTTCTTTTTCAACACAAGCTTTGAACCTTTTGAATACTTCGAATGCTTCACTCTTTTGCTTCAAGAAATAAACCCATGTTTTCCATGAATAATCATCAATGAAAAGTAAAAAGTAAGCACTTTTACCAAGTGACAAGGGCTTAATTGGTCCACAAACATCTACGTGGATCAAATGAAGTGGCTTGGTGGCTCTTGATTTGGATTGTTTTGGAAAACTCTTTCTTGAATGTTTTCCAAGTAAGCAAGCTTCACCTAACTGGTGAATATGATCTACTATTGGAAGGCCTTTTACCATCTTCTTTGTTCCTAATTCTTTGAGCACTCCAAAATTTAGATGTCCATATCTCGTGTGCCAAATCCATGATGGATCTTCAATAAATGATTTTAAGCACATAGCTCCACTAGTTTTCATATTTAACATGAGCATATGATTTCTTGTCATAGAAACCTTAGCAATAATATTCCTTTCTTTATCTCTAAGCCAACGATAGTGATCTTCCATGACTATTTTGCAACCATTCTCCATAAGTTACCTAATACTCAAGATATTATTCTTCATCTTTGGGATATAATAAAAATTAGGAAGAATCTTATCTCTTCCATTCTTTAGCTCATATAGAATCGTGCCTTTACCCTTGATCTCCACTTTTGATGAATTCATGAATATGCACTTTGTGAAAAAGGAAAATGAAGATTTGTTGTTTGTTTGTGCATATGTGGATGATCTCATATTCACAAAAAACAATCAAAACATGTTTAAAGAATTTAAGAAAATGATGGCTCAAGAATTTGAGATGAGTGATATGTGACTCATGTCTTGTTATCTGGGAATTGAAGTAAAACAAATGGAGGATGGAATTTTCATCTCACAAGAAGCTTATGTAAAAGAATTATTGAAGAAGCTCAACATGCTAGACTGCAATCCTGTCAATACCCCTATGAAGTGTGGAGTTAAACTTTCAAAAGATGAGCATGGTGTACAGAAAGTTGATCAAACACTATTCAGAAGCCTTGCAGGAAGTTTAAGGTATTGGACTTGTATTAGACTTGACATTTTATTCTCAGTTGGACTAATTAGTTGCTATATGGAGAATCCATCGGAA
Organism: Pterocarpus macrocarpus; assembly: GCA_031439585.1. Classification (NCBI taxonomy): domain Eukaryota; kingdom Viridiplantae; phylum Streptophyta; class Magnoliopsida; order Fabales; family Fabaceae; genus Pterocarpus; species Pterocarpus macrocarpus. The sequence goes on from CM062516.1 coordinate 45,688,534, forward strand.
ACACGTATAAAGGCAGCCAAGAGAATTGTTTGTTATCTTAAAGGCACTCTTGAGTATGGTATGTTTTATTCAGCTTCCGATGAGTTCGAGTTGAAGGGTTATTGCGATAGTGATTATGCAGGAGATATTGACAGTAGGAAGAGTACTATTGGATTTGTTTTCTTTTTAGGAAATAACGCAATTTCTTGGTGTTCAAAGAAACAACCCATAGTCACTTTTTCAACTTGTGAAACTGAGTACGTTGCTGCCACTGCTTGTGCATGCCATGCAAATTGGCTATAGATATTGTTGAAAGAACTTCACTTTGAGCAAATTGAATCTACCAAGACTATGATGGACAACAAGTCAGCCATCGCTTTGGCCAAGAACACATCATGACAAAAGCAAGCATATTGAGACAAAGTATCATTTGATTCGACAATGCATTGAGAACATGCACATGGAGGTTGAGTATGTAAAGTCACTTGAACAAATTGCTAACATTTTTCACAAAGCCTCTCAAATATTATACTTTTCAAAAGTTGAGAAGGATGATTGGTGTTGGGAAGATATCAAGTTTAAGGGGGAGTGTTGAAACGTAAACTTAATTAACGGTTGCAATTAAAGAATGGTTTACAACCATACTTTGAATGGGTTTTCTAAGTTTAGCTTTGTTATGAATTAAAACCATTCATTTATTTGGATGTATTAAATTTAGAGTTTATTTGAGTAGTATAAATACCCATGTGTTCAAGTTATAGAAAACAAGACACAAAGCACGAGAAATACAATTCTTGAGTTTTGTTATCTCCTCTTCCTCTGTGTGTGTGTGTGTGTGTGTGACTGTGTGTGCGCGCATTATATTTCCAACAGTATCTCCTCTGATGCTATCTATTGAGAAGCTCCCACTATCACAACTTGTGGTGCTTAACATTGAAGGTGGCTAGGTAGAGACAGGGGAAGAATCTATTGAAAAAAATGTGGGAAAATATGGGAGGAAATTGAAACCAGAAAGATAGGATGTGTGTAAATTGGGGAAGACAAAACCGATGGACGAGTTGAGATTTAATAATGCTAGAGTTACTGGTTACGGGCGGTCAAAGAGGAAGGGTTCTATGTGAAAGAGATAGAGTGTGTGTGTGTATATATGAGAATAATACAATGCATCATAGGAAATGATTGTAACTATAAATCACAAAATCTTTACCATGACCTTCATGCAGTATGTGATGCACTATATTTGGCAAGGTGCACCATAGCACATGCCATTGTAATCCTTTCATCTCCAACATAAGCTTTCAAGAAAAAAAGAAAAAAAAGAACTTCAATGTTTATTAACTAAATTAACTCCATTGACTAACAAAGCATTTATTAGAAATAAAATATATACCATTGGTTTGGACACTTGCTTACAAATCTTGGTGGGAGCTCAAGACCAGCCCATAAAATATCCTTTCTCCTTTTCCTTTCCTAACTCTCCCTCCCTAGATTCCTGCTGGGGATCACTTAAGTCCCACTATGGTCTAAGATCCATTAATTTTATCTCCAACCTATACTTTTGAGCAAGCAAAAAGCTTTAATCCTTATTAACTAAACTAAACCCTAACAAAACTTCCATTAGAAATATAATAGTTGAGACATTTGCTTACAAGTTCCTGGCGAGAGTTTAACGCCACTCAACGGAGCATCTTTCTTCTCCTTCTCTTCTTCACTCTCCTTCCCTATATTTTTTAGTGGAGCCGTAAAGTTCAATTGAGATCCTTTTATTTGCAACCTAATCTTTTAAATAAAAAGCAACATTATATAGAATTAGGCAAAGTAAAAAAAAAAATCGAATTGATAGGTAGAGAATAATAATAATAATAATAATATTAAAGAAGCACTGTACTATATATACTATACTTCCATGGTCTGTTGGCTCAGAAGCAGATGTCCCTGCTTCACAATATTGTCTCTATTTGAAAAATGTTTCACTTCCTTAGAAGGACAAATTGATATCTGGATGTAGATTAGTTTGGGGCCACAATTTAATCACAACCTCTCAATTATGGCATCGTTTGCTTCCTCCTTGTTATGGAAATCCAAACATCAATGTTCAAGGAGGAGGGGACAACCCAACATGATTAATGAGCCAAATCTACACTTGGATCTGTTGATATTTCTAACACCAAGCCGAATGTTAAGTAGAGCAACATTGAAAAAGTAATTAGTCTGGTGATCATGTTGTGGAGAGTCTGGAGACCAATTGATCGCTAAAAAAAACCCAATCAAGGCAAGCAAAATGGAATTTTACCAAAGAACTTATTTCTTTTTTGGGGTTAACAAAATTAATTAATAAGCACTTGTAGCATCCAAATGCTGAAGTCACTAGTAGATCATACTGCACGGGTTCAACAGATCAGAAATAGTCAGAGCAATAATATATGGTGATTTCTATTATACTCTCTTTAGAATAAGGGGTTTGAAATCTATCCTAACTATTCCAATAAAATTTTGCCATTTGTTTAATTTTTGTCCACTTAAATAGTAAATTGGCGTTATTTTTAAATTTATATTTAGACCCACTTAATACTTTTTCTTAAAATTTTACCACAAAGGCTATTTATAAAATTAAATTTTTTTTATTCTCAAATACCAAACAAATTACTTATCCTAATTTTCAAATATCTGATGAAACCTTTTTATCCCAAATTTGAAAAATTAAGAAAACTAACCTGTAACCCTTTTCTCAACTCTTGCAACCAGTCCCCTTTGTCAAAAGCTCTATTGCAGCCAAACTTTAGTGTTGGTAGTCAAATCCCTGTTACGGCTAAAGCTCAGTGCCATGGCCAAGATATATATATATATATATATATATATATATATATATATATATATATACTGCAATTTGGTGATTATAGGCTTGACATGTATAAATCTATGAAGGGTTTCACAAGCAATTCGATTGTGCACTAGCTAAATTTAATAAAAATGCGATTTGCTTTTGATACCCCAATGCAAAGCATAGGCAACATCAACAAAAAATTCTCCACGAGTTATTAAGATATTATAATTAAGCATTTCGGCAGGTTAACCATATAACTAGAGCCAAATCCAACATGCACAATGCCCATTCATTCACCAATTCAGTTCCCCTTCCTCAACAAAAAAACCTGAATTTCAGTTTAAGCTCATAGATGCAAGTCTCAACATGGTGAAACCCTTCCTTTCCCCAACTCCCATAATTTTTTACACAATGAAATCACGTCATGGTGTAATAAAAATTATATGTGTCATGCCTACAATTACCAAATTGTAGAAAAAAATTATATATACAGTTATTAATCTGTGGTCATAACGTTGAGCTTTGGCTACGATGGGGCTTCGATTGCAATGGAGCTTTTGAGAAAGGGGACTGGCTGCAAAAGTTGAGAAAGGGGGGTTAGGGATTAGTGGTTTTGATTAGTCAGATGTGTGGTAAAAAAATTATGTTTGAAAATTAGAATAACTAATTTGTTTGACATTTGGGAATGAGGAGATTTTAATTTTATGAATAGACTCTAGGTTAAAATTCTAAGAAAAAAAGTATTAAGTGTCTAAATATAAATTTAAAAATAGTGACAATTCATTACTTAAGTGGATACAAATTAAACAAATGACAAAATTGTATTGGATCAACTAAGATGGGTTTCAAACCCCTTATTTTAAAGATGGCACCATAGAAACCACCATAATATATTGCCAGTTCTTTGGCTTAATAACCTCGCTAAAAAATTTAGCAAGAAAATAACCCAGTCTAAACTCTAATGGCATAGTGAATACTAAGTAATTATCTATTACCTTGACGACAATTAGTTGTGGTTGTGGTTAAAAGGAAGAAAAATTTCTGTTAGTGAAATAAACAACTTATAATGATATGATTAATGATCTAAAAATGCAATTCATTGGAAAAAAGAAAAAGGAATCAAAAAACAGTGCCTCAATTTCCTTATACATATTTCCATTCAATGACTTGCTTGCATCCCAAGAGAATTTAGTCTATACGTATCTTAGTCATATTGGAGAAAGAATCTAACAAAAAGGAACGAGGAACCTCCCGAGTCAAAACAACTCCTAATAGTTCACCTAATTTATTATCATTTGTGGAAGTGAGATACATATGATGTTTGAGATTAACTTGCGATAACATGCTTGAGTGGAAGTTTAGGTAGGAAAGTTTTTGGCTAAAGCTATGCATCCTTTTTTGTAAAAAAGAGAAAGGCACCAATACAAACGCAAGGAAGTTGCAATTATGTGCATGTCGGCTTCAAAACATCAATTAATTAAAGAATTATGTTGGTATACTTTTTACTTCCAAGCTTTTTTTTTCGGAAAAAAAAGGAGAAATTATGCTATCGTGTATGGAGCTAAAGGCTATTAATCACTAACATTGAGTTTAATGATGTATAGCACTTTATCCCTTGTAGAAAGAGAAAAGTTTTGAAATGGTTGCCTTTGTTGGTTTCCTTGTTTTCCCTTTTTTGTAATTGTGTGATTGTGTGAACCTTATGTTATTACATGGATTAATCAGATCCGTGCAAATTGCAAAATGGTCCCTTATATACTCATTGGTCCCATACTCTATTCGGTTCATTCTAATTGATGCCTACCTTACATACAACACAGACAATATGAGAAAGAGAGAGGAAAAGAAAAGCATGAAAGGGTCATCCAACCAAAGTTTTCAAAACCCTTTCAGATATATAGAAACTCTTACTAGAGTGTCTGCATGTGGTGGCATGAGTGTGATATTATTAAATACATTTCAACGATAGGACCACATGCATGTATCTTTCTCCTTGTTTTACTTTCCATCTCCTAATGCTTTATGGTTTCCTATCCCTAATTCCATTGTGAAGTTACCAAAATGGCCAATGGAGAATAGCAAAACCCGTGATTAATACCCAATTTTTCTCCAAATTCCCCGATGAAATGTGTTAGTGCTATCCCTTTCATTTCATGTAGAATTTTCAACAAAATACATTCTCTCTCCCAATAAGGGAAAAAAGGGAATAAGGAAGGACTTTTTTTTTTCCTTATGTCCTTTATATGTAGATAAATTAACTACCTCTTCTCGGAGTTTTATAAATTGAAAAATGATTATCATAGAGTTTAAACCCTAAAAATATGTCCTCAAGTATATACTAATATAGTACCCCAAAAAAAGTTTATAGTAATACAAAATTACAAAGAAAAAAGAAAGATAGACAGTGATCTATCTTCATCACATGAGACAAAAGAGATGACACTGGAAACAGCAAAACTAGCTACTTAGAACCAGAGATGGTCCAAATGTATCATAATAAAAAAATTATGTTAAAAAAATTTAAAAAAAACTTACAAAAGAGGGAGACAAATAACAAAAAAGGAACCATATGCTTTTATTATGCCTTGATAGCTAAATGTTTGCAATGTTTCCATCTCTCTTATCTATTTGTAACCCTCCACTCTGAAAAGAAATGGAAGAACGAGAGAACATGTATATATATGCATAGCCGATGAATCAAGGAAGTAAAGATGAAGATTATAAGCTACTATATATGGTCTATGGAGGGAAGGGAAGGATCACACATATATACTTTCTCATCATGCACCTGCATCAGTTGAAGCTGCCAGCATGATCTGAGCTTACCTTCCAATGGAAAGAACAGATCATGTGGCAGCTTCACCTGTTGGGTGGAAGCATATATAGAAATCGTAACTTGCTTTCAGATCCACGAAAAGAATTTCATTCAGTATTGCACTACCCTACAAAAGGTTTCTTCAATTCTCCCTTGGCTATAATTTTGTTTATATATCTGCATGATGTCATATATCTCTATGTACAGGTACTATTTCATTATATTAATTTATGCATGTTTTCTGGATGATTGAAATGAATTATATTGCTTTATTCTTCTGTTTACTAAATCTAGAGATTATATTTAATTAAAACAGCATTCATCTTGCTTGATTCTTGAAAAATTATGAAAGAGGAAAGGGAAAGGGTTAGAAAATGATGGTTGCATATATGTTCAGGACCAATCTTGGGGTATGGGGACAATTTTTTTTTTAAATAAATTATTTTCATTTGTCACATAAACTTTTTGTTTGCATTTTTTCTGTTACATATGCATTGATTTTGATTTGTACCATTCTTATCTTCTGATCTATATATCTTACATTCCTGCATATATTCTATATGCACTTGATGTATTGGGATTGGGGCCTAGCTTCCAGATCTACAGAATCTGAATATTATAGATATGCACAAATTGACATTGGATTAATTGTTCTTTTTCTCCCACGCCCTTCTCTCTTGTATCTCGCCTACTTTCAATCCATCTATTAATACAAATCCTCGTCTTATATAGATGCTTATACTAACAACCAGATTAAAGGCACTAAATTCCTGTGTGTTGTTTTTTTCCCTGGATTGTAGATTGTACTATAAAAATCATTGCTCAGCATGGCATAAAATTGTATGTGTTTTCACATATGTGCAAATCGAGAAGACGATTAATTATAATTAAGTCTTTACCATTGTATAATATTCCCTCTATTTCAATTTATCTATCCATTTAGACAATACTGTATCTAGATACATTAATTTAAAAATATATCAAGTTATCCAAATGGACAAATAAATTGAAACAGAGAGAGTAGTAACTAACTTTGTCCACTTAGACTTTAATAAAACTAAGGGACACCGTAGTATATCCGCTTAAAATAAGCCCCAAAATGAGTATGCATAACATTTTAGTTTAATAAAAAAGGGTTAGTATCTTGGATATATCTAGTGTTACTTGATACTTTGGAATTACAGTCCGTACTCTGCTAATTAAATTTGATGCAAATCATCTCAAATTTTCTAGAAGAAACTGGGGTTTGTTTGGGAAAGGAAATAAGGAGAGAAAGAAAATAGAAAAAGGAATAAAGAATGTAAATAAGAATGCATGTGTCTTGTCTTTTCATTTTCAAAATTTTTCTTTTCCTCAAAAATAGTTAGGCTATATCTAAAACTACACTTAATTGAGCATTTGGAAAATTAGAAATTTTGAAGTAGACGAAGAATGAAAGAAAGGTGCCTAAGCTAGGTGGATAAATATAGTGGCATAAAAGCATACGAACAACTTTAGGAAGAATAGTGTAGCCGTAACACTTGCCTCAGCTAGTGGCTTAATACTCTCAATGTTCATCATATATAGACTCCCACACAAAATGCATCGTCTCTATCTTGATTTCATATACACATAATATGCGAATAAAGTTACTAGATCTGCAGGTTGACTGAATTGCATATCTTCTTGGTGAATGAAAAACTTTGCTTTCATAATTTCTCCATCTATTTCTCCCATGCTCCTGAGTTAGGCTTGCAAATTGTCTTAATTGGTATATATGGATTTTGAAGAAGAATGTTCATGTACTAGGCATGGCATGAAGAAATTATCTCAATGTCCTTCTCAATTATCTTTCATTAAGTTCCATATGACGAAGGTGACAAGAGATTATTAATTATCATTAATTACAGACCATGAATATCGAGACACTGCCCCAAAGTTTGTCGACCTTGTTCAAGAAACTTGACTCTTTATCCTTCTCTGGCCGTTTCACCGGATCACCTAATAGATGACATTAAGCATATGTTATGAGGGTTATTTTGTTTTTGTTTTTATTTTTTTCGTTCCAAAGTATGGTTGATTTGGGGTGTGTCACCGCTATTCTTGTTTGGAAACTCTAACTCGTTAAACTTCGTACTCTGTAGGGCCATATAAAAATTCTGAGAGGAGCCCACATAACAAGAAATGGTTTCAATGTAAATTCCACAATTTGTACTAATTGTGGAAATTAAAATTTTTTACAATGACTACAACAAAGAATTGCAAAAGACCAAGCACTCATTAGCAGGTTTCATATATTTTAAGCTTGAATTAAGAGGATCTAGTTCATCTCAAAAATTTATGATAATGAAGTTAATATTTGCCCAAATCTAAAAGAGTATACTTTTGTGGATATTATTAGGACATCTAATAAATTATATATTAATAATGGTAATTTTCAACTATCTTTAAATTTACTTATGAAAAATTAAGAACAATCAAGATAACTAAAATCTTTCAAGTATCATCACACAATTCTCCATGATTTCTCATGAATAGATTTTAATCGTAATCTAACTGAAATTTTTAGTTATTAATACATAATTTTTCAAGTGTCCAAATAATATATACAAAAATTAAATACAAAAAGCATTTCTCAATCTAAAAACATGTGTATAGAGCAAGCCTTCTCTCTTCTTTGCAAGGGTGAACTAGATGTGGGTAAACAATTATACTCCAATGGTGATGTTTGATAAGGCTTAATTTGGTATTGTTGTAGATTTTTCAAAGCTGCTAAACTCTTTGACTTTTCTAAAAGCTAATCTTAAAAAGTCATAGTAGATTAGTAGTACTATTTAGTAAAATAATGTAAAAGTTACTCTTAATAAACAAAAACCATAAGAGCGGTATTCAGACTTGTTTTTGAGGTCGTATGATGTTGTGCACTGCAAGTCTGAGCTCTTATTCACACCTCCGGTGGAGGACTTACAAGGAACTCTAATACTCAAGTTAAAACTCTATTCCTCTTGAGCGTAAATGAAAATGGATCAATTACCTACCTCTGGCTCTTACATGCCCCTTTTTATTTAAGTTCAAATTCCTTTCCCCCTTCCTTGGTGATCCAACATCCTTCTACTTTCATGGGATCCCTTGATGCTCGGTAACCACCTTCCAACGGTTCCATCTCTCTAGGTTGTTGACTTAGTTTAATCTTATCCGAGGGAAATTCTTCTAGAAAGCCCTTATTAAGCTCCTTTTGGGCTGAGCTCCAAAGCTCAATAAATTTGTTCAATCCACAACCCCCAAGCTCAATTGTTATTATCAATAGCAATATGAGCTTATACTCCAAATCCTCATTTTAGAGCTCTGAGGTTGAGCTTGTACTTTTTCGGCTTCTTTTCTGAGCTTGTGTTCCGAGCTTATATCGTCAACAATAATCTAAAAACCTTTTAACTCTTCTAGGGGCTATGAGAAAATGTGCATGGACATGTGGTACGTTATGGAGCCTTACTATCACGTCATTATTGCACAATTATCATTACAATTCTTGCTTTGAATGTTAGTCATTGGATTAAGCCCTTAATCGTTGATTCTTTCTACGGTCAAGATTCACTCTAAATGGTATAGGAAACTCCCTCATCCATTGGATTGTACCATCTCCTTCAGATAATGGTATAAATTCCTATTTCCTAAGTTTCCTTCTCTTTAATTGTTCTTACAATCATTCATTCCTATTTCTTCATTTCTCGAAACTTTCATTTTGCTCTCTTTGCAAACCCACTCCTAATTTCCTCTCGTTCTTATTTCTTTCCTGGCTTCCATTCCTTGCCGTTTCCACTTGCTTCCTCCGTAAGGTACATTATAGTCCCAACGATTCTACATTATCCCTTTCTCGAGTAAGTTTCTTGCTTTTTTCTTGCTCTTTTTCCTTTTACTATCGATACATTTTCCTGTAAATGTCTATTGACAACCCTAGGATAGTCGCCAATTGATCTCTCTTCTCTCCACTATTTTCACTTGTTTATCTTTATTTACTTACACTTTCTAAAGGTTGTTTTGAGCCCTCAGTTGTGCCCTGTTGAAGATGGAAAAGAAATTGCAAAAAAATGTTTCTAAAATCAGTAAAGGTGTTGAGGACTCTTCTAAGAAGAAGGGACCATCAGATTATTACTTTTAGGTTATATATGAGGTTAAAAACTCCTATTCTCTTTATACCAATAAGCAGATATTAGACCATTTCCTCAAGGACTATAGGATAGCTTGCCCTGGGAAAGAGCATTATGTTAAGTGTCTTCCCCACAAGCTAAGTGATCACCGAGCTTGCCATATACTGAAATTATCCAATGATAAAGAATCTACTTTCGTTTTTATTTATGATGTTTTCTTTTCCACTTTAGGCATTAAGCTTCCCTTTACTTCGTTTAAGATCAAATGTTTCGACTTTATTAATGTAGCTTTGACTCAACATTACTAGAATAGTTGGGCCTTTATCTGAGCATTTGAGATTCTGATAGAGTTTTTGGGTGTTGTTCCTTCTATTGAAAATGTATTTTCTTTGTTTCAAGTCAAGGATGTTGAGAAAGGGAAATAGATAATCCTTAGTAGCTAGCTTAGGAGAAAGTTCTTCGACCTTTTCACGTCCAATTTCAAGTATTTCAAAGACCAATTCTTTAAGGTTAGGGCATCCAAGCATGAATATTCCTTCTTCTAGGATGAGAAGGGTCATGTTAAATTCACTCTCTACTGGAATAGGTACCTAAAGAGAATCCTTAGTATAGACTTCCACAACCTTTCTTAGTATGAGTAAGCTATCCTCGACTTCCTTTTCCTAGCACTTGTCGAGTCAGAAGAAGGTTTTGTCTTGCATCGATCTGTTAAAGTGGGATACTAAGGGTTGAGATGCTCAAACACCTCGATAAGTTTCTCTACAATTACCCTTTTCTTGTTATTCTTATTGCAACCATTTGGCTAATCTTTATTCCTTTAATTCCTCTTTTTCAGGAGAAATAGCCCCCCAAGAAGACTAAGGATTCTCTCCAGGATGCTCTCGCCCACTACCAAGCGTAAGCTGCTCAAGGTAATGTCCTGAGGGCTAGTTCTAAGCCCACTAGGGATAGCTCAGACAGCTTCTAAAAGCCAACCCCTTATCATCAAGCGGGGCAAGAAGAGGGTCTCTGATGATATAGTTGACTTGGAGACCACTTCTTAGTGGCAATCCACTCCTCTTGACTGATGCCCCTCCATTCTCTATTTGGTATCTTGACTTCTCGATTCACCAGAAAGGAGATGAGCTCACAAGTTGACTCAAGCTCAATAAGCTAGCTCAATTTATATATAGATCAAGCCTTTTGGCTATCAATACATAACTTATTTTCAACATAAGTTATATATCATACACAGATTTAAATATATATATATATATATATATATATATATATATATATATATATATATATATATAGTTCACGAGCTACTAAGTCGAACATAATAGAACTCAAGCTTGACTCATTAAATAAATGGGCTCAAATCCTTAGTTTAAGCTCGGCTCATTAAGCTCAGCTCTGAACCAAGCTAGAAATAACTCATGAGCTGATTTTACTCACTTCCAGCCCTACATGAGGTTACATTTAGTACCAAAAAATATTATTTGTACTCTTGACATTGATTCATTATAAATACACAATGAAAGAAAAAGATACAAAGTGGTGATTATTGAAAAAATAACTCTCTAATCTCTAGCTTCAGCTTATGATTCAAATGAGAATAATGTTATTCTTTTTTTGGTTGGAGGTTATTCTTATTATTGTATGATGTTGTTTCTTTCTCTTTGTTTTTTTTTTTTTTTTGGGAGGATTGGGGACATGGAGGCTCTGCTCCCAGGGAGTCAAACATGTTCCCTTCATGGTCCTAGGTGCACTTTTCTACAGAGGCTCACAATCACTTCGACTATTGCCTTGTGTGTGTACGATGCTCTTTCTTTTTTTTTTTTTGTTTTTTTTTAGAAGTACAATGCTATTTTTTTTTTTTTTTGGATCGAGGGAGTTTTAGGGAGAAAGGAGGATTCCTAACCACTACTGGCTCTATTAGCTCAAACCCTGGTGCATTTTTTTGGATGCGGACATATCCTCTACTAAACCAATGTCTCAAGCAAAAAGTATGACACTATTTCGTAAGTCTTGAAATCCGGATCTTTTGTTTTTGGACTTGAAATCTGGGTCTATATTGCGTGTCTCTTCAGAATGAGAAGGGTCATGCAGATTTTGTTTTGCCAATGCATGCGTGTTTCGAGTTAGGGCACACTTGGAGTATTTTGTGGGTTGGGTCTCTGGTCCAAGCCCAAGAGGCCCAATATAAGCTAACAATAAAATCACAATAATTTTGTTAAGTATATTGCGCTTAATCTTTTGTCAATCAAGATTTAGCTTAACTGGTAGTATTGAACAAAGTCAACAAAATTATCTTAGGCTCAATTTTTTTCCCCATTATGTACGACTTTTGATATACCTTTGCTAACCGAATTTTTTTTTTTTTATTTTGCTCGTGTAAATTTTTTCTTTTAAAAGAAGTACTGTTTGCTGTCCACCCTTAGCGAGCCTAGCTTGCTTGCGGAGCCAAAGAAAAAAAATATCATTATTGATGGGTACCAAACTATATTTTTTTTTTCCCATTTTACAAAATACTTACATACAAAACCTCAATTTCTTTTTTTAACAAAATTGAGAGTCAAAAACATTAATTATTGGAAGAAGAAGGGATTGCCTATTTGCCTCGTACCAAAGCCAACAAAACGCTTAATTTGTATAAATAATTTTTATTCTCTAACTATAATAATTTCCAATATTTCACAATTTGTAGTATATAATTACAATTTGATTGATTTTTTTAAAATAAATTTTATAAACATTCTCAGGTGATCTTGAAATAGAAAAATATCTTACTTTACATAATTGAATGTGTACCAGATTAGTTTCAATGTCTATTATTATATTTTAATTTAATAATATTTTTAATAATATGATTAAAAACATTTTTACATCATCACTTTGACAATTTTTTTAGAGGCCTAAATTCACAATTTTTAAGCCGCTGAATTTAAATATAATTCATAGTTAGAGATTAATATAAGACTTTTTTCGGTATAATAGTTTCACTCTTACATAATCATAATTTTTTTTAAGCTTAGAACCAACCTGTGAACCTGTTAATAGGCCCCTAAGAAGTCTTCTAATGGCACACGAGATAATAAAAAAAAGTATACACTGTTTGAGTAAACAAGTTAATTAAACCCTTATATGGAGAGAGTTTGTTACAAAATGACTTGTATAAAAAAAAACTTATTAATAAATTATTGTTTATTTTAGTTTGTAGTATTTCTTCTTATAACGTTGTGAGTTTTTATAAGAAGTTAAATATTTCAATTTTTTAAAAAATACTAAAAATAAAATTTTGAAAAGTTATAAGTGATCTAGCATTTTGGTCAAAATACATTCAAAGTGGCTTTTGATTATTGAAAAGTGTTTTTTAAAAAAAAGTCATAAGTAATATAATTCAAACACACTCTAAATCCGGTTATTTTCTTTAAATGTTCCTAATTCTTGGCAGCTATATCACGGATAGATAATCTTAAACTGTAAATATATAATATTTAGTTTTTATGGTATTAATTTTACTATATTTTTAATTTAAAATATTAATTTTACTATATTTTTAATTTAAAATATTTTATATTATTAACCAATAATATAATAATAAAACAATATGACAACTTTTAAGATAGTTATTAAAAAAAATTAAATAATTATAATAATGTAATAATATATAATTACGTAACTGTATAAAACATTGTAAAAAAGTTAAATTATATATGTAATGAAAAGAATAAATAGTTAATGTTAAACCTTTTCTGTAACGTGAAAGAGAAGAAAAGGCCTTATTATTGTCACGATGATTGGACAAACTTGCGTGCAGTTTGTGTTCTCGTTGGATTGAATTTTCAGAGAAAGACCAAGACCCTTTCAACTCGATTTCCATCTTCGTTCCGTTTCTCCAACTTTGGAACTCTTAAAGCTAAGTCCAACGTATGTATAAAAAAAAAATACCTGGATGTATTGAAAAAAAAACACAAGAAGCTCAGTCCAACGTACGCTGTGTCTGTGTGGCAACAATGTCAGAGGGAGCATTGCAGTCGCAGTTTCACATACTCGACGGAACGCAACTCAGTGCCATCGATCTCACACTCACGCACTCTGATACCGTCCTCACAGGATCACAGCTACTTGACATAGCTCATTCCAGAGCCTCTTCTTCCCTCTTTGGTCTCACTTTACCCCCAGATGTCACCGCCAACGCTCTCACGCGCCTACGCGCCACCAGCGTAGACGCCGATGTTGATGCTTTCTGTTCTGCTCAGTTCGCTTTGGAGAATGCGTCCCACATTCTCAGAGACTATATCGCTGCCATCGCCCATGAACTCAAAGGTTTAATATTATTATTTTGTTATTAGTTGACTTAAGACTTCGTCGAATTTTTATGACATGATCGCCGTGTAGTTGTTACTTATGATTCAACAATAATATTTGATTTTATTAGTTTCTTAAATAATTATCATCAACCAGTGATTAGTAGCATGTTTGGATTTTATTATTTTTTACAAGAAAAAAAAACAAATACAACAAAAAACAAATATCTTTTTGTTGATTGTTTTTGAGTTGTAGAAAGATGAGCAGTAGTACCATCGCACGGGAAAATTGTGCTAGGGAAATTGGAATTTGGAATCTTACATCATCTGTTTGGTTGAATTGGACTGAAACCTTGCGTCGATGATTTAGTTAGTGGACTTGGATTTTTTACCCTGTTGGTTGTAAAAAAAAATATTTGAAGATTTTCTAGCTTTTTACTCTTTGGTTTCTTATGGTCTATGGTAAGTTGGTAAGCTCGTGGATGCTATGATTGAGTAATCAGCTTCTGGATAAGTCTTCGAAGTAATGGTAATCTATGAATAATGCATGTCGTGTTTTTGCCATCAAATAACTGTTTTGTATTATTTTGATAAAGGTAGAAACAAATAAAACCATTGACATTCAAATTCCGTGTACAGAAAATCCTCTTATTGTGTCAGTATTGGATGGAAGTATTCTTCGTTTGTTTTTAGAGGACGAGGATGATTTTGCAATGCTAGCAGAAAATCTTTTCACTGATTTAGATGTTGAAGACAAGGGGAAGATCAGCAAGAGTGAAATTCGGAATGCGCTTGTCCAGATGGGAGTTGACATGGGTGTTCCTCCTTTCCCAGGTTCACTTTTTCTTTTCTGTTTGGAGATTCTGTGTGCTATTCATTTCTTCCTTTTGTGTCTTTTTTTTTATTTATTAAAAAAAGTTAAAAACATTAAAAATAAATAAAATAAATAACACTAACCAGGGAGACCCCTATGTTGATCTAAGGGAGATTGGCGTGCCACGGGATCAAAACCCACCATCCTTTAGCAATCCCCTGATGATCCAAAAGACCAGGGGAGGTAGAGGCCTTTCCATTTTGTTTGTTAATCTCATTGGTATTTAGAATGGATATCACTGACCCCAACAATAAGGTGAATAGAATGAAGAACTCACTCATACATATTCCATCTTGCTCAATATCTACCTCAGCCCCCTGGTCCTTTTAAGTCAAGGATGAAAACAGACTCTTAAATCTGATGGAGGTAACTTGGACACAGAACAAAATTTTCTCTTTGGAAAGAGAAGTAGAGATTAGACTTGGTTTTGTCCATGCAACTTTTTTCTTCTCAGACCAATATGTCTCTATTCTCTGCTCTTTTTTCACTTTTTCTTTTGCTCCTTCCTCCTAATCATTCTGGTCTAGGAATAGTGAATGACTAATAGAGGCAAGCAATATTACATTATATGATTATAATATTTGACCCTTTATTTGACTATTAACGCATGTACTGATAGTGTTTGTGGCCAATGTTCTTTGCTTGTACTTTAGTTTACTGTCTTAGATTAGGGATTGGATCCATCATAGATACATCTGTTGGAGATGCACAAATTTATCTCCTAAACACAGAAAAGTGTGAACTCTTTGTTATTTTCCATTTTGTAGCTGGCCAGAATTTGTGCCATGTCATAAAACGTGCAGGATCAACTTATTTATTTTTCTGCTTCATACCAAAACTGATAACACTGATTGTTTTTACTATCAAATGGACAGAATTTCCCCAGATAGATGATTTGTTGAGAAAACATGGGGCAGATGGGGAAGAAGAATTGGGCCAGGCACAGTTTGCACAACTCCTACAGTCCGTTCTGCAAGAGCTGTCAGAGGAACTTTCCCAAAAGAATGTTGTTTCCATCCAGAACATGGTGGTGGTTAATGGCTCTAAGCTAAGACAGGTGTTTTCTATATGTTACTTAAAAAATATTTTCCCCTACACAAATTTCAACTTTTAATCTATCTGTTGTATAGATCAATACCATGGTATCTGCATTTTGAAGAATTAGGGATTGGTCATGTCCAATATATCAAAGAAAAAGTATTTACAATTGTAAAGTTTAAGTGTATTTCTAATCAAGGCAAAAATAGCAAACTTGAAAACCATACATTGTGTCTAGCAGATACGTTGCGAAAATGTAGTATACATGTCCCAGCAATTGTTTAAGAAGATTTTAGATGTTAATATACAGCCTACTGTTATGTATTAATTTTATGTTGCATGCAATGCTGCAGCTACTGGCCAATGAGAAGGAATTAAACACAGTCGTAGAAAAGGTATTGCAGGAAAGGCACGAGGAAAAGGATGGCTTGGGTAGCACAGAAACAATAAGCAACTACCTAAAGAGGAATGGTAAGGAGTTGGGTTTACCGCCATATGAAGCTGACCAGGCAATAGTTCTTTATGCTGATGTTTTCGCTGATATAGAAAAAGAAAAAGAAGGTTTGGAATTAGATAAAGATGATGAGCTGGTGAAACTTCTGAAGGATGTACTAGAGAAACTCGCAGAGCAGCTTGAATCTAATCCTGTAATATGTCAGGATTCTGCATGTTGAGGGAGATAAGTTAATGGACCACATGACAGGTTCTTTTTAGCTGCCGAGTTGTGTTTGAAACTTGGATAAATTACATTGACCTCTCCTGAAGTTACGTGATATTACATGGCACCCTTCGATTTTCAAAAATATATATTGATCTCCTCGTGTGGATAATATTACACCCGATATCCATATTATATAACGTAGCAATAAGCATCCCTTGTATGTTGAGGGAGATAAGTTAATGTACCAAATGACAGGTTCTTTATAGCTGCCAAGTTGTGTTTGAAACTTTGAATCATTTGACAGTTCATGATGTGCACTAGGGAGACAGTATAACGAGTTTCAACTTTTAAATTTGTGGATATGTATGTCCATGAATGACTTTGTGTGGCTAATTGGTTCAGAATAATGATA
The DNA here is from genome assembly GCA_031439585.1 of Pterocarpus macrocarpus. Classification (NCBI taxonomy): domain Eukaryota; kingdom Viridiplantae; phylum Streptophyta; class Magnoliopsida; order Fabales; family Fabaceae; genus Pterocarpus; species Pterocarpus macrocarpus. Next base: position 45,705,553 of record CM062516.1, read on the forward strand.
AATAGTAAGAATTTTATTTCCATCGTTTTAACTTCAGAAAGAAAGCTCACTTTCTCTTTTTCTGGGCATTACATTTTGTTTCTGTTTTTTTGTTTTGGTAAGTACATTTTGTTTCATATCCAATAATATCAAGCCGACTGTGTTTGTGAAACTGTTCTCGCAAATAAATTCACAGTTTCACGCTGCACAGCATGACTCTTCCCCAAATGATTCAATATACATAGGCGAGCATTTTGTAATCTAATCAGATAAATGTGGTAGCAGTAAGAATTTGATTTTAATGGATTATCAGTGTAAAAAATTTTAACATAGTCATAATAATATTAAAATTAATCACGAGTGGTTAATCACGAGTGGTAATAATAATATTGTTTTTTTTGTCTGTTAATAATAATATTTATGAAACAACAGGTTTAGATACAGTCACGGGCTAACATTTGGATGTACACAGTAATGGAAGAGAGCAAAAAACCTAAGGCCCAAACCCATTAGTTTACTTGCAAACTGCTCAACCTCTTAAAACTTCAGGACTCAAGTATGACCAAAAAATTCAGGACTCAAGTCCACAGAAAAGAAATGAAAAGTTGGTACACAACACCAAATTCCAGGACTCTTTGTCGTAATATGCTTTGTCTTTGATTAAAAGGGCTGCCACGGGAGGGTCCACTGGCCACTGTTATTATCGTACAGCATGATCAATAATGTTGATAGAAAGAGTTTTTGTGACTGTAGCTGTGTCTGCATTGTAAGAGGAAGTCTGAAGCTAGCTCACGAATATTTAATTCTCACGGTTGCTAGATGAGATTGGTTTATTTTGCACATATTTTTAGGTAAAAGATCTCCAACTACCATATTTAATTATGCTCTAAGGTTGGTGGTGTGATGATGTGTACTACATAATAGGCTACTAAACTTATGTCTACTACGGGGTCAACTTGGATGTCCACGTGCTCGCTAAAATTGGATGCCCACCTATTCAACACTTTGGTTCTATAGACTATGTGACTGCATTGCTTTAGTTAGTGTTTAAATATTGTGTTAGACACTGTTTTATCTCTATATATGCAGCTGGTCCAAAGTTGGTTTGAAAGTTCTTTCAAAACCAAGATAAAAAATTTGATGAGTTCTCATCTATGTTTTGATGCTTATTATCTAACGTAGTATCGTATTCTTTGATTATGATCTTAGGTTTTGCTTATATTTTATCAGATTCTGTAGCTTATGTTTTATTTGTACCAGTACCTCTATTATAAATAGGTTATTTTCTTCTATTATTAATCAATGAAAATTTATTGAAAAAAATTAATCAATAATGTTTACGAAAATAAATTCTCGCATTTAGCAATTGTGAGTTACAGGATAATAACAGAAACAGAGGAGCAGATAAGTTTTTAGGAAAAATAATTTATACCATTATAAAATGAGTAAATCTAACCCAACCTCAAAAATGAATTTATGAGAATTGTCTAGGCTCTTATGAAAATTATATGTGGGGCTTAACATGTACAAGTTTATCCTTTGTTTTCACAACTGGATTAGCAGAGGAATCCAAGTTATAACATTAGTAGATGCCATCGGATAAGGCGATTGTCAAATGGGCTGCGTGAAAGCATAGGAATAAAGCGATTTTTTAAAAACAGAATGTCAATAAGAAATTAACGTGTGAGCTGATAAATCACTGGTGGAAGGAATGGACTACAAAGAGGGGACCCAAGGAAAAATTTGGTGTTGCCTATAATATTACATCACATGTCAGATCAAATCCTCTTATAGTTTACTCAGGAAGCAGGAATGGAAGTTAATGGCAATATGGTACATAGAAAGATTACCTGCTGGGTGTGTGTTGAATACTATTCGTATAAACATCAGTATATTGTGGGGGGATATGTTACAAAGGAAACATCCGCACCTTTTCGTTATATTTATGGTTTAATAGAAGTTGGATCAGTGAGTGTAGGGAAAATCAAGGCATTGGAGGTAATTATTCAGATAGTAATTGAGGATCTTTGCCATGTGGAAAGTGAGCTGCAAATTAGAACCAATTCAAACCAGGTGCTGACATGGCTCAGATGTGAGGTGCAATCAAGCTGGGAGCTGAGGTTCATTAGGAGTTAATGTCTCACAATCAGGGAATGGTTTGAAAATGTAGCAGTTGAGTGTTCTGATAAGAAGTACTACAAAATGGCTGGGAGCATGGGGTAATAGGAAATCGCTGATTCAAGGCAAAATCGTCATATGGTATTACCAGGATCAAGATGGTTGAGCGTCTACACAAGCGTTTCAGGGTGTGAAATTAATTCTCGGTGGTGGTCACTTTCTACTGGATGTTGTATGTGTTTGTTTATTTCCTTTTTGTTTTATGATGCTGTTTGGTTTTGGACCTCGACTCCTCAGTTTTTAGTCGAGCTTTCGAACTAACTTATCGAAAAAATGATGCCATCGGATTCGAATACGTTCCTCTCTAAAGACAAAGTACTGCTGTCTGGTGGCAAACAGAGCAGAACAGAACAGAGGGTACAACCATGTGGAGCCACACAAAATTGTACGCACTCTCTGGCCTCCAGCCATTGGTCATGTGGGAAGACTACGGTGCTAGTTTGGAAAGTATCATGACAGTTAGTCACTTTGTGGTTTAATTTATTAGATTTTTTTATCTTTTTATGTGAATTTTTGTAGAACATTTTTATCTTTTTAAAAACCACAAAATTACACACAAATTTTTCTCATGTCGATTTTGGACTTCTTGTGCCTCCACGTTATCCTATCCATAGGTCTTCTGTTAACGTTAACCCTCACAAATTAGCCACGTTGGAATAATATCCATATCCACAATTTATTTGGGCCGCTTCAATCTTCATCCCAAGAGGCAAAAGAAAAATATGTGAATCACAATGAATCTTATAACCAAGCCCATTACCCTTTTTGCCACGTGTGATATCGTCGACATAAATATAGCACTTTTTCTGGCCCTACTCTTTGTACGGCCACGGATTGGTCCATCATCTATTTCGAGAGCAAAGAGAGAAAAATCAGCGAGCCACAGCTCTGGATGTGATGATAGGGCGCCATACACAGTGCTTCTAGTCGGTCAAGAGTATGGTGCGTCTTATAATATAATGATGAAGATTATGAATTATATCAAGATATTAATCATCTATAATATATTATAATAATATCTAATTTTAAAAAAATTTAAAGATATAATTAAATATATTTTAAAAATTAATTATTATAAAATAATTTTATATTATTAATATAATTTTATATTATTAATATAAAATTATATTGATAAAATTTTTTTGAACAATGTAAAATTACAATAATAGAATTTTTTTAAAATTTTATTGATTAATAATATAAAATTATTTATATTGTTAATATAATTTTATATTATCAGTATATAATAATTAATTTTTAAAATATATTTAATCATATTTTTAAATTTTCTTAAAATTAGTATATTACTATAATGCATCATAGATAATTGGTACATCAATACATCTCACAAATCTAAACCATCAGATATGCTACAATCACAAAATATACTATGTACGTTTTACTGCAAAGCGCCTAATAATAGAGTGTATTCACAATATTTTTTTTTTCAACATTCACAACTTTTGTGTCTTTATCTCTTTTAATATGTCTAAAATAAGTCTATAAAAATAAGTACGCATAACATTTTTAATGATAAAAATTAATGGGGATAGTAAAAGACTGCTAGGAGCTCCATTGAGATCTGATGAGTGCTTATAGCCATGTATATGCCACAAGCAAAAAAGGGTGAGATGGAACTTGGATGGCAAGTATTCTCTGTATGAGAGCAAGCATTAACATCTAATTTTTCCCAGTTGTGAAGGGAACAAATACTTGAAAGAAGTGTGGAAGTAGCTAAAGTTTCACAGCCGCAAAGGTAATATTGCTTGTATTTCTACTCTGGTTCAAGTACATCAAAAGCGTGCTGCATTTTCTGCGAGTACATAACTTCTCGAAAACAATATTATTAACCACTAAGAATATTACCCTTCCTGTATGTTAAAAACAGCATCCTCAAAAGTATTAAAAAATTAACTTTGAAAGCATGCTGCAAAGATGGTCTTAAATTACAATTCGCGACTGTGATTTCTGCTACCATAATATGACTGAAATTGCAATTTAAAACCATATGCATACAAACAGCATATACTCTTGGTTGATTCAACTTCCTCGCTTTCAAGCCAGCATATTCCAAAGACTACATTATGGATATTAGGAAAAGATCTATAAACAAAATATTATTATCCCTCCCTTATCAAGCAGCAAGCTGCCTCTTCAAGACAATCACTCAGCTTTGTGCTAAAATAACAAAATATATGCAGCACTATAAAGAACATTCATAGATACCGAGAATATCAATTACAGTGAAACTCACAAGTAAGAAAACCATTATATGCTTATTGATAAATGATTTAGACTCAACAAATAATCAAGAACTTCTAGTGCAGTTACAACACCTTAAGCACCAAGCAATGCCTTAAAAAGGCTAGTTAAAATACAATAGGAGCATCAAGGAACAAACTGCAAACGTAACTAAACCTTAACAGCTAAATTAACCATAACTGGAGACCTCTACTAAATGGCAACATAAAAGCCAACTCTTCACTTGAAACATTTGTGACTACTACAGCTATGCATTAACCAATCTTCATTCTTTGCCATCTGCTGCGCGAAGTGAGCCTAGTTGAACGGGGGCTTGGGTTTGCACCACTTTGGATGACCCGTACGCTGATATATCGATACCTTCAGCCTTCTCTTTCTCGAGCTGCTCCTTAATCCAGTAGTAGGTAATCCGCAGCCCATCCTACAATATCAGAATTGAGATACAGTAAGTAAACACAGAATCCTGTGGATGCTCAACGAGATCAAAAAGTAGGAAAGAATAAGGTCAACAACAAAGTATTTCATTCAGTAAAAACTAAACATTACATTACCCTTTCTTGAGAAAGATGACGGGCCAAAATTGGGTACGAAGTTTTCAGGACAAAGTACAGAAGGCAGAATTCTTTCTATACAACCACATCAAACTGAACACGATGCAACTAACCTATGTGTTATGACTGTTAAGCAAACATGAACCTGAACTTTGAATAAATCATATAAGGTGAAAATAGAAAAAGCAATTTTTGCCCAACTAACAATATTAATACCTTCAACTTCATAGTTGGAGCCCAGCCAAGTTTCTCCTTTATCAGTGTATTGTCCGAGTTACGGCCACGAACACCCTCGGGGCCGGGAATGTGATGTATAGGAATTTTCTTGTTCTCAAAGCTAAGAACAATCTCAGCCATTTCATTCATGCTGACCATCTCATCACTTCCAATATTCACTGGCTCGCGGAAGTCTGATTTAGTCAATCTAAAGCAAAAACGGACCACATGTTAAGTCTTATCAGAGAATAATTAAACTAACTCAAGAAACAGATGAAACATGCTAATATTTGCTTAATAACCACCATATTTTCTTTTCCTATCCATCTAAATATGCCAAATCCAAAATTATGTAAAGGCAGAAAATTGATATTGTAGCCATTTAATCCAATAATGTTGATTGAGCTAATAGTTTTTCTTCAAAAACCCCCAATCTTAAATGACTGGGTTTCGCAAAGAAACCTACTAACAAAATTGCCAACTTCTTACAAGAATTTAACATGGAATTTACTCTACCGGCTCCATTTTCATCATAAATACCACAAATTGAAAAGTTTGTTTTTAAACTGAGAAATCCTGCAATGAACAGATGAATATAGCTTCATGAGCCAACTTACCTTAGTACACCTTCAACACACTCGTCAATGAAGGTGAATGATCGTGTTTGCAATCCATCTCCCCACATCTCGAATCTATCAGTTGAAGTGATTGCCTTTCGACAAAAAGCAGCAGGAGCCTTCTCCCTTCCACCTGTATGACAAAAACAACAAAGCAATTAACTATTAAATCGCAAAAGAAAAAAGTCATCAAAATTACTCATTCGGAGAGGACAAAACTACAACAGTTTGAAATTCACTTAAGAGCATACCTTTCCATGTCCCAAAAGGGCCATATATGTTATGGAACCTCCCAATGCGGCACTCAATTCCAAAATCTTTGTTATAGTGCTTGCATAGCTCCTCTGTTGCAAGCTTCTCTAGCCCATATGCATCTTGTGGCTAAACACCATCATAAAATTAAACACATTAATCCCAAACCCTACAGTGAATATGAAGAACCAACATAAATTGAAGAACTGAAAGGATCACCAACAAACCTCAGCAGGCCAGGCATCAGACTCCTTCAAGCTCACATTACTAGTTTCCAACTGTTTAAATTCAGGGTAGATACAAGCACTAGAGGCATAAAAAAACCTGAGAAAAAAAATTTGGAACATTGGTCAAGTATATCATCATATAATTAAAACTGAGACCACAACATAAATGCTCAATTATTGGTCCAAAAACATATGAAGTGAAATAATATCCAAGACGGCTAACCTCTTAACACCGTTAATCCTTGCAGCCTCAATCATGTTGAAGCTAATCATAGTGTTGTTGTACATAATGACAGAGTGGTTGGACTGAATAAAACCCATCCCACCCATATCAGCTGCAAGATTGAAGACATGGCCAACCCCCTTAGTGACCTTGAGGCAGTTATCCATGACCCTGAGATCAACAAGATGGAACTCATCACAGAACATGTCCTCAGACATGTGCTCATTTTTCTTCCAATCGGAGGCAATAATGTAATGCCCCTCAGTCTTGAGGCGCCGCGCTATGTGCGAGGCAATAAAACCGCCGGCCCCGGTGATGGAAATCCTAAGCTTCTCTGATGGCCAGTAAGGCTCTCTCTCAAGGTTCTCATAGGTGTATGCACCATAGTCAGTTTTTCCGTTACTTCCCATTCTGCACACCACATGAATCAGGCACACACAAACGGTTAAGCATTGAGTTCAAAACATGAGCAGATAATCCACACAAATGGTTAAGAATTGAGTTCAAAACAATGCAAATTTCACTGTGGGGATGTTGCGAGGCAAGGGGAATGAACCCTGGTCAGCAAATTGAAAATAAAAAAATAAAAAAATAAAAAGGTTCCTCTTTTTAAGGAAGAAAAACAGGCTGAGAAGCAAGGTGGGGGAGAATAACGATATACAACACATGCGAGCACATGAGAGATAAATAACAGAATGCAATAAAATAATTGAAGCATATGAAAACTTATAACTCACCATAGTTGGCCCCCCCAAAAACCAAAAAACAATTTTTTGAAAATTAAAGGGAATTTTCAGAAGTATGTCAGTGAAAAAAATAAAAACAGTAATCCGTCTACACCTTTTTTACCACACAAAGGAAAGGGGGGAATTAAAGAAGAATCTATTCATGTTGAACCGAAGCATAGAATGATACAAGGATATATTATATGAAGCATAACGAGTGACAGTAAAACAAGAAAGAAACAGAAAAAAAGACAGAATCTACATACAAAACGTGGTAAGCCGTTTCGTAAGAGTTTGAAGACAAAGCCACGAGAGTTTAATGTTTAAACCCTAAACTGGAACCAGAAAAGACAAAAGGGGTGGCTGGGAAGAGAGGAAGAAAAGGGTAATAGAGGAACAAACCTATGCAGAGAAAGAACACAAAGGTTGGAGAAGGGAAGAGCTTGGGATAACGTCTGGAGGGAAGAGAAAGGAAGATGGTTTGAGAGGCAAAGGCAGTGGTGGGATTGCTATATATAGAATGAGAAAGGGAGGGCCACTCATTTGTTATTTGCTTGCAATAATTGGCTAGAGCTACCCAGTAGCCACCACCACCACCCCACACACAACAACAAACACTCTCCTTCCTCATGCCTTACTCCTACCACGTTTAAATGGTGAGGGACCACGGGAGACAGTTTTGAGAGATTAATTTATTTTTCAAAATTTTTGTTAGACATTAAAATAGGGTATTAGATTTAATTTAAATGTATTGTTAATGTAAAAATATTTTATATAGATATTTAATTATAAATTATTATATTAGTAAAATATTTTGATATAAATATTTATTATTTGAATGATTATGTAAATAAAAAATTTTGATTGGATGAATTTTATATTGTTAATATATCTAAATTAAACTTATAAATATTTATTCAAATTTTAATTTTAATTTAGTTGTGATATTTTAAATTTTGATATTAATTTAATTTTAATAAAATTTTTATAAAATTAAATCTTCTATCAAATTATTAATATAAGATTAAATTGATACTTAAAATATAAAATATGAAGATTATATTAATATCAAAATTATTTTAAAATTAAATTGATATCAACCGATAATGTTGGGGAAAAAAAAGCATATTTACTCTGAAAATGATGATGAAAGAAAAAGACAGAGTTTGGAAGAGGTGATTTCCACCATGAGTTGAAAGGTTCTGCCCATTAAGTTCCCAAAATGTTGCTTGAAATGGCACATATGGTCAGCTTCACGGGGTGTGTTCCTTCAACGGATGCAAAGAAAAAAAAATCCTTTAATTGAATTTTGCTAGGTTTTATTTTTTGATTGAGTAATTAGGTCTTACTGTAATCATGTGACTAATAACATTTTTCAGTAACACCTGCTGACAGCGTATAACTCGTGGCTATGGCGGTGTTAAAATTCTTGCAAATATCATTACTCTACTAACATTACCTATTGATCATTTTAATTACCATTAACAAGTAGGATCGCATGGTTTAATATAGTAGTATGTTGCCTCATTACTTGAGAGAAGGGATAGTTTTAGCGCGAGGTCAAATAATGTGTCTTGAGAAATACTTGGCAAGAAAAAAATGTTGCTTATCTTAATAATAATAATAATAATAATAATAATCACCATTATCATCATCATCTATCAAGAGTCAAAATGCTGACCGGTGGAATTTATTGTCATTGGTTGACTGACCGACATCGAATAATGAAGCATGAATTAAGGATAGTCAAACAATAATATAAAATGTAAATTCAACTGCTGTCATCACAGTCTAAACTTTAACATCCCATTACATAGCTTCTGTCCCCATTATTAAAAAAAAAGCGTTGAGTATCAAAAAAATAATTATATATATAAAATGGCAATTTGGTCTTTTTATTACGTGATTTGATTTAAAGAGATAATAGAAGCATAGAATATGAAGCAATGAATATTAATTAACATTTCTAAAGCCATATATATTGTCATTTGATCAAATTCCATCATAATAAGGGTGAGAGTTAAATATATTTATTTATATAATAATATATAATTAAATAATAATATATAATTTTATTATATTATCGATATATTAAAATTAAATCCATACATATTTGTTACATATAATAGCATTTTTCAATTGTTAAACTGTTTTGAGTTTAATTATATTATTATTTAATAAATTGTTATTATCGAACAATGTTGAATTCAATAATATATAATATATTATTTAAAATGTATTATATATATAAAATTAATTTTGATATATTATCAATATAAAAGAATTTTATATAATTAAACAATCATATATTTATATATGTAACTGTTCATTTTAATAGTGTATATTATTGTTGAGTTTGGAGTTGCCCAAAACTGGGGTAGACTTTTCCCCTAATCTAAAGTTCTATAATAAAAAATGATGTATATTAATATAATTCAAAATATCAAAGTGAAAACCTGACATGGTTTGATTTCTAAAATTTATGGAACTTAAAATTTGATTTTAATTCGAGATTGATCCTCGTACCTCAACCTAGACCACACTGTGAAAATGATAAATAATATTATATTGTATGATAATTCATTTTAATTATTTTACAGCTCCTTTTAATTTTTTCTCTTTTTTGGTATAACATTGCACTACTTACAGAAAATTTTCACACAACTAACATTATGTCAGTTCAACCCAAGGTTTGCAATTTACAATTTTACATGAGTACATTCCTTGACGCAGATTGTGGGCGGTGGATTGATCAGTAGTGACATTGGGGCTTGTAGTGATACTAAGACTAATTAAGAGTTACAGGGATCCTCTTAATTTAATTTTTCAATTGATAAGAGTAAGTATAATTACTCATCATAAATTTTAAATATAAAATCTAAACAAGATATATGATATAAAAAATTTAATGACAAGAGATAATACTTGATCTTATTAATTAAAAAATTAAATTAAAAGGATGTATAAATTATTCGGTCAAGCACATCACTACATGGGATGGGAATAGGACGAATGAAGGAGTAAAGCTGAAGTAATCATTAACCAAAGAGAAGAGACTGTGAACTACCGTGCAAAGCCAGACCGCACACAAGGCGGCGTTTGGTTTGGGCAAGGGAAGCTGCTTGGAAACTGAGTGGGAGTGGGTACAATCATCCACATTTTCTTAACACATTTAAATGAATAAATAAATACAATCTAGTACATGTCCTTTGCCTTTTGCTTTGTTTTATGCACATTTCTGTTTTTGCTCTTCACAACTTGCGGTTCCCCACTTGCCATTTGGATACAATTTCTTTCTTTGAAAATCTGAGCAAATGGATGGACGTATCATGCATCTTCCTTTTTCGTTCTTATTATTTTATTGGTTAATGAAATTAATTTATTATTTCTTATAATTTTACTGATTTTTTAAATAGGTTTCAATAAGTTAAAAAAATTGTAATTAGATCTTTATAACTTTAAACTTTTATAACCAGTTTCTTACTAGCAAACAATCATTGATATTTATTTAGTTATTAGGACATATTTAAAAATATTAGAATTATAAAAACTTATTTAATTATATTATTTTTTAAATATGCCCTTATAATTCATTTAAATATTTAAACAAGTCTATTCATTATTTTGGTAAAAGTTAGTAATTAAGGATTTATTTGAAGAAGTATAAAAATTTGAAACTCAAACTTTTTAACTATAAGAAAGAATTTGAAAAATTAACAAAATTATAGGAACCAACGTATTAATTTAACCTATACTATCTATTTATTCAATAATACTAAAATAAACAAAGCATATCTAATTAGATGCATTTACGATACTGGTGATGAGCGTAGAACATGGGTAATCAATAGAATGGACTTTTTCATATATATATATATAAACATTTTAAATAGGAAAAATAAAATTATATTAAAATTTGGAAAACGTACTTATGTCTATAAATCATTAGATGTGAGTTACTAATCAAGGGTTTAGGTAGTTTACATGAAGTTATAGGTTCAAATCTTATTATTATTAATATATCCAAAAAATGGTACTTATGCCTATTTATTTTTTATATGATATGGTCATATAAATTTAAAAAAAAAATAGAAAGATCCATTCTTATAACCAATAATAACGAGATATTATATTTCTTTTTGTTTTGTTTATTTCTATTTCTATTAGGAAAAAAAGTGCATTAGAGCATTAGAGAGAAAAAAGAAAGAGTAACATTTATCATAGAAAGTAATAAAATTTTACCTTAATTAATGGGTCATATAACTAAAACATCTTCGAAAGCTCCAAAAAAAGGATAAATCAAATATAAAATAACACAATACCAAAAGATAGAAAGAGACTAATAAAAAGTATAGATGAAATAATTTTTTTTAATGTGAATTATGAATATATTCAACTACAAGAGTTAAGGGTCAATATATCCCAAATATACATTGGAGTCTCATTTATCTACTCCTGATTATCCAAACTATTTGCTATCCAAACTACACTGGAGTCTCATTTATCCACTGATGATTATCCAAACTATTTGCTATCCGAACTAACTTATCAGCTACTGAATTACAATATTGGTCTACAGTATGGGAAAAATGCTCAACACTATTCAAAGCTTTAAAAAAGGACATAGGCATCCCCTTCTAAAATAATAGCCCTAAGGCCCAAATTTTGAAAAATAACACCCTTCTTGGCCGCCATCGCTTCTGCTCTATGGGCATCCACATTCCGTGGAATTTTTGTCGATTTATTAAAAATGATTTAAATTTATTAACTATGTTTAAGTTCATATTAATGTAACTTAATCCTAACTATATATATAATTTACGATAAGATTTACGAGATGTTAATTTATCTAACCAACTTCACCTAATAAGGATGCACTTTGTTGTTGTTTTTTGTTTTTGTTTTTCCATTTCCAACGTCACCAATTGCCCTGATATACTTTGGATAACAGCGTTTGTTGTCGGTGACATTGCTGTTGCTTCCTTGTAGGTCATTTTGGGTCACAGATCAATACTTCTCATTCGGGACCCATAACTAATTTTGGGCCTACACCCAAATATCCTCCCTCGCACGGTTTAAGGGGGCAATAGAAACCACAAACTGTGCCTGAGTCCCATCATGTAAATGGCGCTCATTTGGCCCATAACAAGGCCTAAAAATAACGGCCCAACCTAATTACCTGGCCCAAGGGAGTCCATGTTCTAAGGACGGTTTATCATAGCCCAAACTCCTTACCCATTTAATAGGCAATTACAAACTGGAAGCTACTCCACGACCAAAAAATAAAAAACTAGAAGCTCCTCCGACCAAAAAAAAATAGAAGCTACAGACCCAAAAAATAAAAAATGAAAAAAAACCTAGAAGCTAGCAAAAAACGCAGTTGCAGATGACCAAAAAAAGAATTTTTAATTTTGATGCATAGGTAGCATAAAAAGGTTTTATATAAATATTTAATTATATATTATGATATCAGTAAAAATATTTAACTCAATTATGTACTAAATTAAAAGTCTTATAAATAAAAGTATATAATTAAATGATAATATAAAATATTTTATGCTAATAATGCTTCAAAATTAATCTTTGAAAAAAAAATCACAACCTAGAAGCCAGTCGGAGAGCCATGCATGGAAATATGAAAGAAGATGCAAGAAAAGTAATACAACAAGGATTAATTCAAAAGAGAAATATGTCATTAACATAATTGTGCCAATTTTTTTTTTATTTTTCTTTTTAATAAAAAACAAATATATTATTGTGAAAAGGATTCCCACTTGAGGAAACAGTGAATTAACTTGGGATATATTTCATATTTGGTGTCCCCGGATATGGTTATCAAAATCCGAAGATGCCTTGCCATTTGCAATATGCCATTTGACAAAGCATTATCTGCCCAAAGCGGCTGCCTATCGGTGATAGGCGGAGATAAAGCTGCCTTCTAGAGGCATGGCATGGCATGGCAGCTGCTTAATTTGCTCTTCTAATCATCATCATCGTCATAAGTATGATGAAACAAAAGATATAGGACTATGCCCTACAAGTAATTAACACCAAACAAATATAATTGAACATTCATTTAAGGACTAGAATGCAACCTAATTCTTTTTTTTTTTTTTTTTTTTGAAAAAAAATCTATATTGTCACAAAAATGTGATTACCATTAGAAAAGATCAAAGTAACGCCAAAATAAAAAGTGTGATCTGAAGTCAATGTGTCCGTCGTCAAACAAGTACAGAGCAGCCATAAATAAAGATTGAAAGGAAGCTTCTTAAGGAGAAGTTGAAGTGCCTTTAAAAGGGGAAAGCTACTGTGGAGCCCTCCAATTGGGATTTGGAGGAGCCGCCAAATTAAATCCTCCCTTCGTTCCTTTAAGAGTCGTTCATGTTTTAGTGTGAGATTCCTATTGTAATTTTCGTAGACATTCCACGATGTTGAACTCCAAATTGCAAAGCATGTGCCACTGTATGCCCGTGTGCTCCCATGGGCCACACTAACCATTGTGGGCTTGACTGTTCCCCTATCCCTATTCCTCCTATTCCTATTCCTATTCCTATTCCATGCCCTTCCCGTTTCTTTCACCAACTTTTGAATTTATTTTTCTTCTCTTTTTATGTGTTTATGAGTTTACACAATTCATTTATGAATAATTCTGTAGCGATGTGATCCGTTAACTCCGGTCTCCGGGGGCAAGTATTGTATAATTATATAGCCAAATTTTAGGCTCATAATTATAAAACTTAATCTAATGGTCAAATCAACCAAAGTACAGGTCGCTAGTTCAACCAACTAAATATAAAATAAAAGACATGTCACTTCCAAGTTGGTGAATAGCCCACTTAGCGTTACTTGCATTGGAAGCCCTTATAAAAAACAACTTATATACATCTTGCTTTCCGTTATTTTAGTTTCACATGGAATAGTAGAGGAGTTGAAAACCCAATGTTTAGTTACAAAATAAAAAGGGCTTCAACTTTAATATTACTTTCACTTCAAGACCCAAGTAATTGAATGATAATTTGGGGAAGTCATCTATTTTTTTTTTTAAGTTAAAATTTTATAGAGTCATTTATTTTTATAATTTTTACAAAAAAAATTCAAACAATTTTTTTTAAATAATATGCATGATTCATAGTTTGATTAAACCCTAGCAGGTTACCAATTCTTTTAAAAATTGGTTGAGTTAGATTAGTTTATATCGGTACTCAAATAATTCCGATCTTTTGTTTAACTCAGATTGCTTTGATCAAACTTGACTGGTCCAGTTCAAGTTTTATAAATACGCATGGGATATTATCTTGATTATTAAGCATACTAAATTTCAAAAAAATTAAATATTAATAGATATATAATCTAATAATTGACATGTACTTATATTTTTAAAATATACATCAAAATAAAATGGTATAATAAAGTATCAAATTATTTTTAAATAAGTAAATTATACTGATTTTTCTTAAAGTTAGAAGATATCACACATGATATACATGATATCACTCGATTTATCATGCCTATACTGACATATTCCATGGGGACACTCAATATTATGTTTATAGAGATACTTAGTGTCATATTTTACAAAATATAAGAGTTTTCATGTGTAATATCGCTTGTCATGTGTTATATCTTCAGTGTAATTTACTTTTTTAAATTGTATGAAATTTTATATATTTAGAGTAGGATGTGGGTAAAAATGACTTCATTCATGAAATTTACCTCCAATTTTTACCCTCATATCAAACACATTCTTAATCTTCTTAATGCAAACTTTCAATTAAGTTATTTAGTAGAATAAGTGTCTCAAAATTTATTCGTAGAGTAAGTTGATCTTCATCTTTAGTTTTGATATAATATTAGTATAATTTTTTTATACTTTCATCAAATCATATATTCATTATGATTAAAAATACTTAATTTAGTTAATAATTATTTTCAAATTTATATATATGCAATTTGTTAAATTAATAATATATTAAAATTAAATTCTTTAATTATTTAGATAACCGCTCAATGCAATTATAAGATATACATCGTGACTATGAAAAAAACTAATTACTTTCAACGCAAAATATGTGATAAACACAAAGCCGGATATGTGTCTTACTTGGGTGAAACTTGAGAGGAGAAGATGGTGACAGTTAACATATTCGATGTAATTCAAGGCAAAGGCATATACTAGCATTGATATTTAAGGATTTAAATCCTTTAAAATAAGGAGATTTATAAAATAAAAAAAAATGAGAAATTAATCATGCTTAGATTATTTAATGAGTTCCACTCAAAATAAAAGTTATTAATCCAAAGGTGATTAATTACTCATTTTTTTACTTTACAAATTTTTTCGCTTTAAACGATCCTTACAACATTAAAGTAGATTTCAAAAATTACATACTTCTAATTTGGTTGAAGAAAGCAATGGATTGGGATCGGATGACTTTGAAGTTTTTAAAAGGTGGATATATGGATGAGGATGTAGAAGAAGGCCAACCAAAATAAATGAGAAATTAGAGGGACGCAATTTGCTTAGTTCGGTATTACTTCAAAATACATAGTAAGAAGTAATGGTTTTAAAAGATATAACTTAGGATAGAAAAATTATAATCCAGGAAAGAAGTTATAGTTTTAATATCAAAAGTTACAATACTCAGACTTAATTAGTTTAAGTGGTTTAATATTTGATCCTCTTAAACAAAGTTTCAAATTTAAATCTTATAAATAAAAAATTAGTGCAAGCATTTTTTTTTTAATTTCTATTTTGTTGTGCATTTTTCAACTTACATTGTATCGAGTATTTTTATGTTGTAACTTTTTTTTTTTTTTCATATATATAGAATGATATAACTTTTAAAAACTTATAGCTTATTATTATTATTATTAGTATGACCTAAGAGGCGTAGATACTTCAAATAGTCGTTGTATTTATTTTGGATTTATGTCATATTTTATATTTCACAAATACTTTTAGATATTTTTAATTATATTTTATAAATTTTGATTTTGATTTTTTGAATTTATATATCTATATAAATATATATTTCAAAATAATCAAATAGATAGGTATATTTTGTTATGTTTATAATAATTTATACTAACTTTTAAATAATTATTTTTCTTTCTTAAATTAAGATTTATGTTTCTATAATAATTTTATACTATTTTCATATGCTATACTATAATTTTATCATATTTTATAATATTTAAAAATATTATATCTCTATATCCACATAGTATCATGTCAATATTCTATCTTATGATATATCCATACTTGTTGTGACAAAAAAATAATGATAAGTGAATATATTTTTTATAATATATCATATCAATTTATATTTTATTTATTATTAAATAGAATATAGATCTAATTTAAATAGGATCTATATTTAATTTAATAATAAATAGAGTGTTAATTAATGCAATATCTTATAATAGATATCTTCACTTAAAATTGCTTGTGACACAAATATGTGCCTCATCACAGCATAACACAATGAGTAATAATAAGTCATCTATTTTAAAATATGTATTAACTTATACTTCATTCACATTTTATTCAATAACAAATAAATAGAATATGAATTAACTCATGTCCCACAAACATTTTTCTATCACAATTTCTGTTCGAAAATTTAATGGTAGTACTATTATACGAGTACAACACGCTTTTCACAGTTCATAAACTGTACTGAAAATGGACTATCAACTCAACACAATCCTTACGTTGAAAAGTGCCATATCCTCTTAATTTAATAGCCTTTCAAATTATGTAATGAGAAGAATTTTGAACATTTTGTTAGACTTTCAAAATAGCTTTTGCTTTCCACTTTAAGTAATTGAGGAAAGATTTATCAATCTTTCTAACTAAAAATGTTCAAGAAAGAAAAAAGTTATTTCAATTTTGCTTTCCACAATTTAAGTAATGGATTTTATAATATTATTTAAATTTTTTTAATAATGAAGAATAATTAGTTATTTTTAAAATAAAATATTAATAAAGAAACAAGATCATTTAATTTTTAAATAAAAAACTAGTCACAGGTCAAAGAAATTTTTAAATTCCAAGAATAATATTCCTAAAATTTAAGATTTAAAATAATTTACAATACATTTTAAAAGACAATTTATATAATATTATTTACTTCTTTCATTTCTTTATAAATGTCATTAAAGAATATGATATTAAAATTAAGAAATTAATTTAATAACAGTAGATTTTTTAGAAAAAATATTCTTTTAAGAGATTATATTACCTTTTAATTTACTGAAAACTAAATAATTATAACAAGCTGATAAATAATATGATAAGAGAAAGAATGGAAAATATATAAATAAATATTAAAATATTTTAAGAATTAAATATTTAATAAAGTAATAATGAATAAGATTAAAATTAATGTAAATTCATAATTTAATTTTGATATATTATCTATGTAAAAAAATTTCATATAAATATTTAATTATGTATTATTATATTAATAAAAATATTTGACTCAATTATTTATTATTTTAAAAATTATATAAATAGAAACATATGATTAGATGATAGTATAAAATTATTTTATATTGATAATATATCACAATTATTCTTAATAATTATTTATTGTAATTTTAAAATAAATTATAATATAAAAGATTGAATTTCAATTTATTGTTATAATTATATATTCGCTAAATTTAAATCCAAAATCTTATTAAAAAAAGCAACACTTCGCGGTGCAGGAAGAATAAAGATTTTCGTCACGTTATAAACCAGTGTATAACCGTTTAGGTGAAGGTCAAAAAGTTAAATGCAGGGAGAAAAAATGTGTCAAACCTTATAACACAACGGAAAAGATCACCTAAAGTGATAAAGTTTATAAAGGGAGAAAATGGGAGATTAATTATTCTTGAACTAATTTTATTTATAATAAAAATTATGGGTCAATTTTATTTATAATAAAAATTATTAATTTGAAAATAATTAATTATTTATTTTCTTATTTTATAAATTTTTTTATTTTAAAGGACCCAAAACCAATAAAAAATAATACTCATCACTCTTTTAACTTTTTATTTTTTTTGCGTTGCCTTGCAAAAATCTCTTCTTATGATTTAGTATATATTTTTTTGAAAATACTAAATAAATATAGAATTTAATTTTGAAATAGTATTAATATAAAATTTTTTTATACATATATCTAATAATATATTATTATATTAATAAAAATATTTAATTTAATTATTTATTATTTTAAAAATTTTATAAATAAAAATAAATAATTAAATAATAATATAAAATTTTTTTACATCGAAAATAAGTAAAAATTAATCTCACAAGAATAACGAATAGGACCTCTTATCGTTAAAACAACGAACATTAATATTAATCCCTAACTTTTATCATTTTTATTAGGGTTATATTATTTATATATATCTAAAATTTTGTCATTCTAATACTTTTTCTTAACTTTTTTTTTATCAATTATTTTATTTTTTATAATTTTTTTTATTTCTAGATATCTAAGATATTTACTTAGAAATTTACCTATTTTAGTGGTACAAAAAATATTTATCTTTTTATTAATATTCTTAACATATATACAGTAATCCATATAATATTCAAATTCAATGTCCCAACTGTTGCACTGTTTTGACCGATATGCCCCCGGGGGCCTCTCTCTCTCTGTAGCTGGCTTCCTCTATCTCGTCACACAAACACCAACCAACACACAAGAGAGACACACACACAATCCAAACCAAATCCCAAGACAGAGACAAACGAGGCACCATCATCATGGATAGGGTCTTCTCAGTGGAGGAAATCTCCGACCACCTCTGGTCGCCGCCGATCCCCTCCAACAACATCACCAACCACCACCCTCCCTCCGCCAACATGAACCGCAGCGCCTCCGAATGGGCCTTCCAGCGCTTCCTCCAGGAAGCAGCTGCCTCCCCAACCGACCCAAACGACGACCTCTTCTTCCTCCACGACAACGACAACGACAACCACCACCACGACAAACCCAATCGAAACGACAACGCGCCAGTTCCTAAAAACGACGCCGTTTTGACCAATGCCCCTCCTCCTCCTCCCAAAACGACCTCCGTATCCTCCTCCGTGGCCGTGGATTCGGAGGAGTACCAGGCTTTCCTCAAGAGCAAGCTCAATCTCGCATGCGCCGCCGTTGCCTTGACTAGGGTAATTAATTTCCCCTTCCCGATTTTTACTTCGTAGAAAATGTGGGTTGCAAGGACAATTCCGGAATCCAAAAATTGAAAAAGTTTTTTGCATGAGCGATTTTTATTGGTTCGGATTCGGATTTGGATCTGTCTTCTTGCGTGTTAAATTTTGTTTGTGCATGTAGCTATTTTTTATTTTTTTTTTTGGGGTGTTGGGAAAAATCGAACATTTCGATTTGAGAGCAGCTTAAAATTTGACCTTGATTAGTTTTGAATGGTTTGGGTCTTAGGACATGGTTGATGTTGAAGCAGTGTTTTTGGACACTATGATCTAGTTTTTCTTATTACCTTGGCTGCATTTTTTTGTCCTTTTTAGCATTTTGTGTTGTGATTCTTCTCAACAAGAAGTGGATATGTGTGCGGCTATTCAGCTTTACCTTCGACCCCATTTCTGGTTGTTATGCATTCGACCTATATGAATGAAATTGAAAAAAAAAAATGGTCTATGGAAGCATGTGTTGTTAGGAGCAAAAGGTGACTAGGAAACCTCTGATAGAGAGTGGTAGGCGGAAAATATTTACCGGAAACTGCAAACAAGGCAGTTCTATTGGTACTTGGAGGGTTGCTCTTAAAGTCAGTTGGTACTTTTCTACTCCCAAAAGCAAAATGTTTGAAGATAACGTATTGATACCCATAACAATTTCATAACATAACGTCTTGGCACTTAGCAGTATTACTCTTCTAAAATTCAGTTGAAAAATGACAGTGTGTTCTTTCAACCAATAGCTATACAGAAACTAGGATGAAGCATCCCTATAAAAGGTATACAATGGCTTCAATTAAAGAGTAAATTTTTAAAAAATAAAGAAATAAATAAATAAATAAATATTTGCTTACGTTGTCTAGCCTGTACTCCACCGGCCTTGCATGTAGTTTTTTGGCTGTCTGCAATTTTAATCATCATGCTCTTCAAAATTGCATTTGGTGTGTATGATCTTGGTTTAAAAATTGGATTACTGTTCTTGGATAACAATCATTGTTTCCCTCTGGGAAATGGGCCAGTATCTAATGTTTTTCTACTTACTGCAATAGGCAGCATCTTTGGCTAAATCTCAAGATCCAGCTACTTTTCCTGACAGTGGATCGCCATCTAATCCTTCTCAAGTTGGACTTCAGCCTACTTTTAAAGGTTTGAATCGGTAAATGCTTGTGGATGTCTTTATTAAAGTTTAAGCATATATGTAAGATAATTGATAACAGAGAAGATTTGTTGAAGGAAGTAGATCACATTCATGAAAAATGCCTAATGACAGTATACTTTTACAGGCTCAGTAAGTATTCAATGTGAAATAGGTTACTGACTATTAGAAGTTGCGTAAGTAGAGTGAATGCATTAATCTATGTCTACAATTTTGTTTTAGTCAGAAAGCTTTGGATCTCCTTCATTGATCTGTTTAGTAATTTCTTGAGCAGCTTTAGAGGTTACATTTTTATCTTTCTCAATATGTATAGCACCTACTAAATCATGTCAAATGTATCTGTGATAGGAACTGGTTTCACTGATAAGAACCATGGAGACTAGCTCCTTACAAGAAAAGAAAAATGCAGAAAATGAAAGATAAATCTAGAGTTCTGCAGATGCACAGAACCTTTAGCTCAAACCATACCCTTTTCCTCCCAATTCATGCTCCTTGAGCATTACCTGTCCTTCCCTCTTATGTTAACAACCAAGTTCCACCTTCTCCCGCCACTCATTGCCAGCTCAGCCTTTGTTTATGCTTCTTAGCTCAAGTGTTCTCTGTGGTTTCCCATTATGTACTTCTTGGCAACATGTAGTAATAGGGGTCTATCCATAGTTTCCCATTATGTCCTCCTTGGCTACGTGCAGTAATAGGGGTCTATCTGTAGTTACCCATTACGTCCTCCTTGGCTACGTGTAGTAATAGGGGTCTATCAATCTGTCTATGTAGGATCTGTTCCTTCTGGAAATGACCCATCTAAATTACAAGACAAAGATGCCAAAGCACCAGTTGGGATTCCTTCCATACCTGCCATGCAAAAGAAACCTGCTGTTGCAACCAGGCCATCAACAAGTGGATCATCAAGGGAACAGTCAGATGACGAGGAAGCTGAGGGAGAGACAGACATGAATGAGAACATGGACCCTGCTGATGCAAAACGAGTAAGGAGGTAACATTTGTCTCAATCCTGGCTGAGTTTATTAAAGAAAATGTTAGGTCTTATTGTATGTGCACCCTGTAGTTAATTGCAATATCATGTACTTGGCTTCAGAATGACTCAAAAGTTTGTTTTACTCAGTTGGATATCCTGCTAAATAAACTGACTGTTGGCCAGCCAGAAAAAATTGCATTTAGGGTCACATTAGATTAGATCTTTGAAGTGAGAGTGTTGCTGCTGCTTACTCTATTTTTTCCACAAATTGTGCACAGACTGTTGATATGGTTGAATCTAGGGTCAGTTAGAGACCCCACTAGAACATTTTTGTTTTGTCAAACTTAAATGCAACCTTATCAGAAGAAGTTTTTAGCATTTCTCTTAAAGTGATTATGCCCCTCATAATTTCTCCGGTAAGTTGATTATTATTTTTTTTAATATAGCAGGATCTGATATTTTGTTTTTATAGAAAGAATTCCTTTTTAACCCTCATTTATTGTAAAATGCTTGTTTGTTCTATTCAGGGACTAATTTTACTTTGGTTAATTCAGTGCCTAATGACATCTAATCTCTCAGGATGCTTTCCAATAGGGAGTCAGCCAGACGCTCAAGAAGAAGAAAGCAAGCTCATTTAACCGAGCTGGAGACACAGGTGTGTATCCTCTATTTTAGACTTTGACTTCTGCTCCCTCTTCTTTCTCTGTTAGTTCCTCCCAAAGAAATATGTATTTTCTGACCTTAATTCTGTCTTAGGTTTCTCAATTAAGAGGTGATAATTCTTCCTTGCTAAAGCGCCTTAGTGATGTAAGCCAGAAGTACAATGATTCTGCTGTTGACAACAGAGTATTAAAAGCTGATGTTGAAACGTTAAGAGCAAAGGTAAAGCCCTGCTTTTGTCTTTACTTGGCATTGACAAAAACGTATTAGTTCCTCATGTTTTTTCACAGTGGAGAGGACCTAAAAAGGAAAGTAACACTGGCTCGTGTGTATTGCCATTCATCTGACATGTCTGTTGTTTCCTTCCATGTTATTATCATTTTCAGGTGAAGATGGCTGAAGAAACTGTCAAAAGAATTACTGGGTTGAACCCAATGTTGCATGCCATGTCTGAGATAACATCAATGGGCATGCCAACATTTGATGGAAGCCTTTCTGACACATCAGCTGATGCAGCTGTCCCTGTGAGAGATGAACCACACCATCACTTCTATCAACCCGCATCTAATAATCCTATGCCTAATCATGATCTTAGGGTCAACAATGGGTTGGGGAACATGTCTTCAATTGAAAATGTGCAGCAGAATGGTGCAGCAATGGTAGGTGGTAACAAGATGCGTCAAACAGCTTCTTCCCTGCAACGGGTGGCAAGCTTAGAACATCTTCAGAACAGGATTAGTGGTGGTGTGGATTCTTGTGGTGGACCTTCTAATGGCGAGCAGTGATAGAATAGCCGAATAAGATGGAAGCTTTAGTAAAAGAAATTATTCCAAAATACTTATTTCTGTTAGTTGTAAGTAAAGGCCTATTATTCTTCTTGACAGCATTACAGATCAATTTGATTTCCTTAATTTTGATGGAGCATGTGATGCTGGATTCAATAAGTGCACACCCCCTTCCCCCCCCCCCCCCCCCCAAAACAGCAAACACAAAAGTATGTTTTTAATATGGTTGTTGGGTGGACTACGCCTAATTGGATGTGATGGAGACAATGAAGTGTTGGTGAATTTCTTCTGGGAAAGACTTGGTGATTGGGGCTTTCAAAATTAGTCTAAAATGGTACAAAACCCTAAAAAAAAAAAATCCTTTACATTAAGTTTACTGAAAACAAACTAGTTTATAATTAAGCGCTCGAAACAAATTCTAATATTGATTCTTTCTGTAAATGTGAGTGATTGATTATCTGAATGAAATAAAGTCTAATATTCAAGTTGTACTTCTTCAAATGCTTCCTTTCATTTGATTAAACTTTTTTATTTTTTAAAAAATCGAAATATTTTTAGTTTACAAAATAGAAAAATTCTTTCAGTTTCCCGTAATAAAATTAAGAAGGTGGTAGATAATCGGCATGCATTTGTTAGAATCTTTGACAGTTTGACATGAGTTGAACTATCATCTTATTGATTGAATGGAAAGGATTGCGTCTAGTATCATACGGTAGGAAATTAGCATGTTGGAATTTAGTTATTTCGTGGGTGAGGCATAAGGCGAAGTGGTCGATATTGTTGCCTCAATGAATCACATCAGTAGGGTCCAATTAGAGATTCGCCCAATCTTTCCCCCGCCACTATCTGCAACCCCCCTCCCTTCCCCTAACTTAAAAAAAAAAAAAAAGAAAGTTATTTCAAGGGTAATAATTGCTTTTTTTTTCTTTTCGAAAAATGATTATCTTATATTATTATCTTCACACCAGTATAATAGTATTAATAATGTATAAATTTTTTTATTAACAATGTGTATCTTATAAATAATGCAACAACAACTAATTATTATCATAAAATTAATTGAACTTTTGAGTTAATTATGTAATCATAGTAAATATGATCGTGTTAATTATAAAATATATATTATTAACTAAAAATTTATAAATCATTACCGAGATGTAAAGCTACTGTAAACTTTTAGTATAAGTAATAATTTCTTTTTTAATTTCTAATTATAAGTTTTATTAGATGCAATGTAAATTAATTCATACACTTGTTAAATGCTAAATCCCCCTTATTAGCCGCAGCCGCACGCATGTAGCCATTATGGGTGTGTTTGTTTATATTTTTGGTATAAAAAGAAGTATTTTTTTTTTTAAGAAAATACTTATATAATTTTTAATGTTGTTTATTTGAGTTTATAAAAAAAAAATACAAAAGTAGAAAATAATCAATTTTTTGCTTTTTTAAAAAGTAAATAGGGAGCTATTTCTCCTGAAAGTAGTAGAAGAGAGAGAATGTTTCTTCTTAAAATTAGCAATCACTTTTTTTCCACTCAATTAATTTAAATACACTGACAGTGTAAAATAGTTTTACATTGTCAGCTAATAGAAATAGTGGAAAGTACCAACTCATATAAATAATCACCCATTATAATGAGGGACCCACTATGATTTCTCACTTTCTCCTATTTCTACTGGTTGATAGTATAAAACCCTAAAACTGTTTTACATTGTCAATGTATACCAATTAAACTTTTTTATTAAATAAAGTATTTCTATATCTAAATAATTTAATAACTTTTAATTTTGATAAAAAGTACTTATATAATTATATACAAATATAAAATAATTTTTCATAAAAGTACTTAAGAAGTATTTCTCCTAAAATTTTAATCAAACAAGCCCTATATATCCTCCAAGTCAGCTAGCTCATGGAGGGAGGGTTGTCCAAGTACTTATAAAGACTATCTATGCTATATTCTTAAGTAATGTGGGACTCTAACACAGCCCCTTCATGCCCAGGATAGCCCAATAACAATCAGAAAATAGACTTTAATACCATCTTAAAATTAAATGAGTCTAATTCAACCCCAAAGGCTAATATATAGAGAGAAAATTATCTAAATACTTATAAAGACTATCTATGTTACATCTTTAAACAATGTAGAATTGTAATACAGACTCCAGTGAAGAATTGCTCCAAATGCAACATTCTCATTGATGGTGTAATTTGCCTCTTGTATGTAATTACTTGCCTATTTTAGGACATTTTCAATTTCCAATCCAGGGTACCAAAATATTTTCGAATCCGTTATCTAATCACAAATAATATCAACCAAAATAAAATCTAATTACAAAAATGGTTCAATTATTCTAAACTCTTGCACAGTGTCATTCACCCCTATCCCACCGGGTTTTGGAAATAATGTTGGGATGTTGGTGGTGTGTTATGTAATTATCTAATCTCTTGGCAGAGAATCCAGACAAGAAGGAACACACATTCCAGTTTGATCAGAAAACTGAAGCAAAACATATCACATAATGCAAATAACCACCGCATCTCTTACCCTTTCTTCTTATTATTCTTCAATCTCAAAGCCCCTTCTTCTTTCTTCATTCTCCTCCACCTCATCCTTCTCTAACTCCCTCTTCAACAAACTTCACATGCGTTGTGGAATCCCAACCACAAGAAGAAGAAGAAGAAGAACTCGTAAGCCTCTCACGTGCAACGCCTTATTTGGACTCGGTGTGCCCGAGCTCGTGGTCATTGCGGGGGTTGCTGTCCTCGTTTTCGGACCAAAGAACATGCCCGAGGTTGGTCGCAACATTGGCAAAACCATTAAGAGCTTCCAACAGGTTCAATCTGTTCCTGGTTTGATTCATTTTCAGTTACATACATTAGTGATGCCAATGTCAATTCTCTTGGGGACTTGCATTGGTTCTTATGGAAGGGGATATGTAGCAAACGTATACCAACTTAGAATGGACCCTTGTATTGGATGCCACTTGGAATATTTCCTACTCATAATCATAGGGAGATGCTTGTGCTTGAACCACTCATTTATAACAACAATAACCAAGTCCTTTTTTTTTTTTCCCAATTGTTTGGGGTTGTGAAGATTTGACAAAGTTTTTCGTTGTCTCGCTGTCTAACACAATCCTTCTCTCTTATATAAACTTGAGACTCTGGTTATGTAAAGGTTTGCAATAAACCGCTCGTCTATAACCTTAAAAATATGAGTGAAGTGAATCATAATTATGGTACTAATGAGGTAAATGCTGCATATCTAAGAATTTTTTGATATCATATCATACAATCAGTTGATATATAAAATATAGATCGGTAGAGATTTATACTTAGCCATCATGTTCATTAGGGCGCCTTGATGCCTCTGCACATTGGCATGATTGGCACTCTCTCGTGGTCCCAAATGAAGCATCCTTACACTTTCTGAACAAAATATCTTGCACATGCTTAGTGTTCTTCCTATTGTTGCTATCTCATTCAGTCAGGACCAGAAAGTTGAAAAGATCTTGGAAGGAAGCTGCCTTGCCAATGACTATAACCTATAACTGCTTCCTATTAGTGGCTCAAGTGAGATTTTAGATTGATGATTTGTACCTCTGTTTCCTCACGAAACTTTCTTGAGAAAATCCATAGAAAGAGTAAGCTCAAGCTTTTCGTTCCAACTCAATGGACCTTCTTGTACACATGGTGTTCAACAATCAACACTGCAAGGATTTATTGTCTAGGTGTGTCTATATTAACACCCCGCTCCTTCTTTTTATCCAGAAACAAAAACACTCAATGTTTAGTAGGCTGATTGTAATGTTGCTCTTTTGCAATTTGTCTTCTGGGGTAAAGGTAGCTGGTCTAAACTTGAAGGTAAAATTAAAATATAACTATAAAAATAAAGTAAAAAGAGATGAAGAAACAAAACAAGGTCCTTCACCAATACATAATCGATTGGAGCGATGGATGTTCCTTTCCCTAGACCAATGGTCTTGGGTTCAAACACTGGGTATGGAACAGTTGGTATTGGGAGAGCCATACTTTGTATAGGATCTCAAATGCTCGAACAGGATTTCCTCCAATGGATAGATACCTGTGAGAAACCAAAAAACAAGGTCATTCAAGAAATTGCACAGGTTCTAAAACATGGAAGGGACATTTCATGTTAGTTAATCTCCAAATCTCCATGCTTTGCATTTACACACGGTTTTGCATGAACTCATAAATCACTACTCTATTTGCATTCATCATGCTCCTATGTGGCTAAAATTCTTGGGAAATCAGCATTGACATAATGCCATATACTATTATCATCTCTAAGCAGTTAAATACTTTCGTCCTAGTTTAGTGGATCATTTATTAGATTTTGAAGTCTTGTAGGCAGCAAAGGAATTTGAAACCGAGCTTAAAAAGGAACCCGATTCCACAGTTGAGACCCCTGCTGAGAAACCAATTGGTGTGAGTGAACAGCAGGAGAAGCAAGGCACTAACAAGTAGTACCAAGGATGATGTACGAGATTTGGAGATACGCTAAGTATTAAGAGTGATCCAGTGCATAAAGCTCGTACTTGGTGGAGTCTAAGAAGGTAGATATATGTAGCGTTATCCTACAAGCGGAAAGGTTATTTTTAGGATTCGAACCTATGACCTTTAGATTACATGACAACAACCTTAATGTTGTGTCTAAGTATATTTTGGCAAATTTTCATTGTGGCATTATGCTTTTAAAAGAAACAATTCTTGTTAGCTAAGATCTGTGGAGTAAATCAATTCTTGTTAGTTGAGATCTATTAGTTTAATAGTTTTGCCTTTTGTGAGTGAAATCTTATGTTGTTTGCTTTATAAATAAATTCTTTCATTTTCCTTAGTACTGTCACTTTGATCAACTTGATACATTCCCAAATTAATATATCTGAATATGAGAATGTACCAATTTAATCAAAGTAACAGTTATTTTGAAACGAAAAAAGTATATGACTATCACTCCCCAGCAATGTGGGGATAGGTGCACTTTTACAAGGGTGTGAAACATTTTATGAAAAATAATTTAAACATTAGTATTTTAGCTTTAAATAATAAGAATAAAATGACAGCAACAATAAGATGTAGTAGAACAAGGTTCTGCAGATAAATGCGAGCACTGTCCTTAAGGGTTTAATTCTGCCCTACCCAAAGCTATGCTCGGTGGAATGGCGTTGACGGTTAACCCTTCAAGATTAGACATAGGTCTCCACAAGAACTTGCAAGAGGCAGAAAACGCAGCAGAAGCCATGGGGGCAGCTTCTATTGCGCAGAAGAGTGAGGATGAGGGGATGTAGTTCTATCTTGTATTGTGCTATATAGCAGGGTTTATATAGGGAAAAGAAATAGCTGTTGTAAAAGAGCCATTGGAAACTAGACGTTGGATAATGGTCAAAAAAAGAACGGTTGGAGCATTAAAGAGCTACAACGGTAAAAAAGAATTTTGGCTAAAAGTAAAATTTGTATGGGTAGTAAAAGCTTGGCAGGCCCACACGCGCACGGACGGACGAGATGAGACGAGACGGTGCGCGTGTGTGTATTTAACTAAGGCCCAAGTCCACAATGCTACCTCAATACCATAAAGTATTTACCGATTAAGTACCATCATATATAAATGCTTATTAAAACATTTTCATGAGCAATGTGAGACTTCTTCCATAGTTAAATATGCATAGATAAACTAATTTTGAAATACACTAAGACCCATATATACAACAATCCCCCACATGTTTCAAACTTAGAGGAATAAACCAGAATGTTATGCTTTAGTGTAGTATCCAAAGGATTTGAACTTCACTTTAGGTACAGGTGGATGACAACCTTAGGAAATTTGGTAGAGAAATCTTTTTGAACCAAACTTCTAAGATAACGGTTGGAGCATGTCTACCAACCACATAACATCCCATAAGATATGCTGCTCTTAGCCGTTTTACGCATTAAGGCCGTGCGCTATCCTGGAATCATGAGAGCTCTAGAGTTTTGTGCCCACAGTCATGGGAGACACCTCATCTCCACTCTCACTTAGGTGGCGTCCATTAGGAGTATGCTATAGCAGATACCCCACCCCTACATTGAGGGCTATGGATCCATTAAGAGCATTACTCATCGTAAAACACCACTGTAGTGGTACTGTCATACATCATAAGGAGAGACTCTTCACCAATCATCTCATATGAATGGCAGAAATAAGTAAGAAGCGACAATACCCTTTGTGAGACTCGTATGACTTCGTTTATCACATTGAACCACCTTCATGGGATCTCCAATCACAGTGGTTAGGTTTCCATCATACCGCCTCAAGTTATAGGCATCAGTCCCATCCCCCTCGATGTTTCACTTACTAGTGTCCTAGTAAGTGGCTTCGTCAAAGGGTCAGCCAAGTTCTTTTCTGACCTTACAAAATCCATGGATATCACATTATTCTCAATCAATTGCCTTACAATATTATATCTCAATCTGATATGCCGACTTTTTCCATTATATATTTTGTTCTTTGCTCGAGCAATGGCAGCTTAACAATCACAATGAATAGACATAGATGTCTGTGTTCTATCCCATAATGGTATGTCCACCAATAGGTTTCTCAACCATTTAGCTTCTGTTCCTGTCTTTTCTAAAGCTATAAATTCTAACTCCATAGTGGACCTAGCAATACAAGTCTGTTTGGTGGACTTCCAAGAAATAGCCCCACCTGCCAGCATAAAAACATAACCACTTGTAGACTTTAATTCATCAGAGTTAGAAATCCAATTTGCATCATTATATCCCTCTAATACCGAGGGATAACCAGAATACACTAAACCAAAATCTTTAGTACCTTTTACATATCTTAAAAGTCTAATTAAGGCATTCCAATGGATATCATTAGGATTATGAGTATATCTACTTAGTTTTAGTTACAGTATCTAAACATGTACTAAAGATCAGTAAATCATCAACATATAGGCAGATGATAACACCAACACCATCAATAAACTTGCTATATATGCATTTATCGGATTCATTTGTCACATACCTATTGGAAATCATAACATGATCAAATTTTTCATGCCATTGTTTTGGAGCTTTTTGTAAACCATAAAGAGATTTAACAAGTTTGCATACCTTGTTCTCCTTGTCCTTAACCACACATCCCTTAGGTTGTTCCATGTAGATCTCTTCTTCAAGATCACCATTGAGAAATGCAGTTTTCACATCCATTTGATGCACAACAAGTTTATAGATAGATGCAATGGCAAACAAAACTCTAATAGATGCAATTCTAGTAATAGGAGAATAAGTATCAAAGTAATCAAGATTTTTTTGTTGCTTGTATCCCTTAGCTACAACCTGACCTTATATTTATCTACACTACCATCTGGTTTTAATTTCTTCTTAAATACCCATTTACATCCAATAGGTTTTGTCTTAGGTGGTAAATCTACTAATTCCCAAGTATGATTGGCCATAATAGATTCAATCTCAGCATGTATAGCATCTTTCCAAAAAGGAGCATCGATAGATGTAATAGCATCATTATAAGTTAAAGGATCATCAGAAACAAGATAAGCATAAAAGTCATCACCAAAATCTTTTTCTTTCCTTGTTCTTTTACTCCTTCTTAATTCATTATCATTTTGATCAACTATATCCTCAGATATATTCTCATGTGAGTTACTAATTTGCTTCTCTTTAGTTTTCATAGGAAACATATGTTCAAAGAATGATGCATTACAAGATTCAATTATGGAATTATGCTCTAACACATCACTTTTCACAACAAGAAATCTATATGAACTACTATTTTGAGCATATCCAATAAACACACAATCACATGTTCTGGAACCAAGTTTCCTTTTCTTAGGGTCTGGCAACATTACCTTAGCTAAACACCCCCACACTTTCAGGTGTCCTAAATTAGGTTGTTTATCAAACCAGAGCTCATAAGGTATTTTACTAAGTTTCTTATGTGGTACCCTATTTTGTATATAGCAAGCCGAGAGGATAGTTTCCCCCCATATATAGTTAGGTAATCCCGAACTAATAAGCAAGGCATTCATCATTCCTTTAAGAGTTCTATTTTTCCTTTCGGCTATACCATTAGATTCATCCTTAGATCTCAACAAATATAATTTAGTATATCTAGATAATCATCAACAAAGATTATGTAAAACCTTTTACCACTTCTTGTCATTGTGTGCTTTAAATCTCCTAAATCACTATGTACTAAATCTAATAATTCACTTTGTCTTGTTACTTGTTTGGATGGCTTCTTAGTTATTTTAGTTTCTACACAAATTTCATATTTATCCAAGCTAGTATTATCCAATCTATCAATTAGTCCCATTTCTTTTAATTTTAAGATATAAGGAACATTTACATATTCTAATCTACCATGCCAAACATCAAGAGAATCAACCAATTAAGCAAAAGAAGAACTTTCTTCATTGTAATTAGTAACTACATTCAAAACATACAGACCATCATTAAGATAACCTTTACCAACATATATGTCATTCTTAGATAAGGTAACTATATTACTATCAAAGGGTACCTTCACATTGGCATTGTTAAGGAGATGGACCGACACCAGACAATGTTTAATGGTAGGTACAAAGAGTACTTCAGACAGCACAAGAGTTTTCCTAGATGTCATTTTTAATAGCACCTTTCTTTTACCTAAGACTGAGATTTTGCTTGAATCTTCTAGGTAAACATAATTCTTCCCATCCTCTATGGGAGAAAACTCAAAGAACATCTCCTTCTTAGCACAAATGTGCTTTGTGGCACCAGAGTCCACAATCCATCCCTTGGCTTCCTTCACTAAAAATATTCAGACACCACTGCCACTATAACATCATCTTGATGTTCCACTACGTTTGCCCTTGTCTTTGATGATGATCTTCCTCCTTTATTTGTGCCTCCTTGATTGTTCCTTCTCATCTACAAGCGAATGCAAAATGACCTGTTTTGCCACAAATAAAACAAGCACCCTTCTTCTTTTGTTGTTGGTTAGAATCATGCTTGAAATGTGGTTTATGAACTCTAATGTTATGATTTTTAGAGCCATAAAATGAATTTTTAGACTGCATGTCCTTAGCAATGTTAGCTCTAGCATGCATTTCCTTAGCATTTTGTTCACTAGCCATTAGCCTATTTTTCTCCTCAATCTTAATATGCACAATAGTTTCTTGCAATGTCATAGCTTTTCTCTTTTGCATGAAATTCATTTTATAATCTTTCCAAGATTCAGGTAGTTTATCAACAAGAGTTTGAGATACAAACCTTTCAGGTAGAATATCTCCTTCCTTAGCTAATTCATCTACAAGCTTAGTAAATTCATTAATTTGAGAAGCAACAGATTTATTTTCATCCATTTGAAATGCATTATAATTATAAACCAAGAACTTTTTACTACCTTCTTCTTCATAAATATATTTTTGAACCAATGCATCCCAAATATCCTTTGCATGAACATAATGACAGTAAATATCATACAAATCATTTGATAAAGCTCTTAAAATATTATGTTTGCATAATTTATCAGCCAATTCCCAATCCTTCAAGGCTTGTTGATAATTTTCAGAATCATGTTCCGGTTTAGGTTCTTGCAAAACAAAACTGATTTGAGAAAAGTCTAAAACTTCTAAAATTCTGTGTTGCCATCATTTAAAATTATTTCCATCAAATGATTCAATCCTTG
This sequence comes from Pterocarpus macrocarpus, assembly GCA_031439585.1. Lineage (NCBI taxonomy): Eukaryota > Viridiplantae > Streptophyta > Magnoliopsida > Fabales > Fabaceae > Pterocarpus > Pterocarpus macrocarpus. The sequence continues at coordinate 45,738,250 of CM062516.1, forward strand.
AAGCATCAGGAATGACCTTAGCAACAGCTAAAATACTAGGATCCATGTAAACCTTTAAGAATGTTGTGAAAAATAATTTGAACACTAGTATTTTAGCTTTAAATAATAAGAATAAAATGACAGCAACAATAAGATGTAGTAGAACAAAGTTACCACGAATCGTGCAGAGCATTATCCTTAAGGGTTTAATTCCGCCCTACCCAAAGCTATGCTCGGTGGAATGGCGTTAACGGTTAATCCTCCAGGATTAGACGCGGGTCTCCACAGGAACTCGTCCACACGATGGTCCCGGTACATTGAGCAGCAGATCTTGCAAGAGGCAGAAAATGCAGCAGAAGCCGTGGGGGCAGCTTCTATTGCACAAAAGAGTGAGGATGAGGGGATGTAGTTCTATCTTGTGTTGTGCCATGTAGTAGGGTTTATATAGGGAAAAGAAATAGCTGTTATAAAAGAGTCGTTGAAAACTAGCTATTGGATAACGGTTAAAAAAAGAGCCGTTGGAGCATTAAAGAACTGCAACGGTAAAAAAGAATTTTGGCTAAAAATAAAATTTGTACGGGTAGTAAAAGCTTGGCAGAGCCACACGCGCGTGTGTGTATTTAACTAAGGCCCAAGTCTACAATGCTACCTCAATACCATAAAGTATTTACCGATTAAATACCATCGTATATAAATGCTTATTAAAACATTTTCATGAGCAATGTGAGACTTCTTCCATAGTTAAATACGCATAGACAAACTAAGTTTGAAACACACTAAGACCCATATATACAACAAAACATGCAAAGAATATTTGTTGGCATTCCTTGAGGCGTTCGCGATAGTCAGGGAACCGTTTTTCTTTTTTGTTTTCGTTTAGGTAGAGTTAGTTATGGAAGTAAGGAATTTTACTAAAAGCAATTGAAATCGTTGATACAGTTTAGTTGAAGGAAGAATTTAGTGGCGTAATTGACCAATAACTAGTGTAGCCTGACATGTAGATATAAGTAACAATGCAGATTTCTAAATAATCACAGTTGAAAACATCAAACACATCAAAATTCAGATAATGAGCGTTAATTTGTAGAGGGACAAGTTTCTTCCCGCAATTCCATAAAAAGAGATCACGATTCCTGAAAAAATAAAAACGAATTTGCTGAGGGAAGCTTAATTTGACAAAATCATAATTTTTATTATATGATTTATCAATATAAATGTCAATAACTTTGAACCAAATAAAAAAGAATTTGCCGAGGGAAGCTTAATTTGACAGAGTCATAATTTTTATTATATGATTTATGAATATAAATGTCAATAACTTTGAATTGGTTCAGTTGCTCCTCAACATATAAGTGCTTCGGCAAAGAAGAACAATAAAGTTGCCACCAATAAAGTACCAGTTAAGAAAGTTGATCGTATAGTCTAACAATTATAGGTAGAATTAAACCAAGCAAAATTCTAAATAAAACTACTAAAAATTAGTTAAATTTAAATAACCTCTTAAAAGACTTAATTTTTGATGGAACAAAATAAAGATTTTATTCATGTAGTCAAATTTACTTAGTAGAAACAGGCTTATATTATTTGAACAGAAGAACAAATCTTATATGATCTTTTGTACCTACAAACTTCAGGTAAAATAAGTTTTTTGATACTTTATCTTTATTTTTTTTCAATTTGGTTCTTTATGTTTTAAATCATTTTTATTTTGGTCCCTAATCACTCTTCTGTTACATATCTAACAAAAAAATGTTAATGTGACACAGTTCACATCAAATCCATGCATGCACCGCATCAGCACTGTTTGTCCCACGTCAGCTCTTTTTGTCCCATGTCAGCACTTTTCATTAATTATTTGATGGAAAAGTGATTAGGAACCAAGTTGAAAATAATTTGAAATATAAAGGACCATATTGAAAAAAAAAATTAAGATAGGGGATCAAATTGACAAAACAAATAGAGATAAGGGATAAAAACCTTTCATTGAATAAGTAACAATGCTTATATGTGGTGTTTTACAATAACACGGAAGGGAGGAACATTTTAAGTAATAGGGGATGGAGGGAAATGGAAGACTGAGGGATGCACAGGGGAGATGGAGGGATTCACATCGAAAATAAAGGGTCACACAATAAAGAGAGGAGCTACAATGTAGAGGGGATCGAATTTGGCCTGATAACCATGGTGTTAGGATATCTAATGATACAGTGTGGAAAGATACAGTATCACTTTTCATAGATGGACTCCCATTGGATACATCTTGGCACTAGTTATTGCAAATCTTCAGAGGTAAAGGGGAAGTTATGGATGTGTTTATCTTGCATAAGAGAACGAAATCCAGTGGCAGTCATTTTGGTTTTGTTCATTTCAAAAAGATGGAAGAGGTGATGAAAGTAGTTAGAAACCTCAACAATATCAAGGTAAAAGGAAAGGTTTTTAAGGTTTCCTTCTCCAAGTATGATAGAAACAATTTGCTGCAATCTATTAAAGTACATCATGAATGAGATAAAGGTGCTGAAGCTATGGAGATGGCTTGGAGAATGGTTGAGGAAATTCCTAGCCCATCCAACCTGCAGGAGGCGAAACATATGTTTGAACTAGTGATAAATAATGAACTGAAAATGACATACAGGGGCAAGGAAGATATGCTCATTTCTCACGCATGCATAATGGATTCTAAAGCATCGCGGGTAAGTGGGAAGGACGAGAGCATTGGGATGTTTTTGGAAGAATAGCTCATCCATTCAATGCTTCATAGAGAGCAAGTTGCTTCTAAACATACCATTGGTGGGTTTGAATTCTCATTTGAATCGGAGTGCACCTTCCCAAGAAGCCCATTAAGTTGTCCTTTGAGAGGGTGTAATGGAGATACTATCAATCCTATTGGGCTTGTGAGGCAAGACCAGTTTTCTCATCAAAACAAGACCAATTCTAAAGCAGTGGTTTGTAGAGAACCCATTTGCAGTGGGCCAAACTATCCCCCAAGATTTAAAGATTACTGTGGTAGGGTTGGGCCTTCAGACCGAGTCCAATTTCATTGTGTATCGGAGAGAAGTATTTTCCGTAGGAATAATGTGGTTGAAGGCTTAGTAGCACACCAGAACCATGGAGAATCCTTTTGCTAACTTTCAATTTCAGTTGAGAAGGCTCCTCAAACACCCATCTTCGAAGCAGATTTGCGATTCAGAGTGTAGATGTTGAAGAAGCAGTGCCAAATTAAGAGGACCTTGTGGAAGTGCTAATAACAAGGGATCTAGGAAGGACTTTCGATTTTCAGGTGAGTGATGAAAGATCTATGTTTGCTGCATTATTTAAGGTTCAGGAGCTCTAGGATTTTGTTTTACCAAGAAGGAAAGGCCGCCCAAGGAAGAATAAAGACCACTCTAAGGATTGAGGGAATCGTTTCGTTGGTCTTTTCTTTGAAGTGGTGTTCGGGGTCTTTGCACTTGGTAATGTTCTGGTGCCTTGCTGATATGTTGGGTGCTTTGGGGGGTTTGTTTCGATCTATGCTTGTATTTTCTAATGGTAGGTTCATTGGCTTTTGTGGCTATTGTTTAGTTGGCTTTTCTGTGTTTGGTTCCTATTTCACGCTTGTTTGGTTTTTGGATTTTGGTGGTTGCTTGACTTTGACCTTTTCTTGGTTGGTTTTTCTTGTGTCAATGGTGCTCTGCTGATTGTTCTTTAGTTTTGGTGTGCTGGATTTCTATGTGGGGATTTTTCAATCTCCTTCTTGGCTATTGGAGTTTTGGTTGTAGTGTGTTGGTTAGTGTTGCTTGTTTTGTTTGTTAGAGGCCTCATCAAGGTGAGCTTTCTAGAGTGTTTGTTCTTGCTGTCTGTTGGCTAGAGTGGTGTGTCTATGTGTTTTTTTTTTTTTACTTTTTTTTTGTTTTTGTGTCTTTGCTCTATTATTTTGGATCTGTTGCCTTTTACTCCTCTCCTTTGTGGAGAGTCTTGAGCATTTTTTAACTATATAAAAAAAAGTAACAATGCTTATAAATTAGTTTGTTCAAATTAAAAAAATAATAATAAAGTTTGATTGAGTTGTTTTAATTCAAATAAGAATAACTTAATTACAAAATAAAACTTTGAAAACTTAGAAATTGATCAAAAAGATATAATTAATCAAGCTGAACGCTGGGGTTTTGGATTGAAATGTCATAAATTTGATAAGTAAACCATTAGTAATTTGTTTAGTTCGGTTTTGATTTGAAGTGATCTACTCAAACTAATATAAATCAATTTCATTGGTTTTGTTTAGATGTTTTGAGTTTATTGGATTAATTCAATCTAACAAACACCTCTAAAAATAAGTTGTGGTTGTGAATGCATGGTGCATATTTTTTTGTCTAAACCAACCATATTTAGAATCTATTAGACTTTGATTAATTTGGGTTGAGTTGATTGGCCTATCATAAGAATAAAGTTCTTCTAATGTTAATTTTTTTTATATTTACAAGACTTAGAGTCCAAATTTTATTAAAAATTATTACATACCAAACATTAATTGAGGTATAATCTAGCGGTAAATGGACTAGTCTACCACAACATAATGAACCACGGTTCGAATATTAGTTGAAAGAGTCACCTATATTTAAATATTTCACAACACTCAAACAAAAACAGAATTGTCTCGAATAGGAAGGTACATATGTCAAATAATAATAATAATAACAATAACAATAATACATACCAATCAAACGTTTGTATACGTGGTGCTATTAACTGCGAGAAGAACGCGTCCTATGTGTAATTGAGCCATTAAGGTTTTTCACCTAATTGAATGAAAAAAGGTTTTATGGTTACATTGACTATTTTTAAAGACTGAAATCCAGGTGGTTCTTTTTTTATTCACTTGCCGGTGGTTTGTTCCACAAATTCAACTTCAATCAATTTAAGTGGACTACAAGAAGAAAATTAAGGAGTTGTCAAAGTCAAACCAAAAATAATCTAATACTTGATTCAATTCAATGGCTAATTTTATATGCCAAGTACTAATTTTCTATATATATATATATATATATATATAACGTAATTGACAAATGGTATATTTGTAGTAGACTACTAAATTATTGAGGTATTTGACATAAGTCTTGCAGGGATTTAAGCAAAGAAGTGCGCTGATATTTGGGGAATAATTTTTCTTGCTCAACCAAATTTTGAAAGTTGTTTAAGCTCAAATAAGGATACTCCCTTACAACATAATTATGAAAGCTTCCCGAATTTGCAAGGAAATTTATGATAAACTATGAGCACAGACACGGGATACAAGTATTGGATATGATACGATACGATACCAAATGCATATCTGATAATTTTATAAGAAAATAAAATACGGGTACAACAATATATATTAAATAAAATATTTATCAAAAGTGATAATATAATTAAAAATAATTGATATAAACAAAATCTATATTTTTATATTGAAATTTTTCAAATAACGATTTTTAAGATAGTAGATATTCACTAAAGAAAAGAAAATTAGAGATATATCAAACATATAAATGCAAAAGTGTAATACAAATATTGATATAGGGAAACAAGTGTTGATGCAGATACGTTTCTAATTCTGAAGTATTTGTACATCATCGATGATAAATTTAAAACTATTTTTGGTACATCAGAATTTAAATAGAGCTAAGGTGCGTGTTAACATGCTCCCCCATGTGTTTTGGACTATGTGATGGCCCTTCAATGTATTTACAAAATTGCCACCACCTCTTTGTAATTAAAATTGCACTTCAAGTCACTTTGAATTTTATTTACAAAAAGGGTCAGGGCATTTTCAGCTGCTTGTTGCCAAAGGAATGGTGTACTTTGAGCTTGTATTGTGTGAAAATGGAAGTTGCTAAGATATCGTGTGTCCCATAAGCTAGTGTTGCGGGCCAGGAAATCTCGAAGATAGTAAATGCTATGCAATTTGAGAAACATCGAAGACGAGAGTTTGTTTTCGACTTAGAAATAACCCAAGTCACTGTGGCTGAGCATATCATGACAACACAGTTATGGAAGCGACCAGGGAAGGAGGGTGATTGACGAGGTGCAGGGAGGTAGACTAGAGCTTAGAATCATGGGAAGGTAATTTTGCTATACTTTGTATTTATTTGGATCTGCAAGCTATGTCATGTTGAATGTGGAGAATTTTTTTTTTTTTTTTTTGAAGATGTTTTGTGGTCTGATTAATTGTGTGTATGAAATCCTATATGGCTGGTTAAATTTTTTCACTTGTTGACAAATCGAGATGGTATCCATCTCACTAAGATACATTCTGGTACAAGCTGCACGCATCATCTCAATTGTTGTTCAAACTAAACTTTTTCTATTATAAAAAATACAACACAAACAAATAACATTAATACTTATAAGCTAAATTTGTTACATGTTTAACTATTAACATTTACTTAATAGTTCAGATAAAAAAACATTTACTTAATAGTTACTTACATTTGCCACTATTTATGTTTTTCTAGATGATATTTTCATTTTTAATAATTATATAAAGTTAAAAGTAGCAAACTATTTTTACCAACAAGTTTAGCATAATTTTGTCACATAATTGTTAAATTTTATTACGGCTTCTCTTATGTTGGGGAGAACAGAATCGGTGCTTATCACTTTCCTATTTTGCAGTTTATGTTGGGGAGAACAAGACCAAATAAATTATCACAATATCATGGTTGGGTCATCCACAATTCCAGAGTCTGCTCCAAAGAGCTGAGGAGGAGTTTGGCTTCAACCATGATATGGGATTCACAATTCCTCAATGATAAGATAATAAGAGGAAGGAATAGTATACTTGAGTAGTGGATGATTTACCAACATAAATCTCTTGTCAAGTGGTGGTTTACAACAATAATCACTTCAGTTAAGTGGTGGTTTTTGACTTGGTTACTACTATTAATGTTTTGCGTTTGGTATTGTAATTGTATGTAGATTGATATCAAAGCAAGATTTCCCTGACAATGTCTTTTGTATCATGAATTTTGCTTTTTGGTACGAAACAAATTTTGTACTGTTGATGTGTTGAAATCTTAACGCATACTCGACCTTGTATTTCATCAAAAGTGGAGTTACATTTACCTCAACTTAATTTTTTCTCCAATTAAAAACTGCCACATAAAGTTCGTGCGTGTTTTCATCAAAATGTGTTCGTAATGTATAACAGTACTGTTGTATCATGAATGAGTAATGATTTTAATGAAACAATGTATCATCTATTTATGTACAAGTATAAAATCAGTTTATGAATGTAATTTCTATATATCTTAGATCTAAATTGCACTTGTTTGAAGCTCTATTCCCATACTCTCTATTCTAGAATCAACATCATTAGATTTACCACTTTGCAAATCAAATTTGGATGATATAGCTCTACTTTGCACCTCAACATTGAATGCAACATTTGTTCCACCTAAGGAAGGTAAAGCAACATGACATATTTTCTGGCAATAATGAAAAAGCGCTCTTTGCGACAGGAAAATCTTTGGTAACTATACTTTTCTGCATTCGTCATTAGCTGATTAAATGAGAAACAAAAATTAGGCTACAATGCACACCATGTAGAATTACTAGACACAACGAGGATTTTAGACTTTATAAAATTAAGGGATAGAACAAATTTTTTTTTTTATATCTAAAGCATAAAAGAGAGATTATAGACTGTGTAAGTAGCATTACGATGTTCTTCTTTTATAAAAAAAAACTATACAAACCAAAAAATATTGGGATTAGATAATAGAAACAGAAGAAAAGGCAAAGAACAATAACAAGAAGCACAATACAAACTCATAATATCGTTTTTGCATATCTTTTCTTACACTGACAACTCCTCTATCACAACGATTAATAGCAACACACAGAAGCCAAGAGAAAAAATTGTATCCAGATAAAATTAAGGAAAAATCTATTGCTAAAACTATAGGTATGAGCTCAAATTACGTGCTTTGTGCCCCTGCTAGCAAAGCACACTTCAATAAGGAGTAGACCAGATTGCATTAGAACACCAAAAGTTGAAGGGAAATCAAAACGCCAAAAATTGAATCACCAAAATGGATTGGCAAAATTACTTGAAACGACGACCACATCAACAAAAAGGTATAGTTAGTAACAACACATTGCAAACTTCAATCTGCCACCTCAAAGAAGTTCTCCTTCATCAAAATCTAGTAGTATCAAAATTGACCACCGAAATATGTGCCTATTCTGACAACAAACCTATGAACGCCACTTGGCACAGACCAATGTGTTGCCATTTGACGCCGATGAATGTAACCCTACTTTGTTCGAAAATAAACAGGGGTTCCATCCATAGAGCTAAACGAGCCTTAAAAGCTAGTGGCAATAACTACAACTCTCATCCGGTTAATAACATAAGAGGGACTCATTTGCAATATTAAAACATGTGTGCGTAAATATAATAATACTAAATAGTGGATGCACTCTTCATCCTCATATTTTAATGAATGCCAATCTAACGGTGAAAAGGTGCAGATCATGTCAAACTCTAAAACATGTGTGGGACTAATGTATCTGGCACCTAGAACTAATGTCCAGAAAATAAAACTTTCCTTGAGTCTATTAGAAGAAGTGAAGAAAGACCAATGGGAGGGTTAATCATTACATCAAGTGTAACATCTGAAGAGAAGCCAATCTTGGCAAAGAAATTTGCACATGAATTTGCTTCCCAGAGAACATGATAAACCTTGACATCCCATTAATGCAGGATGAGCTCATCTATCTCTTGAAGAATGCTCTCAAAGTAAAAGTAGTCAAAATATCTCGTATTACCGTAGATAATCTAGACAGCCTCAAGCCAATCACTTTCACCTTCCACCTTTTGAAACTAGAGCTCCCATGCCAAGTAGAGACTGTGTCGAATGGCCATTAGTTCAGCTAGAAGGCTTCCTGCATTGCCAATACAACTAACAAATCACAAAATCTCATTTCCATGCTCGTCTCTGAGTAAACCACCACATCTTGCTCTTCTTGGGCTTCCTCTAGAACTTCCATCAATGTTAAGTTTGACTGCCCCTTCTGACGCTGGAACCGATCAAACCAACATAGGAACACAATTAGCTTTGAGAACGGAGAGTAGTGATTGGAGTTGGTGGTGCAGGCTTCTATCAAGCTTTAGCAGGTGTTTAAGTGATGAAAATTGTGTTGAGAAGAGATTGGAAAGGTAAAGAGAAGAGAGGACACGATTAATGAAGAAGAAAATAATTGGCGTAAAATGAGAAGAAAATATAATGAAATAGAAAGAGAAAGAGAAAGATTTGGAATGAGATAAAATTAATTTAAAATTAATTTTTTTAAAAAATTGGTTTTGGAGCAAAATTAATTTAGATAAAAATAAGTTTTAAATATTAAGTTGGATAAATTTAGTTTGGCTTAAAATATTATTAATATTTAATACACATAAAATTTAGTTTTGACCTAATTTAATCTTAAATTTTATTATATACATGCAGTTAAGTTTATAATTTAATGGTTGTATCTTGCATATCTCATTTGAGCTTAGAATGTGTTATATTCGACTCTTACCCCCTTCCCTAAAAAATATACTCCAGGAATAATTCATAATCTCATTACTTTTATATATATATATATATATGTGTGTGTGTGTGTGTGTGAAAAAGAAGTGGAGAAAATAAGGAAACTAAAGACCCTTTCAATTCAAACTAAAAATTAATCAATTTTAAATTAAATTTGTTGCCTACAAGTTTTTGGTCTATGATAGAGTTGCCAAAATGTATTGGTCCAGCCCATTCAGGCTAGCCCATTTGGGTTGTTGCCAATTTTGGGTTAAACTTGATCGAGTTAAGCTAATTTTGGACTAGTATTTTGTTAGTTTGGCCCTCTTATTCAAGTCTTGGATTGGATATTGAGCCAATCTATTAATTTTTTAAATGCAATAAATGTATCTTAAAATAATTAAAAATTAAATTCTTTTTAAAAAAGATGATCTTATTATTATCTTATAATCCATATGAAAAATCAATGGACAAAAATATAATTTTTTTTCAATAATTAGACTTAACGATTTTATTTGTTACAAAAGTGAACTGATGATTTCTTGTTTTTTTTTTTTTTATTTTTTAAATTTTTGTCAACATATTTTTTGCAATTTAGACTTTCTTTAAATGAAAAAATGGGTTAAGAGAATCCAAGATTAAGTAACAATGGCATATGTTTGAAATTAGTTATTTAAGAAAACCAAAAAATGTTTGGGTCATTGAATTGACCTGGCCCAAAAGTGGGCTAGCCCATTCGATTGAGCCAAATTAGGTTGGGCTGAATTGGTATAACTGTATTTTTTACTCCAATTTTTTAAGCTTAATCCACACTTTTTTTTTTTCGGATTATTTGGATTGCCCAACCCATTTTGACAACTCTAGTTATCAATGCTTGATGGATATTTAAAAACTATAATAAAATAAATAAATGAATAGATAAAACAATTTAAATTTAGATATTGGCACTCGGATTTAGTTTATTGTTTTATAACTAAAGGTCTCGGGTTTGACTTCTATGAATGAAAAAACATTTTTGTTAGGTGATCTCTATTTTCTTGAGAGACTCCAATTAAGTTGGGTCAGATTAATTGAGCTCTTAGTAATAGAATCTGGATATTGGTGGTTTCATTGAGAGAAAAAAAAGATGTTTAACATTTAAGTCCAATTTGTTTAAATTTTTTTTGTAAAAATGCATTTTTTATTAAAAATGCATAAAATTAAAAAAATTAAATAATTTTTAAAATAATTTTAAACTCGAATTTTTTTTTTATATCTTTCTAGAACTTAGAAGAATAATTTTAAAAATTAAATGTTATATCATAAAAAAAATTTAAATGAATACACATTTAATATGAAAAAATGTAAATCATTATTTTTGAGTCATCAATTACTTAAAGATTGATTAAAGATTTATGCTAACATGGCATAAAGATTTAAAACAACGATAAATTCGACTCTCGGTTTCTTCGAAGGGGTGATGTGTAGTTGCGCGCCACTTTCATAGCATACCTTTCCTACATCATATTTAATGGATAAAGATCAATTTTTATGTATGATCTATATATTTAAAAATGATCGTTACGTGCCACTAAAATGAGGTTAGAAAAATTTAATGATCCTATACCTGTAAGTAGTAGAAATCCAAAAATTTGTCGTCAATTTGGAATTGATCAGTAATTCAGTCATCAGTCGCTAAATAACCTCAAAAAAGAAACCTTAATCCATGCAAACTAGCATCTACCAATTCAGATGACGTTGGGTCTTCTGACGTTAAAAATTCTAGTAATAGTTTTACGTTTATTAAACACTTTTGTAATTCCCATATTAAAATTTACACACCACTTTGATAATAATGACTAACGTGTAACTGATTAATATAGATAGTAATATTAACAAAAATGGTGCCTTCGATGTGTAATTTTCTTTTCAATAAAATTGTTCTAATAAATGATAAAAAAATTTTAACTGACAAATTGCATGTAGAACTTCTTATCTTATATGTGACTGTGATGAAGAGATCGCGGTGCCTTTGGTGCAGCATACTTGCGAGCTGTACCATGCAACTTGTCAATTTAACAGGGAAGATTTGGTAGTGTATTAGTATATTTTATAGCATATTGTAATAACTTTTAAAATTTATTTATATGATCCAAAATTAAATAAAATTTTATTTATATAATCTTAAAATTAAGCAAAATTTTTGGGGGATATTTTAGAATTATACAGGCAAATTTTAATTATTTTGAAAATAAATATGATGTCTTGTAGTAATTCTTAATTTTATCTATGTGATTTTGAAATTAAATAAAATTTTATTTATATAATTCTAAAATTAAATAAATATTTTTAGGAATATTTCGGGACCAAGCAAATAAATTTTGATTATTTTTAAAATATATTTAATCCCAATTATAAAATCCGACTAAAATTAAAAAATTATTATAATATATTATAAATATTTGATTTATGGATACAACTCTAAATTACATCTATTTATCATATTGTATCTTTACAAGATATATGATACCGCTTATAAGTAAAGGCATCGTAGCATTAGCATGAAGAGACACTTACTTTCTACTTTATCACAAAATCCATATTAATAAAAATACATAAAAAAATCCCATAAAAAGATAAAAGCAAATGTTCAAATTAATCGTCGAAAATATGCCTGGTTAAATTACGTTTTCAAAAATGTTTATACTAATTTAATATTTATAATATAAAATATTTATCAATTTAAAAATTAAATTAATATCAAAATATATATTAAATAACTAAATTTACTTTCAATTTAAACATTAAAAAATTAAATTAAAATTAAATTTTTTTTAAAATGCTAGTTTAATATAATATATTATTGATTCAAGTATTTCAATATGTATTTTTTTAAGTAAAATCTCATATTCAAATTTTATGAATGGAAGAAAGGTTAGTAATAAAAGAATTTTATCTCTATAATAAGTTGACCTAATTTAAGTTAGATTAGCTAAATTCTAATAAATTTTGAATATTAGTGATTTAAATAAAAAAAATTAAATATAATAATAATTAATATTTAATTAATTTAAATAATTTAATATTTATTTCCTTTAATTCGAATCTTATAAATAAAAAAATTATATAAAAAGAATTTTATTTTTTTAATAAATCAATTAAACTAATTGATATCGAGTGAGCTATAACCACATGTAATTTAGATAAAAATAAATAAATAAATGAAGAACTAATGTTTATTATATAAAAAACGTAGTGAGCGCGTGCGTGCACGAAACAAAGACTCAACCACGCTTAATTAACCCATTGGGCAACTTTCCTTGCTGATTTCTCTCTCTATCATCGTTTTCGCGAGTCGCCTCGCTCTCTCTCTCTCTCTCTCTCTCACACGCAGATTGTCTTGGGCTCTTTAAAGCCACAGCGCACTTAGTAGCACCATTCTCTCCTCTCCGTGTAGTCAGAACTCATAAGAAGCTAAAGCTGAAAAAGCCTCAACTTTGAAATCCAACAGCTTCCAATAGTACCATACCCAATCCCACCGCCACCCTCTCTTTCTCCCTTCCTTCATTTTCCTTTGCCCACTTTTTTGTGTTTTTTTTTTTTGTTTTCCCTTTCTCTCTCAGTTCTCAAATTCCACAAGCCACACCACAACACAACAACATCATTGGGAAGTGGAAACACCCCCCAAAAATTCCATTAGCCAAAACAACACGACACGACACGACGTAAAAAACCTTCCTTGTTTTCCGCTCTTCGTGCTTCTCAAACTAGCTTGTCCCGTTTTTCCACCTTCCAATCCAACCAAAACCCACAAGACAAAAACCAAAATGTGGCAATAAATAAAAAAGGGAGTTACTTTGCTGGTTTTGTTGCACACACAAGAGTTTGTGGTTTTTTCGGTGCAGTGAGTGCAGTGATATATGGCTGGTAATGGCTCGGAGGGTTTGGGAGACGATTTCTTCGAGCAGATCTTAGCGGTGCCTACTGAGTATGGGGGCAGCAGTGGCAGCAGAACAGTGGTGGGTGGCGGTAGTGGGGATGTGGGGTCCATGCCAATGGTGCTTCAGTTGGGGTCCGCAGCAAGTGTTGCCGATGGTGGTGCTTTGAGAGGAGGGTCCTTGGGCATGGGAATGGGCATGCCTTTGGGCTTGAATTTGGAGCAAGCTGGTTTTCTCAGACACCAAGATGGTGGTTCTGTTATTAGGCGCTTCAATGAAGAAGTTGGTGATGTTGAGGGTGGCATTACCAATAACCATCACCAACACCTCCGTCTCAGCAATAACCATAATAGTAACAACAATAATAGCAGCTCTCCTTCATCCTCTTCTACTGCAGGAATCACCGTAAGTATTTTGTTCTATTATGTTAGTTAATTACATAACACGGTAGATTGTTAGTGTTACAAACATATATGACATGGTTTATCTTCGTTTTTATTTGGCTTTTCTGTGTTTGGTTTCGCTAGAGCTTGTAAGCAGATATATATGTAATAAATAATCTCATAGTTCTATATACAGTCATGCAATATTATTGTTCCCCAAAATCATTTGGGGTTATGGGGTGGGACTGGGAGCAGGTTGGTTGGGGTATGCATGTCGATTAGAGAGGACAAGAGTTGGAGAGACAATATTCTTTGGTTTGGTTTTATGTTTTGTATTTTTATTATGTTGTTTTTGATGTCATGTAGTTTGACTCTATGCGGCAGGATAGGGATTCGATGCACATGAGGGGCTTGTTTCCAGCGTTTGGACAATTGCATGCTCCAACTCATGCTCAGCCTCTCCGCCCCACACTTCCATCTCCTCCACAACCCCAACTACACCTCCACCATCATCACCAGCAGCAGGTATATTATTATTATTATTCATTTTTGAATGATGATATTGTCCCTAGCCTTTTCATTCAACCGTTTTTCATATCTTAAAGATAATGATAAATAATGCTTTAATTTTATCTATCTGCCATTCGGCCACTCTCCTTCCTAACCCAATAATTACCTTAAACCTATATAATGACAAGTTATTATTATATATTAACCTTAAAGTTGGATAACTTTACAATGCATAAATATGAGATGCCTCCGCATATGTTTATTAAGCGCTCCATCCGTGGCCATTCATTCATTTGTTACTATAAATAAATATTTAAAAATATAAATATTTTACTCCTAGTAGTTTATGAATGAAATGATGAGATTATATGCGTGCTTTCCCTTCCTTTTTATTAATTGAAAATCTCGCTGTTGGGTTTTGAGGCTTCCTTTACAATTTGACCTTTCTGGCTGTGGATGCGTTCATAGGGTTCGATCGTTTCACTCCCTCAAGGGCAATATTCGCATTCGCAGAATAACTGGCTTTTCTCTCCTTCATTCGTTCCTTCACGTTTAAAAAAATTCCAGATTTTGTTTCATACTCAATTTTTATACTTGTTATTTATATTTTATTTCATCAGAAGCATAAGCAGCATTTTGATTTTTGTTTTGAAGCTCTACAATCTAGGAGTGATGAGTACTTACTAGTACTACTTTAATTTAGTTAAAATCCCGCATTTGTCCTTCCTTTCCGCCAAACGCGTTTTCTTTTTTTCATTTGTATATTAAACTTTTCTTAATAATATATATATTACGTAAAATAACAGGTATTGCCCCTCTGTCAAATCCCAGTGTCAATTTGTGACTTTGTTACAACTCCATCGACCACATAGCGCGTGGGTCACACATTCAAATATTTCCCTTTTTTTTTTAGGTCACACATTTGAATATTTCTATTTTGTCCGAGCTTGACACTTTGCTAATGGAATTGGCAAGTGCACATTTTGAATTCTGGAATATGAAGCTCAATCTTCGGCTCAAATGTGGGACCCTAACCTAAATTCAACAGTTTAATAGATAAATTCTCCCTATTTCTAAGGCAATCTAGGGTTATGAAACACCGACACGCCAATGACCGTTGATGTGCCCTATTGTTGTGCACTTGTACACATGCTCTTGTATTTGTGCATGACTGCGGAACATCTAGAATCTGTTTTGCTTGCACTTGTGTTATGAGTTGTCTTAAGAGTTCTAGATGTAGTGACTTACGGGCAAAGCCAAACATGTACGTGGCTAGATCTTGTTAACTTTTTAGGGGAATTGGTTCTATGCATAAAGCATGGCATTTCGCAATTGGAAATGCTCTTTACATGGAATGAGAATGTCAAATGAGAAACCATGATGAATCAAATATTTTTGGCTTAAAATATTATAATCAAGTTCTACATCACTATATTTCACGCATACTGTAAGTGTCCCCTTCAATATTCCAAATGACAGGACTCTTCTGCAATTCAACATGTGCTAGCTAGAAATTTCAGTTCTATTAAAAAGGACGACTACAGAATGCCACAGATTGCACGGATGCCACGAGTTGTTGGCACAATATATATCATTGACATAGGGTCTTTTATTTTCTTTTTTTTCTTTTTTTTTTAAATAAAAAAATATAACAATCATTCACTCAATAACTAACAAGCAGTAGCTAACAATGCCCCAAGGTAACATTTGCACATTGCTTGCTATTTCAAAAAATGATGCTTATTTCACTAATTTGGTTAATTGTTCTATATTAATTTGTGATGTTACTTAATGACCACATTGCAGCCCTTTCAGAGCCAGGCAACAAATCCAGTGTCTGCTGCTGCTATGCCACAACCACCTGGGATCCGCCCTAGAGTGCGAGCAAGAAGAGGGCAAGCCACTGACCCCCACAGTATTGCTGAGCGGGTAAGCCACACATCGTTAGCCCCCAAAGTCTTTTGGTTTTTGGCCTTTATCGCTCCGGTCATCAAAAGTTTACCAATATGTTGCATGTGGTTTCCCTTGTTGATCACATTCATGTAGTGTATGTTTGGATCATTTGAATGTCTATGCCTATTAGTGGCCAAGAGAAATTCAAGTTATGCCTGCAACTAAATTAATCACTTCATTGTTTTGAAAGTTTTAATTACTTTTAAAGCTAGAAAGATTGTAATTGTCCAACTTGTTAAAGAGTAAAATATACTAATAGAAGGGTGCATGAACAAGCCTGAAAATTCAGTGATGACAATCAATCAAGTTACTGCAGGCTCCTGTGTACCTCAAATTCACATGAATGGCAGTATTTGCACGGTTTCTAACCATTTGACTGCAGAGTGAATGGTTTTATTGATATTACCGTTTTTTCTTTTCCCTTGTCCGCTCTATGACAATTCATATATTCCTTCTCATTCCTTTGTATTGGATGCAGTTACGTCGTGAAAGAATCGCTGAAAGGATGAGGGCATTGCAGGAATTAGTTCCCAGCATCAATAAGGTTAGTGGTTTTGCAATGCAGATTGCAGTCATGATATTTCTTGTTTGTTAATTCAGATAGACACTTCCTTTTATAAATAACCATCAAGATAAAACTTTCTAAGAGCGTACTTGAAGGGTTTTTCCTGAGATAACGGATTATCTACTGTTAGAATGCAAGTCCATTGCTTACATATTGTGAAACTGTGGTTGTAGACGGACAAAGCAGCGATGCTTGATGAAATTGTGGATTATGTGAAGTTCCTAAGGCTCCAGGTTAAGGTATGGAAGCTCCTATTATCTGTGCATATCATGTGAAGTTCCTAAGACTCCACAAATTATGACCTTATTCATTACTTTTTAATTAGTAGTTACAATGTCATTCTCGATTGGCCTTGTGTCAAGTGTATCTTACATTTGCAATGAGGTCTCAATTGAATAATAGATGCCTATTAGTCTATTACAACTTTTCAACGTGCTATATGTCTTTGCACCAATCATCAAAAGAGCCCTCTGTCCTTTTTTCATGTCGTTTAATTTTATTGACTTATTCATACAGGTTCTGAGCATGAGTAGATTGGGTGGGGCTGGTGCAGTTGCTCAGCTTGTGGCTGATGTTCCCTTGTCTGCTGTGGAGGTGATAATTTTGAAACACATGAAGTTTAGAAATGCTACTTTGCTTATTTCATATTCTTTTCATTATTTCCATCTATACCTGACTTAAATTCGTAGTATCCTTAATTAATTCTAATATTCTTTTTTGTGCTTTTGGTATGTCTACGTTGAGAAACTCTTAGGTGCTCTCGAAGTGAAAAAAAAATTGGTGTTCTCTTTCATTTATAGTTCAACATTTTAGCCTCGTGGATTATTATTGTTTTTCACTTTTGCCACATTTTTAATGTAATAATTGAGGTATTAAAATTTAAATAAAATAGAATGTCACTTTTTCTTACTATATGAACATCTAAGAATTTTTGGTCTACCTTTGCTTTACATGTGGTACATGTATGTTTTTGACATAACCTTTTTAGCCGTTAATTTGTTCTATTTTGACTTAACAGTGGATTCCATTGGTTTTATTGATTCTATCTGCAGGGTGAGGAGGCAGAAGGTGGAGCCAGTCAGCAAGCATGGGAGAAGTGGTCCAATGACGGCACAGAGCAACAAGTTGCCAAACTCATGGAAGAAGATGTTGGAGCAGCTATGCAATTTCTTCAGTCCAAGGCACTTTGCATCATGCCTATGTCTCTAGCCTCAGCCATCTTTCGCATGCCCCAGTCAGAAGCATCAACAACACCCATCAAGCCTGAATCAAACAGCCACTCATAGGACCGAACAAAAAAATAAAATAAAATATCACATGACAAACACCACTTGACTTTGTTTAGCACAATTCTAGACCCCAAGATTTGGTCCCATTCTTTTCTGCCTCCTTTATGAATTATGACAAGGGGTATTCTACTTTCTTGTATACTTTACAACTTGCGATTGGATGGAGAAGGATGGAGTCGGTGCAGCTTGTTCATTCTTTTTAGAGTTTTTCAAACAAGGAGTAATTGTCATTCCTAATAAGTAAAACTGGGGGAGCCCAGTGTGTCCTTGTCATGGTGAAGATAAAATAATTTTTTCAATGGCCCTATTGATGTTTTTCTTCCCAAATATCTGTGGTGGGGTTGGTGGTGGATGACCAAATATTTATAGTGGAGGCTCCTTTTCTTTGTTTTTGATTTTGATTCAGTGGAAAGTGGGACCATTTTAAAGGGAAGGATGGGTATGTATGATGTATGTGGAGAAATTTTAATGCCAGTTGAACTAAAATATGGTTAGTTGCCTTGTAAAGCTGTTTGGAAGCATCTGACAATTGGAAAAAGCTAAGTATTTATCAAGTAATCATACAGGGTGAGTTTTTTGTTTGCTTCTAAAACAAGTGAATTCTGCCATATAATTAGCAAAAAGATTACTGAACCGAGTGATTGATGAGAAAGTGGAAAATGACATTTTATTAATTTACTGAACTAAATAAATGCAGGCCTTATCTTCCCACTAATATTTATATAAAAATTTAGCTTATTGATAGATGAGAATCCTATTTGATATTA
This sequence comes from Pterocarpus macrocarpus, assembly GCA_031439585.1. Lineage (NCBI taxonomy): Eukaryota > Viridiplantae > Streptophyta > Magnoliopsida > Fabales > Fabaceae > Pterocarpus > Pterocarpus macrocarpus. Next base: position 45,757,143 of record CM062516.1, read on the forward strand.
ATTTAATCTTCTGTCATGTCCAGAAGAAAGATATTCCTTCTTTGTTTAAGTACTGTAGTTAAATAGTGTATTACTAGCACTTGGATTAATTTATTCCGTTATATTGAACCTTGAAAGTGTTTAAAATGGATAAGTGCAATCATTATGGGTTAAATTGAGAAAGATTAATCGCAAATTTACCAGAGAAAGCTACCATCTTTTTATGCTCTCTTGGTTCTCTAATAAGTGTTGATTTTTAATATTTTATTTTTTCACAATTATATGTCCTTTTAAGAAATCTAGATAATATTAATTTTTTTTAATATCCTTATTAAAAAAATTATTGACACTTGTATTCACTATACTATTACTATGGGTAGGAGAGAGTGTAAATGGAGGAATTGAGTATGAGAGAGAGACTAAAAGAAGAAAGAGAGATTAAGTGAAAATGGTAGTTTTATAAAATGCACTTAAATTTTTTTAACATTGAAGTTTATTCAATCATTTCCTTAATCTATGTGCACATATAAAAATGGACACTTATTAGAAAATGAATGGAGTATAGTACTCACAAATGACAAAGTTCATAAAACCATAATAGTAGAGATTAATGTGTAAAATTTTGGAAATTGTAGTATATACATTCAACGCAAATCTCATTCTCTCTTCGAGGTTTATATTTCGTGTAGTTCTCTCATTGGAAACTATGTATAAAATTTTGAGAATTTTAGGATATTGATTCAAGACTCAAAACTTACTTTCTCTTCACATAATATATAATTCGTTGGTGATGTAAGAAATTTATTACTTATAATGCATTAAAATTAAACTTGTTTAACTAAGGTTGCTCTAGCAGCAAAACAATTTGCCTTGCTCCACATGTGCTAACCCCACTACCGCCTCTTGAAAGCCCAATGCGAGTTCTTTGCGCATTATTTACAACTAATTTCAACCTACATTGAATTACAGATGTTGCTGAGCTCACATTAAGCTCCATTGTTCGTGGCACTCTGTTTATATTTATCCCAAACATCGTCAACCTGTAATCAGTAGTGTTAGGTATGCAGGCCAGCCCAATCCGCATAGCCCAGTCCTGGATTGGGTTGGTCTGTTTAATAAATAGGGTTTAGAAATGTTGGCCGCATTGGCACATGCTTTCCTTTTTTTTTTTTTTGACTTTTTTTGTGGGTGACATCAAAGTTGTGGGTGTCCCAAAATCATCATTTTTACATCAAATCAAAGCCCCTTCATTTTAATCAAGCATTATAGTTTACCAACTAAATCAAGCACACCTATATATCTGTAAGGTTGTAAGTGTGTTTTGATGCATTATTAAGTTAATATTTATTCTAAAAATATTCTTTAATAATTGATGCATACGTAATTAAATAATAAATATAAATTATTATTTACTTATAACATATTCAGTCCATCCATTTATAACTATTTTTTTGAAAAAAAATATATGTTCTAAATTATTTGTCATTTGAGAATATCAAAAAAGCATTTTTTTTTCAATTTTACCCTTTTTTTTTTCCTCAACTAATCAATAAAAAGAGTGATACGATAGTATAATTTAGTCAAGCCACAATTTTTATATCTAAATTTAATAATATCCTTAAATTATATGCAAAAACCTTAAGGGGATATTTGATAGATAAAATAAATTTTTATTTCTGAGGATAATATTCTCAAGAATGCTATTTTCAAGAATAACTTTTCTCGATATAATGTTTTAGGCATATTTAGTATGCAAATTGAATTGTCGGGAATATTTGATAAATTTTCAAAAATACTCTTGATGGAGATGGCGGTGGGTGGCTAGCAGGCGGCAGAGGATGGTAGCCAGCAGTGGTTGCTGACGGTGATTGACAGCAGGTGGCTTGGGGTGGTGATAAGAATATTTTGGTCTTTTCATTATAGCAAATATTTTATTCTCATGGAAATATTGGATTTTCATAAAAGTAAGAATGTTTTCACATTCTCGGGAATGTGAAAACATTCCGTCATACCAAACATCCTCTTAAGGGGGCGTTTGGTAGGCGGGATAAATTTTCATTCCTGAGAATCCTATTCCCAAGAATGCTATTTCCGGGAATAACTTTCTTGGGTATGATATTTTAGAAGCATTTGGTATACAGATTGAATTCCTATGAATATTTGATAAATTTCCAAAAATACCCTTGATGGAGGTGATGGTAGGTGGCCGGCTAGCGGTGACGGAGAGTGCCCGACGGCGATGACAGTGGTTGGCGATGGGGGTGGGCGCTGGTGGCAGAGGGTGGCCGACAGCGGCAATGACGGTGGCCACCGGTGGTGGCGGTAGGGTGGTCAGCGACAAAGGGTGACTGTCGGTGGCAAAGGGTGGTTGGCGGCGCAGCATGGGTGGTCGATGGCGGTGGCGGTGATCAACGATGGTGACTGACGGTGGTGGTGGCGATCACCGATGATGGTGACCGGCGGCGGCGGCGGAGGGTGGCTAGCGGGGGTGACCAGTGGCGGCAAGCGGTGATTGGTGCCAGGTGACTTTGAGTGGTGATAGGGGTATTTTGGTCTTTTTACAATGACAAACATTCTTTTCCCATGGAAATGTTGAATTCCCATGTGGGAGGTGGTAAAGTTTTGGAGGTGAAATTCCTTCCCGGGAATGCAATATTTCCGGGAATATTACTTCAAACCTTCTACCAAATATGGGAATGTTTTAACATTCCCGAGAAAATAAAAACATTTCTACATACCAAACGCCCCCTAAAAGTATTTGGCATGCGAAATGGATTTTTATTGTTGGGAATACTATTTTTAGGAATAAATTTTTAAAATATGACATTTAGATGCGTTTGAAATGTAGATCGAATTCTTAGGAATCTTACAATTTTTGTGTTTGGTTGACATTAATATTCTTGAGAATATTGTATATATTTTCAAAAAAATCTAACAATGATAGCGGCAGATGACCACCTGCGATAGGTGGTTTTGGATGATGACAGAAATATTTTGGCCTTTTCATCTTGGTATAACATTCCCTTCTCGGTGGAAATGTTTGATTTCTATAGGGGGTGAAAATAATTTTTGGAGTATTTTTAATTTTGAGAATATTTTTTCAAATCATGTACAAAACATAAGAATATAAGATTCCCATGTTGACTTTCCCAGGAATTTTTTTTACAATCCCCCTACCAAAAGCCCCTTAAAAGACAATTATTAATAAATGGAGATAATATTAACTTCTCTGTTATTTGGCTTTTAAACTATCATGTAATCTTTCATAGTTGCCTTTACTAAGAGATGTTTTTCAATATTTATTTTTAAATAAATTATATCAACACAAAATATAAGTATAAAAGGTATAAAGTATTAAGTTTAACCAAAAATAATAATAATCTATTATTAATTTATGAAAGAAAGGGAGGGGGTCTTGGGGGACGGGAAGAGGGAGGGAATAAGATGGGAATTGATCCCAAGTGCAGCTCTAATGAGGCCATATAATTTACCACTTAGCCTCGGCCTCAACTGCAGAAATTAAGATTCTCAAAAAATTATATAACATCATGTTGAGTCAATTTGTAGTATAACTTGAATCCAACTTGAAATAGACTGAACCTAATTTTTTAACATTTAAACCCAACCCAATAACTTCCTTCGTTCCTGCTGTCTTCAGCATTCTTAATACTGTTGTATCTCACATTTAACATGATGAGGTTTAGTAATTTAAACAAAAAAAATTGAATTAAATTTTAGTTATGGCTTGATATAATTTAAACAAAAAACCCAACCAAATCCATATAATTTGGTTGCCTCATTTGAGCCCGACTTTTTTTGTTGTTTCTTTGGGTCAACTTTTTCATCAGTCTTTAAAGAGTCTCATTTCTGACCCATGTTTCAAGCCCATATAGAGATCTTTTTTGGTCTGACAAGGCCGTGGTTCTTATAATACTTTTTTGGTCAATAATGTTGAAGCAGACTAAAGCAACACCTCGGGTTCCTATTATCTAACAAATGTTCAATCATGTTCCCAACATTGTCTCGCCCAACATCACATTTTTTTTTTCGGTCGGACCCAATGACCCATTTACTATGCATTTAATTCATTATAAAGGTCCATTGTTAGATGTCCCAAAAAAAATGAAAGGTCCATCGTGAGCAGATCCTACATGCATTAAATTTGGGGATGGCCAAAAAATCCATCATCGCAAATACTTGCAGGTAATATCCATAATAAAGCGGGTATGAGAGAAGATTTCACTCCCACAAGTAATGAAGTTAAGGATTCTAATTATTTGCATATTAAATGGGACAGAGATAAGGATCACTATCTTTATATTTGTGCGTACTTATACAAAATTATTATTTTACCCTTAAATTATTAATGTAGTTAAGTTAATATTATTTTGTTATTTAAATTTTTTAGATTAAAGTTTAAATTTGAAAGTTAAATTTATTTGTACTTATTATATATTGAACTAATAGTTAGATTATTATTATTATTATGTGTTTATTTTTATTTAAGTATTTTAAATTATTAGAATTTGGATTGTGAAATTGAATTTCTATACTTATTTTATATTTATTTTATGTATTTATTTTTATTTTAAATATTTTAAATTGTTAGAATGTAGATTGTGGAATTGGATTATTATTTATGTTTATTTTAAGTATTTTATGATATTAAATTTTTTTATTAATTTAATTTTTAATGAATTTTTAAAATTTTTTAATATTTTAACGAATATTCATGGATATATGCAGATACCTTAAATTTATGGAGGAAGTAAAAAACAAGTACTCATATGAATATGAGATGAGTATTTATCTACCGGGCAGGGGACGGGGGGCTATCACCCGCCTCCGCCCCGCCCATTGACATCCCTACTAATACCCGAATAAAGTTAGGTTTAATCAGACCCAATTAAGCCTAATATCTTACATTTAAGTAACTTTAGACTTCGGCACGATCTTAAATTTAGTCAGATTTTCATTTAATTAACTTGAGACTTTTAAATATAATAATATCTACAGTTACACTTCATATAATTTCATATGATGCTAATTTTTTTAACCACCTAATGGTCCCAATTGAAGACATGAAATTAATTAGTTCATGAAATAAAATGTAATGTCACCTACTTAAATTATATTATTTAATTATTTGAAAATTAAGAGATATTTTACCTTTTTAAAAAAAAAATTGTATCAGCAACAAAACATTATTATATTATCAATAAGTCTTATAATTTATTTCAATAAGTCTTATAAGCCTTGAAATGTTATAGAACTACAGGTCGAGAGTCAGACATAGCAAGGCTTTTTCACGTATATAAAATAAAAAAATATTATTTACCTAAATATATTATTTTATTATTATTTTTCAAAATATCCTGATTTATTAGATTGTTGATAAATCAAGTCATGTTACATCGAATTATCACTGTTCAAAATTTTAACAAACACATAAAAATTGATCTGATACAAATCAAATTATATATTATTAACTTAAATAGTATATAAATCAATTTGTTTACACTATTTAAATAAATAATATATAAATTGATTTGAAACAAATTGATTTATAGACTATTTGGATATCAACTTTACAACATGCAAATGAACTCACGTTTTGGCTTTAAATGATTGTGCTATAGACTATTTTATCCTAGACCTCTTTGGCATTTTTTTTGTTTCAATTGTAAATATTTTAATAAAAAATGCAAAAGGAAAGAATATTGAGAACAAATCGATTTCACTCCAATCAATTTATACCCTGCCCGTATGAACAGAACATAAATTTAATTTATTTATAAAATAAAATTTATAAATTATTTATTTTATTAATTTAGAATAAAAATAAGATAATTAATAATTTAAGTTAATAAATTTTTATAATGATAATTAATTAAAAATTGTAACTAATTTTTTTAATTTAATTATTATTAATTTTAATATTTTAGTCTCAAATTTATTTTTTAGTAAAAAAAATTTAGATATTTGAGCTAACATTAAATTAGTTTCGAATATATTTACGTGATGTGGACTTTTGGCATGTATCAAAGATTCCTAATTTTGAGCGGCGATGATATCCTAAGATGTCGTCCCGTTCGAGAGTGCATTATCATACTCTAAAATATTGCTTTACAACAAGGGTTGCATATTTATGCAATTTTGTGATGCATATCAAAAACCTACATCACGCCAATATATCCTAAACTAATTTTAATAGTAACTCAAATATTTAAATTTTTTCACTAAAAAATAATATTGAGACTAAAATATTAAAATTAATAATAATTAAATTAAAAAAATATTTACAATTTTTAATTAATTATCATTATAAAAAATTTATTAACTTAAATTATTAATTACTTTATTCAAATTCTAAATTAATAAAATAAATAATTTATAAATTTTATTTTATTATAAATAAATCAAATTTATACACAGTATATAAATCGATTGGATTCAAATCGATTTATATAGTGCGTATAAATTTGATTTATTTATAATAAAATAAAACTTATATACTTTGTTTATAATAAAATTTATATACTGTATCTATATTTTGTTTTCTTTATTTTTTTATACTTTCCTCTAAGTTCAAGGATAAAATAAGATTACATATTTCTAAGGTCATGTATATATTTTTGAGAAGGAATGATATCTGATAAGGCTGGAAATACCTTCCTATTCTTACTTTTCACCACCTCATTTACTTTTGCTCTTGTTATTCTATCTCTACTTTTTTTCTTCTTTTCTATTTTTGTTCCTTGATTTTTTTCAAGTCCTTACAGAAATCGTTGAGCAAGTCAACAAAATTAGAAAAATATAAAATAAAATTTTGTAAAGTAAAAATAAATTATACAATAATTAGTATGAAAATAACATTAATAAAAAAATTAACTAATTTTTAGTTTTTATGAAAAAATTATAATAATATTGCATAACATTAATTAAAAAGAATACTATATATATATATATATATATTGTATCATTTTTATAAATTATATATTTTTAAATCATATCATATCAAATAAGTCATTAATAATTTCTTTTTCTAAAATAGTATATAGTTTTGTGATGGATGCCAAAAATCTATATCACGCAAATATATTATAAGCTAACTTAATGGTAACTAAAATATCTAAATTTTTTCACTAAAAAATAATATTGACACTAAAATATTAAAATTAATAATAATTGAATTTTAAAAAATTATTTACAATTTTTTAATTAATTATCATTATAAAAAATTTATTAACTTAAATTATTAATTATCTTATTCTAATTCTAAATTAATAAATGAATAATTTATAAATTTTATTTTGTTATAAATAAATTAAATTTATACACTATTCATATGAACGGTATATAAATCGATTTGAGTGAAATCAATTTATATAGTGTTCATTTGAATAGTGTATAAATCGATTCAATTTAAATCAATTTTTTTGTATTGATATATGTTGATAAATAGATATAATCTAAATCAATTTATTCACTGTCTAAAAAAAGAGGACATGTTCGAAAATAATAGTGAAACGGTGTATATACGTAAATATTGTTATTTTTTACTTAAAAAAAGTTAAAAAACCCGACATGCCAATCGAAAGTATAATGTGAAGCATCAAAAATTTAATTTTTAAATCTCAGACTTATCCTGATTAGATTCGCTCCCTGGCCAAATTATTGAGACATATTGGGTCCTAACCACCCTGCCAAATCTTGTTTTCATGTGTGTCGTTCACTTGTTTGTCCTCTCTCCTTTGTCCTTTTGATGAAATATGTTTGTTGATTTGAGGCTAGCTTGGCACTTATCTCACGCCATGGCAGCGGCATTTTTTTTTTTTTTCGGCCATAACTCAACATTGGACAGCGCTCAAACCAAGTTCATTGACAACCAAATTCGTGATATTCAAGTAAGATTAAATGGCTATACAATAGGACAATATAACAACTTCTCATATGGACTGGGTTTAGTGGAAGGAATTAATTTTTTATAATGTGATAAATCATAATTTGAATTTTAGCTGAAAAAAGTGTCTATATTTAATATTTGACCATATTTTAAACAGAATTATCTTTAATAAAAGATACCTATAAAAAATAAAAAATGTATAATTACTTCTCACGACAATTTTTATGTGTTAAAGCAAAAGCAAATTTTTAAGCAAAAATCCCACCTCATTTGGTGGTTAAATTTGAATGAGCAATCGTAAATCAGCTATCATTGACGCGAAGCTTCACTAGGGTGGCTCCAACTGCAACATCCTCACCCACGCCAACATGCGAGGTGCGTGTTTGGTTTTGGTTTTGACCTTGAGAAAGTTTAACTTATGATTTGAAGGATATAAATTAAATTTTAACTCAATTTTTAAAATATTTAACAAAATTTTATGGAATAATTATACTGACTACCTGTGATATTTAATATAATTATATGCTACACTCCTCTGTTTGTGAAATTGTCACAAGAGGTCCTTAAGGTCTAGTAAAATCTACAAAGACCTCATCTGTAGCTAATGATCTGTTAAGTGAGTTGACAAGGACAAAAAATGTGCATTGCACATGATGATTAATGGCACAATTGTAATATTTGGAAAATAACTGACTTAGAAATTTGCTAAAATAGCCTTTTTATTATCCCTTAAAATTACAAGCTCCTTCTTCACATGGTGGTGAAAAATCAGATTCTCTGGGTTACAAGCTCTTTCTTCCTCAAAAAATTAGAAAGTTGTAAAACTAAACCATTAACAAACAAATCAAACCATGAGACAATAGAGACCGAAAACCATTAATACCCAGTAACCCATCAAAGGAAAAAGTACATATATGAGTTACTATGTTTGTGAAATAAAAGTCTCAATGGCAATGGAAGTTATAAGAAAAACATTGACTTTATATAACCACACAATATAGGGCGACAAAATCGCAATTAGAGATGGAAACGAAAATCAAAATTGAGTCTTCAGTTTGGCTTCATTGCATCTTCCTTGAAAATTCTTTCACCCCAAACAAGGTCTTTTATTTTAACTTCTTCCATGCTTCTTTTTGATCCACCAATCTCATCCCTACTTATACCAAAATTGTAAGCTCCACCGGTCATTAATCCAGGTGTTTGATAAACTACACTTAATGATGGAAGAATACCAGATTCAGTACAAGACAAAGTGCCATTGTTTCCAACAACTTCACCCAGAAAACTTACATTTGCTTGAAGAACCCAATGTTCTTTAATTGCCAACTCATCCCCTTGATCAGCATCCCCTACTTGATCTCTCTTATGGTTGGAAGACAAACCACTCGGTGAACCATAGGATGCAACACTGTCCACTTGCCCAAATGAATCGCCGCTGTGAATTTTGGGTTTTTTTTTTTTTTATCTCTTTCGATTTTGGGTGAGAAGTGTGGCTTAGAGTGAATAAAGAGAGTAATATAAACAAATCGCATACAATTCAAACGGAGTTAACTTCTATTAATAATAAGAGTGGTCAATATGTTATGTGCAAATAGATAAGTATTAGGTGTAATTACACTAAATTTTAGAGGAATTAATATAATTCATCTAAATTTTATTGAGTTATATTTTTTAACATGAATTTCAATTTTAAACCATGATTTGGGTGGAAGTGAAAAAAAAAAAGTTACCTTTTTATTATACCAAACTATAGTTTACACATAAACCAAACACACCCTAAACAATCAGTTGCAGCAACTGAGTTTATTTTACCTCAAAATAATATTTTCCTTTTAATCTTTTTTTTACTAACAAATATAAAATTGATGCTCAGACATATAAAAGAAAAAGACAAATATAAAAATTTGTCAATATATTAGATATCATTAGTCTTGTTTTACATTTTTATTATGAAACTTAAATAGCTTAACGAGAGTTTATTCAGCATGACATTAAACAACAAAAAAGTAGGTGTTAGATTAGTTGAGAAAGTTGTAATAATTTTCACATAAACTTCTTTCTAATAACCTATTTGTTTAGACTTCTGCCTAACAAATCTACGTCACAGTGTTGGTAGAAACACCATTTTTTCCTTGGGAACTTTCTTAAAAATAAAAATATAAAATATAACAAGAATACAATCACAACACAAGAATTAATATGAAAAACTCTAAAACTGAAAAAAAAAAATCACAACTGTTGTCTAAAAATAACTAGAGAATAATATTATGTAAAATTTTTTACAACATATATACTTTTCTGTCAAACACCCCACGATCTCAGTACACCCACACTCTCCAAAGTAAATATCTAATATATATCTCATAACACTCTAAGATAAGAGTATAATAACAAAAAGAAGAAAGTTAGATACAAACTTAGGGTATGTTTGGCATGCCGTATTAGATATGATAGAATAAAATAATATAATATATTATGACCTTATCTATTGTTTAGTGCAATCAACGTATTGTATAAGTTTATCTATCAAACCATCCTTATATGTCAAAATAATGGATAACTTAATCCAGCGTAGGGAGGCCATATTAGGCCTGATTAATTTTTGATGTATAAAGGTTCTTTCATTTTTTTATTTTTTAATATATTTTATTAAAATAAAAATAATCATTAAATAAATAATAAAAATAAAAACCATATAAAAAATAATATTATGTAATAAAAAATTTAATAATAAATAAATAATTTTAAAAATTATAATTATAAAATAACTATTCAAATTAATATAAAAATATAAGAATAAAAATTTATTAATAAAAAATATATATATAATATTTAATATAAATTTAATTATATATAATAAAAATTACAACCAAATATAAGAATACGATATTAGGCTTATTTGGATTTTGATATATAAAAATTCCCTTATTATTTTTCTCTCTCTCTTTCTCTCACTCATATTTTTTAAATTATGAAAAAAATATTAAAAATAAATAAATAATTTTTAATATAAAATTATATTTATATATAATAAAAATAGCTAAAATAATTGTAATAAATATTTAAACAATTATATTAATTTTTAAATTTTAAATTTAATATTCAAAAATTGTATTTATTATAATTTTTTTGGTTATATTGTATATAATATAATATCTTATACAGTAACATACCAAACATTGCATAGTATTAAATTTTATCAGGCCTTATATTATCAGGCGTACCAAACGAGTTCTTAAAGTGCTTTCAATTGATGCAGATTAAAACAAAGGACTTGGGTCTATATATAGCCTTGGCCTCTCTTTTCCCTTACAAACTTAGGCGATGTGGGACATGTTCCAAGATGTTTTTATTTCAATCAACTCCAACTTGATTGAAATGGACACATCTTCCGCTTTCATTATCTACATCGACAATCATAGTTCAAAAGAATTATCATATTCTACCACAAAAAGTATACTCACTTGGAATTAGGCAATTCCAAGAATTTATTCTCGGCACATGTAAGAATCATGCTGAAAATTTTATGGTGCATCCTCCATGTTGGCTTTCTCCGACAGTTCTTTAGCCATCGACATAATCCTACTGCACACCTTGCATTAATGCCAATCAATGCCTGTTTGCAATTATGGATCTGCTAGCAATAACTTATCCTTTTCCATGGTAGAGCGGTAATACCATGAAGATACACTTCTTGTCTTTTAGAAAAGATTATCCACTCCCATAATGAGAGAAACATAGTTAGCATCTGACTCAGAGCCTTTCTCTAATATTACCCTACTTGGACAATTTTCCCATTTAACGCCATGTGTAATCCTAATTGTATCAACACATCCTTGACTTGTATTTGCAACAAGCCAAAATTGATTCTTCCATCAAATTTTTCTATGTCAAACTTCATAGTACTTGAAAAACTTGACATTGCAACCGTATGCTGAAAATAGTATATACAGACTATAAACCGTGCATTAGGTAGGTTATCAAGAAAGAGAGGTAGGTCATAATGGATATGTTTAAGTATAAAAATCTTTCCTAGCCAAAACCTTTCCAAAATAGTTCTCTCACAGTATCAAACTTCAGTACAGCAACCAAGGATAATTCTTAAACGATAAAGAACAATTTTTCTCTCATGTGGAAGATCAGGTAATGCTGTAACCATATAGCATACTAAGAATTTAATATTTCATCGAACCATAAGCTCTTGATATCACTTGTTGGGAAAAACACTTCTTTTCTCTTGAGAACTTTCTTAAAAATAGAGAAATAAAATATAGCATGAACATAATTACAACACAAGAATTAACATATGGAAAACTCTAAAATCGGATAAAACCACGGTTGTTGTCTAAAGACAACCAGAAAATAATGCTATGTAAAAATTTTTATAACACACATACTTTTCTCTCAAATACCCATACTCTTCAAAAATAAATATCTAATCTACATCTCACAATACTTTAAGACAAAAGTATAAAGGAAAGAAAAAAGCCAAATATAAACTTAAAATATTTTTAATTAGTGCATATTGAAATAAAAGACTTGATTCTATATATAATCTTAGTCTTCCTCTTCCCTTACAATCCTATACAATGTGAGACTTGTAAGAAGATATTTTATTGCAATCAACCTCAACACAGTAAAGGAAACTTCATTTGCTTCGAGTAAATACTATAAGTAAATGCCTAGATAGTATCAAATACATTTCCCTTACTCCAAATGCCTTGAATTAGGATGCTAGAAAAAGTTCTCATGTTCACCTGTCAGCCCCATCAGCATCCAAATCACAATAAGACTATATTTTATAATATAAAAAATTAATTGTAACAATATTAGAAAATAATTTATTATTATAAACGAAAGTTGTACAAAGAAGTAATCTCATCTAGAGGTCAAGATGTAGGCTCAGCCTAGATTCATCAAGTTGAAATGGTACGCGTATTGCGATATTTGGCATGGAAAAGTTAATAGTAAGTAGAGATATTCTTATATTGATGTAAAATATAATATCTCATATTTTAGTAAATTCATAATGAAATTAGATTTCATTAGTTTTATTTAAGATAAGATACGTTTATTTATTTTTAGATCTCACTAATTTTTTTTATAAATGTAAATATAAAGTGTTTGATTTTAATAAAAAGAAAAATTAACCCTGTAAACGGCTTTTATTTTTTGTCAACAAGTTGTAAACGTTATGAAATGAAAGGAGAGAGAAAGGCACGTGGGATCAGGGACTTTAACAGTTGATGGGCCCAGACCCACACGGGGGATGTGACTGTGTGAATGAGTGTAGATTGGTGAGCATCACCTGCATGGACCATTCGGTCCTCTGCCCCAGTCCTTTCTCTACTGTTGGAGTTGGTGTTTTGTTTGTTTCTGTGGTAAATTAGTAAGTTACTTTGGGCATTTACAAACTAAGAAATGAAATAAACCATAACGTATACGTCAATTATTTCTTTACTTTTTTATTAGGTAAGTCTATAATTTAATGATTATCTTTTATATATTTTTATTTGAGTTTAAAATATCTTATATTTAATTTTTATCCATTTTATTAGAAAATATTTTCTAAAAATAATTTTTAATTTCATTATCTTCACTAAAAAAATTATTTCTTTTAACTGTTGAATGAATTTAATAAAATAAGAGTAATATAAATGATTTTTTTTCTTGATTCACAATTTAAAAAGACAAAAAAGTAAAGAATTTAGGTGAAAAGAGAAGGACATTTCTTATCATTTCGCTCTATTTTGTTTAAATCACCCTCAAACACAATTTAATAAATTTTGATAATTTTTTGTAAGAACTTTTATACGAATTTAATTTTAATATATTATTAGTATAAATTTTTTTTACATAAATATTCAATTATATATTATCATATTAGTAAAAATATTTGGTTCAATTACCTATTATCTTAAAAATCTTATAAATAAAAGTATATGATTAAATAATTCTTTTACAAATTAATCTCTTTTTATATATAGTTGGGCTTTTTATCGATTGATTATTTTCTTTATTAAAATTGATTGAATGATCATATGATGATTTTCTAAAATTTATATTAATTAATATATTATGATGAAATTAAAAAAAAATCATGTTTATCAAGTCTTGAGCTTTAGATATAAATGTTAGAGATATCGAAATGGGTTGGGCCCATGGGCCAGTTCAAATAATCCAAAAAAATTATATAGATTAGGCTGAAAAATTGAAATAAAAAATAAAGTTAGCTCTATTTATCTCAACTCTATTTTACCCTACCCGAATGGGCTAGATAGCTTTTGGGTCGGCCAACCTAATGGCCCGAATACTTTTTTTTAAATAATTAATTTCAAATATATGTTATTACTATTTAATCTTGGGTTTTATTGGCTCGTTTCTTTATGTAAAGAAAGTTTAAATTGTAAAAAGTATGCAGACAATAATAAAAAATAATAAAAATTATCATTTCACTTTTGTAACAAGTAAAATCGTTAAATCTATTTACTAGAAAAAAAAACTTATACTTTTGTTAATTGATTTTTCATATAAACTATAAGATAATAATAAGATTATTCTTTTTTTTAATTTATATTTTAATTATTTCAAAATATATTTATTGCATTTAAAAAAGTTAGCAAGCTAGTCTAATATCCAGCCCATGACTCGAATAAGATTCGGTTGAGTCAGCAAAATACTAACGTAAAACTAACTTAGCTCGATCAAATCCAATCCAAAAAATGACTCAACCGAAATGGGCCAAACTGAATAGGTTGGGTCAGCCTATTTTAACAGCTCTATCCAATATACCAAAAATTAGTCCTAATTTTTAACTGGGACCCACAAGATGGGATAATCCATTTTCTCGCATACACAGACACACCTATCGGAATGACTCTCAAGTTTGGGGTCGGTCCCAAGTTAAAGTGACCAAACCTAACCAAACCTAATTTTTTCTTGTCCAACTCATTTTTATGTTTCAATTATCATCATTTTTATTTGTTAAAATTCTAAATTATTTAAGGATTTAATTTATATATACTATCAATATAAAAATATTATATACAAATATTCAATCATGTATTGTGATAGAAGCAAACTTGTTTGATTCAATAAGCTACTATCTTAAAAATTTTATAAATATAAATATATGATCGGATGATGGTGTAAAACATACCAGTTAAACTTATTATTTAATTGTAAAATTAACCCAAATGAACTCATTTAAAAAAATTTAAAAAAAAAGTTTTCATTGAATCTTTACCATCAATCCAACTATCTCAAGAATCCTAAAAAATCTAGAACTCCAATCCGTTTGAAAAATAATGAGAAGCTGGAAACGCAATGTATAGAAAATTCAGAAATCGGCCATGCGAAAGTGGCTTAACATAAGTCAGAATTTAGAATTTCTCCTGTATTTTCTAATACTTCATTAAGACACTATGCTGTCCATACCTGGAACAATTTTTGCAGTTCCGTTTTAGTGTATATAGATCACTATTGCAGTTGTGTATAACGAGAATATCATTTTTGTTACCGGATTTTTTTCTCCTGGACTTGAAACTTCTTGCCATAAAACTGACGCTGCATGTATAGCTATGTTTGATTAGGAAAAAACTTGAAACAAGTCTTATCCTTTCCGTAATCTTAGATTGGTGGTCTTAGTCACAGGATGGCCATTTTGATATCGAAGGAATCTGGTGCTTGTCATAAGAAAATGTCGGAGTCAAAAAAATTGAAGACAGGCCATGTTAGCAAATCAACATATATTGTTGAAGCTTTTTTTCTTTTTTCTTTTTCTTTTTTTAAATTGTACTGTGGAGGGCCAAAAGGCCGCTGGTTGAAGGTTTTATCCGTTATGTTTTCAGCTTCTCAAAATGCATAGGGCTCTTAGATAGGGCTTTTAATTTTTTAGGGTTCTTGAGGTTAGGGATGTGCAAAATTGATTCAAATTGAATTGAAATCGAAAATCAATTTAAAAAAATTGAAAATCGATTAAAACCAAAATAAATCGGTTTGAATTGGTTCTTATTCTGTTAAAACCACTCGGTTCAATTTGGTTTCAGTTTGATTTTTGGTTTTAGTTTCTAAAACCGAACAAAATCAATAATATATCATACATTAATAGTTATATGTTTTTATGAGATATATTATATGTTATATATTACATATTACTTATCCATATATATTTATATAAATATACTTGATTTTTGTTCAAATATTTTATTATTTGCTTAATTTGTTAATATTAGACATTGATATAACTTTTGATAATTAATTTAAATTTTATAATTACATGATTTTATAAAAAAATAATGATTAATATAATTTAATGAAATTAAAAGTTGTTTTTTTATATTTTGTAAAACATTTAATAGAAAATTGAACCAATTCAAATTGATTTGAATTAATTTAGTTTAGTTTAGTTCAAATTTTCAAATTTAATCAAACCGAACCGAATCAAACCAAAATAAAATTTATTATTTAGATCAATTAGGTTTTTATTTCAAAATCAAATCAAATTAAACCGTGAACACCCTTTGTTAATATATAGAATTGAGTTGATGATTGGGGCTCCACAGAATCATTTTTAATTTTTCAAATATCTTTATTATGGTTAATTTTGTAATTAAAAAATTTAGAATTCTAAAAAAATAAAAATGACAGTAATTGACATGTAGATAATGAGTTGGACAATCATTAGATACATGACCACCATTTATTGGGTCACTTAAAAAGAGTTTCAAATGCCTTTAATTTAGGTGGATATCATAGAAACCACCATAATAATATAAAAGCAGATGAAATTAGGATTAGATTTAGGATATTATTATTGTTATTGAATAAATTATACTACTCTCGGTCCAGTTTATCTATTTAGCCTTATGTACAAAAATTAAAAAGTCTAAAATCAAAGCTTAATTATGAAACATATGTGCTATAATGTTCTTATTTAATTTTTAAGATATAATTAATTTACCCTATAAATGTCACATTATATTTCTTGATTAATGGTATGCTTAAAATTATGTAAAGGATAAAATTGAAAAACTGATAATAAATACTTTATTAATATTAGTGAATAATAGATAAAGTAACCCAAAAAAAATTTCTCAAAGCAACAGATAAAGTGAACCAGAGATTGTATTTGAATGAAAGATTTTAAATCCTAAATCCTAAATCAGAGGCTGTATTTGAATGAAAGATTTTAAAATTATATTTAATTTTAATATAAATTAACATAATTTAGGTAAGTGGCTTTTATGAAAGTGATACATGAGAACATGAATTATGTTATTTTATATATAATTTTTTAACACCGAGTATATCTCTTTCACATAAACATATATAACACTTCTTTATTTTGATATATGTACTTTAATACTCACTTATATTTATATATTATGTCTATATGTGATGTGTTCGAATAATGTTTTCCTGAGAACACTACACTGAATCACTGATGGTTGACGAAGTCGCGTGTAACCGTTTACTTCTATCATTCGATGAAGTGGAAAGCGTGCACCTGTACGGCACGCTGGTTTCTTTCATACTTTTGTTTTCCAAACTTAGCAATGGGCAATCCTAAGTTTTTTTTTTTTTTTTTTGATTCGTAATTGGTGATCCTAAGTTACTCTAAACAAAAAGTTACTTCGATCTACACATTTCCAATTTATTGGGTCACGCATTACCCTTGTCTCAGTGTCAAGAGCACCAATTAAACACCAAGAAAAAACTCTCATTCAAATCACCATCACAATTGGGAAGAGAATTAGGAGATAACTTACATGATATGAAGGATTTAAGAGGGAAATTGCTGCATTTGCTCTACTATAGTTTGTTAAATGCTCGTGTTTCTTGAGCCACAGGCACGAGACATTTCGAAAAAGTTGCATTTTATTGGTGGCTAGGGTGGTGGTGTCATTTAGGTGCGTAAACCACAGTTAATCCGCTAATTCACCTAATTTATCTTAAAAGTGGTTAAAAAATACCGGTTAGATAGGTCAATCCATGGTTTAACATATGAAGGATAAGTGTTAATGAGCACATTTATCTATCCATGTGGAATTAGGTTAAAAAATTATGATACATTATAAAAAATAAGACTCCCATCAAGGCTCCATCAGCAAAAGCTCCCATTATGATAACTCCTGTGATGTATTGATGATGAGTACATAATGCAACTTGAGTAGGAAAACCTTGCACTATAAATGCACAAGCAGGTAAAGAATACATGAATTGAGCTACCAAGGAAGTGATAACTTTTAAAGAGATTAGAGTAAGGCTTAATTGAAAATGAAGTACATTATTGATTGTCATTAAGGTCTTATGTCCACGCCCCAATCTAACTCCTGGTGCCTAATCTGTCAATAAAGGTAGAAAATAGGAAAAAAATAAAAAATGAGTGATTTGGTAGGTCAACTCATCCCAACTCGCTGTAACTTGTGAGTTACATATGATGGGTTATTAGGCTAGTTTAAAATTGCAATCCATTTGCCGGTTGGGTGGGTTGCCACGAAGAATTTGACCCATTTTGTCAGATATAGTGTTTGTAAAAAATGCTCTCCCTTGACAAGTAGCCTAATGAGTTAGTTATGATATGAGGAGAGTTATATACCTATATTTAATTGATTTAAATGATTCTTATTTTTCTTAAATAAGATCTTGAGTTCAAGTCTTATAAATGGACACAATAATTATTAAGAGAGTTTTATTTTCAAAATAAACTTACTTGCCTCGAGTCAAATTAATTATAATTCAATGAATTTTGGATATTGATCATATATACAAAAAACATGATGGGTTTGGCATCGTGGGTTCTTTGGCTGCTTTTAGCGCGTTCTTGGTTTTCAGCAATGGTGTTGTTATCAGTTTGCTTTTGCTCTTCTTTGGTGGTCATTAGCTATATGCTTGTCATGTGGTATTATAGTTGGTTGGCTGCTATGTTTTAAATGTCTTCCTTTTTGGTCTTTGCTCTTTGGTGTGTTTCCTTTGTTTCTCACTATTTAGCTTTCATTTGTATTTGATCTTAGCCTCTCCTGTTCTGATTTTGGGGCTGGCTTTTACTTATAAGAAAACAAAAAAAGAGATAATAAGAATACTTTGTCATTTTTAACTATACACATTAAAGAATCAATTCGTTTGTCAGTATTTCAAAACTAAAAAATAAAATTAAACTTATTTACTTTTCTATCATTATTATTATAAACTAGGATAAATTATATTAATCTCTCTTGAGGTTAGGTGATATATCATATTACATACGGCACCTTTTAATTTTTCATACCTATACTGATCACTCTTTATTTTCGCTGTTTACAAGATATAAGGGTGTCGTATGTAATATTACATGACTTTAGGGGAAGTCAGTATATATTTTTAATAATCGATAGATGTTATGTATAATATGATCTAATCTTAATGCAGGTCAGTGTAATTTATCCTATAAACTATCTATTAATTTGTCATCTTATAAGTTATTTATCAAACTACTTTTTCTTTATTTATGATAAATAATTTTTTTTTCAAATATAAGTGATAGAGGCATTTAGTATTTTTTTTTCTAAATTATTAATATTTTAAATTTATTAAATTTCAACTAATTTAACTTAAATAAGATAAGTTTACTATTTTCTAGTGCTAATATAATATAATATAAATTAATATATTATAAAAATATTTATAGATATCATAGATATTATATTGAGAGATTTGGATAGTATATATGAGATAATAAATTTAAATCTTAATATCACTGATGTATTAAAAATATAATAATTTATAACTAATAGTGTTATAAAAAAATTATTACTAATAATGTATTAAAATAAAATTTAGTATATTATCATAACATACAAAATTTTCCTCTTTTGAGGACTACTTCAAACGAACGGCCGCCACATTAAGCGGAGAAAGGATCAGGACGAATTTATTTGTAGAGGATTGGGGGCACATATCCTATCAAAATTTGAGAAATTTTTTAGAAGTGTATAAATGTAGACATATTTTGTTTTTACTATTTTATTAAGTTTGACTCTATATTAGGATAAACTTTTTGTTATGCATATATATTATCTTTACCAATTAATGTGGGTTTAATGGAAATGGTCAGGTGCTTCGACCCCTTAACTAGATCTCTTGGGTTTAAGTTTTAGGAATAAAAAAATTTTTCAGTAAAGATTTAAAACCTCCTCTAAAACTTTTACAAATTAAGTTGAATTAATCAAATTCCTAATAATATAACCCAATGAACTGATGAGCTTCACAACAAAAAAAAAGTATTATCTTTGCCCCATTACTAAAATTTTCCTACGGGAAAGATAAGTATGCAAAACTCAACATGATTAAATGCCAAACATAATAATAGTAAACCTATCTCTCTTTTTTTCTTTTATCATTGATTGCAAATTCTATCCTTGACATAGCTGTGATTTTCATCATTATGTTTCATGGACCAAAAGGAGACAGACAGACTTAAAGGGATCATTAACAATGCGAAAGATGCCCCGTTTACCCACCAAAAAAGCAATGCCAAATATGACTTCACTGATGATGTCCCCTTGCAATTAAATTACTCGCACCAGCGTCTAACATAGGCCACGGACGTTCACTCACTTATCATCTTTTTATTTATATCTTTTCATTAAATATTCTTATAAACACTTGATAAGTTCAGATTACCATTTCGTTTATACTAAGTCCAATATTTCTCTTAATATAAATTTAATTTTACAAGAAAAAACTTTATGCTGCCATTATCTCATATCATAGGAAGTATAGAACTCGTTTTTTATTTGTTAATGAATTGGTAATGTAGCATCGAATATGTAATTTTGAAGCTATAATTTAAATTTGGATAAAACTCTGCTTCTATTTGTGTTATTGTCTTATCAAAGTTTTGATTTCATCTTAAGGGTGAGCTGGAAATGGGATAAAAATGAGGGAGAAAATTTTATGAATTAAATTCAAGTGTAATTTTATATATAAATTCAATCTATGAAATTTTCTCTCTTACTTCCATACCAAACTAACTCCAAAAATTATATATATATATATATATATATATATATATATATATATATATATATATATATATATATATATATATATATATATATATATATATATATATAGGTGCTTTGTTAATTTGGATATCACGTTAGTAATTAAAGCACTCATGAAATATTAAAACAAAAATTAAATTTAAAAAATTATATTGAAATAAAAAAATTAAAAAAAGCTTTAAAGATTGAAAACTAAAACTCTCATTTAGGCTTTGTTTGGCAAAGAAAAGAAAATGAAAAGAAAAAAGTTAAAGAGGAAAGAAATTGAATGAATTTTTATTTTCCATAAGTATGTTTAGATAAAAGAAAAATGAGAGGAAAAAAAATAGAAAAAAATTATTTTCTCTTATTTTTTTGTATGGAAAAGTGAAAAGCAAAAAAAAAAAAAAAGATAATGATGTTAAATAATAATTTTACCTTATGTTATTATAAAAAATATTTCAACTATAAATATAGAAGTTGATAAAAAAATTTAGTGGAAACATAAAAGTTAATACAAATTTTCCATAAATTTATCTATCAAAATAATATAAATAAATCTAATTAAAATTGAGCCTTTATCAAACCTAAAAACACAAACCCACTCCTTCTAAACCAAATCAAACAAGAAAATCAAACACAAACCCACACATACCATTCATCAAATTATCAAACTCCAACCATACAACTACAAAACACATACCATTCCGATCAAACCATCCATAATATCAGCCCCACAAAGATCAAATTGCTGGCTAAAAGTCAAGGGAATAGAACCAAAAAAGAAGAAGAAGAAGAAGAAGAAGAAGATCAAAACAGTCTTTGTCTTCCTCGCTTGCTTGACTATGTCTCCTCCATGTCGGAAAATCATTGACCTGCATTGGAATCGCATCAACCACCACTCCACACCCAAATGCTACCAACCACCTCGTCATCGTGCTCAACCACCGCTGCGGCTCTGCCTTCCATCGTCAGCATCGTGTTCTATTGCTTTGCATAGCGACCCCCACCATCGTTCCTCACCAATCACCATTGTGTGGCAACCATAACCACTGCAAACCACCATACCAAGCCACCCTTAGTTGCGACACCAAAATTGCAAGCAAGCACTACCGATGAGATCGTAAATACGGCCGTCCTCCTCCTCCTTAGTTGTTGCACCACTACTTGGCTAGATTAGAAAATCAATAAAATCCCCTCTTCTCCATCGATTTTCTGCCCTGATGGGAGGGAATTTTTGCACTATTTTGGTGGACCCGATTTACTATTTAGCATTGTTTCTTTTATCCTTCCCCATTTCTCCCTACATCCAAACAAGGGGAACTTCTTTTTTCTTCCTATTGCTTTTCCTTCCCTCTCCTTCCTTTCAAAATTCCTCTAACCAAACATAGTGTTAAGGATGGCAATGGGTACCCATGAGAATGGGGATATGCCCTCACCCCCCGTCTGTGTTTAGAAATTTGCACCACCGTGCCTATCCATATCCTTATCATGGGTTCCCATTTCGTGTTCCCTGTGAGGATTCAAATTCCTAAGGATATCCGCAGGTTTATCTAAAAAAAATTTAAAAAAGAAAAAAATATATATAAAAGAATTTTAAACTTGAATAAAGCATTTATAAATATCCATAATTCATTATAATGTTTGTAACATAACAAAGTCCAAATTAAAAATAAAAATATATGATGCAAATCCAAATTATTGTAAATTTTATTTTGATCAAAGTTAGTTAATTATTATAAATTTGATTTTAGTTAAAAGTTTAATCTATCATATATTAACTATATTTTGAATCAACTTGATTTCATTATATATTATTATCAAAATATATATGTAAATTAGTCTATATATTTATAAGGTACATAAATGGGGACTTAATGGGTTTTCATGGGGTGGGAACTTCATCCCACACCCTCACGCAATATATAGGATACATAAATGAGAACTTAGTGGGTCCCTATGCGGTGAGAACTTCATCCCGCACTCTCACTCCATTTAATAAATGTGGATTTATCTCAATCCCTATGGGGACCAACCCAGTCCCTGTAACTGTCCCCATCGTGGATAATCCCTACGGATACCCCACTTTAGCGAATTTTTTTGCCATTCCTCCTTTTATCGGCAAAAACTTAATTAAGCACACTTTTTTGTCCATACTATTACGGTTAAAATACAATGTTGATTACCTTCCACCTTTTTAAAACTTATCGTAAAGGTTTTAAAGTTCCATAAACAAATCATTAAAAACAAATCAGTCCAAAATAACAGTTACTATCACAAATTTTGCAAGTCATCATACAAATATTTATTTGGAATACAAATCTCAAAAGAACAACTTATCTTTGCTTTCAAATTACACTTGACAAGCACCTCATAATGATCATATTTTAAAAATAAAATACTCAACAATTTTATATCTGTCGCTCAACCAATAATGCCACCTTCCAAGCAAACTCAACACCTAAAATAAAAATCTCTTCATAATCTCAATGATACAAAAAAAAAATTAAACAATTGTCAATTATATATAGTCATTAAACATAATAATAGTAATAATGATGTTTTAATTTCATATATGCTCATATTTATTTTTAATTCTATTTGAATGATCTGAGGTTGAATTATAAAAACGATATTTTTATAATTGAATTAATTGAGCCAAAGTCAATCTAAGTTTAAATTGATTTATAGCTTAATAACCCTTATATGTTATCATTAAATTGTGAGAAGACTTAATTAATATACATGTTATTTAAAAATTTTGAGATCATAATTGATATTTTAGATTTGAACTTCTCTATGATTACTTTATTTGTGAAATCATAAACTTTTAGGGTTTGCTTTCTAGTGAGTATGGATAATCAACATTGTAACCATGATATTATTGGAGAAATGTGCTTAAACTTTAGTAATTAAAAACCATAGTTTTTAAATTCATCATTAAAGTTTATTTTTTATTTTCAATTTTATCTCTAAAGTTAATTTTTTGTTTCAACATTTCCCGAATGTTTTGATTTGCTAATATGACATACATAACAAATTAAGAGAGTGAAAAAATGGCACATGGCATCCGCGTCAGCTGGTTAATAATGTGGACAAAGTATGGTGGAAGAGCAAAATTGAAACAAATCAGGAAAGTTTGGGATGTAAATTGAAATTTTTTCCTTTGAGTCAAAACTAGATCTTCGATGTAAAAAAAATATAGATTTGATTTATATACACTGATAGTATAAAATATTTTTACACTATTATTCAATCATATGTTACTACATAAATAAATATGCATGATTCTTACCCTCACTATTCCAAAAATCATGCAAATGGGAGAAATTGATTAGATAACAATATAAGAGTTTTTTCCTCTATCAATGCATAAAAATTAAATCCAAAAAATATTTACCCTTTAAATTTAGGTTTAAATAATTGCATCTAGAACTTCTATTTTATAGTGCACTATCATGATTTAATCATACTTTATTTAATCAATTACCAAATAAAAAGTTATAAACATACAATTAAGAATAAATATGTTATTAAATCCTAATATTTTGAAGTTGACATCAGTTTGGCTCTAAAAAAAATTTTGATATCAATTTAGTCATAATATTTTAGATTTTGATATCAATTTTATCATCCTAATTTATTTATTTTCTAATATTTTCATTATTTTCAAATTAATAAGGTAGAAATTATCTCCCCTCCTTAGTCAACGAAGACAAATAAGTAACATAGCAGTGCATTAATGTACCAACTAGGATAAATTGTAACAGAAGTTACTAATAATATGACGGAAGGATAAAATTAATATCAAGATTAAATTAATGTAAAAAGCTTTTTAAGACCAAATTGATATCAAATTCAAAATATTAAGACTAAAAATAATATTTACTCTACAATTAATATAATATAATACTACTAATACTTAATTAATTCAAGTAGCTCAACCTTACACTTTCTTAATAGTTTTGATATAATCTTCTCTATCCTTTTCTTTTTCCATTTTATATACAATAAAATAAGGAATTAATTTCTATGCACGGCAATAAAATTACAAGAAAATGCTAGATTACGGTGAATAATTACTCAATATAATAACTATCTACTATGATTTGTCACTTTCTTACATTCTATTGGTTGACAGCATAAAATTTTTTTACACTATCATGGATAGAAATTAATCTCATACAATAATTTCTACAAATTATTTAATACAATTATGCAAACAAATTGAAGTTGAAATAATTTCTAAAATAAATAAATACAAATATATTCATTCTTAAATTATTCAATAGATTATAATTATAATATATTTTATTAAATTAAGGATAGACAAATCTAAAGAGGATCATGTGAGAGAAGTGATTAATTGTTAAAATGAAAGGAATAAATCTTAACTATTAGATCTTTTATAAATGATCAAAATTAAAATATAAAGTCATATAATTTTTTTAAGTGATCATATAATATTTAAATAACTTTAATCCAATGACATAAGTGTAAGTGCATTACTCTTACACCAATATCTAGCCATTGATTTTATTTTAATCTAAAAGTTAAAATAATATAATTTAATGAAGAAAGAAAATAGTGGATTATAATTTTAATGGAAAGAGAGAATTATTGCATTTAATGATTATATATAAGTTAAAAATTATAACAAAAATTTTTAGTGAAATAAAATAAAAATGATAATAAAAAAGAACTTTTTATAATTATTGAAAAAATAATAAAAATAAAAGACATTTTTATGGCTCTTTATTATATATTTTATTATTATATATTTTAATGTGAAAAATATTGACTATAAATATTTATTAAGAACGTCGATAATTTCAAATAAAAGATATCTACGTTTTTAACAAATAATTGAAAAACATAATTTTTGTGCCATTTACGTTAAAAATTATTTACGCTTTCAATTAATAAGCATAATATCAAGTTGTAAAAAATATTTACGTATTAGTAAAAAGTATTACGTTTTTTAACTTATATAATTTTTAACTTATATAATCTAATTCTCTTTCTTGATTAATTATCAAACATAATATTTCTTTTTTCATTAAAATTATAATTTATTATTATTTTTCATTAAATTATATTATTTTAACAGTTAAATTAAAATAAAATCAATGGCTAATAGCACTTACAGTACTTTTATTGGATCCTCTCTCTCTCTCTCTCTCTCTCTCTCTCTCTATATATATATATATATATTCAGTTTAAAATATCTCTCTTTAAGATAAAGGCAAACGAAAAACATAGGTTAAAAGTTGAACACGAATAATTGGCATGCGCCCGTGTGGAGCCTAGCAAACAAATAAAAGGCAGGCAGGCACGGGCCAAACTCACCACCATCATTCTTTATATGACATCACCCGTGACGTCACTCTCCCGACAAGACAGAGAAGATCCAACCATTGCAAATCCCTCCACGTGGCAACATCTTCACCGTCAGGCTCCCCGCACACCCACATCCATACATCACCAAAAAGGATGAAAAAAAATTAAAAAAGTAAAGAAACCATCATCTAAGCTTGGAGTAACTCTCTCCACTCCCCACCTCTCTCACAATTCTCAAATTCCCAGTATCGCTTTCGCCAAGAAAAACCTTCACTTTCCCTGAACTCGTTCCAGAAACTTAAGAGTAAGAACCGGAGCACAATATTCATATTATAAAGAGTAATCTGTGAGTTGTTAGGTTGGTGTGTTTTGGTGCATACATATATAGAGTGACAGGTGCTATGGACACAGAGCGAGACAAGTACAGCATGATAAATTTCGAGGAGACCGAGTTGCGACTCGGGCTGCCTGGTGGTTCCTTAAATGATGGCGAGTCATCACTCAGGAGCAGTGGCACTGGCAAGAGGGGTTTCTCAGAGACTACAGCTAGTGTGGATTTGAAGCTTAATCTTTCTTCTTCCAGTAATGACTCGGTTTCAGCCTCGTCTGTGGCCGTTGACAAGGCCAAAGAGAAGAGTAGTAGTAGCAATAGTACTACTGCTACTACTACACCTCCTACTCGTGCTAATGACCCAGCAAAACCTCCTTCCAAGTGAGTTCTTGTTCTCCTTTCATTTTTTTTTTAATTTTTTTTAATGCTTTAGTTTAGTTCGATGTTGATTAATGATTACATATAGTTATTGTTAAACAAAGTTTAAGGGGGAAAATTTGGAAAAACTAGAGGGATTTATTTTCTGCTTTGTTGTGTATACAGGCTGTCTTCTTTTTTTATTGCTGTTTAATTTGTTTATGCATCAATAGCCCATGATGTACAAGATGCTCTAGATTTGTGTATGAGACACATAGGGGTAAATAATAGTAATAGAACAGCTAGAAAAATTTGCTATTTTCCGTGTTCCAACATGACAAGAGATTAGTAGATTTTGTTCAATCTGTCTAACACTAAGTATCGAATGATGATACACAGAACATATCTTATGAGAAAGAAGTCATCTTGAGCTAGTTTAGAGAGTTGAGAGATTTGAGGGAAAAGAACCGAAGAAAAACCGTAGATCCGTTGAACTTTTGGTTGAAAAAGATAACAGAAAGTTGCAATTACAAGTTACTTACTAGTTTGTTTGTGGTTAAAGGTAACATTGAGTAATTATATTTCTTATTCCTTAATTTTTGGCTTAATTCATTCTCACAACTGCGTATTTTAAACAGATATATGTGCTTGATTTTGATTGAAAAAAAAAAATAAATGGTAAAATTCGATTTGCAAAGGAATTGAAATTGAAATTGAAATTTTGATTTTTTTTTATGTTTAATATAAATTATGATAACTTTTCTACATATTTTTGAAAAGAAAAAAATGTTTATATTAATTTTGTAGTGTTATTTGTAAAGTTTTTAAATGGTTATCAAACTTGACTTCAAAATTAATTTGCTATTAGATTTCTACAACAAATATTAAAACTAAAAATTCTAATTAATTATAATTTGTGCTAGGATTAATTTTTAAAGCCCTAAAATCTAGAATAATAGCTATTAATTGCAAGCACATACGTAATCAATAGACATTGATGTTTGTTGTTTTAAAATTCTTTTTGGCTTGGTCAATTAATTAAAAATTAAATTCGAGGAGTGGTAGTGTAATTAGGTAAAAAGACATCCGGATTTGAAGGCGAAAATAAAAGGAAAATGTCATCCAGATTTTGAGCAAGAAAAATAAAATGTGGAGGGGATGGTGGGAGAGGGAGGTAAGCATGTTTAGTTGAATTTCTTTTGCGTGTGGCATGGTTGGTTGTCGGGTAGACAAAGGAAAAGGACAAGACACAGGGAATCTTACTTTATTCATCCACCCAACCATTTGAAAGAGTGATTCCGGCAAAGCATAAAAGGGGAAGAGCATAGTCCACGCTCCTGTCGTGTCACGTAACATATTTCGCATTACTGCCATCCTATCTCTCTCTCGCTCGCTCTCTCTCTCTCTCTCTAATAATGCTAGATGGATTATATATATATATATATATTGTTTATGTATTGTTATATTAAATTGAATAAAATTTGATGGTATTTTATATGATTTTTTATTTACTAAGTATCGATTAAATGATAATATAAAAATAATATATCAAAATAACTTGTAAAAAAAAATTAACAAGATGAATTTAAGTTTGAGAAAATTGTTATTGGATATTTACTAAAAAAATGTTATTTAGATATATAAAAATAGGAGTGTAATTAGTATATACTGATTGTATAAAATTGTTTTATACTGTCAATTAATAAAAGTAGAGAAATGTGAGAAGTTACCGTGAATTTCTAATTATATTAAATAATTATTTATATAAATTGATATTTTTTACTATCTTTATTAATTAATAGTATAAAATTATTTTATATTATTAAAATATTTAAATTAAATTCTAAAAATAGATATATCATAAATATTAAAAAAAACAAAATCTTAGCTTTTTATTAATAGGGATATAAAACCAAAATTTTGACTTTTTATTGATAAGGATTGAGTTTAGTAAAAATGATTAATATCTCATAATATAATAAATTATAATTTAAGATATATCTATATTTAATATTTGATTCTATTTTAAATAGAATTGTTTCTGATAATTTTTTTCTCTCACATTCATAATCTAATATGACAATCACCGACAAATATTGATGTGATTAATGTTGAATTTGC
This sequence comes from Pterocarpus macrocarpus, assembly GCA_031439585.1. Classification (NCBI taxonomy): domain Eukaryota; kingdom Viridiplantae; phylum Streptophyta; class Magnoliopsida; order Fabales; family Fabaceae; genus Pterocarpus; species Pterocarpus macrocarpus. The sequence continues at coordinate 45,786,202 of CM062516.1, forward strand.
AGGGCACAGGTGGTGGGTTGGCCACCAGTTAGATCATTCAGGAAGAACATCGTGAGCGTTCAAAGAAACAACAAGGATGAAGCAGAAAACTGCACCACCACCGCCGCCACGACGACGACGACGGCGACAACGAGTAGTGGGACGGCCATGAACAACGCAGCATTCGTGAAGGTGAGCGTGGATGGCGCACCGTATCTACGGAAGGTGGACCTGAAGCAGTACAAGAGCTACAAGGAGCTGTCAGATGCGCTGGCGAAGATGTTCAGCTCCTTCAGCGGTGCCGTTGAGAGCAAGTGTGGTGGGTCCCCACAACCACAAGGCATGGTCAAGAAGGACTCGATGATGATGATGATGAATGAGAGCAAATTGATAGACCTTTTGAATGGCTCTGACTATGTCCCCACCTACGAAGACAAGGACGGAGACTGGATGCTCGTCGGTGATGTGCCCTGGGAGTGAGTGCTCTTTAGTTTCTTCTTAATTTATCAATAAGTATTTTTAAAAAAAAAAAAAATTAAAACGCTGGTCAAAGAGTGAAGAACTGAAAAGTTTTTGATACATTTAATTTAACATATTAAAAACTTAATAACTTTATTTTTAATATAAAGTTTTTTACTCTTAGATTCTTTAATTAAGGATATCAATTAAAAAAACTCCATCAATAATAAGTGTTTTTTAACTTTTTTTTTACCAAATATTAAAGATATATAATAAATAAATTTAGATATAAAAAGATGAATTAATTTGATTAAATTATTATTTTCCTTTTTCATTGCTTGAAATTATTAGGTTTAGAAATAAAAGTAATATGAAAAAATAATTAATACTTTTTAATAATTTCAAATGATAGATAATTTATTTTTTCAAAAATAGTTTTAAGTAAATAAAAGAAGTACCCTTTTACATTTAGTTATAATTTATCTTATCTTTTTGCTATTTATATTTTGGTTTTGTCAATTTTTACTAGAAATATTTACTTCTTAAGTTATGTTATATATGTAGAGAACATTTTTCTTCATAATTTCTTTTTCTCTTATCACAATACTATTTGAATTTGATGTTCGCTAATTAAGACAATCTTCACAGAATGTTTGTTGAATCATGCAAGCGCCTTCGCATAGTGAAAGGTTCTGAGGCAGTCGGGCTAGGTCAGTAATAACCTCCTGCTACAAATTAAGTTTTAAACCATACAAAAGATGTTTTATTAAATATTGTTATTTCCTGATTGACAGCGCCAAGGGCAGTGGAGAAATGCAAGAACAGAAACTGAAGTCATTATCGTCTTATAACCCAACAATCTACTTGGTTGTTCATCGGCGTCACTAGGAAGCGAATTGGCTCGAGCAAGGTCGAGTCTAATATACGAATAAGAGTTTATTTATATTATTATTATTATTATTATTATTATTATCTTTATGAGTCTGTGCTATCTGTTTTGTAACTTCCTGTATGTGTATTATATGAATGAGAAATTGTTAGAAATTCCTTAGCCAGGGACAAGAAAAAATATAGAAGATGTTCATATGATCCCGTTTTTGTTTCTAAGAAAAAAAAATGTGACTTTGTCTATTTTTATTGTGCTTGCCTAATAATAATGTTAATGTCTCCGGTTATCTAAAGTGGTTTTTGTCCCCTCCAAATTTTAAATTGTACGTAACCACCCAGTTATATATCGTATACGCATCCATCTTTTATTATGTTTGTTCTTGAAGGGTAAGCAAGATTCCTTAGCACTATGGGCAACATGCCCGTGTCTGTCAAGTTATTAGGGGCGTGGTTGGTTGAGGAGGCAAATTGCTTAGATCCACCAACATGTTGATAAGGTGGACCCAGGCCATGTGCTCCATGTCACAGCCTTACATTGAGGGTTCCCCTAATTTATTTCGCTTGTTCCCTTTTATTATTATTATTATTATTATTTATTTTTATTACATGTTTCCATTTTCTCTTCCATGGCCTTCCTCCCCTGCCTCCCTCTTTTCCCAACTTCTCTTCCCTTTTTTTTTTTCATTTTTTATTGTAACTTTCGATTGAAGAAACAGTGATGCTGTTTACTAAGAAGTAAGAAGTGATGTTATACCAAAATGTTATTAAAGAAAGAGTAGTGCTAGATAGTACGAAATTATTTTCGTCCAAATGTAACGAATGGTTAGAGGATCAATCACCGTAGAGTTGAAATGGAAAGAAAGGAAAGAGAAATTTTTATAACACCAAAAACGCGATTTCCTTCTTTTATACTTTTTTATTCGTGCGTCGTTTAACAAATGGTCATTCGTACCATTCATCATTTTCCTTAAAGAAATATAATTGATAAGAAGGTTGGTTATATACGTGGAGAGAGAAATTTCCATCAACGTGGGTATATTAGGATCAAGATCTTTCTCAATTTGTCCTTTATGAATTTGATTTGGGCAATATAAGACAATACTGACAAAAGTGTTTTATCTTAGAGTAGTAATAGGGGGACGCACAAATAGTGCGATGCATATTGAAAAGTGAGGAAAATGATAAAAATATTTGGATGATGGATTTCAAATAATCATTGTTATTTTTGTTTAATTTTTTTCTTAAAACTTAAAAATGTTACACTGTTTGGGCTGGTAAGTTTTGTATAAAAAAAAAAAATTTACCAGTGCAAATAGTGCAAGCACTGGTAAGTTTCGTGTATATATATACAAAATTTATCAGCACTTGCACTGTTTGCACTAATAAATTTTGTATATGTATACAAAACTTACCAATACTTGCACTTTTATATTGGTAAGTTTCTAGATTAAAAAAAAATTGAATAAAAATAACAATGATCATGTATGACCCATCATTCAAGCATTTTTGTTATTTTTCTTATTTTTTTTTCGTATGCTTCATATTGTTTGTGCGTTCACCAAACATTTCCCTTTATCTTATCAAGAGACACATAAATAGAGAAAGTAGAGAGAGGACTTGTCCTTATGTGAAAAATTGTCTTTTTTAACAATCACAAACCAAGTTTTATCAGGACGATCATAGACCAAGTGATCGGTCCAACACTTCTACAAGTGCACTAACATATAGGCCTCAAGCTTCCATCCGATCACAACATACAATAATTGATCCAAAAAATATCAGGTTATCATTAAATTAGTTTTATAAATAAATTAATGATAGTGCAACAGTTTCTAAGTCTAATATTCTTTCATTTGGACAATATTGATTTAGTTTAAAGCGGTTTTCAAAAAAAGAAAATCACTGCCCTTTTATTAAAACAGATAAAGAAATAAATATCTTAATAAATAGATTTTAGAGAAAATGAACTTTAGGTTGAATAATTATGACAACTAGTATAATCTGACAATACTTGTAATAAGCAAGTCCATCATAGACCATAAGCTAGGAGTCATAGGTGAAAATAAACTACTTATACTTTAATTCACCAATGACCACAACTAATATTGGGATGACTATAATAGAAGTATGTTAGTGTTTATAAATGCTGTGGCATAGTTTGTGATCACTTTTCATGATACTAGGTATAGATCCCTATTGTGCTTCCCCGAGAAAAGTAGAAAACACAATCACTCTCCCGAAAAAGATTTTAAACATGTTTCTTATGAAGAATCAATTCCTTTGAGGAAAATATCTGGAGATAAGTACAGTTAAAACTTGCACAAAAGTTGTTGTAACAACAATAACAACATATATAAAAAAATATATGCACAAGTTTATTAAATTATAAAATTACATAAGTTCAATGTGATGAATATTATATAAGACTCCTATTAACCAATTGCATCAAAAAAACCTTACGACACCCATATTATCAACATGTCTCATTACAACAAAAAAAGCTGGTCTACATCGTTTAGTTATGGGATCAACGAGCATAGTAGGAATTTAATTATTACATATTTTTCAAAACATGATTGGTTAATTTATGTGTCCAAGTTAACATTACTTCTTTATTAATGAAACATTAATAGTATCATTGATAAACAAACGATATCTTCAATCATCCTTATTATCTATGAGAATTCGATATAAATTCTATCAATAAGATTATAACTAAAGCCAAGTTAGGAAAAAAAAACAATACCAGTCCTATACAACAATTACGACAAACTATTTTCATGACTAGCGCTCACTCTTACAATCTATTCATGAGACAAAATAAATTTCAAAGAATATAATCAAAGCCCAAGTTTGTATCAATTGTGCGATGTAATGCCTCAAAATAATCTCTTAAAAAATTTTACTATTTATTTATGTGACAAAAAAATTTACTATTAAAATATATACAAGTCACAGACTAAGATGTGATTGATAAAAGTACTTTTAAATATAAGTACTAAAGAGAGATCAATTTATTTTAAGACTACTTTAAATTAAAATTATTATCAAATCAGTGTTATCTAGAATCAAATTTGTAAATCCAGAACCATACATATTATCTGGTTTAATTTGTAACTCAAAGAAATATGTGATTAACACTTTTTTTTTTTGGTGAAAAAAAATATGGAGGTTGAGGAGAAGGCTCTATTTAATATAGGGTTAAACATGCCTTTGAATTTATCGAAAGTTTATAGAAGTACAGATATATTACTTATCAACAAAAAAATTTGATAATTAAATTCAAATTATGACGATACAGGAGTGGAAGGCCAATCAGGTGAATAAATCCCTATTGGCAACACATGCTTAATTAATGTTGAAACCTAGGGATTTGCGCGTTTGTCATTTTGTTCTCTGAATAAGAGAAATAATTATATGGTCCAAGAGTATCACGTGACAATATTTTTAGATCAATTATGTAAGTATATTTTATATGAGACCTACTATTAATATATAATATTATAAAAATATATTTATATAATTGATTGGGAATATAACTATGTAGTGCCCCAGCACCATATAAGAATCTCTCTCCGTATAAAGCCTACAACTTTTTTATCACTATTCACGACAAGCATATTCTACCCGATTTTGGGAACATGAGCAAGTAGAGATGGAATAGTGGGATATGCTTCATTCTATTTCTATTCTTCAAGGGTTCCTTCAAAGCTTTTTCCGTCGTACTCGCCAGCGTTTATCCGTTCATCTTTTCTTTTCTTTAGTTTGACGAGAAATATCTCCATCTTTTCTATTTCGTACTTTGTAGTTCATACTATACTATTGGTATTGCAAGTGTAATATATATATATATATATATATATATATATATATATATATATATATATATATATAAAAGTAGTTATGTCATGTTTTTATTTAAAGCAAACATATATTGATCTTGAAGGACCATCTTTGGTCCATAACTCATCGAGAATCATGTTAAAACTTATCTTTGAAACATATTGGCTAAGTAAAAGAGTTGAGTCTAGAATTAATATTGCTGAAAACCGGCAACTTTGGTCCTTCGTTTGGTTGGGCTATGCTGAAATAAAGGCAGCTAAAATGAAGTAAGAGGTTGAAAGGTTCCTTTTTTTTTTTTCAGACGTGGCGAGGTTGAAAGGTTCCTTGGCGAAGCTTGGCTGAATGAAAAACAGAACAAGTGGACTTTTCCGTTTTCTTCCCTTTCTGTTTTCAAGGGAATTTTGCCAACATTGCCCTTTCTAATTTTTTTTCCCTTTCTTGATTCTTCTCTTCCCCTCAATGATGGGGCACAATTTCACCGGTAAACTGTAACATCAAATTAGCTAGTTTGGCTGTAACGGCCTCATAATTGACTTCGGTATTTTTTTTTTTTTTTGTTGGCCGTGCATAATTGACATCGCTTCAATGGCTATGATTGCAATTACTTGATGCCCTCTTATCCTTTTCTTTTTTGTGCTGTTTGTCCGAATGGGCTATTTGATTCTAAATTGATGATAATCTTTTTCTTGCTTCTGGGCTTTGATTGGGCCTGTGCATATCTTCTCCATGCAACTCAAAGAGGATCCAGGAACAAATATACTTTGGACCCAGAAAAGACACATGGAACCAAATTTTGTATGCTGCAATTTTATTATGAAATTATTAATATATTATTAGTATAAAATGTTTTATACTATTAATTAATTATATAAACTTAATATATGAATTTTAACGTAATTATTATAAATATTTTTAATAATATAACAATATATAATTATATTAAATTAAAATTTTCTATTTTATTCTAAACATTAATTTGTTAAGTAGATTCTACTATAGGCTCGGGCGTCTGGGACACGGATAAATAAACTCATCAAAATGATAAAGCCTATGCACCAGTCCCGACAACTGGTAGGCGAGAAAAAGTAAGTAACCTTTTTGTTTCATAGGAGAGATTTATCGTTTTTAGAGAGTGATTAATTTTAATATATTTTTAATATAAAAAAGTTTTATATTAGAATTTAATTATATATTTTTATTTATAAAATTTTTAAAATAATTAATAATTGATTTAAATATTTTTATTAATATAATAATATATAATTAAATATTTATATAAATTTTTTTTATATTAATAATGTACCAAACTTAAATTCTTTTATAAATGGGTTTTCAAGAATCGATGGATTATGGTAAAGGATAAGATGGACAGCTCAAAGCCGGCTATTGGATAATTGATCAATTAAAAAGAGAAAAAAAAAAAGTCATACCCATTCTTAAATAGGGAAATGATTTTTGTATATGATAGGCACCCGACACTCATGAAGGGAAGAGAGGACGGGCCTTGGAGAAGGAAGGTGCAGGTGAAAAAGTAGTGGCGATCCCATGTGTTTTGTCTCTAGGGTGTGAAAAATATTTAGTTGTCTATGGAGCACTATATAAATATATTTATAATTAATAATAGAATATTATTTTAATATAAAATCTATTATTAATTTATGCTTTTATGTAAAATAATATTTTATTATTAATTATGAGAACAATCCAAATGACGCTTTAAGATCACCCAAAAATTTATCTTAGATGTTGGGGTGTCTAATGGGAGGAGTGATTCAAATATCACTACTTTTCTTAATATATAGCCAATAGGCTGGCCAATTGAGAGAAGAGAAATTCACAGCAAATAAAAATGGCTCTAGCTAGCTAAGGAAGATAGAGGGGGTTTATTCAGTCTAATTAATTAAATAATTTAAATTGAATTAATTTGGTTAAATATTTTACATAATTAAATTATTTAAAGTTAAATTGGATTCAAATATATTATTATTGATTTAGTTTTTTATTTGTAATTTTAATCCAAAATTTAGATATCTAACTTGTTAATTATTCTTTTTAAATTTATTTTTAGGATTATATTATTTGTATATATTCAAAACCTCGATACTTCAACACTCTCTCTCAGCTTTTTCTCTTTTTATCAATCATTTCACTCTTTTCATTTTTTTTATAATTTTTTTTCTTTTTTATCTCTGAATGTGCAAGGTATTTACCTATCCCAATGGTACAAAAAAAATATTTCTCTTATTTTTAAACTTTCTTCTTAAACCTTACTAATTATATTCTTTCTTTATTCCCATTATTTAAAATTTTCATCAACTAAAATCATTATCTAATATTTTACCCTCTAGTCTTGCGTATCATTATTTGGTTACTATTATTTTTGGACTTTTTAGCTTCTATGTGGTATTGCTGTAGGATTAAATAAATAATTTAAAAAAAAACCAAAACGGAGATGATATTCTCATAATTTGCTTAAATATCTAAATATTTTTTTGATACACTGCGAGGTCGAAGCCGAAAAGAAAATCTATGAGCTATGTAGTGTCGTTTTAAGGAAGGAAAAGGAAATTGGAAAAGGAAAAGAAAAGAAAATCCAATACCAGATCAACTCATCTTACTTAATAATATCTTCCGTCTTCCCAATTGTTGACCAAACCAATAATCCAATTATGCAAACCTTTAGCCGCCCCCAACTCATCACCTTGTTCGCGTCCAATCTTCATTTTGCACCATTGGATGTGTTGATTTTCCCATGCACACATCTTTTCAGGCACATCCAACGGTCCTTATACATGCATCAGCCACACGTATATAAAATCAGGGAGAGATCTCTCTGCTTAAAAATTTCAGGTGTTCGTTTTCTATGGGAACGAAGAAGTTATATAGCATGTTTGGATCTCAAGGACGGGGGTCCAATTCGTTTTGATCCCCCAAAATTGATTTTGCCAATTTTTGGAATTATTTGATTTATAGAAATCAAAATCAACTCTTATATTTAGAATTAATTTTAAAAAAAGTAAAATTTTTTATTTTCTATCATAATCACTTTTAGATAAATTATCAAATATAAATTACTTTACCTCAAAATCAATTATAATCAAATTAATTTTAACAAAACCAATTCTATAAAAATAAAACTAAACACTGTGTAAGTGGTATCGTTTTTGTATAGTTGATAGCTGGTGTTGCTGTCTTGGATTTTGGTCTTTTGTGACTATCTTGTGGTTGAGGTCCTATTTTGGTTTTTTATTTTTTCCTTCCGTTCTCTGGTTTTCTAGTTGCTGAGCTTGTTTTTTAAATTTGATGTACCTCTGTTGTTGCTCTCCTTCGGTCAAAGGATTTGGAGCTTTTGAACTTATTAAACAAAAAAAGAAAAAACCCTTAAAAATTTTATATAATTTTATTATGTACAAATTTTGACAGTAGATTGATAAGATTTTCTCATGTGTATCTCTCTATATCTTACTTTTGTCATCGTAAAAATTTACTAATGATAATATCATGCAAAAACTTTCTGCGTAAAAGGATGAAACCACACAGGCCTTGCTCTTCAATTCTGTCGTCCATTGATTTAGCCGCCTGATTATGTTTTTCGGACAGACTATTTTTGGAGTATTCATCATGCTGGAGAATCACGTGCAAATGACCGAAGAAGTGATGTGTATAATTGAGGAATTAGATGACGATATTATCACATACTATCATTACTCATTTATGTACAAATAAATAAGAAATTTACATACATAAAGGAAGATTTGGATGACAACGACAGTAACCTAATTTTCAAGTTATATTCATGGAGTCATTAATTGCACACGACTCTCCGTGTCAATATTTATCCCAAATCACTTTGTACGAAAAAAATAGATGCTTTCTTTAGCCGCCCCCATCACATGGCCCATTTAGGCCAAAATGGAATAATACCTATTAACTAGTAACTACTAATTAATCAATTACTCCTTTGGTATGTATATAAATACTCAACCAAACCTAGGCAAACAACATCAACTAAGGTTTTGAAAAACATGGCTAGATTTGGAAAATGCCTCGCATTATTACTCTGCTTGATTGCCACCTCCGCCAGGGCAGAACAATGTGGTAGGCAAGCTGGCGGTGCAATATGTCCAAACGGCCTGTGTTGTAGCCAATACGGGTGGTGCGGCAACACCGCTGACTACTGCTCCCCCGCTAACAACTGCCAAAGCAATTGCTGGGGTGATGCTCCCACCGGCGATGTTGCGAAGAACGTGTATGCTTCGTACCACTATTACCAACCGGAGCTACATGGATGGGACTTGAACGCAGTGAGTGCTTACTGCGCAACGTGGGACGCTGGGATGCCTTACTCCTGGCGGAGCAAATACGGGTGGACAGCTTTCTGCGGCCCCGTTGGTGAACAGGGTCAGCCTTCTTGTGGAAAGTGCCTCAGGGTATGTATAAATTAGGGTAGTATTATTTATATTTATTTTTTAAATTTATTATAAATATATAATTAAAAAAATACATGAAATTGGGTGCGAAAAAAGTAAAAAGTGAGGGAATCACTATTTTTTTAAAAAAATATTAGATATTTTTGGAATAATATATGGATTATGTTAATAATTAATAATAAAATAATATTTTAAATAAAAATATAAGGATGTGAGTTTTATTTTAAAATATCATCTTATTATATGTTATAAAGACACCATGTTGCCAAAAAAATTCCCCTACCTTTATGTCGTTTTCCTTCATTGTGTGTAAGGATAGAGCTAGAAATTTTATAAGAGGGACCGGATTAAACTTATATAATCAAGAATAAAAAAATTATTACCATATAAAGATATACTATGTAAAATAATTAACACAATATAAATTATTCAAATATATTTATGAATTGTGATCAGCATAAACTATACATAAAAAAAATATATATTAAGATTAGATATATACTTATACTTTTCATTTTACTTACTTTTAACTTTTTAATGGAACTAATAAATTATTATATAAGTAGATAAGTAGATTTTAAAATAAATTGACCATGACTTAGGGGGCGATGATGGCATCCCCTAGTCCCCTTTCTCTTCGCCTCATCACCCCCTAGTCCCCCTTCTCTTCGCCTGATTCCATGCCCTGATTGCACGTCTATAATGAGTATAAAAAATTAAGTACAAATAACATTTCATATGTTATGCGGTGTTAGTAATTCTGGTTGGTAAAAGCTAAGAAAATATAAAGAGAAGAGAAAAGTATTTAATTTCTCGCAATGGATATGGATTGGAACATATGCAGGTGACAAATACATATACGGGAGCACAGGAAACCGTGAGGATTGTGGACAAATGCAGCAACGGAGGGTTAGATTTGGACGTGGGCGTGTTCAACCGACTTGACACCAATGGTCAAGGGTACCAGCAGGGCCATCTCATTGTCGATTACCAGTTTGTGGACTGTGGGGATGGGCTGCAACTTAGCAACGCTTTACTCTCTCACTGATCATAAATTAATTAATTACCCCAATACCTATGTTTTCTGCTTCTATACTTTGATATGTATGAGAAAAATAAGTGGCGTGGCTGGATGCCGGTGTGAGTAAACGGAGTCGAAGTATTCTCCCATTTGGAATCAAAACCACACCACATGCTCAGAGTCTGAGTTCAATTTGTGGATTTTGTTATCCATATGTAATGTTGAAAATCTATGTGCCCAAAGCTTAACTTCCTCTATTACATTTTGCTTAATTTTAGAATAAGAGGATGCTTAGCGGAGTTTAAGTGTACTCATAGTTGAACACCTTACCGTTAATTACACCTTTTTGAATTATATAATATTTAGTAAATAGTAAGTTTGGATAATAAGTATAAGGGGTAACAAAAAGAAAATAAAGGAAAACGAAATCAGTTCTATTGTTTTGGAAGGTTAAATATATATAAGAATGGACGAGAACTCACGTCCTAACTATTCCTCCTCGTTCTCCCTTAAAGTCATTTTTTCTATTTTTTTTTTGTTTTTTTTATAATTGGGGTGGAACTGAAGAGAAATGAGGGAACTAAAAAATTATCACTTTCAAACAATATATTGTAATATAAGTTACAAACAAGATTAATGAAAATCGATTCTCTTTACTTAATAAACTCTTAGACAAGAAGGAATAGAAATTTGTTTCATATATTCCCTTTTCTTTATCTACAATATCACGTGTTCGAATTTGAAATGATTACTTTAAGAAGAGTTTTACCTATATACTATATCTAACCCAAAGTTATATACGAGTAATTCTTCAGACGAAACAAATTATATAATATTTTATTATCTTGTTTGTTGTTTTATGTAAACAATATTAATTACAGGAGAAGTAAGTGCTTCTGCACTCAAGGATATGTTGAGATGGAAGATTTTAGAAGAAAAAGGAGAAAAAGACATATTTTTACTTTTGAACTAAGAAAGTTATATGATTTCTATAAAACTAAAAAGATGATGAAAGATAAATTAAATTTTATGATATTATTTTATTATTTTAATTTTTTTTTTTAAATTGCAACATATTTTTTTAAAAATAAAAAATTTACCTTTATTTCATTTCCATCCAAAACTTTTCCACCTAGCAATGTCCTTTATTGGATCTCATATTCCAATTACTTGATCTACTAGGCCACCATTCTACCCGCTAGGTCCAGCTTCTGTAGTATTTGTTGGACTAGTTGGTCGATTTTGACTGCTATTAGATGTGCTTGAAAATATTGATGAAGACGTTGAGTAGTAATTATTAGGGCGAAGATGATCTTTTCCAGCTTCTGATATCGGATCTTGGGCCCTTACAGTGCTTTGCTAACGGAATAGATAGAGTGATGTTCTCACCTGTTCTCTCAAGCTAAGGCACTAGCAAGAGCTTCATTGCTTACTGACAAGTATAGTTATAGTTGTTGGATGGGATTCAGCTTGCTCAAAATTAGAGGGGAAGAGAAATACTTCTTGAAGTCTGACATGCTTCTTTGCATTCTAGCATCCATTCAAATACATTTTCCTTTTTGAGTAAGAGAAAAGAGGGAGTGCTTTCCAAGCTGACACCATTGGGAAGCTGGATAGGGATGCAATTCTTCCTATCAAGCACTGTACATACTTGATGGAGGTCAGGCTTTTCATTTCCATGATTGCTTGACACTTGTCAGGGTTAACTTTGATTCCCTAATATGTGAGCATGAAACCCAAGAATCTTCCTACCTCAATAGTGAAAGCACACTTCTAAGGATTTTTAACCTCATATTGTGCCTACACAAATAGTTGAAGACCGTCTCAAGGTCGAAGAGAAGATTGTTGTCTTCCATCGTCTTCACTAACATATCATCTATGTAGATCTCCATCATGTTTTTGATATGTTTCATGAAATCTTTATTCATTAACCCCTGATAGGTAGCTCCTATATTTTTCAGTCCAAATGACATAACTTCGTAACCATAGTTAGCCATCGGAGTAATGAATGCCGTCTTTTCTTCATAGGATGCATTGGGATATGATTGTAACCTGAATATGCATCCATAAATGACAGAAATTGGAAATCGGAGGCCACATCAACTAAACCATCTATACTTGGTAGTGGATAGAAACCTTTTGGGTAGGCTTTGTTTAGGTCGATTTAATCGACGCACATTTGACACTTCCTATTAGACCTCAACACCGTGACAACATTGGACAACCATATCGGGTAGATGATTTCGCAGATAAACCCGATGTCCAAGAGGTTTTGGACTTGCTCTTGGACGGCGAGGGGCTTTGTCCGGGCCCATTCTTCTTCTATCGAGTTTTAGTTCTTAAGATGGGAAAAAAAAAAAAAAGAACCTAGTGCTAAGAGAGCTTTATCCTTTACAGTGAGCCGACTCGGCTCGAGATAAATTAGTTGGAGTTAGATTTTGGATATTGGTAGTTTATATATATATATATATATATATATATATATATATATATATATATATATATATATATATATATATATATATCTTTTTTTATTTTTGAAATCAAAAGTAAGAAACATTAGTAAATTATAGATATTTTATTGATTCAATTATCAAACGTTAAAAATAGAAATATAAAAGTTCTTCAGCACCTTAATCTAGTCTATACACAACACCTCATTTTTGCTAAAATACACTAATGTAAAAACTATTCACAAAAAATAATAATATAAAAATTATTATTTTAGCTTGCGTATAGATCGATTGATATATTATGTGTATATTTTTACTTTTGTTAACATAAAAATAATAATAAAACTTATTTAAAGTTAACTATAATTATATAATAAAAATTTAATATTTTAAAATTAATTAAAGTCAAATTAGATATATCTCTAGTTTTATTCATTTCTTTTTGTTTCCCAAAATATTTCGTCAGCTGATAACTAAAAAACTAATTTCTTAAGATACGATCAAATTTTTAAGTAGAGACCCTTCTCAGCAGTATTTTTTTACATACATGAATCCTAGAATTGAATCCAAAACCATGTGTTTAAAAAATTTGAACTGCTTGAACTCAAACTAACACCTTATTAGTATATTTATCCTTTATTTTTAAAACTTAATTAACGATGATAATAAAAAAAAAATTTACCAAATTCACAATCATGTCAAGCGTGCTCAGAAAATTAAACAAATGAATATATATATGAATCACATCTACTCGTAATTTGATATTACTATTCTTAATAAAATATTTTATTAATAACTGAATATTAATAATATAGATAGAGAAAGTAATACTATATATTATGACAACATATAACTGAATATCATTCCGAAAAAACTTTTCATTAATATATTATCATTAAATTCTTAATCAGGAAAATTCTTAATTAGAAACTTCTTTCGCTTGTCTTTCGATATCTTTTATCTATAATAATGGTCAATTTAATGCGCACATTCATTTTATGTGGCGCATAGTTTTGAGTTATCCTTCAAAGTATAAGATGTCGACCACAAGTTGCGTTAAAGACTATGTGATGTAAATGCTACGAAGGAACAATATTAGTATATATTGCGAGCTTTGTTCTTACGACCAACAATATGCCGGCCATGCACAATGATTAATAAATGAAGCCTATAAATGCGAGCTCATTTACCGCACAAATCAATTGCAAGGCAAAGCTTAACAAAGATGGCAAAGATCACTCTGTGCGTGGTGTCTTTGTTCTGTGTTCTGGCTTTGGCCTCTGCCCAGAGTGCTACCAATGTTTATGCTTCATATCACTTGTACCATCCTGAACAGCATAACTGGGACTTATTGGCAGAGAGTGTGTTTTGCGCCACGTGGTACGCTAACCAGCCCTTGTCATGGCGCAGCAGATATGGTTGGACGGCCTTCTGTGGGCCTGTTGGTCCTCATGGCGGAGCTGCCTGTGGCAAGTGCTTGAGGGTATGCATGAATTCCTTGTTCCTTATAAAACAAATTAAGCAAACTCCAAAGTTCTGTTTTATACATGAGAATTTGACATCAACACATTTCTCTCATAAGCATATAATACATTTATTGCGCACTTTGCTACTTATCCACACTCAAATTAGCATATGGTGTCCTATATATATATATATATATATATATATATATATATATAGCTTAAGAAATATTTTCCCTCCAAGTAATAGTATATATGCAGATGCATACATGCCAATGCAAGATTATATTTTATACATACATATAATATTATAAGGATTTAATTTCTAGACATTGTCAATATAAAAAAAAATTATATATAAATATGCAATTATATATTGTTATATCAGCAAAAGTATTTGACTCAATTACTCATTATCTTAAAAATCTTATAAATAGAAATATTCAATTAAATAAGAGTGTAAAACTATTTTATATTGTCAATACATAAAAATTAATCACATATTATAATTCTTATTCTATTCATTTAATTTACTTCACTTTTTGATTTTGCTTGATCAAGCAAGCATATATTATAGTGAATTGTTGAATGTGGGGTTTGCAGGTGACAAACACTAGAACAGGAGATCAGTTAATAGCGAGAATTGTTGATCAGTGCAGTAATGGGGGTCTGGATTTGGACATTAGTGTGTTTCAGAGGCTCGACTCGGATGGGAATGGGAATGCGCAAGGCCATCTTATCGTCAACTACGACTTTGTTGACTGCGGTGACTAAACTAGTGTCTAGTTCAAGTTGTCTATGTGATTGTTCTCATGTAAAGGCTTACAATCTAGCGGGTGCATGAGGATTGATCATGCAGTAAGCTTTAGCAGATCTCAACTCAAAAACATAAAGGAATAAATTGGGGTTAATTAGCACGGTACCATTGCTTTTTATTTTTTTTCAAATAATAAAGTGACATTAGTAAGTTATCGTGAAATTGGAAGGAAGAATGTTGCTATTATTCATTTAATCATTTTGTTTCATTTCATTTGTCTCCTTTCACGACTTTTGCTTTTCATTTTGCTTTTGAAGCTCGAAATTCAAGTTGCGTCATTGCATATGCATATATAAAGCGAGACGAAAATCCTGTCCATAATCTCTCTGTCTGCCAATAAAGATTGTGCCGCATAAAAAAATTTTACAATCTCTAATGAAGACGTTTTGAATGAAGACCGGTTAAACTCAAGTATGTCATATTAGAGAGTTTATTATATATAGATAGTAGTTATAAGGATAACTTATTGGATAATAAAAAGATAAAGATAAATCTAGAGCTAATGATGAGATCAGACAAACTAAATCTAAATGCTAGTAAACTAAATCTAAATCTTAGCTAATATATTCTATTATCCTTTCTTTATCACCCCGTTCAAATTGGACATCCTTATGCAAAGGCTATATTTAGATTATGATGGTAGTGAAAATGAATAGTAAACCCAGATCATGGTAAAGGCGAATATATCAATCTTGGTTGGAAGACATCTTGCCAACAAATACAAGATCATTATGATGCCTTGTACAACTTCATTTTCTCTCCTATTACCAGGATAAAGAGAAAATGAAGAAAAAGAAGATAAGAATCATTTCTTTCTCTTGCTTAGCTTGATTGAAAAGAAATATTGTAATTGTTGTGAAATATTGTTTGAATTTGAATATGGATGTTCATATCTTTATCTTGATTCGATTAAGATTTAATTAGATAGAATCTGTTATTTGATCTTATCTTGTATCTCTCACCCTTTGGCTATAAATGGCCCTTTGGATGTTCCATGTATGACAACCCTTTGAGAATATCAATAATATAATTCTCTCTTTCTCTATTATCTTTACTATTATTTTATAACACATTATCAGTACAAGACTCTACCATATATGTGAAAGCTTGAGGTAAGATACTTTAATAAAGTGAAGGCTTGAGTTAAGACACTTTAACCATGTCAAGCTTTTTTAATTTTGAATTTGTGGTTCTTGATATTTTGAGGAAGAAATATTTGTCTTGAATTATAAATGCTAAAATTCATATCGACTTAATAGGTGCTAAAGACATCATTAAATAATGAAATGTTGTATCCGAGCAGGATCACGTAAAATTCATTTTGATTCATGGGTTTTGAAGACACCATTAAACGATGAAACGTCGCATCCCAGCAGGGATGCGTAAAATTCATCTTGATTCAATGGGCCTCGAAGGCACTATAAAAGAAGAAAATATTGCATCTTAGTAGGATTGCACAGAATCTATTTTGATCCAATCGATCTTGGAGATAATATTAAACAAGAAAATGTCATCGCATCCCAGTAGGATTACGCAAAATCTATCTTTGATTAAATGGATCTTGAAGATACCATTAAATAAGAGAAGGCTACATCCTAAAGAGATTGCACAAAAGCATTGATATTCCTTCGTCGTCACTTTCACGAAGGATTAATATTTGAATATTTTATTCTAAAAGATCCTGCCAATCTCTAAAGTCGCGTGAAGCAGATATATGAATTGAATTTATTTGTGGTTGCAAGATTTTAAATCTATAAGTGAATACAATTTTACAATATTATAGAATCACCTCCCAATTTAAATTATGAGGGGAAATATTACTAATAAAATATGTTAGAAAGAAAATTCTCGACTTTCATGCCTCGAATGTGCTCCTGTAATAGCAGTATTGAGAACAAAGGGCTTTTACAAATAATTTTGAATTAATTTGATATCTTAATTATTGGGTTGAATGAAATAATGAATTGCTCATGAAAAATTATTAAACCTGCCTAGTTGCCTCTATCATTTCCCTGAAATGAATGTAACAAATTATAACCCCAAAAATAGTAAAAGTCGTGGTTCCAATCAAGATCACTATTGAGGTAGAAGAAAATAAATGCTAACATTGTGACATCAAACTATATGGTCATGTACCTATCGTACATTCTTGATCTTTGTCAAGCATCACTAAAAGAAAAAAAAATGATGAATCAAAAAAAGGCATAAGCAAATTTTGTATTTGATGATATTTTAGCCAACCATAGCATGATTAATATGAGTAATTTGGATTTATCTATTTTTTGTTAAGATCTTGGTAGGAATATTGGTCATTTGATTTAATAATAAAAATATTTACTGATTGTAGTTGATATGCTTTTAAATTCAAGTTTATGATTTTATTAATTTTCAAGTCATTATTTTGCTTTTAAATCCAAGTCGTTGATTTTTCTTGGGAATATATATTGGATATGAATCTCTCTCTCTCTCTCTCTCTCTCTTTTTATATAGTCAAGTATCTTCTAATACAAATGAAAGATGTCTTTAAGGCTCAATTTGTAGAATGCTAATTTGATGAAATAATGTTTCTACCATTAGGAGGAAAGGGTAAACAGCTGGAAAAAGGAAGTAAATTGGAATGTATTATTTTTACTTAATTTAGATCCTCAAGTAAGGCATAGTGAACTAGAAGTTCAAAATGTCATACCTTTGCAAAGAATAGCAAATGAGTTGCTACATGTATTTCCTGATTTAAAAAAGGTAACTTGGTCTCATATCTCAGTTGAAAATGCCCTAAGTCAATTAATATCCCTATTAGACAATCACACATCAGAAGTGTAGTAGACCAATTGATTCCAAATGTAAAAATCATCGAAAAAGAAAAGGGGCAAATGATTTTATAGAGGCAAATAATTCTAATAGTGAAACTCTTCCTGATAAAGAGGATAAAGACATAGTAAGTATTTTGTTGTAGTCCAAAATTTTTGACATAGTTGAAATGCTAGAAGATGTTCAAGTACTTGATAATAGTCAAGATATTGGAAATGAAGAGATCTCAATAAATTATGTCTCTACAATAAAATGATGGAACTGACAAGAAATTATTGTCTGCAATATATTTGCATATAATATAGCGCTAAATATTATGCCTGAAAATGAGGATCTCAAGCCAAGAACTATTGAACTGTGGCGACGTAAAAAAATTAGCCAAAATGGAAAGAAGCCCTGCAGGCTGAATTAGACTCACTTACAAAATATGAAATCTTTGGACTTGTAGTCTGAACACCAGGAAGGTGTAAATCCTAGAGGATACAAATGGGTATTTGTGAAAAAGTGAAATGAGAAAAATGTAGTAATAAGTTGATAGTTTATCTATGACATGTTTTAAGTTTCTATATTCTTGAATATATATTATACATGATTTTGTTTAGCTAAATGTCAAAGGTTTTGATCCATCATATTATAGAGTATATCACATTTCTACCTTGATCCATTATATTACTTTACATTATGAAATTTACATATGGATTCATTATAATTGTTGTATACGTTGATGACTTGAATATTATCGGAACTCCTAAATAGTTTCCATAGTCTCAAAAAAATAAATAAATAAAGGAAGAGTTTAAGATAAAAAGTCCTAGAAGGACAAAATTTTGCCTCAACTTGTAGATCGAGCATTTGACAAACAAAATTTTTGTTCATCAATCAACTTAAATAGAGAAAATCTTTAAGAGATTTTATATGGATAAATCACATCCATTAAATACTTTAATGATTGTAAGATCATTGAATGTGAACAGAAGCTCATTTCGTCCTCGGGAAAGTAATGAAGAAGTTCTTCATCCTAAAGTACCATATCTTAGTGCCATAGGAGCACTTATGTATCTTGCTAACAATACATGACTTGATATAATATTCACTATAAGTGTATTTGCATGTATATTGCCTCTCCAAACTAGCATGAGAGGCATTGAAATGGAATTAAACATATACCTCTGGAATGATTGATATGTGGTTATTCATATGAATCCAAGTCACAATTAGTTGGCTATGTAGATGCAGAGTATTTGTCAAATCCATATTAATGCATGTCTCAAACAACTTATTTACATGTGGAGGGCAATGGATCAACATGTTCAAGTGTCATATGTATTATCTTATAAGGAAGAAACTTTCACAATCTTATATGAGGATAATGTGGCATACATAGCTCAGCTAAAGGGAGAAAATATTTCTTCAGAAGTTTTTGTCCATTCATGATCTTCAAAAACAAGAAGTGACTAATGTTCAACACATTCGTTCAAGTGATAATCTGCCAAATTCATTTACAAAGTTATTGCCTACTTCTTCTGAGAAACTAGTGCACAAAATCGAAATGCTTTGGTTCCGAGACATTAATTGATGCTTCTAAGATGGGGAGAAACACTGTACTCTTTTCTCCTTAATCAAAGTTTTTGTCCTATTGGATTTTTCTTGATAAGATTTTTAACAAGGCAATTCCGACTGTGAAGATATTGTACTATTTTTTCTTCACTAAGATTTTTTTCCTAATGGATTTTCTTTTCTTACTAAGGTTTTAACGAGGTATATCCCTAATGAACATCCAAGGAGGAATGTTGTGAAATATTATTTGAATTTGAATGTGGATGTCTATATCTTTATCCTGATTCGGTTAAAATTTGATTAGATAAAATCTGTTATTTGATCTTATCTTGTATCTCTTATCTTTTGGTTATAAATAGCCTTTTGAGTGCTTCATATATGACAACCTTTTGAAAATATCAATAATATAATTCTCTTATTCCTCTCTTTCTCGATTATCTCTACTATTATTTTATAATAGTAATCATATTAAATGATATTCGATTTTTACTACAACAAAGAGTCGAAAAATACACAAAGATAAAATTCGTGTTAAAAATAAATAAATAAAGATAAAATTGTAATTGTATATAAAATCATTCTTCTTTAATTTTTCTTTTCAAAAGTGGATAGAACTTTTTTGTGGATCCTACACCTTTCCACCCTATTTCTTTTCCTGTGTCCTAACAGGAGAAAATGTTAAAAATTCCCTCATTTTCTTTTTCTCTAATTTCTATTCAACCAAGTAAGGGATTAAGGTGTTATAACTGGTGTTATAATTAACACTAACACAAAGACACAAAGGCACATGCACTTCATAGCATTTTCCTCCTTCTCCCTCTTGTCCCTATTGGAGAGAGAGTGAGAGAGAAATGGAAAACTCTGCCATCCTATTAACAAAAACCTCCTGGAGATGTTCTTTGCTTGCACTGCATTTGTCTTTCTCTTTTTAATTTTCACCATTTACCAAAACCACACACTCCTCTCACAAGCTCCAAAGCCAACTCTCTCATGTTGCACAATGTTTTGTGAACCCCTTCTTCTCTTAGACTTTATGTCAATGCTGTATCTCACGCCCTCATATCCCCTTCCTTTCTTTTTTTTTTTTCTTTCTGTTTTGTTCCTCTCATCCTTTTTTTTTGTTATTTTACTCTAACCATGTGGTTGCAAAACATACCTTCGCATATTTTGGATGTTTGTATAAAATGTTTGTTCGAAGTATGGGAATTATTGACTTGTTTATTGTCATTTTCTCATATTTGTGGCTTTGAAAGATGATTTTTATTCCAAGTATTGAAAGCATTAAAAAGAAACTAAGGATTTTAGATGGAAATACTTTAACACCGTAAAAGATTGTATGATGTATAAAATTTTATCCAGTAAAATGTTACTTATTGAAAATGTATCAAACAATTACAAATCACCGCTTAGGATTTAGGTATGAAAGCAAATTAACTAACTTTGGAGATCTATGTGATGCTCTAGAGTCAAATATTTCAATATTAATTGCCAATGGGGGTTAGTTCATTTGTTCATCCTGTTGCTCATGTGTCACCATGACTTGGGTTCGTTTCCTAGATTCCCCCATTAATGAATGATTAGTAAGTACCTTTGTAAGTGTTCAATGAGATTGGAGGTATGTCTTGACTTTAGACTAGGGCAAATCTTGGCCCCCCCCCAAAACTTTTGTTTATAAAAAAAAAGGGAAATCAGAGCTAATTGTCTTTAAAGTAGGTAAAATGCCAATAAAGTATTTGGAATTGTTACTCCTTCAAAGCTCTTAGTGATTGTTTGTGATCTCTAATAGAGAGAATCAAAGTTAAACTACAAAGATGGACCAAAAAACCCTCTAATATGTAGGACAAGTGGTTCAAAGTACCGTCTTTAGCATGTAGCTTTAATGGAGCAATTTGTTCATATATACTTCTAGTGCAAGTTTTGATTTGAAGACAATTGAGAAGATCTATAGAGGGTTCTTATTATTTGGTCCTAATATATGAATAAAAGGAATCTTTCTTGGAAATTTACTATGCGTTAAAAGTTGGTTCTGGGCTTCATTGGTGGAGTGGAATGAAGATGATATGTTGATGCATATATGGATTTTGGCTATAAAAGGTCCTTATATCTAGGTATGTATTTTGTGTACAATACTTCTCAATAGCATTTTGTTGATGTATTAAATCACCAAATAATGCTAGTTGGATTTGTAGGAAACCTTTACAAGTAAAAGAGTTGGCTATAAGATATATTATACATGATGTTGGCAATGGAACCAATATATCTCTTTGGTGACTCTTGGCCGCCTATAGGTTCTATAGCTGTAAGGTATCTAGGGTTAACAAATCATCAAAGCGAAAGTGATAATGGGGTTGTGATAGAGGAGGATGATGCATTTCTAGGTAGGCCTAGGGGTGGGTAGCTTGGTAGTCATGGGAAAGATACAGGAGAAGGAGAACTTGTGTTGGTAACATAGGAAGAGCTGTGTTCATTGTGAGTTAATACTTTTTAATATTTGAATAACTAACGTGGGAGAAGTTATGTGTAATAGCAAGTCATTTATCTTGGACTAAACATATTCAGAACTTTTTTTGTGACCATATTAAATGTCCCCTGTGTATGATATATCTTAAGAGATCATAATTCTCCTTCCTTCAAGAGTAGGAGAGAAAACTTCTATACGAACAAAATTCATCCAAATTAATAATACAATTCACAAATTAATCACAATAGTCATCTATGAACTAATTATACATCTAAGGTCTTTATCTAACTAAACCATATTAACTAAATAATACAATTTGTATCAATACCCTAAAAATAACCTTGCCCTCAACGTTGTCAATCATAACATGAAACTAAATTTTCTGAGTTTAAAAATAGGAAACAAAGTAAAACTTAGTGAAGCAAGAAACTAAATGAAACTACATTATCTGGCTTTTCTTCTTTCTTCTCCATAAGATCATATAGGTCCTTGTAGAAAAGTATATCCTCCATCTTTGCTTCCAAATAGAGTAATTTGTAGCTATCAACTTCATCATGGTGGCCCTATTCTTCTCCATTTAATTTACGTCACACAATCTTGAACTCAACTTGGACATTTGATACCTCTTTGTTAGGCTCAGGGATTTATTCACACTATAAATTAAATGATGTATTGGTGCGGCAATGAGTATCAAAGTAAATTTTATTAGAACTAGGTCTACCATTACAACAAAAATGTGAATTAGCGGTGGAGAATTTTCAACGGACTCAATCCTTCCAAAATTTGTGGCGAATAAAATTTGCAGCAAATTTCTTATAGAATATCTGCAGGAAATTTGCAAAAAGAAAATAACAATTCATGAATGTCATTTTCGACAGACGTGGCTGTTGGAAAAAAAATGGTGATGGAATTTTCAATGGAAGCATGTTCATCAAGAAAGAAAAGAAACAATTTTACTTTTCCGACAAATTGGCCACCAAAAACCCCAACAAGAAATAAAAATGGGAAGGAAGTTATGGCGGAGTGGCCTTCGGGAAGGTTAAAAAAGAATTTTGCTTTTCTAGTAGCCTTATTGTTGGAAATCACTAAAAAATTTGGGTTGAGGATTTTCGATGGACATGGATGCCGGAAAAGAAAAAATTGGGATAACAACTTCCAGTGGATAATGGTATCGGAATAAAAAAAGGAAAAAAAAGTTACACATGTGTTTCTGATGTATTTGTTTGCCATAAAACTCAAAAAATAATACAATACTTTCCAGCGGCTTTTCTGCCAAAAAGGTTCAACTTTTCTTTTCCTTTTTTAGCAAGTAAATGCACACTTTAGTCCCTAAAATTGCATGCTTAAGTCAATTTAGTCCTGGAAATTTAGAAATTAATATTTTTGTTCCTGAAGTTGTAAAATGTAATTCATGTTAGTCCTTGACTCCATTTTCATTACTATATTGTCACATTTTCACTAATGTGTCATATCAAGTGACATGGTAGCATTCACATCGCCTTCGAGATGGTATCGATGTAGAATAGAGTTAAATTAATCCATTGCAGTGACATTTTTGTCATGTGGCCCTTTTGACATATTTTCAAAAACTTCAAGATCTAATTTGAACCTATCCATGCCACTTAATACGACACATCAACAAAAACATGATGGCACAGTAACGGAAATAGAGTTAGGGACTGATGTGACTCATGTATTGCAATTTCAGAGACTAAAATGTTAATAATTGTTAAATTTCAAGGACCAAAGTGACTCATATATGCAATTTCTGGGGTTAAAGTAAACATTTACTCTTTTTTTAACCCTCATAGTGAATTTTAAACCCACACCCCTCCCACCCTCTTCTCTTCTATTCACCATTTTACTTTCTAACTTTCTTTTCTCCCACCCTCCTTTCTCTCTAAAACCACTGTCCATCCACCACCCAACCGCCATCACCACCACCACTTTTACTGCCCAACCACCACCATCACTAACCAACGACTCCACCATTCAACCACCTTTACCACCCAACCACCACCAAATTTGCCTACTCTACTCTTGCCAATAAAAGACTCACTCCCTTTTTTTGCTTTTTTTTTTTTTTAAAAAGGTTTTCTATTAGTCAAATTTTTAATATGCTAATTTAGAATATATTTGTTTTAATATATGAGTGGATTTAAAATTAACTGTGATTGTTTGGTCATTGCTTATATTTAGAGTATATTTAGTGTGTTCTTGTGTTCTAAGTTTGGCCATTGTGTTCTTGTTGAATTTTGTTTAGATAAAAAAATGCACTGTTATAATTGAATTATTTTGGATGATTTTATCTTGGATAAAAGCAACTTAAAATTGTTGGATTTTTGGTTAAATGCATGGAAATATAAATAAAAGGATACTTTTTGTTTTCATATTGGCAATTTTAGATTGAGTAAAATCTACCGAAAATTCACTTGCTTTGAGGCTTTTTCTGAAGTTCACAAATCTATCGTAAATCTTTGATTTGCAGTGGAATTTTGCTATTTTCCGGCAGATTTGTCCGCTAGAAATTGGCACTTTTCTTATAGTTTACCAATTCACACAACACAACGACAATAAATATGTATAGA
This sequence comes from Pterocarpus macrocarpus, assembly GCA_031439585.1. NCBI lineage: Eukaryota > Viridiplantae > Streptophyta > Magnoliopsida > Fabales > Fabaceae > Pterocarpus > Pterocarpus macrocarpus. Next base: position 45,810,969 of record CM062516.1, read on the forward strand.
ACATACATGAAAAAAAAAATTTAATGTGAAAAACCTTTAAATACCTAAAAAAAAAAATATCACTAGACAAGTTTCAAAAAATATTTCACTATGTTTAGTATAATTATAATTTTTTTTTTCATAAAATCTCTCTCTAAAGGGAAATACAATGATTCTAATGAGAATTCTCCTATTCAAATTCTATAATTTTGTAATTGTAATATCTAAAAATAATAGAGATGATACTAAAAAAAAAAAAAAATTCTTATGTATTTATCTACACTCTACTTTCTTTATGATTTACTTAGTTTTATTTTTCAATCACTATAGTTAGCTCTCTTCTAAGCCTTGCTCTCACTCTATTGCTTGCCCTTGCTACTTGATACTTTGTTCCATGCAATTATAGCACTCTATATCCAATTAGGGCCCATTTGGCATGCTTAATAGAATAAGACTTGATAGTATAAAATTCGATTATAAGGTTTGACAAAATTTTAATACTATGCAGGGTTTGGTATGTCACTTTATAAAATATTGTATTGTATAAAATATAATAAAAAATATATTATAATAAAATATATTTTATTAATTATTAAATTTAAAATTTAAAAATTAATATAAATATTTTAATTAAATTTATATATTATTTTATATATTTATAATATTTTTTGTTATTTATATATTTTAATAATAAATAATTATTTTTATATTTTTATATTACTTTAAATAGTTATTTTATAATAAATATTATTTTTTATTTATTTATTTTTTAATTTTTTATTACTTTTTAATAAGTATTTTTATTTTAATAAAATATATAAAAAAAAAGAGTGAGAAAGCTCTTATATATCAAAAGCTAATTAGGCCTAATACAATCTCCCTAGGATTGATTATGTTATCCATCATTTTAATATAAAAAAGAATTTTGATAGATAAGTTTATACAATATGTTAACTATACCAAACAATGGATAAAGTCATAACTTATAATATTAACTTATCCTATCATATCTAATATAATATGCCATAATTTTATTTTATTTTTGATAAACCACGGGGCAAAAAACGCCCAAGAAAGCAGAACAGACTACATCACAACAAATCTTGGTCTACAATGATTAGACAAATCAGCCATCAAATCTAAACTAAGGAAAGCAAGAGAAGAGTGAAACAAATGAAGACCAACATAGCAGTTGTGACCATGCTTTGCAAGAGCATCAGCACAAGAATTAGCTTCGTGGAACACATGGACCACTTCAACACACCAACCCCTCAAAAGCAGATTTTGAATGGATTGGACCAGAGGAAAGCACACATGAGATCTTGAGAGACCATTCAAAATAAAACCAACTGCAGCAATTGAATCCACTTTCAAGACAACCTTTCTGAAGCCTAGCTCCCAACTCAGGTGAAGACCCCAGAAAGCCCCCCACAATTCAGCTATCATAATAGAACAAGATCCTAAGTTAGTCGAGAAGGCAGCAACAAAATTCCCATGCTAGTTTCTAACTAAACCCCCATAAGCTGCTGTCCCATTATAGGCCAGAACTGAGCCATCCGTATTAATCTTAATCCAGTCATTTGGGGGAGGCTGCCACGAGATGTACCTGACATCAAAGGAGTTTAACTGATTGCTAGCGTGACCCATAGCCTCTAAAGTAGAACCATATTCTCTAGCCAGATGGATGACTCTACGATGGAGGTCGTTTCCTATTACAACTTCTCCTTCAAAGATGCACAAATTCCTATTCTGCCATAAGGAGCTACAAATGGTAGCAAACATAAGGGGCCAACGAACCTCGTTGGATCTACGAGTCTTTGCCATGATGTTCACTTCCACCCATTGAAGGAGAGGCAGATGGAAGGAATTATCATTAGCAAGACTATTATCGAGCTCATCCACAAATTCCGTGCAAGACTACAATCTCTCAGGATGTGGAGCACCATTTCACAATGTTGATTGCATACAACACAAAGGTCAGAATATGTCATCCCTCTTTTCATTCTTGCATGATTAGTCAGCAAAGCCTCATTGACAACCAGCCACATGATCATTTTAATTCTTTGGGGGGCTTCAATCTTCCAAATCTCATCAAAGATCTTTCTCTGATTAGTTATAGGCTTGGGTCTACAGCAATCATAAGCTGACCAAACAATGAACATACCAGATGAGTTTTGCAGCCAAGCAACAGAGTCTTGCCCAGAAGAAAAGACAGGAGCTGTGATCGACATGAAAAGGTCAGAAGCGATGCTGGGGGAGAATGCTGCTGAAGAACTTCCCAATTCCAAGATCCCTCTGCTGTAGTAAAATTATAGACTGAGCTATTTACTAGCTCTTCTCCCAAGTCTGTAAGTGCAAAATCACCAAGACAATGTACCCTCGGAATCCAATGGTCATACCAGAATTTGGCATCTCTACCATTGTTAATTCTCCAAACCAGATTCTGGCGAAACTTATTCCAAACACTCATAATGCCTTTCCATGCATTGGACATTTGCTGTTTTTTAACATTAGGAATAGTGCCTTCCATATAGTTATACTTACTTCTGATCACTTGCACCCAAAGAGAACCAGGTTGGCTAGTTAACCCCCATGCCGATTTCATCAAGAAAGCCTTATTCATGACCTTTGCAGTTCAGAAACCCAAACCACCTTCCTCCTTAGGCTTGTAGATATGGTCCCAACTAACCAAATGGATCTTGCGTCTATTCTCAGTGGTACCCAAGATAAAATTCTTGCATAATTGGTCGATCTTATTACAAACCCCTATAGGGATCTTCATTGTTTGCATAACATAACTTGGGATTGTCACTAAAGCTGATTTAGCAAGGGTGACCCGGCCCGCTAGGGAAAGAGAATTCGATTTTCCAACCATTGAGCCTCTTCATCATTCTATCAAGAATAAACTAGAAGTCAGACGACTTACAGTGATCATGAATAAGAAGGACTCCTAGATAATGACCCAGATTAGCAGTAAGGGTGACACGAAATTCATTGCTGAGCTCCTGCTTCCTTACATGGTTGACATTCTTTGAGAAGAAAATACTAGACTTGCTGAAATTAACCTTTTGACCAGAGCTATCATAGAATAGATCAAGGATACCTTTAATCATTCTAATTTGATCTAGAGAGGCCTTAGCAAACAGAACCAAATCATTAGCAAATATGAGATGGGAGAGTTTCAGACCATTTCTAGAAATACGAATAGGCTCCCAAAGTTTAGCATCAACCGCCATAGTAATTAGCTGAGCCAACCGCTTGATACAAAGCAAAAAAATGTATGGAGATAGAGGGTCACCCTGCCGAATACCTCTAGAAGGGAGGAAGTGATTGGACTTTTCACCATTCCACAGCAGGTTCATATGGGAAGAAGAGATACACTGCTATACTACTACAATGATGTTATCTGGAATCCCAGCATCTTTCAAAGTATAAAAAATGAACAACCAATTTAACCTATCATAGGCTTTTTCAAGATCAATTTTAATAGCCATGAATCCTATTCTACCCTTCTTCAGTCTCATTGAGTGCACCACTTCTTAGGCTATCAAGATATATCCGTTGTATGTCTCCTAGGAATAAAGGTGCTCTGAGCTGGGCCCACTAATTTCCCCATGACTCCTTGTAATCTGGAACCACTATCTTTGTCACCACCTTATAAATGACATTGCATAACCTGATTGGTCTGAATTGGCTAAAGTTTTCGGGTTGGTCAACCTTCAAAATCAAAGAGATAAAGGTTCCATTTGCTTCAACAATTTTACATGGGTCAGAAAAGACAGCATGTATCCACCCACAGAGAGACAGTCTAATTCGATCCCATTGACTCTGGAAAAACATTGTTGGCAAGCCATCTGGTCCCGGTGCTTTCCAGCCCCCCATAGAGAAAAGAGCCGCCTTGATCTCTTCATTAGCAACATAACGACCTATTTGGTAGATCTCATCAATATTCAAGGAAGGGAACGCCCTTCTCACGATAAAAGGCACATATCCTCCTAGGTCCTGATAGAGAGACTGGTAAAAGTCCACTCCTATTGCTTTAAGTTGGCTCTAAACCTCTACCCAGTTACCAGCATCATTTTTGAACATCAATATTCTATTCCTCCTTCTTCTACCTGTTGCTACACTGTGGAAGTAGTTGGTGTTTTTATCTCCTAAATTAATCCATTTGCACCAAGAGAGCTGCTTCTAGTCAGCTTCCTCTTGAATCAAAATGCCCTCATACTCTTTCCAAAGCTGCTTTTGAAGATCCTCCAAGAAAGGATTGAACTGGAATGAAAGATTTGTTGAAATATCTTCTAATCTCAACAAGATCCTTCTTTTCTTTCTGAAAATATCTTCGAATACATATTTATTCAAGCTATGCGATTGTTGGGTGAAAGACACAATGTTGTCCAATAACTCACCATTTTCCTGCCAAGAATCCCTCATCAGCTGACCAAAACCCTCATGAATCAGCCATGGTGCTTGGAATCTAAACAGATTCTGACTAGGCTCTGCTTCATGAATAATATTCAAGTGCAGCAATAACGGCACATGATCCGACTTTAGTTTGGCTAGGTGCTTGACATGGGCATAACCAAACTGATTAGACCATCCTTCATTAGCAACTACTCTGTCCAGTCTCCTTCGACAGTTCCTCCTTTGCCAGGTAAAAGGTTGCCCCATGAATCCCAAGTCACTCAGATCGCAATCAAGGATACAGTTAACGAAAGAAGAGGTGTCACAAGCTAGATGAGAATCACCTCCACAATCTTCCATGGACAAGATGGAATTAAAATCACCCCCAATACACTAAGGGCCCACTGCGTCTTTTGAAATTTCTCTGAGGCCATCCCAAAGTTCCCTCCCGTATCTAGAGTGAGGAGAACCATACACAGTCGTCAGCAGCCAAGGCTCTATATTCTTGAATTTCACCTTCATATGAACAAATTGTTCGTGCTATCTTTATACCAATACCTGCCAACAATCCTTTCTCCATGGCCACCAGATTCCACCAGAGTAACCCTCGCCATCAACTACAAACATGCCATCAAAGTTAAATTTTTTTAATTAGAACTTGAGCTTTCTTACCAGAAATATGCGTTTCAAAAAGAATTAACAACTTTGCATGGTACCTTTCAGATAAATCTTTGATCAAGACTGAAAAGCCTTTTCCGCCAACATCTCTGCAGTTCCATAGGATGATATTCATGGAAACGAAACTTCAAGATGTTGGGGCCTGACCCCCATCTTCCATGGTGACATACGCACTTTCCACTGCCATATTTGCAGTATTCTCTTGCTCGCAGAATATCCCTTGATTTCACAAGTCATTCATTCCTTCACCCTCTCCTAGTTCCAAAGGATTCGACGCCCACCTTTACTCTGCCCAGCTTTCATAATTACTTCCGCAAAAGCCAGCACTTCTTCGGTGGGATTCAAACTAGTGGTTGTTCCAGCGATAGGAATATCTTTCCCCTTGCAGTACTCATTCCAAATCTGCTGGTTAATATGCCTGAAGTAGTGCCAGTAATCCCCAAAGTCTGTGTCGCGATTTTTCCTCCCTGTATCATGTTGCTTCTCTATCTGCATAGGTTGAGAGTCCGAGGCGGAGCTCATTGGGGCCCTCCCCGCCTTACTTTTGCCATTAACGGGCTTGGACGTGCCGTGTCCCACATTAATTTTCTTACTACTCAGAGAAACCAGTTTATGGCCTTTGTTTTGGTCTTTATTTTTGGGCTTTTGGTTAGGCCCATTATCTTTGGATACGGGATCCTGATGCCGCAAAGAATTATCTCCTTCTTGATTAAATCTCCTTTGCAAATCTTCATGCAAATCTTTACTTATCTTGCCATCTTTATCTTCACCAAGCACATCAAAACGTGACCCACGGGATTGGGAGCCCATCTTAGTTTGATTTGTTTCCATGTTGCAATTTGGAATTGAATTTCCAAATCTTCTATGTTGACCCCCTTTTTTGCTAATATCCAAGGACCAAACACTCCTTCCAAACCCCCCAATGTCTTCCTTCCTTCCACGAGATCCTCGGCCCGAATCACTATCTTACTGTTATCCACTTCCTGATTTTGTGGGGAAGATTGCACCAAAGATTCACCAATTCCATTCCCAAATTGCCCCTCCTTCGGAACCGCCGTCCGGTGCTGGTTTGTTGCCTGCCGACTTTCCTCCACCACTTCCTCACTTGTTGGTGTTCCTTGCAAAGCCACAGGAGTATCTCCTTCTGCCGGCTCAAAGCTAACGCAGTTATCGGCCTTGTGTCCATATCTCCCACACTGGAAGCAAATTAGATGGAGACCTTCATACTCTAGTTTGAAGTCTTTTCCCAAGACAGTGATTGCTGGAACCAACTTCAATCGTAAGTCAAGCTTGACACAGATTCTCGCGAACCTCCCTCCTGAATGGATTGAAGTGAGCTCATCAATCTTCAGCATCATTCCCAACCTCACTCCCACCCTTAGAAGGAACTGTTGATTGTACAATTCTGCTGGAAGCTCGGGAATTCTAATCCAAATAGTAATCTTATGGATTAGCTCTTCTGTGGGCTGGAAGAGCGGTCTCCACCTCTGAACAAGAAGGTAGTGGTCAGCGACTAGCCATGGCCCCTCATAGAGGGCATGCTTATAGTCCCCCTCATCCTCAAACCTTACCTGAAAAAAATCATGATTGAGATCCATGATTTTAATTGCGCCTTTCCTTACCCAATTCTTCTGAATCCACTGGTCCATGATTTTGATGCCTAAGTGCTTTCCAAGAAGCTTGACAATAAGAGTTGATTTCCTGGGTCTGCACCACTCTTCATATTCCTCTAGTGACACCTTAATCGATGGCTTGGGGTCAAAGCTTGGGGGATCTCTATTTAGCTCCTTTGCCCACTCATCTTGGTCTATATAATCTTCTAAAACTGCTTGGGCAATCTCTTCTGGTTGAAGCGATGGGCCTATACCCTCTCGAAGAACTGTTTCCTTGTATGTAGGTCTTTGGCTAGGGGAAGGATCTTCAATCTACTTCATGACACAATCCTCCTCTCCATCGTCTGAACCCTCAGAATCCACATCTTCCATTTCAACTACTTCGTCCCCTTCCACCAGTATTTTAACCTTCTTTGTGCTGCGAATGATGAGGTCTTCTTCTTCCTTTGATGACTTTTCCTCCTCCACTCTCTCAGCAGCAGAGGAAGGTTTCGCTCGGCTCATCTCACCGCTGAGCTAGTCTATATTGTAAGCAATATGAGACGGAATCATTATATAATATGCCATAGTTATGTATCATCACGTGTGTTGAATATTTTTTGCTTTGATGTTTTTGAGTTCAAATGATATCTTCACGTTGCAAATTTTAATGCTTTGCGTCAAATGCACCTTGATGTTTGGTTTAATAATAAGAGATTAATTCACTGCAATACACAAATCACAATTTGAATCTCAATTAGAATAGTTGTTTATATTTAAATATATGATACAATATTTAAACAAGATTACCGTGAGTTAAAAAATACCTGTAAAAAACAACAAATAAATACTTTGCATTAAATGCATGTCTCCTCTCATTCTTTTCTTTCTTCAACGGCTACGCAGCTCGTTTTCAATGTTTTTGCCTGCTACCTCTCTTCATGTGCAGCGACTACATCCCACTAAAGCAATTGCTTTATAGTATAGCCAAAGAAAAATTATTAGGTGCTGTTAGAATTAAAAAAAATATTCTATTTTATTTAATATTTAATATTTTAATTTTATGAATTATTATTATCTCTCATTATAATTATTTTTTTTAATATAATCACTAAGATATCAACAATAATTTAAAGTAAAAACTTTTTCTTACACTCTGTGCAGCTAAAAATCTTGGCCAAAATAGAGTATTTTGTCTCCGAACTCTTTGGCGATATGGATGCATAATTGTAGATAGTTTCAATTATTGTTTGTTATACATCATTTTATTTTATAGTAGTATTATTATTTTGTTTTAGTGGATAAAATGCTATGGATATATCGAAAATAAAAACCGAAGTGGGGTAACTTTCAGGGAACGCATACATTTTTATTTTTTTTTATTTTAATGTGGAAAACTAGTCATGGTTCTTGGCAGTTGTGACTTGATTGTATTGCAAGACAGGAAAACAGTCCAGAAAATAATCGACCAATATTTATAACCATAGATTTGATGGGGTGAATCAGTTCTTGAGAAAATTTGAATTTGCTGTTAGTATGTGAATGGATTTATTTAGCCATCCCAATCACTCGTTTGACTTGACTTCTTATTCTAAAATTTATCTATCTCATTGTTTGTCTCGTTAATTTACTGTGCGTATTCAAACTTGAAACATTGCTTTGTCTTTTCCTAATTTTGCTCTCGAAGGGTCAGTGTCAGGGTGGTTAACCACGTTGATGTGCTACAAACACTAGATACGAATAATTAGAAGCATTGGCCACCTTATCTTTACCGTCAGTTTAATTTTTTCATTATGTTTGTGATCTACTTATCGATGATCTATTATAGATGTGATAACATCAATAAGAAAACTGATCATGTTGAGTATGGAATACTTCATGGCATATTAGCATTATAATTCTTTATTTGAATTAATTAATCTCATAATAATGGAAAAGTGTGCCATAAAGATTAAATATTAGACGGGGATTTCTGTTGGTACCATTTCACTGAATAAAGATTAATGAATTGTGTTTTGAAAAAATTATTATTAAATTTTATTTAATACATTCTTTCAGAAAATCTTTTATAAATGAAAATCAGTTATTTTTTAATGTATACTGGAGGAAAGAAAAAAAAAAAAAGAAAAACTATAGGTTTAAATCATCATAATAAATTTTTTATATATCATAAAAAGCGGACCGCATCTCCCGCGATTCTTCTTTTTCGGTCGCGGTAAAGTCGTCAAAAAAAAGGGGGAGAAAAAGTGAAAAACTTAGTTGATGCTTGTAGAACAAACTGATTAGGGTCTTTAACTTTTGAAGAAGATTTTTTAAGAAAAAAATTTTTAAAAGAAAATTTTTTAGAGAGATTATTTTTAAAAAATAATTTTTGTTTAGTTTGAATATGTCAAAAGTAAGTTTAGGAGAATGAGTTTTATTTGGATAGGATAAAGTAAAATTACTTTTAATTATTAATGTGAGAATATTAGTAAAATTTATTTTCAAAAGGTCTTTTTCTAAAATAAAAAAAATCTAAAAGATACTTCTTCATTTTAAAAAATCTTATAAAAAGTAAGAAATTAAATTAAATATTATTATTTATTATATAAAATTATTTTTTTTCCTCTAAAAAACCTTCTAATAAATATAAACTATAATTCAAAGAAGCTCTAGGATGACCAAAAAATTGTATGGAGAGCGAGTCAGTGAAGCCCTTTTTTTTTTTTTGGATAAAAATGATACTAATTATACTTCATCTTATTATTAGAAATTCGATCAATCTAATTCAACCAACTAAAAGTCTTTGAAAGGAGCAAATCTTTCAATAAAATTTTTTTCTATTCCCAACATTTAAACCCAAAGCCTCTAAATAAGTGTTAACATAACTATCACCTTTGAGCAATCCTAATGGTTGAGTCAGTCAAGCTTTGATGCGCCTCACCCGTGGATGGTGGAAACGTGAAAATTGACTAAGAATAAGAAGTCAAGTCAGGGAAGAGTGCTGAGTGGATAAGCCGTAAACATAGACCCGATCAGCTATAGCAGTCGTGAGTCGTGTCATAGTAGCAGTGGTAGTAGTCGTACTACTGCATTCTGGAACAAATTAATTTCATTATGTATCGAAAAAACACAATTTTTTCCTTTCAAAATTTTAGTCACAGAGTTTCTTGCCACCAAAAATAGCATTCTTGTTCATATTACAGTTGAATGCGTACGTGCAAGAGAGTTATTTTAGTGGTAAGTATATTTAAAAGTGTGATATTATTTAAAGGTTTAATTATTTTAAAGGTCTCTATAATTTCATTCAATTTTTAATTTAGTCTCTATATTTTAAAAAATTGTAATTAGGTCCTTATAATAGATAAATTATTGTAATCAGGTCTTAGAGCAACTTAAAATTACAATTTTTTTAAAAATTTTATATAATTTAATAGGTCCTAACCTAATTTTATAAATTCAAACATAAAAATTTATTCAATTTAACCAATAATTTTACAATGATAGATTGCTCCAGGAACTTGATTACAAAAATTTATTTAATGTAAGGATCTAACTGAAAATTTTTAAACTATAAGAACTAAATTAAAAATTAGATCAAAATATAAGAATTTATAGATTAATTAAACCCTATTTAAACATTACATCTCAACACTATGTACAATACCTCTATACCCATAGAATAGATAGTATCTATACTCACAATAATATATAATATCTGCAATATCACCAACTATTGAATTTTCTAATTAAATTCTTAAATTATAATAATTCTAACAATTAGGCCTTCTATTCAATTTTCTTAAACTCACTGATAAAGAATTGTTAATTAGTGAATGATGGACAATATTTATTATTAGTGTCATGTGCCAAAACCTTCCTTGTTCTTTTTCTTATCTCTTTTATTATCTCATCTAAAATTATTTTAAAAGCATATTAACATATTAAAAATTAAAACACATTTTAAAAATAGATTTAGAATAATCAGGTAGTATTCTCACATACCAAACAAGCAAATTTGTGTATTTGGATTCGATTTTACAAACTTGATTCTAAATGAACTCGATTCAATAAACTTGATTTTGTTCAAAAATATTTTTGGGATAAAATGATTTATATTTAAAAAATTTTATTTTTAAATTGAGTTTGACAAAAATAATTTATTTTTTTGGTCTTGTAAGATATCTCTACAGAATTTGCAGTGAGATTAAATTTTTAGACATTGTCATGACTAAGAAATCCTCTCAATAATTGGTTTTGTTCCTAAAATTGCAATGATCTTAGTATTGCATTGAATCCTTGTTGATTTAAAAAAAATTGTTTGAGTAATATAAAAAATATCACTTTAGATATATAATTACTGAGGTGGGTATGTGTTTTATATTATATTTTACATATATTTCTTTTTTACTTATTTCATTATTTTTACCTAAACTTTATCAAACAACATGAGTGTGCAACTTTTTATTTTTAGTAGTGTTATTAAAATATTTTTAAAAATATATGTTATTATAATTATTTTTAATTTGTTGTAATTTTTAAAAACACAAATTAAGTATAATATGAAGTACAACATGAATAAAAATATTTAATTAACCTATTAAATTTTGAAATAAGTACCTTCCAATTGCAAAATGATATTGAATTGGACCTATGTGAAAAGTTGTTGACTTGTTATTCTATTTTGATACAAACAAGTGCAGCAATAGTTGATAGACAAAGTTGAAAGTCTACATTTAAAAATATCTCAACGAGATAATGATGAAAGAAGAGGCAAATATTAGAGATTTTGTAATCAAAATTGATTTTGAAAGAAAATATCCACACACATACATATATACATATATGCATATATGTATACAACCCCTTATATATATATATAGAGAGAGAGGGTGTATATAAATGAGAAAGGTGGATAATTGTGAAAGCAAGAAGAGTAAATCTTATATGAATGGTCAAACTAAAATATAAAATTATATAATTTTTTTAAATAATCATATAATTTATAAATAACTTTTAATTTTCGCTATCTATACGCTGTTATATGACCAAGATTTGCTTCTTTCATCTCTCAAAAAGACCTATCTCACTTAATACACCCCATATATATATATATATATATATATTTTTTAATCTATTTTAATTTTTAAAATATAATAATGTTTTTTTAGTAATATTAGATGTAAAAAAGGAGGAAAAAACTAAAAAAAATGATAGTGGAGACTCTGACCCGTGACACTTGTAAATCTTGCCACGTCATTCATTAATACTATGTTCTATTAGTGAGCACAACTAAATTGAATAAAAAGCATAATTGTGAGAATTATTATAATGTGAGAAATTAATTAAAAAATAAAAAAATTGTGGTGGTTATTTGTAAATGAATAAAAATTTAATAATTCAATCAAAAAATTTAATAGTTGATAGTGAATTATATTTGCAAATAAAAAAATTGAGAATTTAATTAAAAATTTTAATAGTTAATATTAAATATTTGTAGTGACTGAAAGTTTATTTGGAATATTTGGAATTGGGTCTTTTTGACTGTGAACATGTGAAAAATCCAATTTTTAACATAGATTGTGAAAATAATTATGTGAATAATGAGTCTGAGTCTCGCAAGAATCAAGATAAAAAGGGATGTAAAGAACAGACTATGAAAATAAAACCTAATTAAGGTGCATATTTTTGTTTAATGTTAAAGTACATTGTTTGTATATGTTTTATTTTATTATGTTCTACTTTTTATGAAAGAGTTTTGGATATTTATAGGAGCATTATTATTATTGACATATTATAATGTGATACTTGGTCCATTCTTGATGAATGTCAAACTCTGACTCAATTATCGGAAAAAAAAAAAGTGACTGAAAGTTTATGGGATGAGGCGTTACTTCCGCTTTTATATTTTTTCAACAAAGTGGCAATTAATCTTTTGTTTACTCTATTAGCAAATTTCATTGTATGTGCATTGAATGATATCATATTCAAATTCCATCTTAACATTCAAAATAGCATTGTATTTTTTATTTTATAGTTTTACAGTTTGGCGGTGTCTCTAATGCACCGGACTTAGCTTGGTGCATCATGCACTTTGTAATTCAAGGGCAAAGATGTGATCGTATACCGATACACTGATTATATTGTGATATATCATAAAAAGAAGCTTCTTCTCCATCAACACCTCATTCTGATTCACCACCACCATTATCCAACCACCGCCTCTCGATCACTACTCCAGCCACCAACCCCTCCCCTAACCTCGCTCTCCACCACTGCTTTTTGATCATTGCTCTAGCCACCAACTCCCTACCCCTAGCATCACTCTTCACCAACACCCAACATCACCCACTCCTTCATCTTGGTGTTGCCGTGAGTCACCATGTTGTGGACTCGATTGGGACTAGCTCCAACAATAGTTGTCGTGACAGTGTCTCAAGCTTGAAGTAGTGCTTGCATAGCCACGACAATAGGGATTGGTAGTTTGGGTAGTTCGATTCCTATAAAACGATGTCGTCTTTGATCTTCGTCTTTGTCTTTGTGAAGTCATTTTCGTCTTCTTTGACATCAGCACAACTCTCTGGTGAGACAACGGGCAAGTGTTGGTGGTTCAACGGTGATGAGGCAAGGCGACTGATGGTTCGTAGCCTTTGCGGCGAAGGTTGGTGGTGCTACTCTGCTGGGATAAGAGAGATTGTGGGAGATTAGGGTGTATCAAATATTGTTGATATATTAATACGCCACCACATCTTTGCCCTTGGATTACAAGGTGCATCATGCATCAAGCTAAGTACGGCGCATTAGAGACGTAGCCATTAGAGTTTGGCTCAATCGAAGTGTGGATGTACATTATGCAAGAGTCGATGACAAATATGATCTTACATACATGATATGTTATCCTAGAGTTTATATTTTTATAAAATCTTAAATTATTGATTTTTTTATTAATAATCAAAATTATATATTTTACCCTCTATAGTATAACTTATATTTTAAAATTTAAAAGAGTCAAATACATATTTCTATAATGTAAAAAGGAATGAATATGTAGGCTGAAAGAAAGAGAGAGAGGGAGAGAAAGAAGGAGAGAAGGGGGGGGGGGAAGAAAAGTTAGCATGTTTTCACATTTTTGTGACTATAAATAGAAACAACAGCCTCAACTCTAAACCACAAAAACCAGAACAATATCAGAAACTAGGCTGAGTTTATATAGAGAGAGAGAGAGAGAGAATGGATCGTAGAACACAGAGCAGCTTAAGCTTGATGTTGGTGTGGTGTGTGTGGTGCCTGGTAGCAGCAATGCTAGCGCGCGGTCAGAGTGCGAACAATGTGAGGGCTACATACCATTTGTACAACCCTCAGAACATTGGTTGGGACTTGAACGCTGCGAGTGCCTATTGTGCAACTTGGGATGCTAACCAGCCCTTGGCTTGGCGCCAGAAATATGGCTGGACTGCCTTCTGCGGACCCGCTGGTCCTCATGGCAGAGATTCTTGCGGCAAGTGCTTGAGTGTATGTCCTCTATTTTAAACTTAATCAATTATCTCATATGCAAATTTAACATTACCTCTCAATTTATCCATAGATTCTCGCCATTTCGCCTTAACAATTTGAGAAAATATATAAAAGAACCTAATTTATGGTGAGATCTATACATTGACTAAATCATATTAACTTTGCTATTTGAGCTAGTTGGCCTAATCGATCTTTTGCTCATGAGTCATTATTTGGATTTGAATCTTGAGCTTATTATTGGTAAATACTTCTTTTATGTGCACATTAAATCGGAGGCATGCCCTAATTCTAGATTGGAATTAATCTATCTCTTAAACTAAATTTTTATGTGCCAAAAAGATATATATTAACTTTGCATATGAAAGGATTTGTTTCCTAACATATTTCTTCAATTTCCTTTTCCACTAGCACGTACCTGCTCTAATTAATCATGGACGTTGATTATTAACTGCATAAAGATAGCCGGTTACTCGCCATAGTTAAAGTACTTCTCATTTGATAGAAAAATATTAGAAAATTAAAACTTTTGCTAGATCTTTTCCATTGGAAATAATGCGACATGTATGTTTATTCTTATATAAGTAATTCCTATCAATTTTTTTTTTCATTTAACAAATACTTTTGTATTTCATTAAAATCTAACTAACTTTAAAAAAAAAATTGTATAGCATTACTCTGATAATTGTTAATATTATTTATATGCTTAATTATACAGGTGACGAATACTGCAACAGGAGCTCGGGCTACAGTGAGGATCGTGGACCAGTGCGCGAATGGAGGGCTGGACTTGGACGTGAATGTGTTCAGAAAGCTGGACACCAATGGGGTGGGCTACCAGCAGGGTCACCTTACGGTCAACTACCAATTTGTGAATTGCTAGATATGAATTATCATGGTGATGGGAACAAAACTTTGACTCCCACTAATGTGATTCCCACTACTGCCCAATAACACCATAAATAAAAAGAAGCGGTGCTGCTTGGAAGTAACGTATACGTTCTTCCAATTCCATCATCTACTATAATAAAATAAAATAACCTCCTATTCGGATGTCACTCTCTGTATCTATCTTTTTTTTTTTTTTTTTTCTTTTTCTTTTTTGTTCTAGTACTGGTAGTTCCATACTTCTCTTCCCGAGATTAACTCACTACGCATATACAAACAGCGACTATATAACAACTAATAGCATAATTAGATTATAATTTACACACCTCAAATCATGATTTGAAATGTGTGAATTAAATTTTAATTTATGTTAATATATTTAACAAAGATGTTAAATTATATTTCGACATAATTTTCAATTCCTGATTATGATTCAAGTAGAAATGAAAAGTTACCTTCTTTTTTTTTTCTTTTCAACCCGTCATAATTTAAAATCTATGAATCAAACACACGGTAATTATTAGTCTCGTTTGGCTGCGCAGAAGTTAATTAGAGAAATCTTTAAGTTACGCATTTCACTTGGGCTATATTTTTTCTTTTCCTAAATACAATGCACTAAGCACTCCCAAATTAAGGTTAAATCAGCTTAAGTGCAATTTCTTCTCTTTCCATATCAATAGTAAAATCTAAGGAGAAAAACACTTAAACAAGGTGAGCTTATCTGTTTTTTTTTTTTCACTATATTAAAAAGTTAACTTGTTTATAAATTGTATAAGTAAGTATTTTTAACTTTTATCAAATTAAAAGTAGATACACTTATATTTGCTTTTGATTTGTCTGATTTTCTACTTGCCTAACCCAAGCTCATCTCACAGGGAAAATTCCTCTATTTATATCTTGATACATGTCTCACATTAATAATAGTTACCACCCTCACTTTCTATAATTATTATAGTAGGGGAAGGGAGCTTTGATTAAACCTATAGACTAAATCTCTCCACTATTGTCCGATCAAAACAGTAACAAAAATCAATGTTTACTCTAAAATCAATTAAAACCAATGGATGAAATGGTAAAAATGTGAGGATGTGATGTAAATAGATTGGCACGGCATTGTCCTCCATCATCTAAACCAAGGCCTACATTACCGCGTCCTTTATCTTTTTGACATACAACACGTCCAATGCACCCAAAACTAAATACAAATAAGCTACTTTCTCCTTCTGGGAGCTCGAGCTTTACTCCGGCCGCACCCAGCAAGAGGATTTCGTTCACACATAGAGATAGCTTAAAAGGAAGTTGCGGCCACAAGATAAACTTAAACTCTTCCAAGTGAATTGCTAATCAGCACAGCAAAAAATATAGAGAAATTTTGAACCTAAACTACAACAGAGAACATTTTTATTTACTCGAAACTAAAACCTACAGATCTATGCACAATAAATGACCTTATCAATATTTTATTTTGTTACCAAAATTTCTGAACCTAACAGCCACAAACGAATCCCCTACCTCCAAGTTATCTAGCTGTTGCGGAGAAGACTCTGTTGTACCAAACAGAATGAAGTATCATGTGAAATATATCATACTTAACAGGGTTCTTGTGCCAAAGGAAATGCTGCTGTACCTTTTTGACCCTCATCTGCAATCGAAGATACCTCTTTTCTGGGATAGAAAGAAGTATACTTTTCAAATTCGGAATATCCTTCTCCAAAACAATAATAGCAAAGGATTCCCAATTCAAAACCTCAAAAAAGGGTGGCACAAAATTGTCGGATATAATAACTGGAACGCATTCATAGAAAATGGCCTCAACAACTCGTGGACTGTTCACTTCATAGCCTTTTGCACAAATGCAGTACTTGCTGCTCTTCATGTACTGGATGTAGTTCCTGTTGCCCTTAGACTTTGGCAATTTACCAAAGATCTTCATGTCAGGGTCTTTGTTCTCCCAGTGCTGCAACAGAATTGGCCTAACATAGCCATGCATGCTCCCTGCAAAGAACGCCAGAATTGTCCTTTTTGAAGCTGATTTTCCACCAAGTTCTCTAGTGGGGTTTAGGGCATGGCGGACATAAGTTTCAGGAAGAGACGCGTCCTTCCCGAAGACAAATCCTTCTTTTACATCGGCATTGCAAAGTGCTCTTATGCAGTTAGACATGTCCACCTTTGTTTCTGCAGGGGCCTGCATGGTGGAGAGGTATCCTATATCATACAAAATGTTTTGAGAGTAATACAACAACAATAACAAAGCCTTTCTCCCACTAGGTGGGTTCAACAAGACACCGTGGGTGTCATATCATATGCAGCGCCGCAGCGGCATTGCTTGCGCTCAACGATCTAGCTAACACAGTCGCATCATTAATCCATGTCATGAAAATTTGACAAAGTTTTACTTTTACCATCTAAGTAAAGATTTGTAAGGAAGCATAGAATGGGAAGAGTTAAATCGGTTGAAACTAATGTGATAGAAAAAAATTCAAGTTTTCATTTGCATATCAGAAAGGAGATGGCATCGAATTTGAAATGACAAACATTTACTGCTCCTAACAAAAAAGACAATAATTAAAGCTGGAAAAGCATACCCAGTCATGGCAACCAACAAGAAAATGATCAGCACCTCCAGTTCTGTTCCAGAAAGGATGTTTCTCCGCTATCATTTCTACATAGTTATGCAGATACTGAATCAGGTTCTTATGACTATGTGAACCCTGTACATACAAGGCTTCCTCTAGCTTTCGGGAACTGAAAGGTAAGTAAAACAGGTGGGCCTTCTTTGGGTCATTAGTAACAAATCTTTTGTTAGCCTCCATTAGCTTCATGAACCATCCCTCAGAAGCATAAATTCCTGTGAGAAATGGCGAATGTAGTATGGGTTGAGCTCCTTCTCTGTATACATACACTGTCAGCATCTCTTCCATTAATTCATAGCTCCTGAGAATTAGACAGTCACAGGCCAATTATAAGGGGAAATGTATATTAGCACCAACGAACATCTTGTTTTACACTGCTAAACAGTTGGGTACAACTTTAAAAGAATCACTAGTAATTTATTCTGTTGTGGAGAACAATTAGTATGATTGAATCATGCTTCAAAAACATCCCCAACATACTATTTACACATTTAGCCAAAAGCACAAATTTCCAAACCTTTTTTCCCCTGGACTGGAAGCTAATTCTTCAGCATCAAGATATGCAGCAAATTTGTTTTAAGCATACTAAGTTTTTTTGGCGGCAGCATTGAAAATTTATAACAGAACGGAAAAGGTTCTCAATAATAATCTATCTCAATCCCTAGTAGTTTTAGTTCACATTGTCATCACAAAATATTCGTACTCGTGTAATTTAAGGAATAGAAATTTACTTCTAGAAGAAATGTCTCAAGCTTTTTTTGGGGGGGAAAATCCCAACAATCAAATAATACCTCTTAAACATGGATACATTTTGATAAATTGGAGCGTAAAGATTTGCATCATTCTTCAAAATTGGTGCATTTTCAATCTTTGATTTGGCCCACAGTAGCTCTTGATCGACAGCTGAAAACCATCTTGGCCTCTAGGAACAAATTAATAACACAAGAAGAGACCACCAGAATATGAGAAGGCAAATATATCCACTAAAGTTATTATTATAAAGCTTAAATTTCACACTTTTTAGTCACATACCATAGAACGATATGAGGCATGGCTTTGAAGCCATAACTTGTTCATTTCGGATACTGATGTTACTTCCGGAGCTGAAGCATGAGAATCGTGATCCTCCTTAGACACGGAATTCTTGCCATGTATATTGCCATCATTTTGTGATGGCCTGAAACTCTCTTCTTTCATGGAATTAGTTTTGTTGTCATTCTGAAATAAAGATATGTTGGAATAATTTGATATTACTGCAGTTGAAATATCTGGGCTCACATTCGTTGTAGGACTCAACGGTGGACTTAGATATGTAGGTTCTTTTTCAGGATAAGGGACAGTAGAATTAGCTTCTGGACTTTCAGATTTACGTACAGGTCTGGATGTGATGTTTTCTTCTCTGGAACTGTTTGTCGAAAGATTCCAACCCGTAGTATTGTTATAATTGCTTGGTCCAAGATCTTCAGCTTGCTGTGCTGTAGATACATTACCTGATCTCTTAATACTGTCCACCACAGAACTTTTGTTAAATTCATCAAATCCTAGAGATTTGTTTGGTTGGCTTCCTGGTTCCAAGACGAAACCAGTTCTTGGAATAGTGTCCTTTTCCCCAGACATTCTAGTTTTATTAGATTTCTCAAGAGCATGTTCACTAGTCGAGTTTTCTTGATTCAAAGTTGTGACATTGTTAACAATTTCAGACACGGAAGGTGGAGCTGTACCCTGGATTACACTATTTCCTGAAGTAGGTCCGTTGCCAGCAGAGAATAGAGAGAGTAGAACGTTGCCGTATGGAAGCTCAAGATACTGGAAAGATAAAATTGTTGCAAAAGTAATGCCAATGAACCATAGCAACCTCTTTGACTCAAGCCGAAAGAAGGAAAAAAATTCTTGACCCATTTTGCTAAAATTCTTCAACTACTGTAAGTTGACTAGCATGACCATAGCACCTCTGCATATTATACCCCAAAAAATAAATAAGTAAGTAAATAATAAATAAAAATAAGATGTAGTTAAAACAGAAAGCAATTTTTTTAGACCAATTAAATAAAATAATCCAAGTTTTTGCACTTTACTCTTCATTTGCACGCAATTGAAATGCACAGCAGCATAGTATAATTGACAGTAGCAAGAAGGTTGGCTAAACCGGGACCATCCTGTGATATTCAGGCATGTTAGTGGATTAAACCAAGGTGCCGAGTTCCGCACATAAATCAAATTCTACGAAACGGCTTTACGAATGTCCAAATAAGAAAAAGAATGTACTTAAAAATCAGACGTAATTGTGACTGTTTATGGGAGTAATATTAATTGAACAAAATTATAGTTGAAACTCAAGGAATCAAATGAAAAATGCAAGGTAACTCACAAAACAACCACCAAGGCGCACTAGCTTGCCTAGCTTCCTAATGTGAAGCCAGAGATCAAATTCCCGAAACAGAGCAAAGGATAGGTAACTTCAAAACCCACCAAAATGTGATCCTGCTACAAACCAAACCACAAACTAGTCGCTTACTGCGACATGCAACAAGAAAGGCTCAATTTTGATGATACCTGATCCACCATGCAAAATGCAATTCAACCCACAAATCCAATTCCAAACTACAAGCACAACATCAATCACTTCTTTTTTAAGGCATGAAAATCATCAAGAACAAAAAGAACCAAGACAATAATAATAAAAAAAAAAAGATAGAAAATGAAAACAGAGAAGAGACATTAGAAAGCATTTAAGAACAGATAACTTTATCAACAAATAACAACACTCAGCACCTCTGCTCTGGGATGCAGACGAGAAGAAAAGATTCCATGGAATTACTTGACATTTAGTTAACTAGGACTCTTGGAGGTGCCAAGATTTGTTCTTTTCTGCTCTTTCTTTTTGCATGCACTTTCATGGGTTGCTTGTGGAATTATTAAAATTGAAAAAATAAAATAAAATAAAATAATGGTTAAGTACCTTACTTGGAGCTGACTCCGACGTTGGAATTGCTAATCTCTTCTCACAGGTTTTGAGCTGTTCCACATGCACTACGAAAAACGTGACAGTATTTACATATCTTTCAAGTTTCAGAGTGCCATAGCTGAAGCTGTCCTGTTCGGACAGAGAAGACGTTATGCTGCTCGAACGCCACCTCAACAAGAGGGTCAGCAACCAAATTTTATTTCACGTTTTTCTTTATTTTTGAAAAAGAAAATAAAAGAAAACGATGGTGTCACAGTTTTTCTGAAGACCAGAAAAAGTTACATTTTTTCATTCTAAGTAATTAATTTACTAATCCGGCCAATTCTTATTAGTAAATAAATACCATTTTTGAAATGTTATATTTGAATTTAATTTGTTTATATTTAACAAATGCATGATAATTATTGTTTTTTCGGATATTTAATTCGGGAAATGATTGAATTTTTTTCTATATTAATTAAAACTGCACTCCAGTCCTGAATAAGTAGAGTTAGTATTAATTGCACTCTAAATTATTTTAGTTGGTGCCTTTTTTATATTAAATTTTGAGTCTTTTGTAATCCTTGATTTTGTTGTCCTTATCTGAAATATATACGGGGAGAAAATAATTGAGGCTATAGTGTAACAACTTGATATATTTATTGTTTCAATACCATTTTCAGAGAATGGGTTTAACAACTTACCAAACTCAAACATTATAGGATCGCAAGCTTTAAAGAAAAGTGTGAGTAATGAAAGGGTTAGAATCATCCATTCGGGGGTGACTTTATCAATGAATAGATATAGTCACCCATGGAATTTTTGGAGAGATGATCACAGCATTCCTTCTCTTGTGGTGCATTAGCACGCTCAGGAATCAAATTATACTCTCAGGCACTTGGTTTCTCTAGGATTCACTCTTTGTGTTCTAATCCTTAGACTTGGGAAGGACTAAATATGTTATTCGTAATTAGTGGGTATCAAATAATCCTTTAGGATTTGATGGTCAAATGGGGACAAGGTACTTTGACTTGGTGAAAGTGACATTTCTTGGTTATGGGGATGTGTGTGTTACTTTTTGGGCAAGTTTGTCTTATGTAGCTTGGTTTAAGTGAGGACAGATAAAGAGAATATGGGTTGATAAATTATTAGGGGAATCTTATCCATTTTATTATAAACCTAGGACTTATCAATTTGGGAGTGGGAGACCTAAGGGCAGTTGCCACTTGAAATTCCTGAAGAAAGACTCTTGTCCTTACTCTCAAGATTCTATTGGTATTTTTTTCAAGAGATTTTCTTTCTTAGAACTAATACTACACCTAAAACCAGACAAGCTGCACCTTTTGGATAGTTACCAAGGTCCATTATGCTAGCTTTCTGACATTCCCTATTACAGAGCATCATCTCTTCGCTCAACATCCCAGGAGGTACCTAGGCCACCACTTAATACATGGTCAAAACTATAATTATGTTTTTGGTTTGAAACATTAGCCCCCTTGCATGTTTGGGGTTGCCTTAGCGCCCTCAAATATGCACAGGACACATCAATATGCGATTTTAATAACTTCTAGTAGTTGGAGATTTCAAATTTCCTCAAAGTTTCTTTTAAAGGTAGGATTTTTGAAACTCTTCCTCACTTTACTCTTTTCTTGCCCTAAACTTTTTTCCACTCCACCTCTGTGCTTCTCTCATCGTCCATATCTCATCATGGTTGGTACCAAAATGACATCAGCTTTAGCCCCTACCAAACTGTCGCCCTCCATGTATCCCATGGAGGATTTTGACTTTGAGCACTTTGACTCTAAAGCAGATCCCCACTCCATCCCTCGAGACATCTCCATCACCATTTGGGAGATGCTTCCTAGCCCTAGGCCTGACCTAATGATCACAATAGGGATATGCTAGGCAAAGGGTTCTCCATTTCCAGAATGAGACTTCTTGTCCCCTCTTCAATTTGGCACTCTTTTTACTAAAGACAACATCACCATAGTTCTCCTTTGTATAATATTTTCAACATTCTTCATTGTGTTTGATTCTTCATCTTGTGACAACTTAATGAGTTTTCTTTGTTTTCTCAAAGTTCTTTCAATCTTATGATCAAGAATGAAAGAATCCATGGATTTGGATATGGGCATACACCTGAAATTTAATGAAAATTAGAAAAAATTAAAAACGTGAAAATAAAAATTAAAAACAAAAAAATAAATGCCTAGATTAGTTTCCATTTGGGCATAATTGAAGGCAATAAACAAGATAATTAAATAAAACAATTAATCACAATTAAAGGTTGAGAATTTAATGGAGGAGCACACTAGGCAGTCGATTACACCAATGTTCCTGATGGGTATTAGCTTTCTAGAGTTTATCCGAATCTATCTATCTAATTAAGGGGCAGGGATCCTAAAGTGATTTGTAGTGGGCTCCCCTAATATACTAATCCTATTCTAAACCTTAAAGATAATCGGACTTTCAAGACATTGAATTTTAAGGCAAAAGAAAATAATAAGCAACATTTTGTTCAAACTTTATAATTGATTGTTTGATTGACACCTGTATGAATTATTAACAGCAATTTACTTCATACGTATTTATCTCTTTCTACATGCTAATTACTTAGCTTAATCAACATGAACTACATTATGGGTAAGAGAATCACTAATGTAACATGTTCAAACTTTATAGTGTTTGTTGCACATAAATTTATAAAATTAGTTGATTCTCATTCAAAATTATTAATGATTTCATTTATTTCCTAACTTGTTATAAGAAGAATCATTAGGTTTACAATCTTAATTCATATTGTTACTTGCGGTTATGAAAATCATGCCTTTTTAAGCCTACAAATTAGGATGATATGGGATGCTATCTATATGCTCTTATTTAGCATATATATATATATATATATATATATATATATAATATTGGCATTTTTAGGGTGATTAATTGATAGAATATGATAGAAACTATACTACAAATCCAATTAATAAGAGAGAAAAACACATGTTAGTTATAGCATATTATATATCCTTATGTAAGTGCTAACTTTGGAAATGATAGTGTGCTTTTATTACTTAAAGTTGGTAACAAGGATGGGAAGTTGATGCTAGAGGATGCTTCCATCAATATACAAGACTAGATCAAACTACTAAAGCTCGATTTTCACCGGCAATCAGCTAAACCCGGTTTTGACTGGTACTCAACAGAACTCAATCGTCACTGGTACTCAACAAAGCCTAATTTTCACAAGTAATTAGCAAAACCTGATCTTTATTGATACCCAACGAAATCGGTGCTCACTAGTACTAAACAAAGCCCTTTTTCACCGGCAATTAGCAAAACCCGGTCTTCACCAGTACTCAACAAAATCCGGTCCTCACCAGAACTCATCAAAGCCCGATTTTTTACCGACAATCAGCAAAATTTAGTCTTCACTGATACTCAACAAAACTTGGTCCTCACCAATACTCAATAAAGCCAGGTTTTCACTGGTAATCAACAAAATCCGGTCTTTACCAGTACTCAAACTCAGCAAAACCCAGTTCTTATCGGTACTCAACAAAACCTGATCGTCACTAGAAAGTAGCAAAATCCGGTCTTCACCAGTATTCAACAAAACCCGATCTTCACAGTACTCAGCAAAATTTGATCCTCACTACATTCAACAAATCTCGGTCTTCACTGGCAATTAGCAAAACCCAGTCCTCACTAGTGTTCAACAAAACTCAATCTTTACTAGCACTCAGCAAAGCCTAGTCTTCACTAGCACCAAGCAAAACCTAGTTTTCACCTGCACTCAGCAAAACCCGATTTTCACCAGCAACAAGCTAAGCCTAGTATTCTACGGCAACTACTTAAGATCGGTATTCATCGGCAACTAGCAAACATCTAAAGTCCCGACAGCCCAACATATACTAGAAGCTCGACAACCTCAACACTATTTAGAACTAACAAGCTAGCACATCAATGTTATTAAGTGGAAGAATCTCGCTAAGTTAGAAAGTTTTACTACCAAGGTCATAACAAAGGCTACATACAACCACTTTATTAGGTTACCAAGCTCAAAACTTTGTTGCATCAACAAGCATAGGAGAGAGAGAGAGAGAAAGAGATAATAACTTAATCGAGTGACCAAGGATACAAACTAACCCGACCAAAGCGAAAGACCAAGATATCACTTTCAGCAATCTTACTACTCACTCATCAAGTAGAAACTTACATTGCAAACCAAATGAGCACACTATTTTGGTTTTTCTAAGCAAACTTTCGATCAACGAAGAGATTGGTTAGCAACAGTCCAAATTATTCATCAAGCTAGTCTAGTAAACTAAACGACTAAACAAGTTTGATTTAACAAAGTGACTGAGATACAATTCTCACAAGTTGGTTGATCCATACATGCATACGATATTATGATGCTTTGGTCACCTTTGATAGCTTGGCACTTCTATTGGCTGGCTACAAAATTGCTCAAATGCTTACAAGTATAATCATCCTTACTCAGTCTAATATATTTCTTAGTTAGCCTCTTTGCTCTTTTAGAGCTCGAGGTTCAGTGGCTTGTGATCCGTCTTGTCTTCAAATCCCTCGGTTGCTCGACCTTTTTCACCCAGTCTAAGGCATTTCCTAACCTCCTCACTCTTTAAGAGCTTGAGACTGAGGGATTTGTAATCGTTCTGATCTTTAGATCCCCCTAGTTCCTCGACTTTCTTCACCGGCCTAAGATATTTCTTAGCCTCTTTACTCTTTTAGAGTTTGAGGCTGGGCGGCTTATGGTCCGTTCAGGTTTCCTACCCGCCTAATCCAACCCCACCTGTAATATCCTGATTTAAAATAAAATATTAATTAACAATAAAATATTAGTAATAGAAAACACAATTTAAATTTATAATACTTTGTTAAAAAAAAAATATCTGTTTAAAATAAAATGTGTGTAATCGGGAACTCAGAAAAAAAAAAAAGATGAGGACCATGGTGCATCATAAGTGATATGGTGCACCATAGACCTCTCTCTCCCTCCATATTCACGTCAGAAGAACATTCCAGGCGCTCCATTCTTTCATTTTGTTTTCCTTCTCGATTACTTTCTTTCATTTCCTTTCACTCCCTCTCTCTTTCTCACTTGCCATCTCATCCCTTTCTTGGCCCCTCACCGCTGCCTTCTTTTCCTCTCTCCGCCGTGATCTGTCTGTCTGTCTGTCTCTCTCTCTCTCTCTCTTTCTCCCTCAGCCGCATTCTGTTTCTCCCTTTACCGCATTTCCTCTCTTCGTAGCACCTTTCATGTTCCAATTTCGTTTCTTTTTCATGGCTGGAAGTTGATCTGCTTCCTCCAAACCGTAGCTCTTGGGTAAGTTCCCTCTTCATGTTTCGTTTTCATCCTCTAAAGTGGGTGTCGATGCCTTGCTTTGTCTTATTTTTTGCTATTTGGGAAAATTTAAATTGCTAATGTGAAATTGAATCTTGGTTGGTATGGATTTGGGATGGATTTGTAATTTTCATCTGGGCAGGGGCTTTAATATGTGTCTATTGTGTTTGTGTTAATTATGTTCACTTTTAATATGAGTATAATTGTATACTGTGTTGCTTGGCTGGTTATTTAATTCTACTATAGATACGTCACTTGGGTTATTGGATGTTATTTGTGCAATCAAAATTGACACTAGTTAGTTCCTCAAAGATGAAAACAACAGCACTTGATTGTCATTTAAGAGCTAATTTTTTGGTATTATATGGGTTATAGGTATAGAATTATGTAGACTGGTTTTAGTTGCTGTGGTTGATTTAATTAAAGATTATAACCAAGTAGTCATAGATGAGGGTAATTATACGTAAGTCAACATTGATGTAATACCTTTTTAGTGAAAGAGATATCTTGGGTAATTCCTGACTCTACAGGTTAATTAGCATGTGAAGGGTGACTTTTTGGTGTTGGATTCCCTTGGATAGCGACCGAGTCTCAAGACACTATAATTTTCGACCACTTCTCCATTTAGTCTGTGAGTGATAGTGTATTTATAACTTATTTTCTGTTCTTCTTATTTCCCTAAATATATGTTTTGACAGCTATTTGTCTTCTAACCGAATCTTTAAAGTTGCTTATAATATTCTTTTGTTATTAATTCGGTACCTCTGCAGGTGGGATAAGTATTTTGAAAAGAATTGCTCTCCGATGTTCCTACTCAGTTTAATTATTTCATGTATTGTTAACAATTGATGTATGAAATATGAGTATTTAAAGGTTTTGAAATTGATACGATGTTTCAAATTGATACTATGAATCCGGACAATAGAAATTACTGATTTTGCTATGGTAAGTTTTGAAATTGATTTTTGTGAACTTGATTTCTAAAATAAAGTTATTTGAGAATTCTATTTGGAATTTTGAGTAAATAGTTTTCTTTGCGGAAGGATCTTTAATAGAACTGTACGCTAACGGCAGTAAATGTTAGTCCTGGGTGCACCTTAGTTTCGCCAACCTAGCTAGCAGCGGTGTTGCTAGCCCGGCGTAATGGCCACACGTCCGGCTTTGCTTGTCGATCCTTCGGCATGGACCGTTGGTGAGATACCAGTTCTCGTTGATCCTTTGGGGACACTCATTGGTAAAACGTGTCTATTATGATCCTGTAATTGAGACCTCCCCTTCTATACTTTAGAATGGATTTTATTTTATTTTATTTTTAAAACTAATTTTAATTCCATCTTTAAATATACTTAAATTTACCAATTTTTGGAAGTACTAATTTGTTGATAATGACTTTTTATTACAAATTTATTGTATTTTCTGCTTTATCATGTTCTGGTTTCACGCAACATATTTGATTTGAAATATCTTTTGTATATGTATATGTATATCTATATATGAACCTTTTATGAGAGTTTCATTAATTAGTTATATTTATTTTATTAAAAACTCGTACTTGCACTTGTCCCACTCCCCGTTATAAGTATATAATTTCTCACTGAGTCTGTTTGACTCACTCCCCACTTTTCCTCTACATTTCAGTTAGGTGTCGCAAGTAGTAACTTGTCTCTATAATCAAAGGTATAGAAGCTCCGTGAGCTTCACGCAATCAGTGTGGGCCTCGAGGTTGTCTATGTATTTTGATCTATGTATAGCTGAATAGTCATATATAAATATTTATAGTTATGCTCCATAACTCACAGGTAGGGCTGGCTCCCATTGTAATATATCTATATATAGTTGTAATAAGTTTTGTTTTGAAAAGAGTATCTATCCTTATGTATGTCTTGCATGTTCTAAATTTTGAGGGCATTCCGAGAATGCTTGTTGTCTTGAGTCTGTATTTTAAATATTGTTGCTATTCTGGTTATGTGGCTGGACTACATATTTCTAGCTTGTAGCAGGAACTTTTGTACTTCGGGAAATGCTCAATTCTTAAGGGAAATTCTGTCCATTTTGTAAGAAAATTTTGGGTAGACTTGCTGGGAAATTGAATTACCTAAACGCCGGTCATGACCTCGATTAGACCGTGACACCACCTTAGAGAAAATTTCTCTATTTATACCTTCATACATGCCTCGCATTAATAGCAGGTACCACTCTTATCCTCTATAAATGCCATAGCAATGGGTTAAGCAATTTCACTTGAACTCATATATTAGATCCCTCCACTCTTTCTACCTATAGTCGAGATACCAACAGCTTTATACTTTCACTTGCTTATGAGAATTTTTTAAAATCTTATTAGTTGTTACATTTACGTTTTCTTCAATGTGTATGTGCTATCGGAATACTAATCAATTTATAAAAAATATTATATTAATTTATATCATTCCTTATGCAGAGCATATTATCGAATTTACTAGATATATGCTTAAAAAATTAAGATATGGGAGAGAATTTTACTTACTATAGAATACGGGCACAATATTTGACAAAGTTAGCTTCAGTTTAATAAAAACCTAGTCATTTCAGTTTAAGTAAAATATCTAATTTATGTTAATTCAAAATTATCTAGTATAAGTTTCATATATTTTAAAATTAAATTACCATAATAAATACTTATGAAATGTATAAAATTAAGAATTATTTGATCATATTTTTACTAATGTCTATTTTTTAAAAAAATTAATATAAATTATTTAATAATAAATAATTATAATTCAATAGTTTAATCCATAAAAATTATATTATATCAAAAGTTATTGAATAGTATAAGTTAAGGTGTAACATCTCCTTTTTCATAAACTACTTTGTGTAAAGTAACTTTGGTTCTTGAATTAATAAAATAGCTAAGATATTAAAATTTTAAAGTAAGATAAAACATTAATAAAAGAAACTTAAATAGACATGGAAAATAAACTTTCAATTTGCATATAAGATAATAATATAATTACAATACTAATATAATAATAATGAAAAATAAGAAGAAAGGATGAATGGTGTGAAATTGGTGAATCAAAGTTGGAACAATTTAAGGTAAGTTTAGCAAAGTCAAAAAAATAAGAAAAAGAAAAAAAGAAAAAGAAAAACTAAAATGTAGAAATTAAGACTTCTAACCATGGCCTGATGACTCATAAGAAAGAAAAAGAATCACCTTACATATTGAAGCATGATGACTATAAAATCATCTAGGAAATATAGCTGTGGAAAATTCAAGTAGGATGGCCAAAAAGTCAAAAATTTTACTATATCTTTGATCAATTTTTCCACAATGAATTACTTAGCTTGCACCTATAAATAGGTATGTGGATACATGAATTTACATGTATAAAGGAAAAGAAAGAAGCAAATAGAGTAGCTCTGCCACTTTTGAGTGTTAACAACGAAGAAAAAAGAGAGAGAAGAGAAAGATAAAGAAAAGAGATCTGTTAGAGATTGGTAAGGAGTTTAGTGAACACATATTATTTAAAAAGAGATAATAAAATTATTTATGATATTTACTCATTATAAATTATATTATTTGATGTTACCTTATGTTATTATTCATTACTATTTGTTATTGTAATTTATTTTATATTCTATATTATTTCATTTAATGTTCTCTTATATTATTGCTAGTTATTATTTATTTATTGCAATCTATTTTATTGTTCCAAATTATTTTGTTTATTGTTTTCCTTACCTTAAAGTTGCTTATTATTATTATTATTATTGTAGTTTATTAATCATTCCAAGTTATTTTATTTATTATTCTTTCATATCAAAGTATATAGTATTACTTTTATTGTAATTTATTTTATTTATTATTTCATTGTATTTATGTTGCCTATTATCTATTTCAAGTTATTTTACTTTTTATTTCTTTACATTAAAGTTACTCATTTATTTATTATTGTAACTTATTTTATTTTTCGGTCCTTTATATTAACATTGCTCATTGTTTAATTGCAAGTTCTTTAACTATTCTTTTATCCTACACTTGCTTATTATTATTATTATTATTATTATTATTATTGTTTACATGATGATATATTATTTTGAGTTATAAATTTTTATGATAATTTCTTTAGGGGGCTAATATTAAAAGTAAAATATTGTATCTAACACTTAAAATAAGTAAAATTTATAATAGATGGACCTAAACTATTAAATTATTTATATATTTTCTTGAAATTTTATATCTTGACTTATGGACAGTATAATAACTCTTGATATATGACCATTACTATAACTTTATAGGGACATTTGCGTGGACATGACTTTTATGCAGTAAAGGCGTCATAATGATAAGGACAGACTCATACACTATAATAAGAAAGTATAAAAGAAATTAAATAAAAATAATTTTAAAATTTGATCTTTTTTAGAAATTGATATTTAGATTTGGCAACTCTATGTTTTAAGAAATTTTATTCAAATATTATATTATTTATTTTACTCAAGATTATATTATTTCAATTCTTGTGCACTTAATTTATTTTAAGTTTATGAATTAATTTATATTTTCTGCACTTTATTCAATTTATTTTATTGTTTAATTTTATATTTTATTATTTAATTTATCATGTGATGAATTTATTTATATTATTCAAGTTTATTGTTTATTTTATGTCATTTGAGTCTTTTATTTAAGTTATATTTATTGCTTAAATTTATGCATCTTTATATTTATTGTGAATTTAGTGTATAATGGCAAGCATGTGTTTTAAAAAGAAGATATTTAAATTTTATCGCTAACCAGGAAGAAGGTAAAGGGATAGATATAAAATCTTTTTATATTGCTTGCATTTATTAGTATGACATAAAAATCTCGCTTATCGTCACAATATTGATAATAACACCAAAGAATGAAAATTTTCAAAGAAAAGACTTTCAAATATATGTGAAATAAGCAAAAAAGAAAAGTGGAAATTAAAACAAATATATTATAATCATATTAATGCTTGCCGCATTTTATATTGCATAACTTCTTTTTTTTTTAGTATTTACTGCTCATAATATTATGAAGTATGATTTACAATGATTTACTTATAAGTAATGAGAGAAGATTATGATGCAATAGTCATGTAGGTTTTCGTGCTAAAAAATAGTTGGAACCACTATAGTTTAAATTCAGGACATCAAGTCTAATCCTGGACAGGGCCTTTTATTTTCATCCTCTTCTGCTCTTAGGGGGTGTTTGGCATGCTGTATTAGGTATGATAGGATAAGGTAATACAATATATTATGATCTTATCCGTTGTTTGGTGCAGTCAGCGTATTGTATAAACTTATCCATCAAATCTCCCTTATACATTATAATGATGGATAACTTAATACGGCCTAGAGAGGCCGTATTAGGCCTGATTAGCTTTTAATGTATAAGGGTTCTTTCACTTTTTTTTTTTAATATATTTTATTAAAAAAATTAATTATTAACTAAATAATAAAAAATAAAATATATAAATAATAAATAATATTATTTAATAATAAATAAATGTTTTTTAAAAAAATTGTAAAATAACTATTCAAACTGAAATAAAAATATAGGAATAAAAATTTATTATTAAAATATATAAATAATAATATTTAATATAAATTTAATTATATATAATAAAAAACACAACCAAATATAAAAATGTGATACTAAACCTATTTAGATTTTGATATATAAAAACTCCATCTCCATTTCACTCTCTCTCTCACACATATTTTTTAAAAAAATTAAAAATAAATAAATAAATAATTTTTAATATAAAATTATTTTTATATATAATAAAAAATAGCTAAAATAATTATGATAACTATTTAAAAATTATATTTATTATAATATCTTCTTTTAATTATATTTTATATAATCTGATATCTTATATCTGATACATCTAAACATTTGTATAGTATTAAATTTTTATCGACATCTGATGGCCTTATCTTATCAAACCCTTATCCTATCAGATCTTATACTATCAGACATACCAAATAGGCCCTTAACGTTTGAACTTTTGCTGATGCAGATTAGGGAGGTTGTCCGGATACTTGGAGATCACCTACTAGTTTTTTGGTTTTCCTTGGTGATTCATTGCTATCTTGGAAGACTCAAACGTAGCCAACAATGAGCAAGTCCTGAGCTGAATCCAAGTGTCAGCATTTTCGGTCATTTTTAGTGAGTTAACATGGGTGCTGAAAGAGTTTGAGGTGTGTGTAGAACCTGCTATGGTTTATTGTGATAATCAGGCCACCGTTCATTTAGCCTCCAACCCCACCTTTCACGAACACTCTAGACACATAGAAATAGATTGCTACTTCATCAAGGAGAAGGTGAACTCTGGCATCCTCAAACTCATTCATGTCAAGACACATCACCAATTCATTGACCTACTTACCAAACCCCTCCTTCCTAATCGTTTTTCTGATTTGATTTCCAAAGTTGAAAGTCCTTGATTTGTACCTCCCAACTTGTGGGGGTGTATTAGACATATGATTAAATTATTTAGTTATTTAAGGGGTTTTAACAGTTGTAACTAACTTGGCCGATTGGCCCGCACCTCTTGTACGCAAGTATATATTTCCCTTCTTAGTTGAATGAAGATTGCTAAGCCATTATTTCATTTTCTTCTGTAATAACATTAGCTCCATTGTGGATGGTGAATGGTGATGGCAGTAAATGCACAAATATAGACCAGATATCTAGAAATTATTAAGCATTCATGGAACATCAAGTTAAAACATACTCTAACTATTTATGAAATAATATTTTAACTTCAAATGGTGGAAAAACCTACCACAAATTTGTATATTTATTTGAAATACTGCTCCATAAATAGTGAGAGCATAATCTAGTTTAGTGGACAATCAATATAATTTCTCTCCCAAATCTCGAACAGTTATATATGCTTATGTTGATCTAAAGTCCAACATTCTTATTGAAATTACTCAATGCGAGGAGAACAAAATAGTGTCATCTTTTTTTTTTTTTTTCCCCTTTTGATAGTTTTAATAAGTGCATCACTCACCTCAGGGACGAGGACGAAACTGCAAGGAGTACAAAAATCCCAAAAACTCCCAGCAGAACACGCCAACCCACCTCTAGGCCTATTCCATCTAATACTGGAGTAGAGACCCAACACAACAAGCTTCAAACCTTCGCACCAAAGGACAGCAGCTCTAATAGATAGAGATGTGTTTCATGTTTGAGGTATCAACCACCTGACTATCATCTCTTATACTTTATAAGGTAACCATGGCACCGCTGTAACATACAAAACTCTATAATCCACATGCACCTTTGACAATAAACTATTGCCACTCAAATACTCAATAGATACTAGCTTTAACACTAGTAGATCTCTCCTTAGTTCTGGCGTTGGAGCACCTTTATGGCCTACAAGCTTCTTTTAAACCCTCGTAAAGGTGCCGCGAGATAGGCGAAGGAGCACCCTCCACTCTCTTTTTATCCATTCTCTGAATAATAGTTTTCCACTCGCTAATGGATGTATAACAAAATCATCTTTTGATAATTAGAAGTGGATTCTCTGATTGATTATACTATACTATAGAACATGCTATCCCAAAGTTTATGACCTGATAGTGAACTAAATTATTCCTTAGAATTGGAAAGAAAAATGTTATTTATACATAATTATTTTGAAAACTCACTATAATTGTAGACACTATCCCTTTACTTGGATGATAAAAGAAAATGGCCAAAAAAAAAATAGAAAGAAAGAAAATAGAAAGAAGAGAAAATAAAGAGAAAAGTTCATTCTCTCTTCTATTACTTGGATGAAGAGAAAATGAAGAGAAAGAAAATAATTGCTTGGTTGGAAAGAAAAGTAAAAAAAAAGAAAATGTATTTATATTAAATTACTTTTTTATCCTATATAATATAATATAAATATTTTCTTGCATTTTATATATAAGATATAATAGTAATTTTGTATAAAATCGCTCTCTCACTTTAGTTTTCTCATCTATTGTGAGGAGAAAATTTTTTTATAAGTTTCACTACTAATATTTTCTTTCTCTTATATTTTCTTCTCACACTTAAACAGAAGAAAACCTCAAAATCTCTCTATTTTCTTTCTTCCCTACTTCTTTTGCTCATTTTTCTCTTGAAACAAGCAAAGGTAATGAGAGAGAGAGATAGAAAGTGCTGGATGTTGAAAATGTAAAAGTGGCGGATCTATCATCTTCTCTCTCATTGTATGTTTACAATGAATTTAAAATATAAGTATAAATAATATTACTTAATTCAAAAAGATGCCCAGTGAAAGAAGAAAAAAGATAAAAAGAAAATTTTTAAAGATTTAATACATTAAATGCTTAACAATTTAAAAAGTGTAAATTTTTATTCAAAATTTTTATTTTTTATTTCCTTAACTAATATTTTTAAAGGATTATGATTCCCTCGTATTTGCTTTTAACTTATCATATTATGCTAAGAAAGAGATAGATACAAATAATTTATACAAGTGAAACAACCTCAAAATTTGCTAGGTCCAATATGAATGTCTATGTTTATGTTTATTTCTATCTTAACATAATATAATCATATTAAAAACAAACAGATGCTAATCATTTCTTAAGACACCTATTTCAAAGATTCTAATTCTTATTTCTTAATGGAAAGACAAGTACACCCTAGTAAAATTTGAGATTATGCAGAGTTTGGTTAGGTCCGATTGAACTCAAGTTACCTCCAAAGATAACACTAGTTCTGGTACGAAATAAAGTTTTATTTTTGCCTCTTATATTTTATAGTGATTTCAACTTAGTTCCAAATCTTTTTTTATACTATTTACATTCCTAACGTCATCAAAATATCTTAATCTTATCATTTTGGCATTCAAATTATAAATGAAAAAAATTAAATGAAGGTCAAGTTATAATATTAGTGATTATGTATTTATTACTTACCTAAATGAAATAACATTATTTACCATCATTTTTTTTCCTATACTTGTGTAGGATATGAATTTTTTTTTTTTAATTTAAACCTCCTCAACGCTCAATTGATCTTTCTCCTAATAAAATCTATATCCAAAACTTTTTCTTCGAAAATTGAAGGTAAAAAATCTTTATTGGAAGGGTTTAGATATCAGTAATATCGAAATTTGACCTTCATATCAGTTTTTTCATTTATAATTTATATGTTATATATATTGAAAGGACTAAATTAAAATGTTTTAAAAGTTGTAGAGATGAAAATAAAATCAAAAAAAAATTTGGGACTAAGTTAAAATAATTATAAAACATAAAAAATGTAAATAAGACTTTACCAGTTTGATTCATGATTTTTTTTTTTTTTTTTAAATTTTTTGGCCAACAATTCCTGAGGATTGAAATCCTTATCATTTCTTCCTACTTTATCATTTTCACCAGCTCAACTTGGACTTCTGCAGCTTAAGTTTGACTATACTGTGTTGCTCCATCAGCAAGGCAATGGATTTTAGCCACGACGCATTAACTCAATAATTAACCCCACAAATTTCAGGAGAGGAATTGACAGGGTTAAACAATTGAGAAAAACGCAATATCGGTATGCCGCATCCATTGACGAATTATCAGGGGAATGCGTGTCTCAACAAAATTTGAAACATAGTTAATATCATTTTCTAATTCTTTTTGTTTGTGTTTAACCTAACAAGGGACGCAGCTACATGTGGCTCTGACAAAAATGAATCCTATTTTCTAATCCAACTCCAAGTCAAACCCATTTGAATTCATGTACCCAAACAAAAAACCCATTTGAATTTTCCACTCTCCTCTCTCTCCTCCAAAGTTGTTGGGTATATGGATTTTCAGTGTTTTAAATTTAGATTGCCTATACGTATATTTTAGCTAAGAAAAAGTGCCAAAAACTTTCAAAAAGGCTTTGTATACGAAAGCACTTTATAGAAGGATATCTTATGATACGTAGAATTTGGTCATAGAAGACTAATTGATGGGTCAAATAATGAATGCGTGTAAGATATAGATCAGCACTTGATATAATAGATATAATAGATGGGTCAAAAAATGAATGCGTGTAAGAAAGATCAGCACTTGATATAGCAGGCAACCTCCTCAGCTACAAACATCCAAAACAACATTTTTTCAACATTAATTCATATCTAGTGGAAGCAAGCCTTACTCCTAGTCTTTAACTTCATATGTGCAAAAACAGATACAGCACCAAAACAACATAATATAGGACGTTATATACCATGGTCTTTCAGACCGTGCTTTGTTTTCTTTGTTTACTAGTCACTCTGATATCTCAAGCCACTTCTAGGCCGGGCTACGATTACACGTGCTTCACAGGTGAAGATTATGCCTCAAACAGCACCTACGGGACCAACCTCAATACCCTTCTTTCAAGGCTCACTTCCAACACACAAATTGACTATGGCTTCTACGACTCCTCTTATGGCCTAGACTCCGATAGAGTCTTCGCAACCGGGCTTTGCAGAGGAGATGTTGCCCCAGATGCATGCCGTAGTTGCCTCAACAATTCTAGCTCTTTTCTCCTAAAGCACTGTCCACATCATAGGAGGGCAATAGCAGTAAATGTTCAATGCATGTTACGCTATTCAAATCACTCAATATCTGGTTACCAAGACAACTCTGAATACCGGGTCTACTTTGGGAGCGAAAATAATGTAACAGATTGGGTTCAGTACAACTATGTGCTCACCAAATTGTTGTCGAGACTAAGAGTGAAAGCTGCAACAAGTGGTGACTCCCATGATCCTAATCGCAAGTTTGCTGCAGGACATGCAAGAAGTGCTAGTTTTCCAGCTATATATGCCTTTGTTCAGTGCAAACCTGATTTGACAGTGGCAGAATGCAATGATTGCTTGGTGGGTGGTTTCTCAGAATTGCAAAAATGTTGCAAGAACAGGTCGGGTGGTGGCGTTGTTAAATTCAGTTGCATCTTCAGATATGAGAACTCCATATTCTATGAGCCTATGATTGATTCACTAGCCACATCATTGTCACCTCAAGGATCTCCTCTTCCTTCGCCCCTTCCTACCGAATCCATAGACGGCACTCATCACGGTATTCTTGTAACATGGTTAATTACTTAGAAATTAGAATTATAATATAGGTACGCAATATTGCATCAAGCAGCATAACTAACTGGTTTACTTTTTGGTTGGCTTCTTATTTTGATTTTAGCCAGGTAACCATAGGTTATTTTAGATTAAACAATTTGCAACATTTTTAGGGCATCTTTGTCTCTCTATTTAATAGCTGGGCTATTGATGAGAAGGGATATTGAGGTTTTGCAGGAAAGAGCAACAGGTCACAAGTTATGGCCAAAGCTGTGCCTGCTGCTGCCTTTGTTGTATTGCTGATCTTTGTTTGCATCTATTTGAGTGTGAGAAAGCCAACAAAGCATTTTGAGAGTAAGTTCATCTATATATTTATTGCTTAATGTAAGTGTCAATATTTTTTTTCCTTATGATATGTTCTTTTGGTCATGTGAGGCGCACTATGAGATAGAACGGTATTTCTTTCTGCATTGACATGGGGTAGGACATAGAAAGGCAAAATTTTCTTAGAAATACTTTTGCTTAACAAGATTTAAGACCAAAAACGAGAAAAAGGGAATACATATTACTTTCAAGAAATCAGGTGCCTTAGTGTGTCTACTTCGTCTCAAATTGAATAACTATTTTGGAAGCATTTTCTTCTGGCGGCTGCACTATCAATTTCTGCGGGGTCCACCCGCTGTTAAAGTCAAAAGAAAAGAAAGAAAATGAAAACAGAGGAGACTGTGCATTTAATAACAGAGTAGGTGAAGGGATGCAATGAAATTCTTGTGGCCTAATGAGATAGGTCGGTGATGGAGGACGCAAATTTCATTTGGGAACCGAAATTCATCGGTTTTTTCATATTGCTCGAGCCTCTATAAAAATAGAGGCGATTTTATTAGAGGAAAGCAGCCAAGTAGCAAGCAAGAGTAAGCTGCACGTATAGAGGTAAAGAAGACAGTGGCCCTCTCGCAGTGTGAGACAAAAATAGAGACCATGAGTAAGTCGCAAAGAGTGTAAGTTGTAAAAAGGAACTTCAGGGAAATTTTGGATATCATTTATATTACATTTAGTACCACAATTACCAAAATTATAGCATTTGAATTAGAGTATTCTAATGGGGAAATATTATATTTACTTTTGTAAAAGAGAGTGTCAAAAGAATATTGTGATTATTCTGAATATAGTGAAATTTTTTCAAAATTTGTTTCATAGTTTCTTTTTCGGTATTTGAGATTTTCCATGTTAAAAATTTAGTATTCTTTTTCTATATATTTTGCACACAATTACCATTGTGTTATGTGAATTGGTAGATATAGTTTCATCATAGTTACTTTGGTGCTCATTACCATACTCCAATATGATTTACTTTACATTGTGAATCAACTCTCAAGCCCAACAAGTGGTATCAGAGCTATAAGTTGAGCTTAAAACTATGCTATGTTATTAAATTAAATGGAGGAGGATATGGATGCCATGACAAATTGATAACTGCAAAGTCAAAAAATGAAACAACAAAAAATTAGGGAAAGAAATGCACAAAAGGCATTAGATTAAACAGGTAGTGGATTGATGTTAGCGTGTTTCGTTGTGTGGCCACAAAGACAAATGCCCATAATTTGTCAAAGACTTTATAGGATCTCTATGAAAGAAAGATTACACAGAATAAAACCTTCGCAATTAGAAAGATAGTAAACCTGAAGTACAAAGATAGAAGATTTGTTCTTGAACACTTAAGGGACTTCCAAATTTTGGTAAATCAATGTAGTACCATTAAGCTAGTGTTGGATGATAAGCTACAAGCATTGTTACTTTTGAGTTCTTTGCTAGATAGCTTGGAGACTTTGATGGTGTCACTAAGCAACCATGCTTTGAATAGAAAATTGTCTCTAATCTAAGTAAAAAATAATATGTTCAACAAAAGAAATCAAAGAAAAGACTTGGTGAAGACACATAATTCTCAAGCCCTTATCACAAAGAATAGGGGAAGAAGTAAGAAGAAAAGGTGATCTAGGAAACCAAAAGTCAAAAGAAGGACAAGTCGAAAGAAGTTCAAATTGAAAGGAATTGTGAAGTTTGGAAGAAAAAAGATAAGAAAAATCGAAGGAGTTAAAACACTACTAATGATAAAAGTAGCATAACCCTTGTGATAGATGAGCAAGTGGTGTTGCTTTCTTTTGGAGAAGAAGAGTGCCCTATTGCTTATTTATGAATAATGGGTTATTCACTTGGCATCAATTGTATCATGTCACTCTTAATAAGGAGCTACTTACTATGTGCAAAGCAAGATACCTTGTCAAAGTAAGTATGGAAAAAACTAGCATTATAGATACTATAGAAGTTAGTGATGTGTGCATTTAGACAAATATCGATTGCATACTGGCGTTGAAGGATGTGAAGCATTTGCCTGATCTACACCCAAATATGATCTCAATGGATGGTTTGGATCTAATGGATACCATACCAATTTTAGTGATGGTAAGTGGAAGCTTTCAAAAGTTTCAATGGTTGTTGCTAGAGAAATGGTGTGGAATTCACTATAAAAGACTCAAGTTAAGTAGATTAAAGGTTGTATGCAATCAAGGATTATGCTTTGCCAAATTTATGGCATAAAAAAGTAGTTCATTTAAGTGGAAAAAGATTGCAAATTTTGACTAGGAAATCTCTTTTTTCACATGCCAAAGGCACTAAATCAAATCCTTTGATCATTTTTTGTTTGGTAAGCATCATATGGTTACTTTCAGTAAAACTTCAAAGCTAAAAGAGAATATTTTGGATATGGTTTACACTGATGTATGCGATCCCATTCTGGATGGTAGCAAATATTTAGTGACATTTATTGATAATGCTTCATGAAAAGTGTGGGTTTATTTCTTGACAAGAAAGGACCAAGTGTGTCAAGGCTTCAAAAATCCCATGGTGAAGAGAGAAATTGGGAAATCTTTGAAGTGTCTTCGTAGTGACAATTGGGATGAATGTAATTCCTATGAACTTAGGAATTATTGTTTTGAATATAACATCAAACACAAGAAGATGGTTCTTGACACCACGTAGCAAAATGGTTGGACACAAGAATCAGTAGAACCATTATGGACAAAGTCAAATGTATGCTGAGTATGACTAAGCTACCTAAGCCATTCTTAGGTGAAGCAATTCAAACCACATGTTATCTAATTAAAGGATCTTCATCTATTCCTTTATATTTTTATAATCCTAAGAGAGTATGGTTCAAACATGATATTAGTTATTCTCATCTAAAGGTGTTTGGATAGAATAGAAAGCCTTTGCTCATGTAAGCATAGAGTATGGACAAAAACTTAATGATAGGGCTAGTGATAATGTTGATTTTACACTAGTCTCTTTTCCTATAAGAAATATCATAGAAGCAAAAGTTTTAAGTTGAAGGGGTTACCGATGAGCCAGCAATCAATGATGTTGGAGATGGAGTAGGTGTCTAACAAACAACATCATCTATCTAGTAGCTACCCTAATTCGGAGTTCATCTTTCTCGTCAATGAAGGGGAGTAAGAAAGTTTCATAAGGATAAGATCCAATGGATGAAAGCAATAGAAGGAGAGATGGATTCATTGAAGATAAATGTTACTTATGAGCTATAGGAACTTCGTAAAGGCAAGAAGGCCTTGAAACAAAAATGGATATTCAAGTTTAAGAGAGATGGCAACAAGCTAGTGAAATATAAGGCTAACTTGGTCATAAAAGGCTTTGGAGAAGAGTGAGGAATAGATTATGACGAGATTTTCTCTCTGGTTGTCAAATTAGTTCCATTCAAGTCATACCCGGACTGATAACTAGCTTCTATTTGGAGCTTGAGCAATTAGACATGAAAATTGTATTTCACCATGGAGATTTGGAGAAAGATCTACTGGAATCAACCAAAAGGATCTAACAAGGCTAAAAAGGAGCATATAGTTTGCAAATTAAAGAGTTCGCATCGATTGAAGAAAGCTCCCTACCAGTAGGGACAAAGGAAAGGGGGGAGCAATTGACTTATGCGATAAGATTTGAACCGTTATGATGAAAATTCTTTAATAATCACCTCAAGTTAAATATTTCACATGTTATTTACCATTAATAACCAAAAAAAAAAATATTGTGTAGTTATGATTTTTTTTTAAATGACAAAGAATCATCTTTATTTGTTTTAATTATATATATATATATATATATATATATATATATATATATATATATATATATGTACATACAAGAATAGGGAGAGAAGACAAGAAGTAAAACAAAAGTCAGAAATGAATTGATATTAAATAAATCTTTGGTCACTAGAGAAACAAAATGTTAGTATACGTTCAATCTTGTATACATATCATGAAGAAAAGACTCAAAAATAAGATGGAAGATAAATTTATTGTTGATTGTATTTTAACCTATATGAAGAAGAGGATTGCTGCCCAATTTGACACAAATTCTATTATTTATAAGTTTTATGATTTGAAGGAATGTCGTACTCAACATCGGTGAAAGTACAATATTTACATTAATTTTTTGTAGTATAAAATATATTCTTATTAACACATGTTATGATATTTATTTGATAATATAATTTATAACTTTTGTCCCTAAACATTCTCTACATCTGCCCTAGCATACCAGGATCGGTGTAGATCATTTTGTATATGTCAGAATGTTTCCAAGTGACAAATTCATCATCCTTCTATTATATATAGATGATATGTTAATAGTGGGATAAGATGAAAAGTAGATTGGGGATTTGAAAAAGGAGTTATTTAAATTCTTAAATCCTTTGATATGAAAGATCTATGCCCTGAAAATAAAATCTGGGCATGTAGATTTTACGAGACTAAAAAGCTAAAAAGCTTTGGTTATCACAATAACAATATATGGAGCGGGTTTTAAAGCGATTCAATATGAGAATGTTAAGTCAAGTAACACACTTTTGGCTAATTATTTTAAACTCAGCAAAAGGAGTTGTCCTACTAGTAAGAAAGAAAAGATAGATATAGTTTTTGTACCTTAGTTCTCTATTGTCAAGAGTTTGATGTATGCCATCATTTATATTTGGTCAGATATCTCTCACACAAATGAAGTTTTCAAAAGTTTTATTTCCAAAATAGGTAAAGACCATTGGAAAATAGTAAAGTAGATCTTGAAATATTTGAAAGATAGCTCTACAATGTGCTTGTGTTTTAGAGAACTATATATATATAACTATGTCTTACAAATTAAAATTAAATTGTAGAATTGTGTTGCCTTATCCACCATTGAAGCAAAATATGTTGCTATAACCAAAGCTAGAAAAAAAAATTCTTCGATTGAAAAAATTTCTTCAACAGTACGAAATGAAGCAAAAAAGATCTGTTATTCATTGCAATAGTCAAAGTGCTTTGGATTCAATCAAGATTGAAATGTTCCACTTGCATACCAAGCAAATTGATGTTAGATATTATCGTCTACATCAAAAAGTAAAAGAGCAACATTTCAACCTAAAAAAAATTCACACAGATAAAAAAATTTTTGTGGTTGAGGTTGTGGATGAATTGGCATATCTGCCAGCCTCTAAGAAGCACACCCCAAGGGATGCGGCTTCGACTTGCAAGGGGAAGAGCCCGAATCCCTCGTCCCCCCTAACCAAAGAAAAAAACCTTTTGATAGGATGACAAAAGTTGTTACACAAGATTAGCTTCAACTTTGTGTCAAGTCAGCATGGATCCCAGATAATTGCTCAAAGATTGTTTTCCCCAATGGTTGAAAAGGGAGAATTGTGGGGTTCCAATCACTGTTAAAGTCAAAAGAAAAGGAAAAAATAAAAACAAAGAAGATAATGCATTCAATGCAAACAACAGAGTGGGTGAAATGATGCAATGAAATTCTCATGGCCTAAAAAAACAGGCCACTAATAGGGAACATAAATTCTATTTCATAGCCGAATTCACAATATTTTCGCACTATGTTAAACCTCTACAAGTAAGGGTGATTTCATTCGAGGAAAGCAACGAAGCAGCAAATAAAAGTTAGCTGTAGAGATACAAGCAAAGAAGAGAGTTGGCTTCTGATAGTGGAAGAGAAAAATAGATAGTGTAAATAAATTCCAAAGACTATAGGGTGTAGAAAAATACCTCCAGAAAATTTCGAGAATGATCACTATTACTCCTTCATGCTACAATTAACCAAATTGTTGTATTTGAATAGAAGGTTCTCATTAGGAAATACTATATTAACCTCTTATGTGAGAGTGTTGAAATTATATTATAATTATCTTGAATCTATTGGAATATTTTTCAAAATTTGTCCCATAGTTGTTTTAGGTATTTGAGGGTTTACCACGTTAAAATTTGATGTTCTTATATATCTATAGAGCATATCATACGAGAGAAGTGGTTTATTATGAGAATGAGAAAAGCTTGGCCGTATAACCATATATAGATGGTCAAAATTAAAAGTTATTTAATGGTCACATAATCACTTAAAAAAGTTACATAACTTTGTGTTTTAATTTTGACTATTCAAGTAAGATCCAATGGTCAAAATTTACTTCTCTCACTCTCACAATTAACCACTTCTCTCATTTGCTCCTCTCCCTATACATATATATAAGTTGCTCATTGTCATATTACAATATCATTTAATTTATATTGTGAATCAACCCTTAAGCCCCATAATTTCCATTTGACAAACTTAATTTATTTGCAAATACTGTCCTCTTCAACCTAGGTGAAGCTGAAGTTGACAGTGAAGTTAACCTTGTTATGTCATCACAATTTGACTTTGACACAATCAAAGTTGCTACAAACAACTTCTGCGACGCAAATAAGCTTGGACAAGGTGGATTTGGACCTGTTTACATGGTAAAAATGGCATTGTTACAATTAAAATTTATTTGTATGTCAAAACGTCAAAACACAACATGCCAAGATTGTTGATCGATTTTTACATGGATAAAGCACTGTTTTATATATCTTTAGGGAAGGCTCTCCAATGAACAAGTTGCAATTAAGAGGTTGTCCGCAAATTCTCATCAAGGAGATATTGAATTTAAGAATGAAGTGTTATTAATGGCCAAGCTTCAGCATCGAAATTTAGTTAGACTCCTTGGTTTTTGTTTTGAAAGAAAAGAACGGCTACTTGTTTATGAGTTTCTTCCTCATAAAAGCCTTGACTGCTACTTATTTAGTAA
This sequence comes from Pterocarpus macrocarpus, assembly GCA_031439585.1. NCBI lineage: Eukaryota > Viridiplantae > Streptophyta > Magnoliopsida > Fabales > Fabaceae > Pterocarpus > Pterocarpus macrocarpus. The sequence continues at coordinate 45,855,144 of CM062516.1, forward strand.
GTTAGCTTATTCTTAAATTGAAAGTTCACTATATTATTTCTTTTGCATGATTGAATGAATAAAGGTATCAATCATAGTTGAAATGAATCTATTTATGTTGTCTTGTAGATCCAATTAAGCGAGGATATTTGGATTGGAAAACACGCTACAAAATAATTGAAGGAATTGCAAGAGGCCTTCTTTACCTTCATGAGGATTCTCAGCAAAGGGTTATTCACCGTGATCTAAAATCTAGTAATATTCTTTTAGATGCAGATATGAATCCTAAGATTTCAGATTTCGGCTTAGCAAAGATGTTTGTTTTAGATCAAACTCAAGCTATTGCAAGTAAAATTGCAGGAACCTTGTGAGTTTAAAATATTAAGACTAATTAGTTTCTATTCTGCACTCTTAAAAACCGAAAGGACCAAAATGATGGAGAATATGGATTATTATCTAGAGAACTAGTAAAGATTGTACTAATTGAACTTATCCTTATTGAAATGCAGCGGATATATGGCACCTGAGTATGCACGACATGGAAAATTCTCAATGAAGTCAGATGTATTTAGCTTTGGTGTAATAATTTTAGAGATTGTAAGTGGTCGAAAGAATGGCAGACTTCATGATGGAGAGAATGTGGAGCATCTATTAAGCTTTGTATGTAGCTTCCTCATCTTTAGAAATCTTAGAATAGGAAATTATGAACTAATAATCCAATTGATTTAGTAGAAGTGAAAAAACTGGAACTAATATTCCTACGATGAACTAATTTTTGCAGGCTTGGAAAAACTGGAGGAAAGGGACAACTTCTACTATTATAGATCCCACTTTAGATGATGGTTCAAGAAATGAGATGGAAAGATGCATTCACATTGGGTTACTTTGTGTTCAAGAAAAGGCTATTGACAGACCAACATTGGCTTCAGTTTTGCTTATGCTTAACAGCCGATCTTTTTATCTCCCAGTTCCCATGCAACCTGCCTTTTATATGAATGATAAATGCTCATCGAACATCTACAATTTTGTGGCATCAAGATCAAGTGAACAGAAAATTAACTGTGTTGAAGCATCAACAAATGAGGTCTCAATTAGTAGTCTATATCCTCGTTAATTATGAATCATATAATTATAGTTAGGAGTGACAATCATGAGTACAATTATAAGTACAATTAAATGTACCAAGCAAAATATATGATTGAAATTTACTAAGGAGATAGAAGAATTGTTGAACACCATTAATATGAAAAGATTCATTTAACTTATTACCGAAGTTCATAAGTTCGTTTCTGTTGTAATTAGAGAATTTCATTGAGGTTCAAGAAATTAGTGCCAATCACAAAAATAGCGTTTGCAGGTTGGTGTAATGTGCATTATTTTTCTGTAATCTTTTTATGCAAAACATTAACATAGAGCCTAGTTTCCACGTTACCAATATGTAAAAACTGATCTGTAGGAATGTCAACCAAGAATAAATGTTTAGCAGCAGGGCGTATCATAAAAGATGGACAATGGTTTCATTTTTGCTTTGGCTGCTAGGACAAAATGCTGTATCAGAATACCGTTACGAGAAAGCATTGAACGAGTATCCTCTCCAAAATTGTTTAGCTTTTATATGAACAACAATGAAACTAACGGCTCGTTTGGATAACACTGACTTTTTTACTTTTGGACATGTAAAAAGTCACATTTTTTATTTTTTATCTCGTTTGGTTATATACCTTACTACTTTTCAAAAATTCAATTTTAATATTTTTTGAAAAGTTAAAATATTAAATTTCACAAAAAAATATTTTTTAAAGCACTTAAAATAAATATTTCTATTAGTACTCATCCAAATACATAATAATTATATAAGAGTTTAAATAAGCGATTTATACAAATGGCCCTCCTTACTAAGTCATTGTAATTCAACTCTCACAGTTGATAAAAAGCTTTTCTTTTGAAAATAATAATATGTGAGAAGGGACTTTGGACCTATTTACAAGGCAACACTGTAAATATTACCTCTTTGTGAAAAATGTAGCTTGTACAGATAATAGGCCCAAATTTATATGCACCAAAACTCATATTTTTCAGGGTAGGCCAGTAAGCTATTTTAGAGATATTTATGGTGCGGTTTAGATCGATTTTAAGCAAAAAATTTATCTGATCCAAACAATAAAATATATAATGATTTGGATTGGATCGGTTTAATTTAAATTTTAAATCCGATCCAATCCAAACCAATCTTTTTCGGTTTGGATTGGATCGGTTTAATTGGTTTTTTATAAAAGAAAATCTTAAATATAGAATATTATAAATATAAAGTAACTTAAATTAATAAAATAAATCAATAAAAATAAAAATAAAATGACTAATATAATATGTATAATATGATATTTAAATAAAAATGACATACAAATATAAATATAGAAAATTATGTGATAAATTAAAATTATTATAAGTAAAAGCATAAAATTAATAATAAAAAATTATATTAAATAATATTATTTGGTTTGGATTGAATTGGATCGATTTTAAAAGTTAAATTCGAAATCTGATCCAATCCAATCAGTTTATGAAAAATAAGATCCAATTCAATCCAAAATTTTGTGATTTTGATCAGTTTTTGATTTAAATTTGATTGATTTAATAATTTTGATTGGATTGAATTTAAACACCTTAAGCTATTCCATGCTAAGAAAGCTCCTATCAAAATATTGTCTTGGATTCTATCCATATGAAAATGTTGGATTAAGTGTGTGATAGTGTAAATAATGCATCAACTTGACGGCAGCGTCTTAAGTGCACCTCGAATAGGGAGGTGCACAGCACACCAACAATTAGTCACCTTTGCCAAGTATGGCTATACGCAATTAGGCATTAGAAGTGCGGCTAAATGACAGTGCATGGTGCACTACAACTTACTGGATGTACCACAGCATCTGCCCAATTGGACAAGGACAACAATACTTTCCAGTGCTTGGCAACTTAGCATCCTTCGGCCTTTTATAATTCAATTAAATCCAACACAAAGAATATTACGTACATGTGGAGGCCTTCTCTTTTGGTCTGAATACATGTTGAGGCCTTCAAGATGGGTTTAATATTGGACTGACTAGCTATCGGGATTGCCAAATTTTAATTTTGGTTTAAGGACAATATTCACCGTCATCTACCCGGAACAGACAATTTTTCATTTCAATTATTCAATTAGTAGTAATGAAAAGACCATTTCATCCCTCATCTCAAATTAAATTTTCTTTCTGTTGTCCTTGCTCTCTCCCAGCAATATAATTCAAGATAAACAAAATCGACCACAGAACAACCAAATCAACATGGTCTTCTCCCACTATCAACAATACTTCAATGGAAAAATGAATCTGCTTGTGTTTGGAAGATGGGAAATCGTTTGGTAGATGGGGATAATGGGTTTCACTACAACATGAACTAAATAGGATCAGGCCTCCTAATGTGATTGACCAACAAAATCAGCAAAATAGCACTCCCATTTCCTATCAATCCAGAAAAAAGCGGAAAAAAAAAAGCAAAGAAAAATTAAAACTTAACATCAACATCATGACACTTATATTAACATGAGCCTTGTGCTTTGGATAAATAATGTCAGAAAGGCTTAAACTCCCCAACACAGGAGAGAAGCGAAGTTTAAGTAATAGAACATAACAAAAACTAGGATCAAAAAACAACATAGGTGATTCAACCTCAGCCATCTAATTTATGTTGTTAGATTATCATTTTTGAGGATTTTTGTTTAAGGATATATGCCATGCTACTACTATATTATGAGATTATGTTTTACAGGTTTAAGTATGTGATTTGTGTCAATTATCGAAAAAAAAAGTATGTGATTTGTGTCATTATAGCTTATTTTTATAGTTTTATTGTCTAGAGAATTAAGCATTGTAAAGGTATCAAAACCGAGAAAGAAAACGAAATGGAAACTCAGAAATAAGAGTAAAGTAGCTTGAAGCTCAGAGAGAATTCTACAAGTGTTTGATATGAGAAGATGATGATTTCACTAAATGAAATGATTGTATTGAGTTATATGTATTTATAGATACACTAAGACACTAGAGCCATGTGCTGAAGCTAATGGATCTAGCCTGGCATGACAGAAAACTGTTACCAACTGTAAAATTAACTGAAACTCACAACATATTTATCACTTGCTATAATTCCCTAACATCCCCCCTCAAACTCAGAGGGAAGGACACTCAATTCGGAGTTTGTCCCGAAAGCGAAGAAAGGAGTTAGGATAGATAGATTTGGTGAGAGCATCAGCTACTTGCCCAGTTCCAAGAATGACTTATTTGCAATTGCTTTTGAACAACTTTGTCACGCATAAAGTGTAGATCCAGCTCAAAATGTATAAGGAGGGATTAGAGAAGATGATACTTTCATGTGCTGAAAGCCCTAATTAATCCACTAGTCGTTGGTGTTGGCATAGGCTTAGAGGAATCCGTGCCAGCATTATGAAGTAGGTCCTTAATACATTTGGATTGAGTGAGAAGCAAATTACCGTCTTGGGTTGTGTGAGCTACAATGGCTAAGAAAAAGTTTAGTGTAACATGATCCTTCAGAGCAATAAGTCCTGTGCAAAGCAACAAAATCAAATGTTGAATCTCAACTGAATTATCCCCAGTGATCAAAATGCCATCCACATAAACCATGATGTAAGTGGTAGATGTGGGAGTGACTCAAATGAATAAGGAAATATCACATTTGGCATTAATGAAGCCAACAATATAGACAGTAGATTTGAGTTTGTCAAACCATGTTTGAGAGGCTTGAGTTAGAACTAGGCTTGGAGAGGGAGAGGATTAAGAGAAAGAAGTGAAAGAAGTTTGTGAGTTTATGAGTGAACTCAATCTGTTATTGAACTTCATTAATCATTCTATTTATATACAAGTGTGTGTAGCTATCAAGACAACTAGGAGCAACTAACTTCTGCGTACCACTACTTCTATCTCTATCCCTTACATTCCCTTCAAACTCAATATATGAGCATCCTCAATGTAGAGTTTGTTGCGAAACTTGTTGAAGGAAGAGCAAGAGACAGCCTTGGTGAGGACATCAGCAACTTAATCCGGACCAGGAATGTGATTGAGGGAAACCTTGTGCTTCAAGATAGAATCTCGAACAAAGTGGCGATCAAGCTCAAAGTGCTTTGTTCGGGTATGCAAAATGGGGTTCGTAGCTAGGAGAACAGCACTGATGTGATCACACAAAAGCTTGGGCGCAGCAGGTAAAGTAACATTGAGCTCACATAGCAATGAGCGAATCCAAATTAATTCAGCAACAACAGAGGCAAGGCCACAAAATTCAACCTTAGTGCTTGAATAAGAGATAGCCTGTTGCTTTTTGGAGGACTAGGATATGAGATTACTTCCGAGGTAGATACAATAGCCTAAGGCGGATTTGCGGTCATCCATATCAGACCCCTAGTCTGAGTCATTGAAACCTTTAGGGGACAACGTGGAAGTAGATTTTAAATGCAAGCCAATGAAAAAGGTGCCATTCAGGTACCAAAGGATGCATTTAACCGCTTTCCAATGAGACTCTAGCGGATTCTGCATAAATTGATAGACCTTGTTAACACAGAAAGCCAATTCTGGTCTAGTGATGGTTATGTATCGAAGACTTCCAAGCATAGACCTATAGAGACTAGGTTATTCAAAGGCAACACTCCCAGCAGTCGAGTGATGGAGATTAGAGGTCATGGGAGTGGCATAGGGCTTGCAATCACTCATTTGAGCCTCCTTGAGAAGATCTTGTATTTACTTAGACTGTGAGAGTAATAGGCCACCATCAGAGGTATGAGTGACCTCAATACCAAGGAAATAGTGCAAGTTTCCCATGTCTTTCAGTGCAAAGGCTTCATGCAATTGAGTAATGAGCTTGGTGACCTTAGATTTGGAGTTGTCAGTTACAATAATGTCATCCACATAGATAAGAATGAACATGGTAGAGGTATTAGTGAATTTAGTGAACAGAGAAGAATTTGATTTGGTTGCAGTCAATCTAAGGGATAAAAGTGTAGCAGATAATCTCTGGAACCAACCCCGAGGGGCTTGTTTGAGACCATATAATGCCTTGGTGAGTTTGCAGACCAAGGAGCCATCACCAACAACATATCCTTGGGGCTGAGTCATGTATGCATCTTCCTCAATATGCCTATTTAAAAAGGCATTATTGATATCAAGTTGCCTGATTGGCCAAGCATTAGAAAGAGCAATAGAAAAAATAATTCGAATGGAGGTCGGTTTGATCACAAGACTAAAGGTTTCACCATAATCAAACCTTGCTTTTTGGTTGAATCCCTTTGCCACTAACCTGGCCTTGTATTTGTTAATGGAACCATCAAGGTGATACTTTACTTGAAAACCCACTTGTTGCCAATGGGGGTTCTCCTAGTAGGTAAAGGAACTAGAGTCCATGTGTTGTTCCTCATCAATGCAGAGTATTCATCATCCATAGCCTATTTCCAGTGAGGCATGGAGAACATAGACTTGACTAAGGTCGGTTCCAAGGCTGCTTGATAAGCTTGGATTTTCTAATAACATTTTTTGCTCGGGTGTTCATAGAATAGGCATTGGTAGTAGGAGGTTGTGAAGTGCAATAAGGTTTTCTCTTTTGCTGGTGGTGGGGTTGCAAGGGACTGTGAGGGTGCAGGGATTGGTAATGGTGTAGTGGATGTGGAAAGGTTGTTTGAGGGTGGGGTTGGTATTGAGGGAATCATAGGAATGTGGGGAATAGATGATGTAGAAGGGTAAGATGGAGAAGGTGGTTTAGTCACGAAGGAAGGATTGTCCTTTAAAGGAAATTGAAGTTCATCAAAGGCCACGTGTCTGGTAATAAGGACTTTTCCAGAGGAAGTTAAGCATTTGTAACCTTTGTGATCGGTGGCATATCCCAAAAATACACGAGGTTCAAATCAAAAATCAAGCTTATGGTGATTATAAGGTCTCGTGAGGGGGTAACACAAGCAGCCAAACAGCTTAAAGGACTCATAGGAAGGTTTCTTGAGGAACAAGACCTCAGTTGGGGATGAATTATGCAATGTAGTAGTAGGTAAGGAGTTGAGTGGCTATGAGGAATATATGCATCTTCCCAGAGAACCAGTGGCATAGAAGCTGCTACTAATAGAGTCAAGCCCATTTCCACAATGTGCCAGTGTTTTCTTTCAGCTCTGCCATTTTGCTTATGTGTGTACAGAGATGAGAATCTATGAACATTACCCTTAACATTCAAAGACTTGGTCAATACAGTATAATCCTTGGCATTATCAGACTGAAACATTTTCAATTTAGTTCCTAATTGCAACTCAGCCATTTGTTTAAACTGAGGAAAAATTGAAAGAACTTGTGATTTGCTACGCAACAAGTAAATCCAGGTATACCTAGAATAAGCATCAATAAAGTGTAGGTAGTATTTGGCACCAGAAGCAGAAGAAATGGGAGCAGGGCCCCAAATACCAGTTGCAATGGTGTAGTATATACAAAGTCAAATAAAGGAAATGGCAATTAATGAGCTTTGCCCATGCAACAAGCTGAACAAATTGAACTATCTATAGGAATTGAAAGATTACATGATTTAAGAACACTGGCAACAATATTAGGAGCAAGATGCCCTAGCCTTGAGCACCAAAGTTGAAAATCGTCATTTTTATTCACAAAAGCAAAATGTGAAGAAACTAAATAGACTAGTTTAAGTGAGTCAAAGGTGCATAAGCCATTTCTAAGTCTGCCTTGGAGAAGTGTCTCCTTGGAAGCCTGAGGTTTCACAAAGCAACAATAAGTATAGAACTCAAAAAAGATAGAATTGTCTCAAGCAAATTGTGATACACTTAAAAGATTTTTGGTGATTTGTGGCACATGCAACAAATTGTTTAATTTAAATGATTGAGAGTTGGAACTAGATTGAAAAATAGAATTGCCAATGTCTTTAATGCACAAACTTGAGCCATTGCTAACAAGCACCAACTGAGATCTAGTATAGTCACCATTGTCCTGAATGTTAGTTGAATCTGGTGTCATGTGGTGTGATGCACCTAAGTTCGAGTACCAACTTGGATCAGTTAAGGTGGTGCAGGTTGCTATTGTGTTTGCCATGGAGAAATCTATAGAAAACCTCATTTGAAGAGGCCTCGGGGCTCTAGGTTGAGGCACACAATTCTAATCATATCGATGCCAACAATCCATCACCACATGGCCGGTTTTGCCACATAGTTGGCATATAGGTCTTTCTCCACTAAAATTAGATCTGCCACCATTTTGATTTGATTTGCCACCTCCTCTGCTAGATCTACCATATTTAGGATTGAAATTCTGATTTCTTGCATTGCCACCTCTTCTTGACTTGGACTAATTTGAAAATTGAGCAACATTGGCTTGGAAATCATTAGTTCTTCGATATTTCTCCAACCTTTCTTCATGAGCCATGAGAAGAGCCTTGACTTGGCTTACAGAACAAAGCTCAGTTTTGGAGGTGATGACAGTGACTAATACAGAATAATCTTCAGGCAAACCATCTAAGATTGCACTACATGATCTTCATCATTTACTAGTGCACTAATTGAAGCAAGATTATCCATATAATTTTCTTGATTTCTAACAAGTACGAGCTTAGAGAACCTGATTTCTTGGTGTTGCGAAGTTGAGATTTGAGTTGCCTCACCTTTGCTTTGGTTTGTGAAGCAAAATATTCTTCCAATCATTTCCAGATTTGATAAGAAAACTTGCACCCTACCATTTTTGTAGTGAAAGATTTGCTCATCAAGGCTAGAAGCCAAGATCCGAGAAGTAAATGTTGTTGCTTCCAATTTCGGTATTCTTCACTTACATTTCCAGAAGCTTGATCTTCATCTATGGCAAACTCTTTCAGAATGCCTTGACTTTTCACATATTTCATCAATTGATAACCTTCAATGGTGGCTTCAACTTAATCCTTCCATGGAAGAAAATTATCTTCTATTGGCTTTATTTGGCTAGCATCACCCTTAGGATTCGATGGGCTTAACATTCTGGCCCATAGTGCTTATAATGGATGCAGCCCCTTATGCTTGATGCAATTATGAGAAACTATAAGGAAATAAAGTTGCACCCATATCCACAACTATAGCTTTTGGCCTAGTGGTAATCACTTGATCCAATAAGTGGTATCAAAACAAGGTCACGGGTTCAAATCCCCCGGCTGACACTGGGGTGGAGATTGTTGGCTTTATTTGGTCAACGTCACCCTTAGAATTCGATGGGTTTAACATCCCGGCCCATGGTGCCTATAATGGATGCAGCCCCTTATGCTTGATGTGATTTTGAGAAACTATAAGGAAATAAAGTTATACCCTTGCCAACAGTTATATCTTTTGGCCTAGTGATAAGTGCTTGATCCAACAATCTTTATCAAACTTGAAGGCCACAGGGTTGGAAAATGTGTGCAGCATGAAATTGCTCAAAGCATTTGGATGCTGAGACTTTGATGAAGTTGAAGACTGTGGTATGAGTGCAGCCATGGAAGCACAAGCTCTGATACCATAAATGTATCAGAACTAGGCTTCGAGAAGGAGAGAATTGAGAGAAAGGAATGAAAGAAGTTTGTGAGTTTTTGAGTGAACTGAATCTATTATTGAACTTCATTAATTATTCTGTTTATATACAAGTGTGTGTAGCTGTCATGACAGCTACAAGTAACTAACTTCTAACTAACTGACTAACTACCATTTATAAAGACTAAAAATATATTTAAATTAAATTTATTAAAAAATTAAAGAATATTTAACATGCCAGTGATAATTTAATAAACAATGATAAATACTATTTCAATCCTTAACTCGGGTTCCGATGACACACGGTAACAAAAGCATTTTTATTTAACTTTTTTAAGGGTTTCTTCGGTATCCTCATCTTAGTAAGGTTAGTGATAATTTGTAGTAGTTATTGATTAATATTAAGTCATATATGCCACTTATTCTAAAATAAAAACCATAACAAATATTTCAAGTTTGTAGTTTCGTTACTAAATATATTAGCCAACAACAATTTATATAGCTGAGTTTTCATAATTTCTTCCATTTTTAAATATTATTTATTGTGATTCTTATTTATTATATTTTTATACATTTTTTGAACTCATTTATTTTAGAGTTATAATAAGTGAACTTATTTTGCATGAGATACCGTATCAACTCATATCTTATCCACTATTAGATAGGGTATTAGCCCAGTTTAAATGAGGTCTACACCCTATCAATAGTGGATAAAGTGTGAGTCGACATAATATCCTATGTAAAATGAGTTTATCAAATATTTTTTTTTATTTGATAGCAAGAACTATGTCAAAGAATTTTGTTGCTAATGCCTCTTCAAAGAGCAGTGGTGAAAAAGTACTTAATGTCTAGCTAGTATTAAATGCTTTTAATTATTTGAAAAAAAGGCTTAAATGTTTTTATACTTTTAGTATAACAGAATCATTTATTTTTTATTTAATATTTTTAATATCTTTTTGAACCGAAAGATAGCTTTATTAATCAACAAGTGTTTTGTATCCGTATAATGTACGAACTAAAAAATATTTTAACAAATATAATAATTATAAAAATTAATTTGATTAAATAATTAAATTATAAAAGTCGTATATTTAATATGAAACTAACAAAATAATTAATAAATATAAAACTATAATAATCTTAATTATTACAATTTTTATTACCCTAAAAATAAATTCTAATGAGGAAGATAATTAAAAAAAATAGAATATTAAAACAAATTCTCGATGTTTAAAATCTACACATATTTTTTAAATTGATTTATTAAGATCAATCCTACGTGTTTATTGTTCAAATAAACAATAGAGTTACACTTGAACATTCAAATAAAATAATTTTTTGCCTTGCTAATAATTTATTTTGATTTTAAAAATCTTAGTAAGTTTCATTTTCGTCCACCACGTTTTACAAAGATTTCAGTTTAATTCCAAAAATATTTTTTGTTCTATTTACATCTGTAATATTTTCAAAACATTTCAATCTTAACTTTTCAATAAATGACATCTAAATTATAAATAGAAAAAGCTGATGTGGAGGTCAAGTTATTATATATCTCATTTCAATAGATAGCATCTACACCATTTTTCCCCATATTTTTATAGGATATAAAATATCTTTACCCTCTAATTTAAACCCCCTGTTATGTGTTGAGGAAACCTTAGGAATGAAACCTGTTATCAACAGCAGAAGCAACAAATATTTCCCCACACCTGTGCAGTTAAATAGGTACTACCAAAAATACTCTAGGCAGTATAATAACTTGGCAGAAAAATAAAACAAGAGACACTGCAATTTTTAACGTGGGAAAAACCCCAATTAGAGGGACAAAAAAACCCACAGGACCTACTTCAACAAAAACTTCCACTATGATCAATGGGAATATAATCAGTCTTCCTAATAACACTAGGGAATCTCAACAATCAACAAAATACTCACCCAATGGGTGGATCATAACCATATAACTCCACAATGCGGGTACCACAAAATAGCCACCAGAGAAGGCAAAAAAATTAACAGGCTATATCAAACTATCAAGCTCAATATCAAGAACAACATACTAAATTTTCGTGATAAACGGAGCACGTTTACCCATCTGATAATAAACCTAGTGCACTGCTTTTCTCCCTTTTCTTCTTTTCACCGCGGTGCACTATCCCTTGTTCGCTCTTGAACCAATTCATGCTACTTATTCACTAACGCTACTATAGCCTTTTTTTTTTTTTACTTATCCTTTTTTTTTTCTTTACAAGTTGTTGGGTCCCAATGAGGAGGGAAGCCCACCAACATGATGTTTAATTAATCTTTCTCTAATCAAAACCCATACTCGAAACTTTCTCTTAGAGAATTAAAGGCATATGCTTTTCATTAGTGGTGTTTGGCTATCACTAATATTATAACCGGACCTCTATAGTAGATTTTTTCACTTATAATTTAGATGTCGTCTATTAAAAGAGTAAAATTAAAGTATTTTGAAAATTTAAGGGCATAAATAGAATAAAAAAAATGGGATTGAACCGAAATCTTTGTAATATGTAAGGGATGTAAATAAAGTTTTATATATATTTATTTTTTTTATGCTTATATTTTAAAAATTATTATTATTTATAAATCAATGAGTTTAATCTATATATATTAACAATATAGAATAATTTTATATTGTCAATTAGTAATATAGTAAGAAAATGTCAAATCATGATGAGTAGTTATCATGGTGGATAGTTATCTAGCATAATTTGATACTTTTTTATAATTCTATTAGTTGATAATATAAAATTATTTTATGCTATTAATGTATAAAAATTAAACTCTAAATTAATTAATATAATACATACAAATGATAAAAGTTAATGTGAGAAAAAAAATGAAGACAAAGGAAAGAATGATGGCCAGATTAAATGTGGTTCTTCGCTACCAAAATATATTATATAATAATGTATTAAGACACTAAAAATCAGGTTAATTAATTCAAATTAAAAGCACTGCAATAAACAGGTGGCTGTAGCTTTCTTGGTGGCTGAAAATTGAAAAGGGAGAAAAAAATAATTACAACAAAAAATTGTCATTGGCTGAATCTGTGAGAGATATGGATAGTTTAATCAATGAATATGCCTCCTTGGAATATATATTCTTGGTGATGTTAGTAGAAATGTGTTATTTGTACATAGCTCATCTCATATTTCGAGCTGACATACCACATATCTACCATTGGATGGATGTGAGACCCAGTCTAAGTGGAGGTTACACACCAATCCAATGGTGAATGGATGGCATGTCAATCCGGAGTATAAAGTGGGTTATGTCAAAATATCATTTCTCGATGTTAGTATGTATGTCCGTGTGTGTCTCACTATCTCACTACATGAGGCTTTTTTTTATATCTCTTCCGATGAGTTTATCTTAATAGCTATAGTATATGAGTTGTGAGAAATGAAATAGAGCTAACTAATATTTTTGTATTTCTTGTAGTTTGTCACACTTTAGCAACTTTAGAGAACTACACTCATGATAGGTGATAAATTAGTTTTCTATGTTAGTGGTGGTCAATAGAGAGACTTTTTATTTTGTTGTTATTTTATGTTTTTTGCTTATTTATCATGCCTTGCTTTGTTTAGAGAGAGAAAAAAAAAGTGAAGCTATTGTTTGATGATGATACAATATAATCCAGGTACACAATGGAAGATTAAGTTCAGGAAAAAATTCATAGAGTTCCTATTGAGCATGTTTGACTATGTGAATCTTTATTCTAAAATTAGATTGTCTAGATTAGTCAAAACTTGTATGAAATTAGCAAAGCTATGAAACGAAATCATTTGACCTTGAAGAAACATGTAATTTCTGTATGCTATCATATGGACTTTGTGAGAAGGCATTGTGACTGCAAACTACATAGTAATGCTTGTTATATTCAAGTTAATTAGTATGTTAAGAGTTCTTTGATTAAATATCTGAATAGAGTCATTGTAGTAAGCTAGTATAATGCCTAATCATTTAGTTGATTGGATTGTTACTTATATTTCTTTAACTTCCTACTATTTTAGATGGGTTGTACCATATTTCTATTTCTATGCAATGAAATCAATTTCATGACCAACTAGAAGAAATAAAATAAAATCTCAGGTATATCTCTCAACAACATTGTTTAAGAAACGCTTGTGCTCATATTCATTAAATAAGACAAAATTTATTATACATATTAGATATGATACCGGTGCAATACACGGGTTTGATTATATTTTTTATAATTATTGTTAGCTAGAGTATTTTTAAGAATAATTTTGATAGAAATTAAAAATTAGATATAGTATAATATATTAAGATTTATTTTAATTATTTTATACAATGAAGTAGATTAAAGATATATTGAATTAATTAAATGCTTTATTATAGACAATATTTTTTGTATAATTTTTGTATTTTATATCCTTCTCAACTATAATAAGGCATAATCATTTTGGTGAGTTCACTTTTGCCAATACAACGCATAATTACACACACAAAAATATGGATTTTTCCAAATGTTATCCGATAAAGTTTAATGATTGGCCTTGACTTTAGTTTAATATTATTGCATAATACACCTTTATCAGGAATTATTTTCTCTTAAAATAAAATGTTACTTTGAGTCTTTTGTTGACAAATCTTTGATAAAATAAAATGACAAAATTTGTAATACAACAGTATAGATACAAAAAATTAACTAATAGTTAATATATAATAATACAATATTTTCTATTCTTAATAGTAATTTAATTTTATTGTCATGTTGTATTATTTCTTGTGACATAAAAGAATATATATTTTTTTTTACCTTTGATTAATAATTTTTTAATTAAATTTTAAGTTTTGACAACCATTCTCTCAATATATATAGAAAATCCACTTAAAATTATATATACACATACTTCATGTGTAAATTATTTTATCTCAATGTATTCAAACTTTGATGATTAACTAAATCATTTATCTTAGTGAACTTTTTTTTATATTTTATTTACATAAGAAATTATACATTTTATAGTTAATATGAAATAATATAATATTTTAGATTCTAAAAAGTAGTTTAATTTTTTTAATAAAAGAACCTATATAATTTTTTCACCTATCACTACTTAGTTTTTAAAATAATATATTTTAATTTTTTTCAGCATTTAATTAATATATTTTTTAGTCAACTATTACATTAATATATTAATTTTTCTTTTACCTTTAACTTCACAAAAATTTTACTTGTTAGTTTTTTTCCTATATGTGTAGTACTTACAACTTGCAATTGCAATAAATAGTATGATGCAAGTGAATTTTGCTCTCTCTCTCTCTCTCTCTATATATATATGGGGTTCTCAATCATAGCTTCGTTACGTCCACCTTTTTCTTAAGAGTTACTGATGATTAAATAGACTATAATAAATCAAAATTAAATTAGACATTTACTTTTCATAAATTCATATGCAGTACCATATAGCTTGGAAGAACACAAGTTCTCCAGTTTTAGCATCCGAGTCATCGAACTTTTGCTATTTGCTATTTTGTTTATATACTTAAAATTTAATTTTAATATATTATAAGTTAAAAAAAATTTAAAAAAATATGTAATCATATATAACTATATCAGTAAAAATATTTGATTCACTTATTTATTATCTTAAATATCTTATAAATAAAAATATATAAAAATTTAATTATTATACATTAATAAACTGTTATCTAATTAAATATTTATGTTTATATAAAAAAAATTTATATTAATAATATATATATAAATTAAATTTAATATATATTTAGATAATAATTTAAAATTTTTTTATTCTAACAGACAGTGTCAAACTTAATCTTTTATCCTTATCTCTTTTACGGCTGTAATAGGAGCTGAGAGTATCTAATCCATGTGAAATAATAATCCAACCATCGAACATAGTTGGAGTCAAATCTCAATAGAACACGCACGCGCACTAAGGGGTTGGTTTCCTAGTATTCACTGTATATGTTGTGTCTAGCTTCTCTTCGCTCCTCTCTCTCTTTCTCTTCATGCTCTCTCTCTCTCTCTCTCTCTCTCTCTATTTCTTTGTCCTGGTCCGACACCAACAACACCAGACGGTGCCGCCTTCACCTGTCCAAATCCAACGTAATTTTCCAAAGAACAATCCAAACCCACCTCACTATTTGGCCCCCTAAACCCGCCACTTTAATCCCTTCACCAGATCCATACCTCTTCCACGTCCATTATTAATCCCGATACAATCCAGAAAAACACACACCGTGTTTGTGCTTTGGTGTGCTATTATTATTATTATTATTATTATATATTCTCCTTCTGAGTATGCGTGCTGGATTGGATTAATGCACCCTTGAATTAATTGTGGTGTGAGAAACTTTGGAGAAGTTAACATGGTAGCCACCACACAGGTTGTGAAAGTAAAGAGAGATACGCTACGAGCATGCATGACATGCCCTCTTTGCAATAAGCTCTTGAAGGATGCCACCACCATCTCTCTCTGCCTTCATACCTGTTCGTTTCTCTATTACTCTTTCTCTTTCTCTTTTTTTCTGGCTTTTAATATCACTGCCTTTAACCCCTTTTGATTGCTTCTCTTTTTTGTTTTTCTGACATGTGCCTAAGTTCCTTGATCGTTCTTGCCTTGTTGTTGGTATTATATCCAATTAGATGCATTTTCGTGATTTGGGTTTACGCTTTTCAACGTAGTTGGTTAATTATTTATTAATACTGTGTGATTGATGATTTGGATGTTCTGGGTTCCCACGAATCATTCGTGTTTAATCATGGATGATCCAGGACTCATATGGTCTTAATTATATCGTGGTATGTTATAATGATTTTGTGACTCTTTTGTTTCCTGCTATAACGTGATGAGAACGTTAAACTGTTGTTTTGTTACAGTGATGGAGCAAATACCTTGGTGCTTGGGCTGACATGATAGCTGACACAAACTTTCCTTTTTTGTGCTTTATTGGTTATTTGGATTTGTATGATTTGAGACGGATAAAAATTGGAAACATCTTAATTGTGTCAGTTCAGTTTCAATCTTATTTGAATTTCTTTGGCACAGTCTAGATATGGAGCCTAGGTGATAGTATTATATATGGTCATCTTCAGTTTGTACTCAGAGTTTAAGATGGCGCACTGTTATGAAGTTTCTAGAGGAAGTGTAGATGCATTGGAATTTCATAATCTGTTTACTTTACAATTCTATCATCGCAATACTTTTATGTCATTTCTGAATTACAAAACATATACCTTCTTGTGCATCCTTTGAGATCATTTATTGACACTTTCAAGGGTCCTTTGTACAATGCATTAAGCAATGAGTCTTGCACCAGTTTGCAGGAAGTGCATATATGAGAAACTCTCAGATGAGGAGGTGGATTGCTGTCCTGTGTGCAACATTGATCTAGGCTGCCTTCCAGTGGAAAAACTCAGGTCAGTTGTTGTCTTTGATTGCCAATTTATTACTTCTGTCATTTATGACTTCTTTGAATTCAACTAAACAAACATGCAGCTCAAATGTCTGGCTGTAGACGTTGACTATTAATATCTGTCTGTTTTTTCTGCTTCTTCTTCTTCTTCTTCTTCCTTCTCTCTTACTATCTGTTACAAGAGAACAAGCAGTTACATATGTACCAATGCTTATGATCAACCTTTACCTTTCTTTTTCTTGTCATAAAACTTATAAACTAGTATATGATCACATGAAACTGTGGCCTTAAATCTCTTTCACAATAAACTTCCTAATTACTTAGTTAAATTCTTTCTGTTTCTTTAGATAGGAATTTTCTTTTCCCTACTTCCAAAGATGTTATTCATAAAGATTTGCTTCCCACATCCGTCTTAATTTTTGCAACAGATAATTATCTAACTGTTGACCAAACCTAATCATTTGGACACAGAATTTTGTTTAGCGAAAATTTTTGTTTAGCTAAAAATAGTATCGTCTGTTATACTTTATAAGGTATCCTTCTGCCTAAAGTGCAAATACTGTCCATAGCTTAGCATTTATGTTGAGATTGCAATCCATCTTATATGTGAATTTAATCTGCACTCTGCAGCTTGTGATTTTTGTTGATGACTGATGCTTATATAAGGGAATTTCAATATCAAAACCCTAAACAGAGTGATGCCTTCCTCATCTCCAAGCATGTTATATAGAACTTAAAAACCAGATGTGTAGTCTGCAAAATATTTACAGGTGCCTATTACTTCTGTGCAGGGCAGACCATAATTTACAAGATATAAGGGCTAAAATATTCCCCTTTAAGAGAAAGAAGATCAAGGCCCCAGAAGTTTTCTCTTCAGTATCCCTGCCTACAAAACGGAAGGAAAGATCGCTTTCATCATTGGTGGTTAGTGCTCCAAAAGTTTCAATGCAAACTGGCTTTACAGGAAAGAGAACAAAAACTGCTACAAGAAAGGCCACTGCTTTACGTGGATGCAGTTTTATTCTTGAAGAATCCATAAAGAAGGAAGAAACGAATGGTGAAGATAATATGGTAAGCTCAGCCTTACTCAACTCATCAAATATGACTAGCAAGGTGTACATTTGCGGCACTAGGACTTGTGTTATTTTTGTGTGTGTGGATTGACTTTTGCTTGTTTCTATGTGGCATTAAGCATACATCCATTTCATGCAAAAATGGTCATGTACCATCATTAAATTGTCATACTGTTGTAGGGTTCTTCCATGGCTGAGCCTTCTAAGAAGCATAAGCCCAATGAAGACACCAAGAACAATGTGGAACTTGCAGAAGGGAAGGTTGATCTCTGGACACCGTTGAACTGTCTTGTCGAGGCAGCCAACAGAACAAAGTCCTCCAGGTCAAATTCACAAGCAATTCCTCCTTCCAAATCAGAGTCTCCAACTACTCCACATGATGGACTAGATATGTCTGAAATTAAAAACAAAGCTGAGCTACCTGCTTCTGTTCAGAGTGAAATAGGCATTCCCAAATCCAAAAATAAGGATAATGGACATAAAACAAAATTTGGAGATGACAAGGATGGAAACAACCAGCCTTCAGGATCGATGAAGCGAAGAAGATTGCGTCCTGCTGGTCAGAAAAGAGTTGCAGCATCTGAGGTGTCTGCCTCAGCCCAAGTCATGCTAGATGCAACAGGGGGAAACTACAACAGAAAAAACAGTCCTATTTGGTTTTCATTAGTTGCTTCAGAGGACCAGTAAGTTAGTTTTTTTGTATACAAAAATCACGGTAATCATTAAGTGTTTGATCTTTCTGTGGAACTTAAAGTAATTGTTGTTATTATTCAGGAAAGGAGATGTTCCCTTGCCACAGATCTCAGCATGTTACTTAAGAATAAAGTAATCCTTCTGACTCATTGTCTTTCTGTTTACCTGATTCTTTTTCAAAATAAAGCTTGCTTGATTTTGCAATTGAGTAAATACAATTTTGGCCTGTGTATTGAACAGAATATAATTTTCTTATTTTGTTGTGTCCAAATCAGGCTAACTGTCAATAATAAGATATTAGTCAGTGTTCTTATTTTATATGTTCTCTCATGATTTCTAATCTGCAGAGGATTTAATTGCAGAACAGGAGGAAAAAAACAAAAAAGAAGCTACTTCATTTAAAAATATGACTAACAGATGTTCAGGCAAACATTTTCATGCTACATTATGAGAATGTCTGATGTTCAGGCGGTAAAAAGTGAAAATTAATCTCTCGTATTTTGGAACTTGATTCTGGATCAATCTTCTGAGAGCAACCATATATTCTGAAAATAGCAGATTGATGATCATTGTCTAAGTCATTCCTTGATTTGGTTTTGCTGAGTTATGCTAGACGGCAGATGCAAAGAGTCTGAGTCACAGTCTTAGCAAAGGAGAACTTAACTTCCATATTGAATCATTTGAAATGTTTGATTCCCTGCCTTTTTTCTTTCTATTGTTGCTTACCCTCTTTCCTCTTTCCTTTTTCTTCTATTTTCTAGAATATATTCCATTTTTAAATGATAAGGATATGTAAGTCATAATTGCTTAGTTCTTTGTTTCTGATCTCATTACAGGGATGGTACTGTGCCTGTTTCATTTAT
Source organism: Pterocarpus macrocarpus (assembly GCA_031439585.1). Lineage (NCBI taxonomy): Eukaryota > Viridiplantae > Streptophyta > Magnoliopsida > Fabales > Fabaceae > Pterocarpus > Pterocarpus macrocarpus. The sequence goes on from CM062516.1 coordinate 45,874,730, forward strand.
TCAAAAGTACCTTGTGAAGAAACTTAATCTTGCCAGTGAAGCAGAGGTGAGTTCATTGTATATCAATAAGAACTAACAATGGTTGGCATATTTTTTGTCTCTCTCTCTCTCAGATGTTTTCTGTTTTCTTTCTTTATCTTGCTAAGGTTGTTACTGTAGCAAGAGTATGTGGTACTAAATTGTTCGCTATATTCGGTGTGTGTTCTTTATTGTGTTATCTGTGAAACATAGCTTCAGGAGACCAAGCAACATAGTGCAAGCATTTTGGACATTGTCTGAGACTATCATAAGAAATAAGTGCAACTTTCAAGCTAGAATTTTGGGCAGGGCCTGCCCGAGAATTGTAGTAAACTTTGTACTTTCTGGCATAATAAAAAATAACAACTAGTACAAAATGCACATCTACTAAGTACAGCAATTGAGTCCCCCACCACTGCAGGATGCCCATGCGCCCACATGATATGCTATGTAAAGAAAATGAAAACACTGGAAAGAAACTTCTTTTGAAGCTTTAAAGCCAAGTCACGAAGTAAGCAGTGGGAACTCACGTTTGAAATTACTGAAAATGTGACTCCATAGTTACTCCTTACACAGTGGATCCTCTTTTTTCCAGGTGAAAACATACCTGAAGTTTCATATTGTCTGCTGAAAACTTTGTTGTCTCAGATACAACCCTTTTTGTTTGCTGAAAGTTTCACCGATTTTTAGATATTAAGATTTTTAGATATCAAAGAACTGTTCCTTGACGGCCTTATTATCAGCAGTGCAATGTGCTGTGTGACCTTCAATTGCCTCGCGATTTGAAGGGGTTTGTGATTTGAACTTTGTGTTGGAAAAAATTTATGATAAGAACAAATTTTATTTCCAATAATTCAAGTTATACATAAGCAAGATATGCTGGTGCATTATTAGTGCTATTTTTTTGTACTGTTATGTACAGGTGGAAATAATGTGCCGGGGTCAGCCAGTGCTCCCATCTCTACAACTACATAACCTAGTAGATTTGTGGTTCCGGACAGCATCAACCTCAAAAAAGATACCAGCATCTGTGGGGTCCTCAGCTAAGGATTTTGTTATGGTCTTATCATATTGTCGAAAGGCCTTGCCTCCTTGAGATACTCCTCTGTTTTGTTTATATAATTTTGCCTCCACTACTTTACATACATATTCACCTTTTTTTTTTTTTTTTTAATGATATTCTCACTGGTATTGCTGCAAAGGAATTTGTTCATTTGATTAATACCATGCTATGAATCTGTTTGATTTTGTTTTCCTCATGACATGAAAATGTGTACACTCCAATTTCATATTATCTACTGTATTATAAGGATTATAAACATTTAATATTTCTTGTTGATCTAGTGATGTCTTCCTTTTCCTAAGAATTAACATGAGAGTGGCTATAAACCAGAAAACATATGGGTGTACATGGGAAAGTCTAGCACAGAGAGAGAGAGAGAGAGAGAGAGAGATTGATTCATAGGACACATTAGACTAGACATTGCTAAGCTGTAAGGAATGCTTCTGTTATGTTGTGCCTTTGACTGTACTGGGAATGTGAGTTAGCTCAGCTACGCCTAAGCAGTCCGAACAGCTTTCTGCTACAATATAAAATATTAAATTATGAACAATAAAATTGTGTTATATTTCTCTCTGTTTTTGCCTCTTTATTTTTTTGTTAATGAACGGGCCTTAAGGCCCAAATTGTACCCGAGTAATTTTTTTTTTTTATTTTTGATTGATTGATTCTAAAGAAATTAGTTGTAAACATTCCGCTTCGTTTTATAATTTTCTTAACCCTAAACAAAGCAGTAATCATACTTATTCAATCTAATTTAGAATCAGTTCTGTTTTTAAAAAAAATGTTTGTTCGAGAGCTGGCTCTAAGGTAAGGCTAATAAAATCTTTGCCTTAGTAACCAAATTTTATTCATGTTATATTATTTTACATATCAGAATACAAAAAAATAACCAAATATTAATTCTTTATAGGTAAACCAAATATCAATTCTATCCTTTAAAAAAAAAAAAAAATATATCAATTTGTAAGTAAAGTTCACTTAAGGTCAACCAACAACTTTTGGGTTAAAAACAAAATAATAATTTACTCTAATTCTTTATCTTATTTTCTATTTAAATAATTTATTTAAAAAAAAACACTCTTATGCTTGCTGCTTTTATATTTAATTTGTAGAATACAATATCATTTTTCAGAAGCAATATCAATTGCCCTAACACAACGTGTTCTTCGTCAATTTGAAAATATGATTATCTATTCTATTGTTAAAATTAAACTCCAATATATTTTTTTTGTTATAAAAAAATCCAAAATGAAATAGAACTTATATTTTTTTTTTCATAAAACTAAATAACGTAATGAAATTTTAATGATAAAATATTAAATATTAATTACCAATTTTTAAAAAATAATTTTTATTAATTAATAATATGATATTTAATAAGTTTTTCTTTTTTTATTTAAAAAAAAAAAAAGAAAGAAAACTCATATTATAATTCGACTTTATGTCTTGAGTAGGTTCAACTCAAGCCTTCAACTGGCCCTTGTCGTTCCAAATATACATGTCCCTTGCGCCTTGCCCCTTGCCCCTGTTTTAATTAAAGAAAGTGGTCAACCCCCTGCTTGTGCTGCTGTTACTGTTACCGGTTCCGGTATTTCGATCAAAAACCCTGAATTGAATCAACATCATGCAGCAGGTAACAGGGAAAAAAAAAACAAAAAACCCTAGATTCGAATCAATGTTCCTTCAGATTGCACTGTTTTTTTAACCCGATTTATGTGAAACCTCATCATCATCTATTTCTTATCGGTGAAGGGAGGAGGATCCGACACGGAAGTGACATGGGAGGACCAGCAGAACATCAACAAGTTCGGAAGGTTGAACAATCGCTTTCACGAACTCGACGATGAGATCAAAGTCGCCAAGGTAATACTAATAATCATAAAATCTGTATTATAATTCTGCGTTTCGGATTGGGAAACCCTTGCTTAAATTTTTTATTTTATTTTATTGTTTATTTAGCTCTGTAATTTGAGTTGAGTTTTTAGTATATGAGTAGAATAAGCACGCTTTTGCATCCTTGAAGTTGAAGTTGGTGACGGTAGAAATGGGTTGAAAACCGAATTGGAAATCAAAGGGTATAGCACAGATTTACTTTGTTGTGTAGTTATAAAGAGATATTTCAATTTATGCCTAAATCACTATATGCTTAATAACTTAGGACAAGCTCGGTGTGTTATAACTTGTGTGTATAATCCTCCTTGTTTGTGTTTCAGTCGCCAAGAATGTAGATGTAGATAATACATGACTTAACTGAATTGCTTTGCTTGGTATCAATGTCAATATTCAACACTATCCCTGGATCTACTAGACTCTTGCAGATAATACGTTAGAGACAAGTTGTATCAAGAATTAGGCATCTCAATTGGAGGAAAAAAAAAAAATGGTCAATCTTTTGCGTACTCAAACTCTGTGGCAATGAGCTGAAATGCACTTTTGTGCAACATGTGAAATTGAGAAAAAGATGGAAATATGGAATCCGAGTACTCAAGTCTAGATTAGAAGAAAAGGGAGAGAGGAAAAACAGATGACAGTCATATTATTATATCCTCCAAAATTAATTATGTGGACTAACTGGTTGTGTATATCAGATATGTGTTTATAAATCCTTCTGTTCTGCAAGTCCTGTCATGGTTTAATTTTCACTGCCATCCAAGCCTTTTGCAATGGCAAGCCCATTGTGGGCATGCTTTTCGTTATTATGATTCAAATGCAACAGGATTCTTTCATTTTCAGGAAACAAATGATAATTTGGAGGATGCAAGCAGTGAGTTGATTCTGACAGATGAAGAGGTGGTTCGTTTTCAAATAGGTGAGGTCTTTGCTCATGTGCCAAAGGATGAAGTTGAGAACAGGATAGAACAGATGAAAGAGGTCACGAGCCAGAAACTGGAAAAGCTTGAAGAGGAGAAAGAATCTGTGCTTGCTCAGATGGCTGAACTGAAGAAAATTTTGTATGGAAAGTTCAAGGACTCCATCAATCTTGAGGAGGATTAGTAGCTTCTTCTTGTTGATAGGTTTTTTCAGTTAATTTGAACTAATGGACCTTCGGAATTTTTCAATCAGATTGTCTTCATGTTTAGAGTGTTGTCTTGCTTGAACCCTAATGGACCTCCTTTCTGCCTTTCTTTGTCGTTTTTTGTTTTTTTCAATTTATTCTATCCTAAAGAAAAAGGAAAAACTTTAATTGCCTTCCTTGATGTAAAAGATGTCTGTCACTATGTCTTCTCTAAGTGGACAATGGAAGAACAACACGAATTTGGATAACTAACAGAGAAAGCAGCATAATATAGAGTTTTAGTTGCATAACTTTTCAGAAACTTGTTGAGATAAAAATGGTTATCTCGTAGGGAAAAAAAACAATCTTGTTTATACTTATTAAGTATTGGCTTGTACGTTTTCCAGACAATTTATTTTGTAAGTAGCCATTTCATTTCAGTTGATTGAAATGTACAACCGTGGGAATTGGCACTTTTGCATCACTGTTAAACAAATCGAACCACCAGGGTCGTATACAAAGTCTGTTTGGGATTAGTAATGTATTTTTATCATTTCATGTGAAAATTTTATATGATTTTATTATGTGTTAATTTTTATCGTTAATTAAAAAGATGGGCCAAAGTAGGGGATTCATAAGAATATTTAATTAATGGTAAAAATTAATAAATAATAAAGTCATGTAAAGTTTAATATGAAAGAATTCATTCCTATATTTTTCCCCTTTTTTGGGAGAAAGCGACAGACATAAGAAGAGTGTAGCTACAATTTATTGAATTTAATTGAAGTGCTTGTATTTATTTCTCTTGGTGTATGATATAATCATGTAGGCAGAATTTTTATTTTTATTTTTGGTGGGTCTTGCATGTAGGCAGAATACGAGAACATTTATTCAATCTGTTTGCTGGGTCCTATTCTTTTCTCTATTCTGGGCAGCCCACACTACCTCTAAATTAAAGCTAGCTCAATTTGGGCCAACTTGTGACCCATTCCTTGTTTGGATTAGTTAGCTCAACTCAATCATACTTGGGTTGGAGTTATTGGGCTTAATATGTTGATTTGTATTTTTTTTATATTTATTTATTCAATTAAATTTTAAAAATACTTCTTGCTAATTTATTCAACTTTTACTAAAAAATATGAATCAATACGTTACAAAATGTAAAATTAATTATTGCTTAAAATATATGAATATTTATTAATATTTGAGTAATTTTAATAATATAACTAATTATTTTAAATATTTTTAGTTTGCAAGCCAGCTTAATTCATTACATATTTAGCCCGCATTCGGCCTCGTCAAATCATGTTAAAATTATTTTCTATGTAATTTCATTAATCCAACTTCCCTATATTGTCGAGTAATTCAAATCCACCTTCTGTATAAGAGCCATGAAAGTTCCCGAGGGACGGCAAGTTTTAAAAGAGATTGTAACTCACGTAAAGCTAATCAGATTCTTATCAATTCTGAACTGGCCATTATTTATAATTTCTAACGTACTTTCTTTCTTTTAATTTCCGTGAAGTTCACAATTATTATTGAAAGCAATCCTCCAAAATTGAGAAATTTCAGCAGCAAGTGCAAATAGACATTTGATACTAGTGCCTGAAATACGCTCCTACGAGATTACCGCTGAAGAATTTGAAGGACATGCACTACTCTACAAGTGATGAGGAGACCTAGCAGCCGAAAGCAAGCTTCGATATTAGTCAAAAAAACACATTCAAGTCGTACATTTTCCAAACACATTTTCTATCGAGGCAATATCTCAAATAATGAACTAAATGCAACAGTTCATAAGAAAGTCGCCATAGCCAAGGACATACTGCCAGTACTAATTATCGTCATTCCCATCAGGCGTACATCAAATGTCTCATAACAAGTACGTTAGACTTAACAGCCCAATATCTGCTGTGACAAAAATGCGTCATACTTTGTCATCTGAGACAGTAATGCATACACTTGTAGGGCTGCATCCTGAATTGCAGCACCCATCAAAAAACCAAACATCAACTATAAAATCACAGTAGCATAAAAATCATACATCATATCTGCAAATCACAAAATAAGTGGAGAAAGTATTGAAATTCTCAATACCATTATTATTGCACGGAGCTTCTCTCATATACATGAAAAAACCAGAAAAAGCAAAGCTAATTTCAATTCTAGGAGCCATGTGCTACTCATGATTGCATCTACACGCTATATTATAACATTTTGACAGCTTTCTTCCCAAATATCACCTTTTTACCCGCTCTATGAGCATCTTTTGCAGCAACATTCAACAATGATGGGCACCAAAAGAATCTCACTTTCTTGTAGTTAAAAGAATCAAGAGAATAATTGGCTATGTAATCAACGAGAGGCACACCAATGAACCCAGTACCAGATTTGAGGCAATGAACAGAACAGGTATAAGTGAAAAATACAATCACAATTTCATGATGATTTGAAGGTTGAACAAATGATGGAAAATACTAAGGAAGACACCCAAAAAAAAAGAAAAAAAAAACACCTCACAATAACAGAACCATTTGTGAGATATTAACTACACTGGACAAAACTCTACAGATTAGCTACGGGGGAAATGAGATTGTACAGCAAAAGGCATGAAACTTCCAAGTAAATTCTAAACACGGAACCGAAAATATAACATGTTGAACAAGCAGAATAGATCCATCGCCTGTTACAATTTTAAAAGATCCTCTTCCTCATAAAATTCACCATAACACTCTCTAAGCTATCCGACAGGAATTGAACAAAACACAATTCGAAGTCAACATCCAATGACCACTGCTTTGCTACACACAACCCTGTCACAGCCCAATTCCCATCCACACTGGACAAACCAAAAGGGCAGCACCTTGAATGTGAAGAATCAAGACACAAATAATTACTCATACATTCTCAATACCATTCATCATTGCATTGAGCTTCTCTTACATCATACATGAAGAAACCAGAGGAAGAAAAGTTAATTTCCAATTCTAGGAGACATGTGCTACTCATTATTGCATCCACACACACTAATCCATTTATAAGCATCACCCTTCCACCTTTTGGATTCACTTTAAGTACGCTCCACTATAATATTCTGAGAGCCTTCTTCCCAAAATTCTCCTTTTCAGATTCCACCCTGTCTGTGCTCTTTACCTCTTTCCCCAGCAACATTCAACAATGATAAGCACCAAAGGAATTCCACTTTCTTTTTAGTTAAAAGAATCAAGAAAAATAACCCCAAAAAATGATAAATAAATGGCTATATAATCATACCAGATTTGAGCCAATGAACAGTACAGGCGTAAGTGAAAAATACAATCACAACATCACAATGAACTCAAGTTTAAATTAATTACCAAAAATACTGATAAGGCTGTTCTAAATGGAACTTCAGTGAGAAAGTGAGGAGTTATCAACCCTTAAATTAATAAAAGAATAAAATGCATTGAAATAAGGGAGAATACCCTCACTTTCTCCCTTTAAAGAAGTTTCTTCCGAAAAACATTATGGGTAAAGAGGGGGCCAAAAAAAAGAATCAGCTCACAAGAACAGAACCATTTGTAAGATATAAACCACACTGGACTTGGAACTCTACAGATTTAGCAACGGCCCAAAAAAGAAAAATGAAATTGTGCAGCAAAAGACACGAACTTATCAAATAAACTCTAAAATAACATGTTGAACAAGCAAAAATTAGATCCATCATCTATTACAATTTCAATGGATCCTCTTCCCCAGAGAAAACCTTACCATGAAACTCTCCAATGACTGCTTCGCTACACAGAAACCCCATTCCCATCCACATTGGACAAACCAAAAAAAAAAAAAAAAATCTAATTTCAAATTTTTCAATCTTCAAACTAACCCCCACCTTTTCAATTTCCAACAGTACCCTCTCCTCCATTGAAACCAATTACCCCACAAATTTTCAAATTCAGAAAAAACTAGAACTTTCAAATCAAAATCAGAATCCAATTCCAATCAAATTCGGGTATAACCCGTTCTCATATGCTGCTGGCTCCCCACGACGGAAAGCAACCCGCCTTCGGCGGCGCTCTCCTCATCAAGGAACAAATCCTCCGTAACCCTAAACGCCGCATGCAACCCCACCACCACAACCCCCACAATCAAAGCCACCAACACGTTGGTCCCAACATGCGTCGAAACGAGCAACACGATCGTCACGAGGCCGAGCCCGCAAAGCACGGTGGTGTCATCGATGGGGGTGCCGAGGAGGACGAGTGGCCGGCCACGTGAGAAGTAGAAGAAGTACCACGCGACGAGGAGTACGAGGAGTACGATCATGGAGAGAGGGTGCCAGAGGAGGCTGAGGAAGAGGATGAGGAGCATGACGGCGACGTAGTTGGATCGGAAGTAGGAGAGGTTGCGCCGCACGCGGAGCATCGCGTCGGAGTAGGAGTACGGGCGGGAGAGGGCCGAAGGGTCGAGAAGCTCCCGCCACGGGCGCGGAGTGGCGATGAGGGATTGGGTGTCGGTGGCGGCGGCGGCGGCGGATGTGGTGGTTGAGGTTGGGGTTGTAGTTTCCTTGGCGCGTGAGATGAACGTGAGGTTGGAGGGCGTGGCGGACAGTTGCGGTTGCGGGGGGATGACGGTGGTGGTGGTGGTGGCGGCTTTGGCGTTGACAGTGGCGATGGTGCCGTAGCCGACGGTGGCGACGGAGCCGTAGCCGGCGGTGGTTTTGGTCGACATTGGGACGGTTATGGATCTGGAATTGGAAGAGCTTTGTGTGTATTATAGGGTTTCGTTTTTGAAAAGATGCGATTCGATTTGAGGAAGGGGATTGGGCTTTGCTGTTTTAATTTTCATTTTTCATTTTTTTTTTTTTTTTTTTTTTTTTTTTTTTGGCGTGCTTCGCCTTGCCTCCTTGTGCTTTTTGAGTTTTGAAGCTTCTTGCTTTGATTTGTTTCCCGGGAAAAATATATACGATTATTAAATGCCATTACACATCTATTTTTCGGAAATTTCTCTTGTATGAATGTATACGGGATGATTTTTCATATCCGTGTTCAAAATTTACCAAACTTCAAATAATCTAATTTAAGTTAGATTGACCTATAATAAAATTCGAAAGCATAACTTTATTTAAAAGAAATAAATATTAAATTACTTAAATAAATAAGTATTAGTAATTTATAAGATGAATTCAATTTCAATACATTGTTAATATAATTTTTCTTACTAACCAATCATGTATTGCATTAACTTTTAATATTTTTAATTCAAAAGTTACAAATAATATAATACATAATTTAATGACAATAATTAATATTTGATTAATCAAGTGATTTGATTACTTATTTTTCTTAAATAATATCTTAAATTTAAATATTATGGATTGAAAAAAATTAATGTTGAAAGAGGTTTATCTTATAATGGACTGGCTTGGCTCGAGCAAAGAAATTGGTGCTTAAATAAAAAATAATTTAATTACAATATAAAACTCTTTATATTTTATAATTATCTAATTATATATTATTATATTATTATAAATATTTGACTTTTATAACAACTATCCTAAAAATCACAACATCATAAGATTTAGTTCGCTAATAATATAAAATACTTTTATACAAATCATATATCAAAATTAATCTATAAAATAACAATACATTAAGAAACATATTATTTGGTATAAAACCATAATTGTGAAACAACACATAAATAGAAAATATAGCGTAATTTTATGGTTAGAAAATGTTTGATAGCCAAAATTTTTACTCGAATTTATTTGTTAGAATGATTGGCATATATGTTGACTTTTTAAATAAATGAATGAATCATATCACTTTATTTTATCCAATAATTATTCATATTTTTTATCAAAAATTCTAACAATAAATTATAATAGTGTAACATTACTCTTTATTTGCTCATAAATTTTTAGGAGGCTTTAGCTGCCTTTTCTTTTTATTTGCTTTTAGATAGAAAAATAATTGGGAAACATATCTTTTGCGATGCAATGGCAATGCATACGAAAAAAGTGAATAAAACGATAAAAATAATGGAATGATGAGTCTCATATAATCATTATTATTTTTGTTCAACCTTTTTTTTTATCCAAAAATTTACCAACGTATTGAGATCACCACTCTTTTAGATAACGTCATTTGTGTTATTATTTTGTCACAACGTGACCACAGTTTGAAACTAAGAGAAGTTAAAAAAGGGTGTAAAAAAAACTAGGAAGCGCCGTCATATATTAAACACTAGTCATTAATTTTGATATATTATATAAAATAATTTTATATCATCATCTAATTATATAATTCTATTTATAAAATTTATAAGGTAATAAATAATTAAATTAAATTTTTTTTAATATAATAATATATTATTAAATATCTATATAATATTTTTTTATACAAAAAAACACATCAAAATTAAATTCTATACAGTACGTCAATGGGAACTCAATCAGCTCATAATATATGGATACGTATGGACCGGTTAACTTGGGTTGAATTTCGACTCCAAATTTTAGTTGCAGTCTCTTATAAAGAAAGATAATGTTTTATTGTTAGCCAAAGATTTTTTTCATTTTTAATTTTGACAAAAAAGAAAAAGGTAAATCATAGCCCCCTTCATTAATTTTCATCTTTAATTTCTTACTTAATTCACTTTGGAAAAAAATTAATTTTAATATATCATAAACTTTACATAATTATGTAATCATATATTACAACATAATTAAATATATTTAATTTTTATAATAATTATCTCAAAAACCATATATATATATATATATATATATGCAGCGACTTTGGTGCCCCATACTTGCAAGTAGCGCCATACAAGGTGTAATATGATAAATGGGTATGATTGAAAGACATCAAACACTTATAGTGCATTGTAATAATTTTTAAATTTTATACAGATTTTATAATTATAATTAAATATATTTTAAAAATAATTAAAATTTATCTGTGTGATCCTAAAATATTGCCTAAAATATATGTTAAATTTTAGGATCATGCAAATAAAACTTTATTTAATTTTAAGATCACATGATAAGATTAAAAATTACTACACTGCATTACAGATATTTTAAAAATAATTAAAATTTACCTGTGTGATTCTAAAATATCCTCCAAAAAAATCTATTTAATTTCAAGATCATACAAATAAAATTTTATTTAATTTCAAATCACACAAATAAATTTTAGAAATTATTATGGTATACCACAAATAATTGGTGTATCAATACACCATCAAATCCCACCTATTGAATTAAGAAATTGCATGGTGCAACTTCCAATTCCAATGCACCATAGCCTTCGCCATATATATAATGAAATATAATTAGTTGACTAATATAAAATATTTTACACTAAAAAATCTAGTTTTACTATCAAAATTAGTTTCTATATAATAAAAAATTCTAGTTTTACTCACAAATGAATTATTTTAATTTAGAATTCAACCTCAATACCAACAAAGTATTGGTTTGAGTGAAAGGGACTCGAGTTCCTTATGCATATAATTCTAGGTTTAATCTTGAAATTTATATATATAGAAAAAGTACCATTGGGAGAGGTCATTGTTTAAGCATCTGATCGTACTCAGGAGAATAGTCTCTCACCTCCTCGGGAGAGGGATTGGGGGTGTGTACAGGTACAGGTCAACCGGTGAACCCAAACGACCTACTTGACTCGTGCATAAAAAAACTAGTTTAAGTTGGATAATCGGGTCTGTTCAGGTAAAATCTAATTAACCCAACCCGACAACCTGAACCCCCACTTATTTTGTTAAAAAAAAAAAAACAATAAGTGACTTTGTACAATCATAGATCCTATATCCTTAATTACCTAACATTTCAAACTCTCATCCTCTCTATATCTCTATGTCGTTCACTTAACCCCTCCCTCCCTGCGCCGCTCAGCCTCTCTATTTCCTTGCCGTCGCCGGTGCTTTCCTTCATCGGGTCCACCACAATAAGGCACCTACGCCACTCAAGTCTTCCACCCTCCCACCTTCGATTTGAGTTCCGACCCTCGTCTGTACACCAACACGAGACAAGGACATCAAAAGTCATTACATCAAAGAGGTTGTTGCCATCTCCCTTCTTTAGCCAAGTCGATCTAACCCTTTTTTTATCTGATTGGGCTGGTTTGGCATGATAAATTTTTTTTTTTAAAACCCAATCCAACCCAACCCAACCTGATCTCATTTGATTGGGTTGAACTTTATTAACCCTTAAACCTAACCCATGCACAACCCTAAGAGAGATACTTGGGAGAAAAAAAAGAATTCAATCTCAGTTTGTTTGTAGTGATTTATTTTTCTTTTTTATTTTGTTCAAAATGACTTCATTCCCTAGAACAGGAAAGTTATATGTATTGTCATAGAGAAATTTTACTTGTACATGCAGTTGGGACACATTTATGATACATTACCAAATTTTTTTTTTTAGTTACTAACTTTTTCGATTGAGTTATCAACCAATTATAGCATATGAATATCAACTTTTTTTCTTAATTACCAATTTTTTAAACTAAAATTATCAATTTATTTGACTGAATTACCAACCAGTTGTATGTAAAATGTCTTGTAATATTATGCTATAACTAATTGATAATGCAGTCGAATAAATTAATAACTTTAGTTTGAAAAATTGATAACTGAAAAAAAAAATTGATAATACATTAGATACGTCCATTTTTGCACGTTCAAATAACATAACTCATTGTCATGTACACGTTGAATGTGGCATTTAATGTATCATGTTAATATCTTGTTAACTTTTTTTTTTATTAATATATCTTGTTAACTTTAAATGCCAAGTAGTAAGAAGAAACGTAAGAAACATTTTTTTTTTCATGGTATAGCCGAAAGTATGTGAGAACAATTTGAGAGACAAAATTTATTTATTTATTTATATTTATTTTTGAAGAATGACAATATTTAATTTTAGAGATGGGAAGTTAATTTTTTAAATTCAGAGCTAATGTGATTGAAGCTTATAATTTTGAAAACCAAAATAAAGATTTACTTTAAAAAATACAAGCCTTATAACATTTTATAATATCATACTAATAAGACTAATCGAAATTGGGTTTGAATCCAAAAATCAGTCACGCCAAATTTTAAGGGCCTAAACTCAATTTGAATAATTTCAGGTCAGCTGGTCAGGCAAGGTTGTTAGGTAAGGTTGGGTCATGAGTATCCTAATGCCATGTGATTATGTACCTAAGTGCATTCTGACCAAAGAAGAAAATCAGCCATGTGCATATCGTATTCACCACGTAATTTGGTTCGAGAAATTAGAGTAAATGATAACATGAGTACGTATCACAGTAAGCCACTATTTGATAGTGTATGTCAAAAAAAATATATTGCCCGAAACACCAAGACAGAAAAACTAGAAATTTTTTATATTATGATGGCACAAGTTTGAGGTGCGGACTTCAATGCTCTTTACAGTTAAAGATGTATTATGTATTTTGTGATTATCACATATTTAATAGATTAGATTTATAAAGTATATTGATATATTAATTATTTATAATATATTATAATAATATATTAATTTTAAAAAAATTAAAAAATATAATTAAATATATTTTAAAAATTAATTTTTATATATTAATAATATAAAATAATTTTATATTATTAATATAAAATTATACTGATAATATAAAATATCTTAAAATTATACTGATAAAATAAAATTATATTGATAAAAAATTTTTAATTTTTAAAAATTAATTTTTATATATTGATAATATAAAATTATATTAATAATATAAAATAATTTTATATTATTAATATAAAATTATATTGATAAAGTAAAATTTTAAAAAATTATATTGACAGAGTAAAATTATGAGTAAAATTACACAAATAGAATTTTTTTGATTATACTAAGTATAAAATTATTTTATATTATTATTATAATTTTATATTATTAATATATAATAATTAATTTTTAAAATATTTTTAATTATATTTTTAAATTTTTTTAAAATTAAATATTACTATAATATATTATAAATAATTAATATATTGATATACTTCACAATCTCACCATTAAATTACAAGTTACACCACGTTACTTGACCATCAAAAAACACCAAAGAACGCGGCCAAATATGATTCGGAATGGTACGAAAATTTTGTATACTAGTAATTTTACAGATCTGCCATCACCTTTTATTTTGAGTTTTTCCTATCATTTTATTTTAAAATATAAGGTAATTGTTCAGCCATATCATTCATGGTTACTTTTGTAATTTTACTCTCATGCCAAATACTGGTGCTTTATTTATTTTTTTCCCGCTTGTTTTTCTCAATCTCTTCCGAACCTCTTCTGCTTTATGGTGTATCCACTATCCAGTGGTTCCTTCACTCAACCCAATATAAATCTTATTTCATTAGTCGCGTCACGGCAGCTAATTGTTAATAACTAAGGAAGTATTTGATATATTATTTATTAAAATTATTAGTAATATAAATTATTATTTAAAAAAATTGTCACTTTTTTAAATTATTATTAATATTATAATATAATATTCGATATACAAAAATAATTTAATTGATAATTTATATTATTTTGTTTGATATATTAAAAAATTATTAAATAATATTTTTTTATCATTATAATAATAATAATAATAATAAGATTGTCACATTGGTAGTAATTCATATTATCTTAAAATTTTGAATTATTAGCAATATTATCCTATTAAATAAGATAATATTGTGGGCTCAAATAACTTAATCAAATATTATTTATTTAGGCCTAAATTAATCTAGATGGATTACTCTATATCAAACACTACCTACTATACTAGATTCAGGTCCACACTGAGCTACCATGAGATATCATTCCAAATTTTACAAATAAATTGCACATCTAATTATGACCAACAGATAAGAAATTTGTTTATATTGGCCAAAAGCATTAGCAAAAACAAGTTGTCCATCTTAGTTGTAAGTACTTGTTAAATGCATAGATTAAGATCAAATATATAATTAAGGCCACATGGAGCAATCAAATTGAATGAATAAGATCATTTGAATGGAAAGAAAAATGAAGCAAACTAAATTGAAGATTTCTTTTTTATCAATCTTGTAACTTTTAATCATGTTTCATAACTTGTAATTATTCATACTAATGAGACAATATCGTTTTTTTTTCCCATCTCTTCAAAAGGTTATTTGCTTATGCATGTTTAGTCAATACTGACTTCCCGATATCATAGTTTCACACCTTGAATATCCAGTTAAAACTCGCTATCTTTCCTAAGATTTTGGATTCAACTGCAATACAAATTAAATGAACTTTTAATTGCTAAAAGAAATGCTTTAAGGGAAAAAAAAAAAAAGGAAGGAAAATTCACTTGATGAAAGCATAAATCGCAGGTGTCCAATATATTTATGCGAATTCTCTTGTATGTTTGTATTCATCTAAACTTTCAAGCAATAACTCTATTTCTATATCCAACAAGACGGTAATTTATCACCAATTCCAGCTGCCAAAAAGAATCTAAAGGGGAAAAAAAGAAAAAGAAAAGAAAAGCTAGTAAGAGTGACTTGGGGGAGGTGAGAATTAGAATGAGACAATAAGCAATTACAGCTTGCAATTTATACTTCTCTGTACCTTTTACAATCACAAGTCATGCCAAGTAAAATCATGTCCTAAGCTAAAGATGGATAGAACTTATCTAGTCATAATTGGTGGCGTCTTGAGTCTCTTGACAATACCTTGCCTTTCAATTTAGTCTTCCACATGGTAAGGAGGGGCCAAAAACACCCCCTATGCTATGGCATTTTACTCCGTGACTCAAAAATTTCTATATGAATAGACTATGTGAGAGGAAGTTTCAGATGAAAAATATATGAAGAGAAAAGGTAAAGAAAAATGGGGTGATGATTAGATGGTTATGTTCTAACCAGAGTTAGAATTGGAGTCTGACAATTAAATATGTTAGGCTCCAACAAAAAACCCCCAAAAGGGAAGTCGCACATTTTTTCTTATGAAAAATGTGATTAAACTTTTAGTCGACCTCCTCTTCTTCTTCGCGTATTTTTCTCTTTTTCTTCTTCTTTATCGGTGTGTCTCTAGAAATATTCCTCAGTACATAACATCCGACTGCATTACAGAACAGGCAACAGCTTGAGCCCAATGCCTTAACTTAGTCTTGACCAATTCAGGGTCATCCCCTGCATTGCATAGACACATAACCCCAATTAGCAAATTGAAATAGAAACACATTTACCAAAAACAAAGTTTAAGGCATTCTTTGGCAAACATTTTGTAACATTTAATGTTCAGTGAGTCAACTTCTATGACATTAAAAATGTAGTTAAATTAGTAAATAATGATGTCCCTTAGAGCTAAGTCGATGAACATTCAATCATGTAGAGCAACAACTTTTTCATCATCTATAACAACACTTCAAATTTTCAATAAGTCTTGACCCATAAATAAATAAAAAAAAAACAGAAAACTTGTTGTGTAAGATTTAATGTTCAATAAGTCAGCTACAAATCTATGACATTAAAAATGTAGTTAAATTAGCAAATAATGATGTCCCTTAAAGCTAAGTCGAAGAACATTCAATCGTGTAGAACAACAACTTTTTCTTCTATAACAGCACTACGAAATTTCTATAATGTCACCTGGGCTACAAATCTTCCATGAATCATCACTCCTAGGGCTTCCAAACGACGAAGAACGACCACCAAGGGAGGAGCCGCGACTATGAGGGGTGGAGACAGGACTCGGCGACAGCCTCCGGTTCACGGCGAAATAGAGGTCAAGCGCAGGTAAGGTATTGCAGAGTCTTTGACCATCTTCCTCATTGAATCCAAACCCTAATTCTATACACCCTTTGAGATCATGCAAGTCTTCATCCGTGAGATCATCACAACAATCATGAACTGCGCTCCTCATACGCTCCTGGCGACGCCTTCTCTCCCAAGCAATGTCCCTTGGCATCATCTCACACATTGACAACTGCTTGGAAAGGCGCTTCCTCTTCTTCCAAGCTGGCGGTGCCAGCAGCATGTTCTGAAGCTCCTCCTCCGATTCGCATGGTGATAAAGATGAAGATGACACCTTATCATGTTGTTCCTCTTGATCGCTAGTAGCCATGCGCAAGGTACCAACAATTACTCTAATTGGTGTTAATAAATGTCGGAAATTTACAAATGATATATGACAGAGTGGTGGCGGTGTTGGTGGTAGTGGTGGTGGTGAAGCGGAGGCGGCAAGGGGGAGCCGCCTTGCCTCGCCTCGCCTCGCCTTGCCTTGCCGCCGTGCAAGGCCAATTAATGTGGTGGTGGGGAAATGGAATTGGTGAACCAATGGTTTAATGTGGTATAAGGAAATGGGAGGAGATAGTGTGCTCTATTAATGGTACGTTTAGATTTTGGTCTTTGACAACTCCACCGTCCATTTGAAACTGTCAGCAGCAAAATTTTAGGGGGAAGGTGAGCAATATTTAGTAGGGTGTTGTTCTATATGTTGTGCTTGGTTGAGGGGTGCAACTGCATTCGGGCAAAATATGCCAGAAGGCGAGATATAATAGTTGAATCTTAATAGAAAACAATAAAGAGGTTCTTGGCTTATTCCACTCATCAGTTAATGGCATTGCAACTGATTCAGTTGTCTTCTGAAGGGCAGTTGTTATTTTGTTGGTAAGTGTAAACTCTTGTATTGCACTATACATCAGTTCATTTTACGCACAATCTGTCACTGACTACGCACAACGACAATTGCAGAACATTCAACAACCATACCCACCAAGATAGACTAAAAGAAAATTTTTCAGTTGTGTTTGGTTTGCCCATTTTATCTTTTCATTTTTAATGAAAATGAAAAATGAAGGTAAAATATATTTAAAATGTTGTTCTCAATTTTATATTTAGGAAACAAATATTTTACTTTTTAAAAAAATTGTTATTCGATAAGAAACAATTTTTGTACTTTTATTATATTGCTTATCAATGTTAAAGTTTATCTTAATATTCTTTTTTTTTACTATGATTTTCGCTAAAAATTTAAATTCTTGATGGTAATAGTGTTCGTACATATTTATAACAAGAAAAATGTCACAGAGCTAAAATCTTCGTTAGAATTTAATTATTAAAATAATATAACATAATTATTAACTTTTTGATGAATATTAGAATTTTACTGCTCCATTTTCTCCAACAACAACTATAAATTCTATCAAAGATTGTGACTACATTATTCTGATTGTGTAACAATAACGTAGCAATGCTGTTTTGCAAAAATATAGAAAACGAAAAATAGTCGTCCGAGCCAATGATATATTTGAAATTTTGATGACATTGATAATTTTTTATTCAATAATGATATTTGGTATGAAAGGTGGTTTCTTTGGTGCCTCACTCATGTTGTACATTTTGTACATTTTTGTAGGATAGCAAATGTAAAGTTGACAAGTGATGCAGTGTATGGTGTATCTTTTGTCTAGTTAGTGCATTCTAGATCTAGCTCCCACCCCTCCAATTCACCGCACCACCACCCGCGCCACAGCCCTCTCCCCCTCCACCATCAGAAAAGCACCATAGCCACTGCCAATACCTGTGACAACCGCCTAGCCACCGTGATGAATCACCACATTACAGTCCCAAGAACAACCCAAAACCCCAGATCAAAAATCAAAAGAAAATAAAGTGACAACCAATAGCAATCTTATTGTTTAGCCATTGTCCAAATCCAAGCCAAATCAAAATCATCAATCCCTTTATAAAATCAAAACCCATCACCAAGATCTCATTTTTTTCCAAGAAAAAAAGAAAAAATAAAAAAGAAGAAAAAACAGAGAAGGAGATATACATATCTAGAGAGAGAGAGAGAGAGAGCAGCAACAACCACCACCCACCACCCACCACTGCGGAGCTCCGCGGTCATTGAAAGCCGTCACACCGCCAGTAGTCGCTCACCCCATCGCATCACTATTGCTCTGTCGTTATTCCATTTACCAAGCCCTGGCGATTTTCGCGGCGGAAGTTGAATCCCGGCGGTGGCAGCGAGAGCTCCAAGGACTCTGTGGAGACGCGCAGCGCTTCCTTTGCGGGATCCAAAATGTCCGCTGCAAATGGAGGCCATCAGAGCCATTGATCTTGTCGGTCCGACGGATATTACTGACGGCGGATGGGAAGATGTCGTCGGCCTGGAGGACCAGCAGCGGCACCATCTCCAAGGGCTCCATGCTCGCCGTCGTCCTCCTCCCTCAGATCCACCATCTTCCGCTTTTCTCACAATAGTAAGGCCTCCGCTGACGGAAACTGCCTCTTCACGACGTCACGGAAGGCGGTGAGTTGGTGAGGGGTGGGGGATGGAAATATGTGGGTGGGATAATGTGGGGGTGAGGGGGTGGTCGAAGATCGTGGAGGTGAGGGAGTGGTCAAAGATGGTGGTGGAACCAAGTCAAAGACTTTCATACGGCGTGTAAGTTTAGGATTGATGTTTTGAATACAATTCACTGGATGTCTAACATGCACTAACTAAACAAAAGGTGCATTATACACCGCACCACTTGTCAACTTCACATTTGCTATCCTACAAAAATGTACAAAATGTACAACATGAGTGAGGCACCAGAGAAGCCACCGGTACGAAAATCAATTCATTAATGATGTACGAATAGTTGTATCTTATCTCCCGAAATTTCGCTCTCCTTCATTTTATTCCGATAAATTTTCCTTTTACTTCCACTTCCATTTGCCACGTGTCTTTGTAATGCATTCGCCAAAAAAAATTTCGTGCTGTTTAGCATGCGGTTTTTTATTTAAATGGTGTTACTTTATCATAATTGCAACAATGATATTCTTGTTAAAATGATTTCTGTAATCACATCATGATAGTTATTACAATTGTATCATATTTTTTTTTTTGGGTAATTTTTTATCATTATAATAATTACAACATAGTAACAATTGTCATTGCATCCTCAATTTAAAACCTTAATACAAATACTGGAGGGCTAATTCTGTGATACATCAGATTAAGTATGGTATACCACACATCATTTAAGTTTGACGAAGGAGCAAAGAAGTGAGTCATTTAGCCACATTTAAAAAAATGTAGTTAAACGCACACAAAAAATGTGGTTAAATATTGCTCCTTTGATTTGAAATATCTAGCACTGTGCTCATGTTCTCCGTCAAGAACAATTGCAAACCCCCTTTTTCTCTATTCTTTTGAAAAGATCTACAAACCTCAAATTGAAAAAATTCAACAATTCAACAATAGCACACCAATGCAATATTCACAAAAGTCCACCTCTAGATCCTCACAAGGGTTGCTTGAAAAACCAAGCCATGAAATTTGAAATTTAAATGCAACAAATAAAAATGTTCGCTTTCCCTCCAAGAATTTGCTTAAACCACTTCAACTTGTCATTGTCTAATACAAACACAAAACAAACATAATAATCCAAATTAACCAATTGATAAATGACTTACAAAGGGTAACAATAAAGTGATCCCACATTAGCAAAAGTGATGAATCATCACTAAAATTCTAACATCTGTAGATTTTTGACTCACCTTCCTTGAATGTAAAGCCGTAAGGTTGCTCCAATAATCACACATTTAGGGCATATTGAGATGAATGAAGCCAATTCAACAATTGAAAAAAGTTGGCTCCTCTCTAATTCCACTACACAAATTGCAAAATGGTCACATTTTTTGGTCAATGGTGTAGGCAAAAAAACTTGTCTCTTTTTTTTGTTTGGGGGGCAGGGGTTGGCAACTCTCAGAGCCCCATTTTTTCAAGATTCAAAATTGGTTCCTAGAGACCCAACAGGTTCTCTCTCTCACCTACATCGATTGACCCACGAGCAACCAGATTCCACCATGAACGTCCAAGGCTGAGCTCCAAGCTTACTGGGAAAGACCACCGTTCATTTTGCAAACAATTTCGATGGTGCTTTGTTTAAGTGTTGGCGGTGGTGAAGCATGCATTTGGTTAGGACACAATCGCAAGAAGGAAACATCTAATGGTGAAAGCGCAAAAATTGTAGTGAAGAAGGAGGATGAAGAAGGGAAGAGGAGGATGAAGCAGAGCATAGGGAAGATGAGGATGAAGAAAAAAGTAAGTGTGTGGATGCAGGCCTGGTGCTCCACAGTGCAAGGGATTTTAATATCCACCGTTGGATATCAATATGATCTAATAGACCATTTGGATGAGGTTAAGGTCCATGATGCACTATCAAGTTTTAACTTGGTGCACCACACACCATACTTAAATTGGTGCATTATAGAATTTGCCAGACTGGAAACAATAAGTTCCATGAAGACTTCCCAATGCCAAAGCATGTACTCTAACCCAAGCACCAACCCGCACTAATGGCCATTGTCCAGCATCATCCATTACTAGCAACTGATGACTATGAGCATCCATTGGCTAAAGACCATTTCCCAATACTCGACTTTTGGCGGAGATTGGAGAGTTAGTCGCACATAAGTTTGCACATGGGTCCCATTGACCCAATCTATGCCCACAACTTTGAGAGTTCTAACTGCAAGATGGTAGAGATCTAGTTGTTGAAGAGATTAGAGAAAGAAAACATAATACCTTCCTTTTGAAAATGGAATGGATGAAGAATGGTGAACATTTTGCTAGATGTCAAGGTATTTAATGATGATAGATGGGTTCATGAAGAGTGATTTTTTTACATATACAAACAATATTACTCTAAAATAAAGGAAAGCAAACACATTTTCAAAATGAAAAGTTGTAAATGAAGATTATTGTTCAAAAAAGATGAAAATGAAAACACAAAAATGTTTTATTAAAACAAAGAGTTTAATTAGTATGTACCGACAATGTAAAACAGTTTTACACTATCAACTAATAGAAATAGGGGAAAATGAGAAATCATGGTAGGTCCCTCATTATAATGGATGATTATTTGTGTGAGTTGGCACTTTTCACTATTTCTATTGGCTGACAGTGTAAAACTGTTTTACACTATCAGTGCATTTAAATTACTTCTAAAACAAACACATTATAAGTTTTTTTTTTTTTAATAAGCAACTATTAGGAAGGAGTAGAATGGAGCTCTTTGGCCAAGGCAAGACAAGTAGTTGCAATTTGTGTGCTAGTAGCCCTTGTTTGAAAGCTAAATCAAAGCAAACAGTGACAACTCTATCTCTTCATCCATAAGAGTTGCCCATGGTGGTTTGCTTCGAGATGCACCAGGTGGTTTCAATGGTAGGTTTCAGCAGACTTGGGGAATTGTACTATAACAATGGCCGAGATTTGGGATGTGTTTTATGCTTTGGAGCTTATATAGGATCTAGGTCATTAAAATGTTCTCCTAAAAATAGGTACGATCAAAAACCACTAAGTGGTCTTTAAAATACATCTTTAAGGGTTTTGATGAATAGCAAATTAACTCTTAATGAAAATATTTTGTATGGATTAGCAGTTTGTGTTAGGGTTTAGTTTGATTAAGCACATATCACTCTATACACTCATTTGAAAGAATTGGATCACATGATATTTTGTTTTCAAACATATTCTCTAAGTTTTTTTCCCATCTCGAATGAAATCTAAAGGAAAAGAGCTTTTGGCAAAAGAATCTATGCTCTAAAAATCCTATCTCTCATAAAAAGTTGTTTAGAAGCATCAAAAGGTTATTCGTATATTATCAGAAGGATACCAAGTCATCAAAAGGCACACAAGCACATTTAGAAGAATGACTTGTCCAAAAAACTTGACCAGAAAGGTAATCTCCAGAATGTTGGTATAAGTGAAGAAGACCTCACTCTCAAAGCTTGCCCTGCATGATTTATAAATATTTTCTAAATTTCAAACTTTGTAATACAGAGATCCAAAAGAAGCAGCAACACTCTAAAAAGTTGGTTGGCTCAAATGGCTAGTTTTCTTCTTTGATGATGTATTTACTTGCTAAGAAAAAAAGTAACATACTTCTCTTTCCAGTTTAAGACTATTGGATCTAAAAGATCTAGGCTCAAGATCTAAAGTCACAACAGCTTGTTTTTGAAGCCTATATAAATTCTGAAGATGAAGAAAAAGTAGTTGGAACTCTGCTGATTGAAAATCTTATAAGTTTTCATTCTTCTCAACTTTTTGAACAACCAAAAAGTTTCTTTCTGAAACTTCTCAAGAGAAAAATCTTCTCATTGCATTGTAATAGCAAACTTCCTCTTAGTGAGACTTATGAGAAGTCACTTTGTGTTGTACTTAATAGATCTATACATCTTGAGCACTTTAGTGTGAGTGTTTTTCAAACACAAACCTTAAAACTCTTTGATTGTAACCTGACTTGATAGTAGTCGTTGTTAGCTTGAAGAGACTCGGAAAATATTACTCGGCTATAAGCTTGGAGAAGCTTGTACAAGAATACTTGTGGTTATAAAAATCTCAATTAATTTGTTGAGAACTGGAAGTAGGTAAGTGGTTTGGCCAAACCAATTTCTTGTGTGATCTTCTATCCCAATCTTATTGATTTTTGTTATTTCAACTTTTGTGTGCTTATTCTATTTGCTATCCAACAAAGTTGTTGTGTATACAATAACTTTTGTTTCTAACATTTAAACGCTTCTGCAATCCAAGTTCAAAGACTTAAGAAATTTATTTAAAGTTTTTCAGGTTTAGAAAAAGTTTTAAAAGGCACAATTCAATCCCTCATTCTCGTGCTACTTCCACCTTCATGGAGCTCATTCAACATGGTGCAAATGAAAGACATCCTTATGTGATGGTGCTTCATCGAGCTAGGGAGCTGCTAAATAGGTGCTCAGATGTGCGATTATCTCGTATCTATAGAGAAAGGAATAGAGTTGGAGATTGCATGTCGAGTTTAGGTCACACACACTAGCCAGGGGTGATGATCTAATATTCTTCTCCTACCTGTGTAGTTCTCATCGAGGGAGTAGCCAATCCTCGTGCAATATTGTAATCTCTCTTGTTTGGGCTCTAGCCCTGTTACACTACCAAAATACACACATCTAATTGATGAGGTAAATGAACCTATGTAATAAATGAATAAATGAATATGAGAATTAATGATGAATAATTTGATAATGTAAAATGGAGTTTTGACTATGCTAAAACTTGGAAGAGTTTAAATACCTTTCTAATTTGGCCTATTTATAAAAAAGCTTTACTCTTTTATTTATGACAAAAAAAAAAACCTTTTTTAAAAGCTTATCAAATAGATCCCATAGTTTCTTATAATACAATCAATGTTTAGATTAACAAAGTAAAAATTTGATATAATTGTATATATAAGAGCCTACTAAGATTCATTGTATATCATGTCCAATTAAATTGGTTTGGTACAAGTCTTTTTTGGTAAATAGGTTTAATAAAAGTTTGAATTACACTAGATTAATTCAATAGGAATATAAAAATAAGTTAAAAGAATAAACAAAATAATATATTGCTTAATGGATTATTTATTAATTTAAATAATTAATAATTCTTTAACTATTACATACACGAGTGAAGTATAAAATGTTTATATTTGATTTGATTAGCACTTTAAGGGATGTTTGGTAAATCAAAAAAATAATTATATTTAATGTTGCTTACAATGATGTTGAAAGTACTTACTTATTACTTATAAAATAAATACAACAGATTAAATGGGGAGAATTGTATGTATAATGACTCCATAATCATCAAAATTTTTTTTTTTTTAAATTTCTCTTGGTTTTTACGTTTTGATCATGGTAGCACATGTATGGAATGTATTAATGTAACCAGGTGACAAACTCACTCACCCATTGAATAACACTTAGATCAAGTTTCTTATATTCATTTTATTCAATAAGGGATGACAATGAATATCTATAGAGCAACAATATGCCTCCCGCCCTGTTCTTGTTTAAATTTTTGTCTCCCATCCTTGTCATAGATCCTCATTCCCCATTTTCTATGAGAATTCAAATTCCCATAGATATTTGCAGATTTATGCAAAAGATACAAAAAATAAAAAATAAAAAAAATCTCAAAATATTCAATTTTACAAAAATAACATTGTTCCTAGTTTCATATTTCTACCGCGCCGGCAGTAAATAATAGACAAGAATTGGCTTCCCAATGACTTCTTGTGCATATAGGTGTAAAAAATGGTCTAAATCAAACAAGGTGAGTGCTATGATGCACTTCACTAGTCAAGGTGCATCATGCACCTTATAATCTAATGATAAAGATTGTAAGGTATATCAATGCACTAATTACTTGTGATACATTGCATTAATTTTTTAATTTTAGTCAAACTTAGAAGTGATCAAAATTTATCTATGTAATCCTAAATTTGTAAAAAATATCTCAAAAAAAATTATGTTTAATTTTAACATAATCTTGTTTAATTTCAGGATTATGTAGATAACTAAAAAAAATATTTTATGATATTCTATAATTGTTAAAAATATCCCCAAAATTTTTTGTTTAATTTTAGGATCACGAATATAAATTTTAGTTACTTTTTAAAATACATATATTCACATTTTAAAGTTTAGCTAAAATTAAAAAATTATAATGCATCACATGTGGTAGGTGTATCAATATACTATTACATCTTTACCATTAGATCACAAGATGCATGATACACCTTTGACCCCTGAAGAGCACCTTAGACAATGCCAACAAATAAACTCATATACAAATTAACCAATGGCCTAAAAATGAAAAAATCAAACCCAAACCTTTTTAGCCATGTATGGAACGTGAAGAGGAGCTATGTTTTTTTTGGAATAAATAACTTCAAAGTTAAAAGTATACACTCATCTCAAGAAAAATAAACTTATAGTATTATTTAATTTGATAATTGAATAAAATTGATACAAAGAACTTAAACTAAGTTTTTTCCTTATCCACCCATTTAAGTCAAGTGGCTTTGGGACTTGGTTAGAAGATCCACCTGGATTTATTGTAGCTCTCCTTACTGCAGGCCTGGAGTTTGAATAAATTTGTTTTTTTACATAAACAATAGAATTTTTAGCTAATAAAATATATTAGATAGGTTAAATTGTATTCATTATTTATTAAATAACTAGCAATAAATAATAATAGAATAAACAAGATTATTTTAAATCGTTTAATTGTTACTTGAACCAACCATAATAATATTGTTTACTCCTTCATTAGAAGGAACACCGCCACCATCGCATAAAGCAATTCCTTTTCCTTTTTCCTTGCCCAGATGCGCTTTAATTCTTGTAACACCTCCCTTAAACATTTTTCCACAATGGTTGCACTTCCACGCATCATTTTCTCCTTTAGTAACTCGATCCCAGTAGTTTGAAAATAAATTAACAATAGATTTAGAATGATAAGAGCTCCTTCAATGCATACGATTAGTGTTAATTAACTCTATATGCATCTGTAAAGTATAAAGTATGAAAAAGAGTATTTAACATTTATATTTGATTAAAATAATTACAAATTTTAATGATATATTTCATTTTTTTAAAGAAAATTTTCAGAAGCAGTATTATTTAGAATAATAAGATGTTTGAGAGGAAAAATAGATGTTTGAAAAGGGAATTGAGGACTTTTAGAGAGTTTTGAGGGAGTAATGTTTTCTTTTTGTAAATGGGATAGAGAGGCTGTTGTTTTAATATTTTATATATATGGTTTAACATTTTATACAATTAATTTGTTATATTCTTTTTTAAAATTAATTTTAATATACTATCAATATAAATAAGTTTTACACTGATAATAAAATTAAATTAAATGAGTTTTACAACACATCAAAATTAAATACATCAAAATTAAATTCTTTTCTTAAAAATACTTTGAGCCAAGTATCGATACAAATGACAACAAAGAATCATATAGTTAAACGGAAAACTTTTCTTAACCACACCAAATGTATTGCAACCATTGAATCACAAGTACCAGGTGGAACTACCCAGCCGATAAATACTCCACTCACTGCCACAAATGCCTGCTACTTCGTTGAACCACTACGTGCTAAAATAGATTTTGTTTTGGTGGTAATTTGTTACTACAAACTTCATTCAGATAACTCCATTTGTGCTTAAACAATGGGCATCTTCTTTGTTTATTTTTTTCCTACTACTAATTTCAGTGTGTGATGCAATGCTAAATATAGCTCTAGCTAAGCGATTTTGAATTCAAAGTAGGCATGTAATTTATCACTAATCCAATTCTTTCAATCACGATTCTTACTCTCCATCATCGATTCCCAACTGCCTGCAATTTTCTCAACCACGAGACATTAACCTTCATGAAACAAGAGAAAAACAAATTAAAAAAAAAAATCACGAAATCAGAACTAAGAACAAAGAAGCAAAGCATAGTCCTTATTATAATACAAAAAAAGAATAGTAAAAAAGTTCACCCTTGTCTTCTTGCCTGGTTTGGCCCCTCCAATCCAGGTAGGTTTATAGTTTCTACATGCTTGAGTCTGCATGCATGAATGATTAGGATGGTTTAGACTAGCACCCTTCCATTAATTAGATCGCAAGCACACAAAACTAACAACCCATTTCTTCATTTTCTGGCGTACAGGAAAACCCCTTCTTAATTAATTAATTACCTTGTTGTCACTTTTGTTGTTTGCATCATTTTCCTGTACGCCCAGCCGTGTCCTTGTTTTCTTTTCTTTCTTCAATCATGCGCGCCACTAGTACCCATCTCTTGCTGCTTTTCTCCCTAGTTTGTGTCCCCGTTCTGTTGAATGCACTTCCTGCACCAACAGACAAAGCCGAGTCATTGATCTTGGGGTGTGGTTTGGGGGAAGGTGGTGGCAAAGATGCTGATAGAAGGCAATGGGAACCTGACAACAAGTATGCTTCAGGAGGCAATTCCATCACATCCAAAGCCTCATTCCAAGACCCTTCACTTTTATCTGAGGTACCATACATGACAGCAAGAGTTTTCACATCCGAAGCAGCATACAAATTCCCTGTCCAACCTGATAAGCGTTACTGGCTGAGGCTCCATTTCTACCCATCTGTTTATGGCAATTTCAACCCTTCCAACTCATATTTCTCTGTGATAGCAAATGGGGTTGTGCTCCTCAGCAATTTCAGTGCCTCAATCACATGCCAGGCCCTCTCACAGGCTTACCTTGACAGAGAATATTCCCTTGCGCCTTTGAATACAGACACACTCACACTTACCTTCAAGCCTTCTGAAAAGTACAATGGTGCTTTTGCTTTTGTCAATGGGATCCAACTGATCCAAATGCCTGAGCTGTTTGATTCCGCTCCATTGGTTGGCTTCACTGACCAAACCGTGGATGCTAAAAGTTTGCATTTTCAAACAATGTTTAGATTAAATGTTGGTGGGCAATACATATCTCCAACACAGGATTCTGGCCTAAGCAGGATGTGGTATGATGACACCCCTTACCTCTATGGCGCAGCTACTGGTATCACCAACCAAGCTGCCAAGGATGTGAAAATTAGCTACCAAACCATGCCACAGTACATTGCTCCTCCTAATGTTTACTCCACATCAAGATCAATGGGAAGTGACAAGGATGTCAACATGGGTTTCAATCTCACATGGATTTTCGAAGTTGATCCAAATTCCATGTACCTTACTAGGTTGCATTTCTGTGACTATTACTATTCCAAAGTCAATGAGCTTGTTTTCAACATCTTTGTCAACAACCAAACGGCTCAAGCTCAAGCAGATGTGATTGGTTGGACAGGAGGCAAAGGGGTGCCAACTTACAAGGACTATGTGGTATATGTCCAAGATGGGCCAGGTGATGAAGCGCTTTGGCTTGCTTTGCACCCAGCACCTGATACAAAGCCAGAATACTATGACGCCATACTCAATGGCGTGGAGATATTCAAGATCAATGACACAAACTTGTCCGGCCCCAACCCTCAACCTTCTGACATGCTAGTTGAGCATGAGGAGAAAGCAAGGACCTTCCAAGACAACAAACAAACCAAGAAGAATGTCATTATTGGTGGAGCTGCTGGGGGTGCTGCAGGTTTTGCCTTAGTGGCTGCATTATGCATTGTTGTCCACCAAAAGAAAAAGAGGGCTCCGGGGTCATACTCAAATACATCAAGTTGGTTGCCCCTCTATGGGAATTCACACACAACCGGCACCAGATCCACAATCTCAGGGAAGAGTACTGTTGGTAGCAACAACTTATCAGCCATGGCTCAAGGACTGTGCCGCTATTTCTCATTACAAGAGATGAAACAAGCAACCAAGAACTTTGATGAGTCCAATGTCATTGGGGTTGGAGGATTTGGAAAAGTTTACAAGGGTGTCATTGACAGTGGGTTCAAAGTGGCAATCAAGAGATCCAATCCACAGTCAGAGCAAGGAGTCAATGAATTCCGGACTGAGATTGAGATGCTTTCCAAGCTGAGACACAAGCACTTGGTTTCCTTGATTGGTTTCTGTGAGGAAGATGATGAGATGTGCCTAGTTTATGACTACATGGCTCATGGCACCCTTAGGGAACATATTTATAAGGGAAACAAACCACAAGATGCTCTATCATGGAAGCAAAGGTTGGAGATATGCATTGGAGCCGCAAGAGGTCTTCATTACCTTCACACTGGGGCAAAGTACACCATCATTCATAGAGATGTGAAAACAACCAACATTCTCCTCGATGAAAATTGGGTAGCCAAGGTTTCGGATTTTGGATTGTCAAAAACTGGTCCAAACATGAACAATGGTCATGTTACTACTGTGGTGAAGGGTAGCTTTGGATACTTAGATCCTGAATATTTCAGGAGGCAACAATTGACTGAAAAATCTGATGTATACTCATTTGGGGTCGTCCTATTTGAGGTCTTGTGTGCAAGGCCTGCACTGAATCCTAGCCTTCCAAAGGAACAAGTTAGCCTTGCGGATTGGGCTTTGCATTGCAAAAGAAAGGGAACATTAGAGAACATTATTGACCCGTGTCTCAAAGGAAAGATCAACACGGAAAGCTTGAAGAAGTTTGCAGACACAGCTGAGAAGTGTTTGTCTGATCATGGACTTGACCGTCCCTCCATGAATGATTTGTTGTGGAATCTTGAATTTGCTCTCAACTTGCAAGAAAACCCTGATGGATCATCAGCATCACACTCTTCACATCTTGATGAAAGTGAGTTTGAAGAAGTAAACTTGAGAGAGAATGAGATGGCGGCACATTATAGAAACTTGAGCCTTGGAAGCGAGCATGAGCATAGCCAGGACTCAAGTGAGAATTCGGCTGCCATCTTCTCACAAATTGTTAGTCCAAAAGGGCGATAAAGGGAATGCTCCTTCATGATTGCTTTTGCTATAGGAAAGAACTTCGTGCTTGAAGGTAGAAGCCATGAAATTCTAGACACAAATACCAGCATTTTGTGTTACACTTAGAGTTTATAATGCTTTGATTATTCCTTTTCGTTTTGTCGGATTTCTTTTGTTTCTTCTCTCATTATCAAGATAAACAGATTATTATGTAAAGTTGTCTATAGCAACCAGTTGTATAAGATGGCGGCAAATGAAGCTGGCCTTGCCTGTTATATATATATAATAATATAGTTAACTATATACTAATTTATAGTTTACCATTTTTTTTTCTTGAACATTTGCATGAGCAGCATCTAGATTGTATACTTATGATTCTATATAGAAAGAAATTGGGATTGCTTGCTAATTTATCACTAGCAGTGTGATTCTTGTTGAACTACCAAATTGTCCTACCTTTTTCATCTGAGTTTTATTTTAGTTGCCTTATTCAAAACAATGTTTGTAGGCTATTAATATTGTTACTGCAACTAATTTATAGTATGTTACAAATATAACTAGTTGATAATCAAACCTCTATCCATTTATAGCTTGTTTGGTTATTTCTCATAACAATGTTTTGCAGCTTCCTGAGAGACGTTTTTCAAAAGCAACTCACACTCTCCTTTCATTAATAGCCCTTTGGGACCTGAACCAAATGTAGCTTTAATTAGTTTAAATCATTTAGCTAAGCAAGCAATAAGATTTCAAAAGGAACTATATTCAAGTGAGTTAATGAGGGTCTCAATGTTTACTTCATATAGTTACATCTTTTAAATCATAATACTAACAAGGGTTGGCACAATTAGTAAGGAACAAGTTCGAATTGCACAAGGATCCGAGTTTGATTCCTGCTACCAATGTGAGGAATCATAAAAACATAACTTGGAAACAACTATAAGTCTATGTTTTGAATAAAACAAACACAATGTAATCTATTAGTGCAAAACTTGTGCATCATCTATTAGTGCAAAACTTGTGCGATGCACAAGGGATTTTATCATGTGTTGATAAATAAGATTATATATGTGAAATAAATATTTAATAAAATAAATAATATTAGCAAAATATATTGGTAATAAATGATGAAATATATTATTAAAATAAAGCTAGAGCACACTCTATTTTATTTCTATATAACATGTAAATAGAGAAAAAAAAATGCCATATGAAGTAAGTAATGATATAAATGTTCAGATAGAAAGGAAAATACCCATCAATATACAGTTCAAGGACATTGATATTTGTTATTTTTCCCTCTCTCTCATGATCCCTTCTTGGGGGACGTCCGTAATGCTCCCTATTAAGATTGGTGCTTGATGCATCTTGTCATCTAATGGTACCGCATTGATAGATTTTATGTGCACCTACACTTTAGTGGTGCACTCTAGCAGCTCACCAACTCTCATCTCACAGCTCAAATCCTCCTTCTCTCGTGCCCTCTCCGTCTTCCCTTTCCTCACCAGCCACTTCCACACTACCTCTTCTAGCCATGTTTTCAATTCCTTTTATTTACTTCCATTTTTATCCACCGCCAATAGACAAAGAAAGTTGCAAGCATCAATTTTTCAGCAAAAAAGATCTAAAATGAGCATTAGATCGGCAGTGCTTGGGTGGCAGTGGTTGTGGGTCACACGGTGGAGCTTGCACAATGGTGGTGTGGCAGTCTGAGCTTGCTGGCACTAAGTGGAGGGCAACTTGGTGCAGCTTGTGGCGGTGATAGTGGAGTTAGGATTCAATGTTGGTGCATCTAGAGGTAAGGGAGAGGGGTGGTAGGATGGGGAAGGGAGAGAGATGAAAATTTTATAATATCATGCTTAATTATGGTGTATCATAGACCAACAAACTTTGGCCTTTTAGATTTCAAGGTGCATCAAGCACCATAGTTAGTAGGGTGCATAGCATACGCCGCCTCCCTTTCAGTACCAACCACCTGTAAGGATAACAATGACATCTATATCATTAAAAACATTAGTATTAATAGATAAATAAATGGAAAATTATTATAGAAAGCTTTCTTTGGAATATAATTAGAAAACAAAAGTAATGAGACATTTGGTATGCCTCACCGTCTTACAATACATTAGAATATTGGATGATTTAAGCCTCTTGGCATCATTTGCATGCTCAAAATTCAAGTGGTAATCATTGTTAGTGGTCTTAAAACTACCAACACTGAAATGAGACATTTGGTATGCCTTACCTTCTTTAGGGTGAGTAAAAATAAATGGAAATACATTGGTTAATAAACTTGTAAATCAAGGTTTTCCTCACATAAGCTTGTATCTTACCTCCTTCAACAGAACACACTCACACAAAGATTATCATAGAATCAGACTATATAAGTTTTTATGGTACAACGAATCATATAAGTTACTTCGTAGTTTAGTGGAATACCAAAAAAAAAAAGCACAATATTCACAAAAAAGTTTAAGCAATGAATTCAACATAGGGTAGGGAAAGGAAAATAAAACAAGTAAATGTATATAATGTAAATACTGACAAATTCGTCAAGGATTAACCATTTCAAGAGAGAATGGAAACTTTGAATTCTCGAAACTGGGGATATTCTTCGAGATTATTCTTCCACTTAATATATTAGGAAATCATCAAATAAAATTTATAAATTTAACTTTTAAACTGACACTAAAATGAACAATTAGCTTTTCGAATGGACTCTATTTGTACACTGTAACATCTCGATTTAGCTGAGTTTATAATTAATATTGTTAGATATTTATTTATAAAATTATAAAATAGAGATAAGAGTGTTGAATAGTATATTTAGTAGTGGCGTACTATTAGAACTTCTATGGAAATAGAATTTTAACTGCACCACAAAAATTTAAAAAATAGTTTCTCAAAATACAAGAAATTGATCTGGTAGGAATCTAAGACACCAAAGAATTTAATCATCAGGAGATCACACCTATTATATATGGCTCAAAATAGTCCACATGGTAGAAACACATGGAGCAATGTAGGCCACATACTCATTGTGAGTCACATGGTGAGTCACCTTACTTTTTCCCTAAAAATCTCTTAAACCTTAGAATTTTCAGGACATTCTCACTCTCCCTCAAGCCTTGGCCGAAACCCCTCTCTCATTTTTTCTCCTCCACTTTTGCTCACAAAAGCTCACAACCCCTTGGTTCCTTTTTGTTCTTTCAACATCTACTTGATTTCTAAGCTTGTTTGTGACGTTCTAAATCATGAGAGCCCAAATCCCTCCTCTTGAACCACATCAAGTTGTAGCCAATGAAAAGAAAGGAGAAGCTTTTGGTGTAGTTTTGTGATTCTCAAGAGGCTTTAGAGTTGGCAGAAGCAAGATGTAAAGCTCTTTAAGCTTAGAAGTGAGGTAGATTTTTAAACCATCTTATTTGTGGTTACATGGTTAGATGAACTAAGGTTTTCATCCTTTTGGTTTTTCATATATTTTGGTTCATGATAATATTCTTTGGGCTTATAATAATCAGTTGGAACTAAGAAAACTTAAGTTGATGAGAGAAATAAGTTAGGAATTCAAAGATCTTCATAAACATAAAATAGGAAAACATGACAATTCTGGACAATACTAGATCTGTGGACCACATCTTGAGTTAGGAACCTTCAATTGGAGTGAAACCAATTTTAGATGAAACCTAACTCATAAGAAAGTATACCCACAAACTCCATTGGAGTTAAGATGAATAAGTTATAAATTTTTGAAATAGGTTGTTGGTGGAGTAACTTACCTGAGTAGGGTGTGTTCTATCAGGCATAACTTGCCTTGAAAGTTGTTAAATTGAGTGCAATCAATTTTGTTAGAAAGTTAACACATAAGGGAATAAGCTTATAAATTTTTAGATTTAAACTAGCAGTAGATTGGTCTTAGTAATTCCACAAAATTACCCCATGCTCTATGACTACCGAAATAGGATAGCCACAATGTAGAGCTTATAACTTAAGCTCTGCTTAACTAAATTGAATGAGACTTATTTGGTTTGAAAGAGTGTTCAAATAAGTATAAGAATACTAAATTTTAGAGCAAAATAATAAGAAATAGATTTTTAGTGATTTTTCCATTTTGGATCTCTGAATCTGCTCTAAAACAGGGCAATAGTGAATCAAAAGTAAATATCTTAAATTTTACTTATTAAAACTTAGTGGGACGAAAGATATTTAAAAATAGATTAAAAGAGCAACGTTTCTGAAAAATTTGAGCTTAAAAGGATTTAAGTTCTGATTTTAGTGTAATTTATAAATTTAGGCATAAATTAAGGGATCTAAGTCTAATTTATAGTCTAATTACCTATAACTTGATTTAAAGATCTCCAAACTATATGGGACCAAAACTAATTGAAAGGATGAAGATTATATGTTGAGTTCACTACTATGTTATTACACATGTCATAGTACCGCTATTCCTTGGAATTTTATGATTGATGCATTCTTTGCTTTATATGAACTTATATGTATTGGAAATTGTTCTTTTATGTGACTCGCTGCATAATCTACTATTGTAAATTTCGATGACCCTCATGGTACAACTGTCATATTGCCAAATTTTCAATAGAAATGTTTTAAAAGTAAGTATATGGCATGAGCATATATGCATTCAAACATTTCCATGAATCATTATGACCAAATAATGCATATAAGCATATAAATTAAGAAAGTATGTGAACAGATAATGCATGCTTAAGAATAGAAGAAGATGAGATCCCTTCATTTGGAGACAATTATGAGATCTCTCAACTTAAAGGCAATTATATTAAGATTATGAGATTCACTTGGAGGTAGTTATGAGATCCCTCCACTTGAAGGCAGTTATATTAAAACTATAAGATCCTTCTACTTTAGAGGTAGTTGGCTAAAATGAGATCTCTCCAATTTAGAGGCACATGGATCCTTTTGTCGATTAGTACTATGTGACAACGGTCACAAAGTGAAAATATTTCCTAGATCAGTCTATCCAAAGATAGTAAAGATTAAAGGCATATGCTAAGCAAGGAAGTAAATGAGAAAGTGCATCCAGTTATGCATTCACGCATTCATGATCATATAGCTTATTTGCTTGTATTTAATAGTGTAAGCTGTCAGGATAAAGCATCACTATTAGTTCTATGATTACCGTTATGCTCAAACTAAGTGTATGAGTTAAAATTAACCTGTTTCAAAAAGATATGTCTTCTGAAACTTAATGAATGAATCTTTATCCTTATGTATGAGATCACACTTTTTTTAATAAACCGAAATAGCTGGGACAATGTTGATGACATTAATTGTTTGGTAGCTAAGAATGCCTACTAAGAATGAAAAATTTTTACTCCTATATGTGTTCCTGTGTCATCTCCAAATAGCTCAGGAGATCTTGATGATGACTATCCTTGAAGAATTTGATCGAGACTAGATTGACTGCCAAAGGTTATCATCAAATACATGCATATGTTAGAACTTGATGGTTATTGTTAGTTAATGCTCTTAGTAGAGTTGCTTGTATAATCTGAAAGGCTATTATTGTCATGTAGATAATTGTGTATATAAGAGAATTTTGTTTTCCCTATTCACTTGTTTATATATTTATTCGGTACCATGACAATAGTAATTATGCTATTTTCTTGGAAACACAATAGATGATTAAACAAGGTCCGCTAATTTATTAGTAGCAAGCTTTAAGTGTGATGTTATGATTTAAGCATGGTATTGTACTTAGAAAGATGTTACATACATCATTAACAAATTCTCTCCACAAAGAAGATCTCCTCAATCACACTACGCCAGCTTCTTCCATTCTCTTGAGCTGTTATGCATCCATTCATCATAGTTATTACATTATCTCTTTAAATTTCAATTTTTTTACTCACCTCATTAAGAATCATCTCCACGCTATGAGGAACTCTCCAATCACATTATCAGAATGTCTTCAATGACTCTATGACTACCTCTCTCAAGCTACTCTCCATCTAGGTTTTTCTATGTTTCTTCTTCAATCTAAAGGGACTCATTTAAATTTTTTTTTCTTGTTGGTGATTTCCTAAGAGAGAGAGAGAGAGAGAGAGAGAGAGAGATATATATATATATATATATATATATATATATATATATATATATATATTAAGTAGAAGAGAAGATTGTTGGAGAAGCCGTTGAAGAAAGAGAGAACACTTCGCAAAACTTTCCCAAATTTGGGTTCACAATTATATATATTATTGATTATTGATTATGGATGATGTTGTCTGTTCTGAGTAAAACAAACTTCAATGTAATGAATTAATTATGTTTATCTTTAATTAACAGCACAAAAAGTGTCACAATGTAGAAATAACAAGTAACAATCCAACAGTTGTAACCATAACTGTGTTGTAAAGATGAGGGGTCATATTTGTATTAAAGAACAACACCATCTAGAAGTTTTGTACCACTAGAATGGCATTTGAAGGGGAATTCAAAGAATCGATCCCGTGTTCAATCTTGAAGTGGTATGACCAAGTTCACTTATTTGCAATACTAGAATCAAGCACAAAATCAGATTGTTTTCAATTCAGAAATTCATTAAAAATAATCAATTTAAAATCACAGTTCACTCATAGAAAACATATGAGAAGTTACAATCATTATTTTTCCCTAATTTGTTGAAGCAAATAGGCCAAGTAGATAGTGGCTAAAAAGGTGAGATGCAGGCCAAGAAGGACACCAAACTTCATAAAAAACCATACCCTAAATCACATGTTATTTCCCAATTTAAATCACCCTAAAAACACACCCAAACCCAAGAAAATAAAGAACTTGAAAAGAAGCAAAAGGGAACAACTCAGCTCCAATCCGCAATCCCCAAAAGCCAAAATCTCAACTTGGTTAACTCCATCAACAATCCAAGTGGCTTCGCTGACTAACACTCTCCACCGTTGATAATTCCCCATCCAACGGCTCACGTTCAAAACTCCACAAAGGTTCCCGATCCGTGTGACACCCATCCCAACCAATCAGCGCTCTCCATTTCCCTCTCTCCCCTTTCTCTATAAATCCCCCTCCCTCCCCTCTGTCCCTCCATCGCAAGCTATCGTATTCATCTGCATTACACGGACATTCTCTCTCTCTCTCTCTCTAAAAACGGTTACGCCAATTCTCTCGCTTTCAGTTTCAGCCATGTCCGCCGCAGCAGCCAAGCCGAAGAAAACGGTGTCGTCCAAGAAGCCTCCCTCTCACCCTCCCTTCGCCGAGGTACGCTACGAAATTCCCTCTGTTCCTCAAAATTTCATCATTATTCGATTCGATTTTGGAACTGCGAATATCGAATTTGAGTTTTGATTGGCTGTTTGTGTTTTTCTTTGCAGATGATAACGGACGCGATTGCGACTTTGAAAGAGAGGACTGGTTCGAGCCAGTACGCGATAACGAAGTTCATCGAGGAGAAGCACAAGAACCTTCCGCCAACCTTCCGGAAGCTTCTTCTGCACAATCTGAAGAAGTCCGTTGCGGCCGGTAAGCTCGTGAAGGTGAAGAACTCGTTCAAGCTTGCACCGAAAGTTTCTGCTCCGGCTAAGGCTTCTTCTGGTGCTGCTGCTAAGCCTAAAGCTGCGTCCAAATCTGTTACCAAGGCTGCCTCCAAACCTGTTGCCAAGGCTGCGTCCAAACCCAAGGCCAAACCTGCTGCTGCTCCGAAGCAGAAGGCTGCTGCGAAACCCAAGGCCAAGGCTGCTGCGGGGACGGCGAAGGCGAAGGCGGCGGGGAAGAAGGTTGCGGCTAAGGCGGTGAAGAAGACGCCGGTGAAGAAGCCGAAGAGCGTGAAGTCGCCAGCGAAGAAAGCACCTGCGAAGAAGGCTAAGAAGTGAGGGTTTGGAATGGGGTGTGGTTTGATAGGGAGGGTTAAATATTTGCAGGTGTTTTATTGTCATTTTGCTAGTATAGATATAATGGTAGGGAGGGCTATTGATGTAAATTCGTTTGGTAGAAATGTAACAAGGGTTGGATTTCCGCGTTTTAATACAGTTCCTGACGATTTCTAATTTCGTGTTTCCTTTACTTGGAATTGGGAAATGAAGAATCCCTAATCATACGCCAACTCTGCAATTTGTGTTTCACGGCAAGTTTTTGGTGGATCCGTCTAAGCGGAGCCTAGAGCGTGTTTATGATTTTGAGTAAAATTTTGTGATTGAAATTTCCAAGTTGAAGTGACGATTGCATGGTTGGATAGAACCATTTTTCATAAGTTGCAGGGAAACACACGTGATGTTTAAATAATTCTATTCATTAGTCCAGTCTGGTTTTTATTGAGCTATGGTTGTTAGCAAACACTTAAGCCTAAATTAAAAGAGATGGCAATTGCTTGAATGTATGGTTCATAACAGAAGGCTATAAAAAAGGAAGTATTACAGCGGAACGAACACTAGTTCGACAGGAAATGAGATCGGACATGCCGAAGTGTGGGTCACCGAGAATGAAGTATTTAAAAAGTGAAAAATAGGAGAGTGCATGAAGGCTTATTCGATCTCCATTTGCTCTTCTCACTCGCTGTGTCCCAATGTCCTATGGCTCGTGCGGGCCGATTTCTTATGCCAGTATCTTCATTTTTTTCAAAAAAATAAAAAATTATTGTTTTTGGCTCGAAAAATAAAAAAAATTGTTCGCCAGGTTCCTTTGTCTTCAGTCTTCTCCATAGATAGACCCATCCAAACCAATAAAAAATATCGGAGTTTTCTTCAGGACCTTTTTTATCATAAAAAATATTAAAATATCGTTTTGATATTTTCATATTGTGCAAAAGCATTAATATTCTATAGCAATAGTAATTAGTTCCAATGATTTGATTTTTTTTTTAAATAAAATCTATTATTTGAGTCTTATAAATGAGACTGCAAGTAGCATTATTTTTGTAGTGAGTTCACTCAATTCGAATTAGATTAATTAATACTTTAGACTAAAAATATTCTCTAACAAAAAGGTTAAAATTTAATCATGAACATACTAATAAATATATAATTTTATGTTTATTTTTCAAAAAATTTAGCATATAATTTAATGTTAGTCACTAACTACTACTAAAGAGTATAAGCACCTTTAAAAACTATAAAATACTAAAGGCACCTTTCAAAGTATAATACTAAAAAAGTTTAGTGAATTTCTTTTTGATTAAATTCTTTTATATCTTTTTTTGTATTTTTTAAAAAAATTAGGTTATATTTTAATATTTTTATGCTTCAATTTTTTTATATTCTTTTTTTTTTCAAGTCTCAACTGCTTTAATTTTTTTATTAACAAAATCAAATATACTAAAACATAAAATAATTTTTAAAATTTTTTCAATTCAAAACAATACATCCCAATGACATTCAAATAATAAGAACTTCAACTTCAACTCAATTCTCGAACAACGAAACAGGAAAATGTCCATTTTTTTGACAAACATCACATGATCACAATATGCTCCCCTGAAGAATTCCTATTAGAAACCCACCCAGGACACATAATTTAGCACCCAGATAAAATAAAACCGTATAACATCCCTAGTTGCTAGTCCTACACAGATATATAATTCATATAACTTTTTTCCCGGGTACTAGTCTGGGGAACATCACATTTTAGTACATACACATAACATCAATAATAACTCTATCATTATATATAGCATGATGTGTGCCAATATAACTTACAAAACATATACACCAGCAAGTTAACACAAACCACAAAAAGTCAGTCCTGATGAAAAGAAAATAGGGCCACATATCTTTGCAAACATCTCTCATAATGGTGACCAAGGAAAATGAAGGCTATTTTCCTCTCAACTGGGAGGTCAGTTGAAACCTTTGAAGCTCATCATGATTGGACTGATATGTCTGCATTTGCCTGCTCAGTGATCTTCGGAGGAGCTGTTTTTGTTGTTTCCTTGTCCACTTTTGTTCTTTCTTTGGTTTTGCATGCGCCATTGCTGTTGCGCCTGACGACCTGGTCCTTAGTTTTTGGAGTGAGAGGACTGTTGGTTCCACCTTTCATGTGACTCCCAGTGCTGTGGCGTGCTCCTCGACTACATACTTCAGGAGATGAGTTCAAAGCATCACCAAAGCTCCTTCTCCGGTTCAGTTTCGGCGACTTGGGGCGAGTCAGTGGCAGCTGCCATAAAAAAGGAACAGAATAAACAAATTTGTCTAACAAAAGGCTGTTGACAAATTTAAGATTGTTTCTCTATTCCATTTGGAAAGAACCAAAAGTGATTTTACAAGTGACCATGCAGTTTTGTTATGCATTTCTCAAATGCTTATACAAGTTAACAAGGAGGGCAACATAATCAAATTTCAATATTCCTGCTGTATTGCATATTTTTCAGTGGAAATTCAGAAATCCTTAATGGTAGAAATTAGGGAAAGACACATGGAAGAGGTAAGAGTACCTTCTTGAGTTCAGTCTTAGGTGGAGGCCCCTCATAGTAAAAGCTTGGTACTGGATTTGCCTTGATTACCAAGTTCTTCCTCAACTGCTTGATGGCTGCTTCTTGCTCTTCCTATGAAGGTCATTTTTAATTATTAAATAAACAATAAAGAACTTATTTAATCAGTTCAACGTGCAAAACGTGATGTGGAAGGAGAAACATAAAACAAATCACCCATCTAGAGCATGGGCATAAAACCAGCAATGGTATAAGGGATGAGATGTTTCTAGTAAGAAGAGGAGACAGAAAGAGAAATAAAATTGAAAACTTTGCATTACAAGAGAAAGACCACTGTACCTTTAGCCTTGCTTCATACTGGCATTTTTCTTCGTGAAGAGCTCGATGTTTCTCCTCCAACTTCATATAAAACTGGATAGGTAAATTAAAATCATAACATTAACTTGGGATACCGTCTGTTTCACATAATATTACATCAGAATTAACTTGTCAGTAGATCAATACCTCCTTCCGTTTCTCTGCACGTTCCGAGCATCTAAATGTAGGGGCTGAACCTACAGTTACCTTAGATCTAGCAGTGCGCATAGATACAGCACTAATGTTTGTGGTTAAGGAACAAATGATAGAATAATAGCCATGTCATGTTATATGTAGGTAAAGTTTTAACTATATTTAAGGGTTCCAAAATCCAGATAGTTTCTGATTTAAATTCATAAAAGAAGAAATGTTAAATGTTTAGAAGTATCAGTATGGCAGATTCTAAGGATCTTATAATATACCTAAAACTTGCTCTGTTCAGAATAAACCATCAAAATGATCAAGTTTAGAGGATACGATGAAGCAATAGACCAATTATCTTCATCATCATGGTACTTCTTATCATCATGTTGCAAGGGCTTACTTGGTGAAAAAGTTGAGTTTGTCTGAAAATAAATGGAAATATTTTTGCATATCAGTAACCTCATAGACAAAGAAACACTTGCACACTCATACATAAATGGCGATACATGTAGCTACAAAATCCATACAGACTTCAAAACTTATAAACAGGTAAGTCTGTTGCCATAAAATTTCAAACTAATTAGCAACATTTCCAAACAATATCCTCTTATGTATTTATTTGGCATGGTATTTTGAGCTTCCCAAGATTGATTGAATTTGAAATTGACCTAGAGGTCCTTTAAACCTATTCTCTCCCGAGCAGGTATGCATGCCTTTAATTGTTTAATCACTGGCATAAATTATCTCCATTTTGTGCCTTAAAAGCATTCTCTTAGTGGGCTTACTTGTTTAAATGGCAACAGGAAGGGAAACAAATCCTCATTCAGATAAAGTCACCTCGAACAAACAAGTGTGCAGTAAAAACAAAAAGAATATCCTAGTTGTTTTACTCTCTAATGACTTCACCTTATCATTTCCTCAAGCACAACTGGAAACAACCTAATTTAACAACTTTATACACAACACATGCTAGGTCCATTATGCCTCCTTGGGTCAGTTCTCATAATACTTACAAATTTATGTGGTTCATACATCAAATTCAAAAAGCAATGACATAACAACAAGCAAGACCATTTTAAACATTTTAGTTACCTGTGAATTCTTTGATGAGATAGGTGAGTGCATGTTGTTAGCATTTGGCAATAAGTTCAGATCATTTGCAACTGCTTCAGTATCACCAATCTGTGTGTAGGATCCATCCTTTTCATTGGCCAGATCAGATGGCTGTGGAACAGAGTGACTTGTATGCTCTTCTCTTGCCGCAGGTAAGCTTGATTTTTCATCATCACTTGTCTTCTGTATTTCAGATTTCTCAATCTCTTCCTCGGGCAAGTCAGCATTACCGTTTGTTATTTTAGCACTCAGAACATCCTTCTTCTCATGATATTTCTGACCAAAAGAATTAGCTTCAGTATGTTCCTTTACCTCACGATCCTTTGCTTGAACCTTAGCTGCTGAGATTTTAGGAGTAATGCGCACTTTTTCATTAGAACTGCCATTTGAAGCTGGTAGGACACCATTTGGCTTCTTGTCCACAAACTGTATACCTGTAACTTCTCTCCCCATGACACTGCATGATATGGCTTACAACATGAGTAACAAAACTCTTTGAAGATGATTAACGTGGAAGCATTCTACATGTGCAGGAATAGATGTCTTTTATCAGCCTAAAATTTAAGAAATAATGCACAAAGAAAACAGACTGCTATTTGCTAGAAAATAAACAAAACTTCTAATCTTTAGGGTCAGTTTAGTACAGCACCTAAAAGATGGATGCATAAGACTCAGTGATGAGTTTTATTTCTTCTTGAGATATTAAAAAACATGGTAACCAAAAATTCCTTCTTCTATATGAGTTTTAAACAACTAATCATATAGTTCGACACATGTTACTTTCAAATAAGGTCTCGAGTATTGTGAATGAAAAAAACTAGTGCTGGGATGGGAGAGCTTTACCCCGTAGTTAAGTCAGATTAATTGGGGTCAAGTGAAATTTCAATATTGATGGTTCAAAAAAAAGAAAAAAGTTTTAAACAGATCCAGGGACCACCCGGCTCAAAAAGAAAATGCAGTTTTAACTAATAGAACTTTTATTTCTATTTTGTGTGATTTTGGCCGTTTCATTGGTCAATCTAAAACCTTAAAATAAAACCCTTGAGCTGATTTTTTTCTATTCTTAGGGGGAAAAAAAAGTAACTTTTGGTCTTGAATCGGTTTTCACGCGGAACGAAAGAAAAGGGTCAGAGGGCCGTTTCAAGATATGATTCTACGGAATAACTGCAGAATCATTCTGAAGTACCCTTGAAAATTTTACAAGGAACATGATCTAAATATGAAAGTAGAAATACCTCAAAGACCAAAAAATCATTTACATTTTAGAATAATCAAGTGAACTAAAACATTTCCATTTAGTTGGAATAGAAAGAGAGATGCAGAAGCCTAATTCATACAACAAAATTCACCATCTATATATTTTATTGAGCTCCGGAAGAGACTTGAGTCAACAGGGAAAGCTCAAAATTTAACCTTTTCAAGACCAAAGATGAACCTAAGCTTAACCCCAGAACCCAACAAATGAAAAAATCAACCACAAAACAATAAACAGGTCAAAAATCATGAACTCACAGAATATGACAAAAAAGAGAAAGAATGTGCGAAAAGCAAAAGCACTAGCAGAATTGAATTCCCCTTTTGACCCACTAAGCACACACACCACAATTTTGAAAAAAAAAAAAAAAAACCAAAGACTCGAA
This sequence comes from Pterocarpus macrocarpus, assembly GCA_031439585.1. Lineage (NCBI taxonomy): Eukaryota > Viridiplantae > Streptophyta > Magnoliopsida > Fabales > Fabaceae > Pterocarpus > Pterocarpus macrocarpus. The sequence continues at coordinate 45,918,668 of CM062516.1, forward strand.
CTTGGCGCTTAGACCCATGAAAGAAGATGGGGTTCCCTGAAGCTACCACTGGTTGGTCAGGCACCAAAAAAACAATGAATCAGAACTAAGAAGAGATCAAAACAAAGGAAACAAAACATGCTGAGACCAAAAATCACAAGAACAAGCACAGAAGATTAAGCGAGAGGGAAACAGCATTAAGATCTCCAAAGCAGCACATAGCTGAGGTAGCTGAAGCAAAAGATCAAGACACACATTGCCAAAAAATGAACAAAACACAGAGAGAAACCTGGCTCACAGCTATGGCTTGATCTCGCAAGATCTCAAAGTGAAGGCCCTTTCTTCTTCCTTCCTTGTTGCTGTTCCTTCCTTCCTTCTCTTTCTCTCTCTTTTTTCCTCTCTCTCTATGTGGCTGTGTTGCTTGTTGTGTTTTTGTTTTGTTGTTGTGTGAACTGTGATGGTGCCAAATACAAACAAAATCCAAACTTTATGTATTAATATTCCCTTGCTTTAGGGGATGTTATCAAAATCTGTTTTTTTTTTTTCCTTCTCTCTCTCTCTCTCTCTCTCTCTCTCTCTCTCTCTCGCTAATGTGTTTCCTTCGTTGGGTTTAAGGTTATTTATAGATCGGTTTTTCTGGTTTTTAACGGCGGTTTTTTAACTGAAGCCTTTTCCTCCGTAGGCTGCCGGGCTCCAATGAATTGACGGCGTTAAATAATGACAGTGGAGTTTCAACAGAGTGACGTTAAACTCAACGGATAAAAAAAAAATCGTCATCCACAATAAAATGTTATAAAAATATGGTCATATATATGATAAGAGTATCAGACAGATAAGGTATGAGATTTGGTGTCATAGATATGGCTAAATATAGCAAAACGATTATAATAGAACAATATCCGCGCGCACACACAAACAAGAAATAAATTGGATCCCTTCCTACATTTTTTTATGTTTCCGATGCATGTATTTGACACTTAATAATTGGTTGTTCTGATGAACACTTTTGATACTTTGTATAAAAAATAAAAGAGAAAAATATATTTTACATCCAAAAATATCCTATGCGTACTTTATTTTTAATATTTAAAATTATATAATTCAAAGCCTTAATATTTTTAAATTGTGTAAATGAGATATTTTATTAATTTTACTATTAAATATTATTACTAGTAATTATGTATCATTAAACTCAGAATTCAAAATTTATTCATTTGTGCCATTGAATTCAGAATTCAAAATTCACTCATATGACCCAATAAATCTACCTATATAGAAATAAGGAAGAAATAAAATTTCTATTGAAATCAGAACTCGAAAACTGAGACAAAGAAGAAGTAAACCATATCACATTAAACGACACATTGAACTCGAAAACTTGGAACTCATACTATTAAACTCAGAACTCATATTTAATAGCAGAGTTAATAGAATGTCATATTAGCATAATTTGAAAATATTAGGGTGTCAAATTATATATTTTCAAATATTAGGGTGAAGTGCATATAGATTATTCTTTAGGAGGTAAAGTATAATTTTTCCAAAATTAAATTAACTACAATTAGTTAAAATTCAATACATAATTACGCATTTGCCATAAACGGAATGAATCATCATTTCATATTTAATTGTTTAGAAATAAAGGCAAAATTGATTGATTTGTCCTCTAAGTTATTTTTTGTTTTTAAATTTATCCTATAAATGTTAAACATTCTAAATTTGTCCTTTAAATAATAAATATTTTAAATTTATTCTCTAACTTTTAAAAATTTAATACATTTATTCTCTTTGTAACCTCCTCGTAAATATTATTTGTTACATTAAAGGATAAATTTGAAAATATAACTTGTCACATAAGATATCATATATATTATTTTAACTAATTTAGATATCAAATAGAATTTTTTAGCCAATATAACTAACATCATTTACAGAAAAGATAAATATGTTTAATTTTTAAAAGTTAAAAAATGAATTTGAAATATTTATAACATAAAGGGCAAATTTGAGAATAGAAATAAGTTAGAGAATGAATTAATTATTTTTGCCTATAATTTTTATGTTTACTATTCAAGACAATATGGAATAATATTTTAATTATAAATTTTACTTCATGAATTAATGGAATCTTATTTCTTTAAAAAAAAAAAAGAAGATTGATATTTTATATTTGTATTATTATATTTGCATATTATATTTATAACATATCCTTACTTAACTTTTATCTAATATTTTTCAAATCTTTCACAATATTAAAATTAGTATCGTATGATTTTTAAAAAAATATAAGACCATAATTATATCATATTAATTATAATGAAAGAAAAAATAGCTGAAAAGAAGAAGTATTATCAAATATATTATATTAAGTTATTAAAAATTAATCGTGGACAACATTTTAAGAAATACTCTCATTTATACGGATAATAATTGGAAAAAATATAATTTTGTTGAAAATAAAATTATTTATGTAATTTAGTTAAATTTAAATTTCATTTCATATTATATCTCATGCACCAAAATTTGTAAAGAATTTAATTTTAATGTATTATTAGTATAAAATTTTACACGGTCATCTATAATGTATTGCGCATATCGTTTTTCTGTTTGGAAATTAGAATTAAAATTATAATATAGAATTTTAATTTTAATTTCAATTCTTTTATAATTGAAATTTCAATTCTTTTATAATTAAAATTAGCATAGAATATTAAATTTTGGGTTTGGATTTACTAAAAAAATTAGAATAGGAATTGTAATTTTAAATTAAATTTTATTTTATTATTTAAAGGTGTGATTAAAAATAAATTGATCCTTTAAAGGTAAATATTAAATTCATTTAAAATATTTTATACCAACTTAATTGAGCCTAAATATATAATCAGAGAACTAAATTAATGCTTATTATAAACATTAATAGTCTCTTTGGCTGAGGGCATTTTGAAAGGAAGAAGAGGCAAGGGAATGAATTATGAAGAAAATAGATCAATCTCCCTTATTTTGATATAGGGGGAAATGTCAAGAGAAAAAAATAAATAATACTTAACACTGAGTGAGATCCACCAAAATTGTTCCCCCTCTCCTAATTGGATAGAAAATGGATGGAGAGGGAAAGGATTTTTTATTATTCTAATATTGCCCATATCTGAAAAATGCTATTTGTAATCGATTACAAATTTTATAATTGATTACAATTGAGCTAGCTGCTTCAATGGGTAAACCTATAGCTCAGAAAAATGTGACCATCAAAATAAATCCCAGTATCATTACAATCAACACATATTTTTGCTATCACTTGCAAGTTGGCATCCATGTTATAGCAAGTCCAGTCAACAATTCCCCCATCCTTGAGATTATAAATTATTCCTTCAACGCTGATAACTCGAGAAACAGTAGTTTTCCCTCCTAAACTACTTATTATATTTTATTTATATTATTTTGATAGATAAATTTATAATAAAATTACATTATTTTTACATTTTCACTAATTTTTTTATCAGATTATATATTTATAGTTAAAATATCTTTTTATAATAATATAAGGGTAAAATTATCCTTTGATGTCATTATTTTTTTCTTTCCTTTCACTTTTTCACACAAATAAATAAGAGAAAATAATTCTTCTTCTATTTTCTTTTTTGTCATTTTCTTTTCATTCAAGCATATTTATGAAAAATAAAAATCCACTCAATTTCTTTCCTCTCAATTTCTTTCCTATGCCAAACAAAGCAAAAGGATCAATTTGACTCCTAAAATTTTAAAAAATTAAATTGATATCTTATTATTTTTGGAGGAGTAATTTGTATATGTACTATTTAGTTATTTTTATATACTTTTTTTTTTTTGGTACAAGAATGAAGTGCCTTTTTATTTGGTTATTCTTCTTCTTTCTTCGAAGTAAAGCGACAATTTTGACAGCAATGATTAAAAGTCATAATCAGGGACAGGTTTAAGAAACAATCTCCCAGCCTGCCTGAGATAATCACGATTAGGAAGGATAAAAGCAGTAGGTGGTGGGCACAATACCACAAATTAAATCAACCGTCTCTTTCTTTTTCTTTCCCCTCTTTTTTTCTTTCTCTCTCTTCTCTATCTTTAAATAACTGCTCTACCATTTGACCAAACATAATGGTTAGGCAACTAATAACTACTAGTTATAGGAAGTAGGAAGGATGCATACATATGCTCATCGGCTAAAAAGCTACAATGTCATGTTCAAGCAACTCAAGCTCAATATTTGTCCCAGATATGCTGCCACAGCATATTAAATGTAATTTTTATGCAACTCATGAATATTATATCATATACATGAAGTCTATTTGCTAGCTCTCCCTGTCTCTGAATATTGCTTATGCATCGCGCTCAAGATAGCCTTGCCACCAAGCTGAAGATACAACATCACTAACATAAATATTCAAGTGCTATCAATGGAAAGATGCGTAGGTACCTGCCTTAGAAGCTATATATAGATTGTAACATGGATATGAAAAATGTTGTTTTTGATAGAAAAGTGCACGTTAACCTTCATTACATGAATATGTACAAGTGCTATTGACATCATTTCTGCATTATATATGGTTGATAGTAGTCCTCTCATTCTCATCACAAATCCCGAGCTTCATTCTTATGATTAAAAAGTAACGTCTTGAAAATGTAATTTTTGGTATATATCATCAATCAATGAAAAATACACACAATTTTGTTTTCTTCCGGACAAGTAAACATTGAAAAAGTAATTTCCTAAGTTAAAAAATTAAATTAAATTAAATTAAAAAACCAGAAGTTAAAATTTTCTTCTGATTAGTTACTGTTGAAAAAAAAAAAAGACGAAACTAATCTTTTAGGTCATGTTATTTTTCAAACAAACAACAAAAAAATATTACATACAATACTTTTCCCTAACTTTTAGGGTTTAACAAATAAATAATTTCACTTTGGATTTCTTGCAATTATAATTAAACCATTATATAATCTTATAAAAAAGCTTCAATGACCTTTTTTTAATTTCAGTGTTATGATATACGAGTCTTGGAATGTTTCAAACTTTGATTATCTATGTGTGTATTTTGGTTAAGAAAGAAGTCTTAAATTGCTTAGGAAGAGCTCCCAAAAAGTCTCTAACACACTTTTGTTTTTTTTTGGTCATGTATGAAGACACTTCATAGGTAGATACCTTGTGGTATTAAGGTGGTGTTTTGGACTTGGGTCTTAGTCATATACACACCTGTGCCCTGCCCTATCATGTCTCGTCTGCGTGCATGTGGGCTTGCTTAGTTTTTCCTACCCATTACTTTTCTTTTTTACCATTGGAAGCCATATCATTATGGGCCTTTACCATTTTGTTTCTAACCATTAGGAAGAGCCTATACGATCCCTTGTGCGGCACTACCAACACATACAAAACCCTAGTCTTCAATTCTTTTCCTTATCTTTTTGCTATTATTCCTTCTTCTTCATCCTCTTCACCGCACAACCTAAGTCTCCCTACAATCTCTACTACGCATCCAGCTTTCGCAACGTGATAGTAGCGGCTTAGTGTACAAGACCATCACATAGATGAGTTCTTAAGAAGACACACATCTAATCCTAGAGGATTTTCTGTCGAGGCCATTTCACCGAGCATAACTCTGGGAAAGACAAAGATAAACCCTTAAAAACAGTGCTAAAGCATGATTCGTGATAACTTCAGTCCTTCCTTTTGCCATTGCCATTAATTTGTCTTCTACCTGTGCCTATTCTAATTTTTTTTCTTTCTAAAATCATAACTAAAATACCAATATTTGTAATTATATTTCCAACATTCAGTTAAATGAATCTTCATAATGATTTATAAGTATACAAATGCATATTTGTAAGTCTTAAAAAAGATGAAAAGTTTAGCCATTTCATTAGCGCTAAGCCACTAAGTGATCATTGATGCATTAATTATAAAGTTACAAGGACTAGCAGTGTATTTGGTTCTGTCTTTGAATAACTCAAGCAAGAGTTTATAATCACAAAATCAAGGGTTTATTTAGTTTCTATTTTCATTTCTTGTTTCAGTTTCTGTTTTGAATCTGTTTCCTATTTTTTAAAATTTTGTGAAGGAAACAATGAAAATAAGAAAATCCCATTTTTTTCATTTCCTATTTTTACTATTTTTTTACAAAATTTTGAAAAACGAAAAATAAACTAAAAACAGGAAAATTAAACAAAAATCAAACATTTTCCATTTTGAAAAATTGTTTGATTTTATTTAATTAATCAAATTTTGTCGAAATTACTTTCCATATAATAGTACTAAACAAATATTCTATTATTTCAAAATTACTTTTAATTAAAATTAATTTTAGCAAAATTAAAGTTACCAAGAATTTGCAAATGCAAAACTAAACACACACTAACTCCAAAAGCAAGAACAAAATGGGAATGAATTCCATTAGCAAAACTCAAAATCCCAAAATAAAATCAAAATAGAGTAATGCTATTAGTTAGAATTATCTGTCAAAATTGTTGTCAGAATTTACCAAAATTTAAGAAGGATAGTTGTATAAGTCAAATAAGTGAAAATTACTCATCCATCTAAAAATTAGAAATAATATTACATAATTTCTGGTTACTTTTAATAGTTTACATTCAAATAAAATAAACCATATATATATAGACATAATTCACCTTTACTTTTTCTTTGGCTGAGACAATTCTTGAACAAAATGTTTTCAACCTCCATTTTATATATTATAAAATTGAAAGTTAAATAATTGGCTTGAAAGAGAGGGGGAATAGCGTAGCGTAGTAAAATACCAAAGAAAGGAAATTACATGAACTTGAGCTATATATAATAGCTAGATAGGTTGGTAACTTCTTCTTAAACGTGTGTTTTTAATTTGCCCATTATATGGCAGCAAAATCATGGGGCAAAAATGCTAGCAGTTTCTATATTGCAAGCTATGCTCAATTTTTGAATAAGGACTGCCACAGTAGGTAACTCCAGCACCTTTTCATAATAACTTGCTCCCACTCACAGTGGCAAGCACACTTTTTCTCTCTCTTTCTCTATTTTAGTTTTTTTTCCCTCCTCGCATTGCTCATCTTCTTCTAAAGCGCCCTTCTCTTTTTGAATTTGAAGGTGCAAAAGGAGGTAAATATCTATCTGATTCTGATCAATTTCAAATTCCTCAGTTAAAAGCTTTGTCAAGTTTAGGAAGTAGGAACTACATATTATTAAATTCACTATCACTTTACTGGTGATCCTATAAATTTGTGACCAAATATAGCACTGCTGTACTTGTAAGTGGAGAACAGTCTTTAAGAGGAAGGTTATTCTTGGCGGTGGAATGTAAGAGGAATCTCCACTTACTAATACGTTTATTTAATGACAGCACATGTATGTCGGTAATATTGTATTTAATGCACAATTTCTATAGTGCGATGGTAGAGAATTTTATCAATTATGGATAACCTCTTGTACTGGCTTGAATCAATTGACCAAATTATTCACCGCCTATATTTTTTGAGCTTTTACTTCATGCCTGCATCTTTTTGGTATATGATTTGAAGTTCAAAACAAATATCAAACTTATAGCTGCCACAGAGTTGTTCGTTGTTTTTTTCGGACTTACACTTCGTTCTTCTGATTTATTTATTTATTTTAAAAAAAGAGAGGGTCCAATAACTTGTCCATACCAAATGATTTTCTTAATCTGTCTAAAATAACTGTGACAAGCTAACAAAATACAGATATTTTAAAATAGTCATTGTATCCATATCGAATATATGTATTAGATATTTCACTGATACTTGTAGACATTCATAATTATGTTTTATAAATTTTGTTTTATGTTTTGAATTTTTATATCCGTACAAATGAAAATTCTATAACAATTAAGCATATAAATACATTTTATTATATGTACAACAATTTATGCTAATGTGAAAATCATTACTCCTTATTTTTAATTTTATATTTACATTTACATTTTTATGTTAATTCTATACTAATTTTATATTATATTATATTATAATTGTATCGTATCTTATCATTTTCGAACATTGTCAATCTATATTTCGTGTCTATATTCATGTTTCCTAGGTAATAACTCGCAACAGTGCCTTGTCTCTAAATTAAACATTCTTTTTCGGTCTATATAGTATGTTCTAATAATCTCTACATGTAGTTAAAATTTGTGGATGAGATCAAAGCTAGCTAATATGTTTTGCCATGCAGTTCAAGGCTTCGGTCTTGCGTTGGCAGCTTTGTGATTTGTGAACATTTTTAGAGACTTGTGTCTAATTGTCCAGCCGCGCCAAGGGAAAAGGAAAGCTTAAAAGATGCTTAATCCTATTTGCTTTTGCATCTTCCACGCATGCATGTGGTACCCTACTGTTTCAATATTTGATACTCTTGCATTTTTTTAATCATTAAATTTAGTGTTAAAATTCTTGCCAGTTCGTGATAGCATGTACAGTTTTTAATAATATCAACGAAGCAGAAAATACTTACTATAATAATAATCTAAAGACGATAAGAAGCATTAGACAAATTCAACCTTTGTTTTCAAAAGTGGCCTACTTTTTGGCCCTCATCACTTTTGAATATCCCAATTTTTCCCTACTTTCAAAACTTCCACTTAGTCAAAAGGATTGCACCCTTCCTTCATAAAGTCACCTGCCGCTCACTCTTTTCTTTTCCAACAACAAGGCTTATTGGCTTAGTGTTGAGTGATATACATCAATTTAGACGGAGAAGAGAAGAATTGAAGAAAAAAAATTCCATAGTTAAAGTCGTCATGACTTAATTAAGATGAGTTATAGGCCATATATAGGGCGGTTCCTTTTACTTAATTTCCAATCTCATGGGACCTCTGTCTATTTGAGCTAATTGATTCTGTACGGATTCTTGGAACCCCTTTTTTCCTTCACCCAAAACCAATGGGGATAAACAACGAGCCTATGATGGTAATAGAGTGGACGACGTGGGAAGGATCAACCCGCAATAGGTGGAGTTTCGATTGTTCTTGACTTTTAATGCATTTTTAATTATCTTGTTTTATAAACTTAATTAAGGCTATGATATACACATGTCTCCATGCCACCACCAAACCATGCATGTAGATGCTAGCCATGCGATTGACACATATCATGTTCTGTGACTTGCTCCTTACGCGAAAGAATAAAACTTTGGGTTTTCATTAATATTAGTCTCGTGTCAACACTTGTTGTATAGAGTAATCTTATTTCGTGTAAACAATAATTTGCCTTATGTTTATACTTTCAAAATTTCTACATACTTTTGTTATAGAAATTAATTATATGATCATTTGTGCAATTTATTACAATTTTTTTAAATTACTCAAGTTAGACGTGCGGTTATCTTCTTTATTTTATACACCCTGCATCTTAGTTCAGTGCAAATATATCATACCAACAACACCTAGCTTTCCGAATGAATTTCCCATTCTCAACCGATGCTTTTGTTTTTTTTACCCCTAATGGTAATTAATTAGGTATATACAAGCGCATCACTTAATGGATCGCGTAGGTTTTAATTGTATGTCTTAATAATTAATGACATATAAGTGTCACCAAACACACATGCTGTTTTCAATCAATATTATAAGCCTTAAGATCTTAATTAGGTTACCGTAGAAGCTTATTCCCTCTCCAATCCTACGGCAGTTTCAGATTAGAGGATTGATTTTGTATATAAAATAATTATTTGTTTAATTACTAATATGTAGATAATTGGATTTCCCTTTATATCATACAATGATTAAATTCTTATTTTATATGGATCACCTTTATGCTGTGGTTGACCGGCATGTTCCAAGCAATTTATTTTTTAGGTGGGAGGATCGCCAATCATTATAACACATTTGTAACGTTGAACTAATCCAATTTGTATTGATTTAATTAATAAATAAATGCATCATAAGACGACGGGACTACCAGATTAATTAGAGGTTATATTTGTTATACATTTCGATCAGTGATAGTGGTGCGAGAGCAAGCTACCTAGCTAGCAGATAAGGATTGAATTTTACATGTGTGTGTTCAATTGTCTGTTCTTAAGTACTGTGTTCTAGTCCATTGCTTCGGCATCCACAAATAGAGGGCCATTATCGACCCTTGTTTTGCTCACTTTAATTCAATCTTATCTGTTAATTGCACTGATGACATAAACCATATGGTCCCTTATAACAACTCATCCTTCCAACTTGTACTAATGAGTTTTGGCTTATTATATTAGGATACATATACATCATACTTTATTTGTGCCTGTAAACATGCATATTTATATAAGATAGATAATCATAATGATGAGACGTGTAAACTTAACCGATGAAATAATGATTAGTCATTTGTCTAACAGAAAATGATCAATTTTAATTACATTGGCCAATCACAAAGATGGAGACAACCACTTCTGATTTCACTTTGTCAATTTCATCAACTTAATTGGTGTCCCACGATGATGCCCCAACCGATGGACCGTCTTGATCGCTCGCCTGAAAGAGATGTTATCAATCTTAAAGGGAATCATATTAATTAAAACAATTACAAAAAGGCATGAGTGAGCTTCTCTCAAAAATAATCAATTAGATATGTAGTATCAAACGTTTTTTATTAGGTCAAAAGCTATAACTATTAGTAATAGTATAACTTTATTTTTTTTTTATAGTTTTTTAGAATTATATATAGCATAAAGGGATGCACCTATTATAGCCGCCATAAATCAGGATGTTAAGCTCATTAAATTCTAAAGGTAAAACTGATCAAATAAAATCAACAATTTGCCCCATCAGTGTCAGCCGAGGGATTCACGCAAACCCATAACCTTACTTTAATGTCACTTGTAGGTTCAAGCGCTTAATATTAAGTTAAAAGTTATAGCTGTTAATAAGGATATAATTTTATTTCTTTATAATTTTTTAGAATTGTATCTAGTATAAGGGATTGCACTTATTACAGGCTCCATGGACTGGGATGTTAAGCCTATCAAATCTTAAAGATGACACTGGTCAAATAAAACCATCATCATATAACACAAAATGTGAATTGTCTGAATTGGATTATTAGAATAATCATTATTATGTTTGGGTGGGTTCACCATACATTCCGTCAACAAACGCATGTAACATGCTTGGTTGAGTAGTTTAAAAGAAAAAAAGGCCATGCCTGCATATCTTTGATTTGGTGTAAGACTGATATTGCAAGCTGCCTGTAGCTAGCTATAATTAAGCTACACCATCTATTGGCTTTAATTTATTAAGTAACATGATGTAGGACAGAGACATAGCGTTTTATATTATCTAATCCAGCTCACTGAGCAGAGCCACATTTAGTAATTCACACTCACACCACATTTCATTTTTGTTTTTTTTTTGGGTACAATTTCTTTTGTTGTGTTTAATTGTATCATTTGGTGAAGGTAGCAGTTGTAAATGCTCTTCTGGTCTGCTTAGTTATGAGTTTAGCATAATGAAAAGGAGCTACACACATACGAAAAGGTCAATTGTGGGTTCATTTGATATATGGTTTCAAGGAATTGAGCTTTTCAAGGATCCAATTAATTTGGTCCTACAGCTTCCGCACGGGTGCAAAATAAACACTACATCTCCGTCTACATATCTTGAAGGGACCATCAAAGTGGAGCAAACTTAATTTTTTTCAAAGAAAGATTTAGATTAACAAAAATACTCGACCTAATTTAAAGTCAAGGCATGATTTTGAGTTTATCAAATGTGTATATAATTATTTATAAATTATTCACTAATAAATAAAAAAAAATTAACAATCGAACCCAAATCTTGATAATACATGAGCAATAGATCAATTAGATGAGCCAATTTTATTGGAAGCGAACTTAATTAGGAAATGCAACTTGGGTCTTGGAATAGATATAATGTGACTGATTTTAATTTGCCTAGGACCACCACAACAATGTGGCCGCGCCACCTACATGCATGTCCAGCCGAAGTTGCCGTAAAGTTGAAAACGACAATAATTGGAACTCCTTGCTGCACATGCTACTGGCTTCGCAATTTATGTGTTCAACTAATTTGCACGTGTGTCTAATGTCTATGATTATGAAAGAGTACATATTTAGATCTAATTTTTATAAGTAATAAAATAAAAGTGTTATGCTATTATCATAATGGATTTTTTTTTAATATATGTGGGTAATGGAATTTTTTTATTATTATTAAAAACTCGTTATATTTTAATTTGAATACATGATGTCGTATAATTGATTAATGATACTTTCAATACATAGAATCAAATATATATACATCAAGAAAAGGAAAGGAGCTGAGGTGGATAATATTTCCCCTTTTCGTGATTGGTTTCTTTCATATAAAAAGTGCATTATATATGTTGACATGGCGGAAATATTGAAGCCTAACAAATTAAACAATATGTAACACGTGCATATTATTAGCACATCATTCCTTAGAACACATTACATATATGATACTAAAATATATTATTTTTTAATAACATTAGAATAATGTCAATTTGACCAAATGAAAATAGTATGGATCGAACCCAGAGGTGGCAAGCAGGGTTCATGTTTGTGCTCAATCTCAAAAGGACAGGTTCAAGCTCAAGGTTGAGAAGAAATGAAGAATTGGTCCACTAGGGTGCGAGGGGCATTTCCGGCAACCCGCTCAAAAAAATAACGACCATGCAAATCCCAGAGTTTCGCTCTTTCTCGTAACTGACTCCCCGACTAAACTGCTACTACCAATTAACGAACTAACAAACTAATTATACAGTTTACTCCGTCCACGTTCCACGTGTCCTTGCGTGATTGGCTATGATCCCATGAGTCATGCCTTATATAAACCAGGCTCTAACCAATTTTGCTACTTTACAAAAAACATACAATGGCGACCGTAGCTGCTGCTCCTGTAACAGCGAACACTAACACCGAATCCCACAAGAAGAACAGGATTCAGGTTTCCAACACTAAGAAACCCCTTTTCTTTTACGTTAATCTCGCCAAGGTACATAATGTTTTCCGAATCTCATTGTTATTTCCATGTGTGTTCTTTTTTCACTTTATTGATTAGTTCTTGTTCTTAATCTATTGAAATTTGAAATGTGCGTCATTTACGTTACATTGGCTAGAGTATGATCAATTAATGGCTAGCTGACTTTGCTCAAGGCAAGGAAAACAAGAAACCAAACATATGACGTTAGAATTTTATTACCAGGATCTCCATCCGAATAATATGATGTTATTTCAAATTTTTAAATAAATAAGAGGACTTCACTCATTTGACTTAGAGAAATGATAAATGGTACGAAATGTTTTCCTACGAATATGTTACAAAAGTGTGTGTCATTTTTTTATTGACTGTTACATTTTAGTATTTTACCATTCTTCCGGTCATTAATTTCCCCACGTCCTTTATAGTGTGTTTTGTCAATTTTCGTATTGAATTTTTTCGTACCAAATAGAAGTGTTATTTGACTTATCCAACCACACTTATTAAGTTTTATCAAATTCTGCCGACAATTTTGACATATACTTCTGGCTATAAATAAGGTTGGACGGTTATATCTGTAATTTGTTTGTTGATTTGTTTTTTGATGCAGAGGTACATACAGCAGCACAATGAGGTTGAGCTTTCTGCTCTTGGAATGGGTATTTCTTTCTCTCAAACTTATATTTCCCTTCATTTTGTTCCTTGGCAGAACTCAAAATATCCTTCTTATTATATGTGTAAACTGCGCAGTGTGAGAAAAATATGCGGGAAATAAAATCTGAGTAGAAAGTTCTGTTTAGTATGTGAAATCCTTTGCATCCCCAATTATTTGATTTTCTCACTGATTATTACTTAGTTCATTCTTTCATTCTCTAAGCATTTTTAACATTGGCTGTTTCCCGTATGTATAGTTGTCTATGTCCTCCTTATTGGCATGTTATGTATATGTCTGTATAAGCGGATCTTATTTCTAATAAAAGAGCATTCACCGAATGATTTATATATCACGCATTCACGCCATCTTTTTCTACTTCGGTGTAAGGATTGTTTTGTTCCTGATCTTTATACATTTCGAGAGTCATATTTACATCCCCCCGGGAGTAATTGTTCCTGTGTCTAAAAATCATGGCATACTGCTGATAAAGCATCCAAAAATTTATGTGAAAATTCGTATTAACTAAACAATGAAAAGAAATGGTTTGTATGCATTTTGTCCACCTGGTATAATATTTCTCCATCTATTAATGAAATGTATCCTTCATCTATTTCCGACTTTGTAGTCCAACTGATATAATCTCCAAAAATGTTGACATGTGTTTGTACAGCTATAACTACAGTTGTCACAATAGCCGAGATTTTGAAGAACAATGGACTTGCCACTGAAAAGAGTAAGGTTTCTACTTCTTGTTTGCCTTTATTCTCATTTGCATGATCGTTATAGCTATTCTAATCAATTAATTTTGGGATGAAACAGAAGTTTTGACCTCTACAGTTGGCATGAAGGATGAGAACAAAGGTCGTCTGGTGCAGAAGGCAAAGGTGATCCATCTAGTCGACTCTCCTTAGTGGGACAAGACTTACTTCTTGTTATATTAGGCTTAGGATATATTCTTTTATTTCAATCTGTTTGGGTGGTTTATCTCTTCTTCTTCTTCTTCTTCTTCTTTTTTAATAATTATTTTGTAGATTGAAATTGTGCTGGGGAAATCTGAGAAATTTGACAATCTGATGGCTCCTGCCAGCCCAACCGAATCAGATCAACCAGCTGCTGATGACAAGAAATGACAAGTATAGGGAGAGAGCCATGTCAATGTGCAACTATTGTAGCTAATATTCTGATTCTCTTGTACTGTTTCTGCATTCATAGACGTAAATAGGGGAGTAGCTAGATAATTGTTTCAATGAAAAAGGGTCGTGAAATTTACAATGATAAGGCAACAATGAGTGGCCAAAGCTTTAGAGCACATATTTCCATTATCACTTTAAATTGTATTTCTTCACTGCACATATATGACGATAATGATGATGATTACATGACTCTTAAGCTGACTGACTTTTTTTCTCCCCATTTCTTCCATCCTGCTTTGATTCTAAATGGAGTTGTCATGTGTCATCCCAGAGATTTCTAATTTATCTGTGATTTTTCCTATTAATCGTTTTAGCCTATGTTTGGCTTTGCGTTTGGATCCTCTAGAATTAATTCTATGGTGGCATACTTGATTCTGCAAATTTTTAATGATATTTGATTTCTCACTACAAGAATCAATTCTTGCCTTTAAAATTGATTCTTAAGAATTGATTCTGAGATAAGTGAAAATTTTTTATTTTTTGTCAAAATTATTTTTAAAAAAATCATCAAACATAATTTACTTTGCCTCAAAATTAATTCTAACAAAATCAATTCTATAAAAATAGAATCAAACATGTTATTAGATATTTTACTTTTAAATTCATATTTGTGGTTTAAACCACCAGTATCCGAAATTTACTGGACTCTAACTAATGTGGCTCAAGTCGGGTTGATCCACTGTGGAAGTGAAACTCTCCTAATGTTAACTTTTTCTATCTATAAGACTCGAACCAAGACCTTGTTTGAGGGGAATAAGTATCGAACCACTTAAATTAACCAAGCGTTTATACCGGTAAGTTTACATTAAGCCGTGAACTAAATACATGAAACCACACATTTAATCATCTCATAACTATCTCAATAAATAAAGAACAGAACGCTATTTTGGATTGATACAGTTCTTACTTCACTCCTCAGTATAATCATAACAATGAAATGTAACCATATGCAACAAATGTCAACTACTTGCTCCTTGAATTTTAGCTGTTGCAGTTTGCTTGTAATACCAACTTTCTCATCTATCATTCAAATTAACACTTTAACATTTCATTAGATAGCACGCACAATTCGCTGGATTAACACAGTTCTTACTTAACACGTCTACAGAGTTGCAGCATAAAAATGTAAGTGTATGCAGAAATCTTAAATTACTTACTTGATCAACTAAATAAACAAACTAAACGGGAAATATATTTTTGTAGCAAAAGAAATTTTATTAAAGAACACAAGAGGGAAAGTGCAGCTATAAGGAAGACAAGATAGCGTTCAAAACAGAAAAAACGCAAAATACATCAGTAAATGAGTAAAAACACAGAATGAAGCAAATCTTCTCGATTTCTATGCATATATGAAATGGCACCTTGCAACAGCCATTAGCTGAAGCCAAAAGAAAACCCACTAACACAATTTTAAAGCATACCAAGTAGAGGGGCAGAAAAAAGCGTTTAAAATGGTAGGATTCTACTCCAAGTACACCAATTCCATATACTCTACATCGCTAGAAAATTTCAGCCTCCTCCTCCTCCTCCTTCTTCCTCTTATCTTTTGGTATAACCATAGAAACATACAGTTATAATTTTGCAATTATTTTTCTATGGCTTTAATTTGTGATACAAAATTTGGTTATTGGTTCTTATAAATACCGTTGCAGCAATTCTAGTAACTTCAGTAATAAAAAAGGCTTGGATAAATGAAAATTGCTTTAAACTAAAGAATAAAGATGTAACTTTTGCATCAACCAAGGTTGGTACACTTAATAAGGAATGTGCTTGCATCCCCATAAGGATATGAGTTCGATTTTTGCTGTTCATATGAGAGCTTTATTGGTAAGCAATCTTATAAATTTTATGTAAGTGTTCTCTTAGCTCGAGTGCTGTGCCCTGGCCTTGGTAGGATGACCAATGCTAAACCCGCCTAAACTTCTTTTTTTCAAAGCAAAAAAAATGTAACTTCTGGTTTTCGGTAGTGTCCCATTTATCAAAGACATCAGTCTTCCAACAATAATTAGTATTCTCAATTTCAAATCATTTTAAAGGCTAATTTAACGGCAAAATTGTGACATTGAAGACTAATTTAATGTCATGTATATCTCTAAAAGACTCAATGATGTATCAGCACTGCTGTACAGTGCAAAACTAATTCGATCTTGCGATGGAAACACGGTTTTACAGCAAAGGAATAAAAGCAAATTGGGTTGAATTCACAGTCCATGTAACAAGCAATTTTGATGATGGATTTATATTGACAGATCAAAACAGACATGTATTGAACGGAAAATGATAATTATGAACTGAATGAAGCATAAACACCTCCTATGACGCCCTTGGCTTGGTGGTCATTTACTTCATGATAAATGGGCGTTTTCCCTTTCTCTTAAGTTTGAGGTTCGAACATTATTATAAAAAAATTGTTAAAAAAACCATGTTAAAGAAACAAAAATCATGCCATAACCGCATATGCGTTATTGAACAACGCTAATTATTTAGTATATACACACAGTATCTGCAACAAATTAATTCACATTAATGTCAAGCAAATAGAACACTTCATTTACTTGCCAGTCTACTAAGCTATCAAGCCTAAATAAATAATTAACAGGAACCCTTTTGCACCAAGGTAACATAACTAAGTGGAGCAATTCATCAATTCAGAAACTCAGATGGGAGCTGCACATGTGGTCCTGAAGTGGCCTGTTTGATTGCAACGACTACAATGCACCACTCGCTTAACGCGCCCACGGTCTTCTGCACGAACTCGCTTCTTCCTTGGTCGTCCAGGCGGCCTGAGTGATTTAGGTGGGTTGATAACAACTTCAACAGCTTTGCTAGCATTGGGATCCCCCTCAGACAACTCCTTCCATAGAGACTTATCAGGGATTGGATGTATTGTTTGTGAGTATGTCTTCCGATAAGTTGCAACAGTAAAACAGCTCTCTGTGAATCTGTGGACATTCTGCCTGCAGGAGAGAAGTGCTGCCACAGCATGCGCGCAGGGCAAACCATAGAGCTGCCAGCCACGACAAAGACAGCAACGGTTCCTAATATCAACTATATTTGTTCCTTCATGAGAAATAACTTCAAATTCAGCTTCGTTGGCACGAAGAACCTGATATGTGCGCGCGCGCTCAAGAGCCTCCGCAACACGTCTCTCGGCAGAAGGTACAAGTATTGATGTCCACTGCATGCTGGTCTCTCGCCGCTCATTAAACCAAGTCATTAGCTGCCTTCTGATGCATTCCATCATTTGAATTATGGGAAGCCCGGATGCTTCCAATATCCAAGTGTTTAAAGATTCAACTATGTTAGCCGTCAAATGACCAAATCTTTGCCCCTCAAAATAAGCAGTAGCCCACAAACGAGGTGGAATTCTTCGAATCCAGTAGGCAGCATCTTGTGATATCTCTTCAATCTCCAGAACTTTTGCTTCAAATTCAATCACAGTAAGAGCATTAGCTGCTTCCCATAGAAGAGTAACAAGCATAGTGTTATTAAATTCCTTACGGAAGCTGTCACTCAAGTGACGCATACAAAATCCATGGAACGCCGTAGGAAAATTTGCTTCCACTCCATCCACAATTCCCTTCTGTCTATCGGACAAAATGGTAAGCCTTGGCATGTTTTCAGTGTTAATCTCAAGCAGGTTATGAAGTTCAGACAGAAACCACATCCAATTATCATCATTCTCTTCATCAACAACACCAAATGCCAGAGGAAAGAGGGCCCCATCACCATCAAATCCAGTGGCAAGAAGTAATGTACCAAGATACTTGCTCTTTAAATATGTTCTATCAAGCCCCAAGAGCGGCCGACAAGCATTTAAAAAGCCATATATACATGCTTGAAAGGAAATGAAGAGACGTTGGAAGCAATTATCAGCGGAATTTCCATAAACAGATGCAATACTGCCTGGGTTTGTGCGTTTCACCTGTTCACAGTATCGTGGAAGCAGCCGATACCCTTCTTCAAAAGATCCACGCATTGCAGCCATAATACGCTCCTTACCTCTCCATGCCTGCTTATACGATAAGGTGATACCATGAACCCTATGA
The DNA here is from genome assembly GCA_031439585.1 of Pterocarpus macrocarpus. NCBI lineage: Eukaryota > Viridiplantae > Streptophyta > Magnoliopsida > Fabales > Fabaceae > Pterocarpus > Pterocarpus macrocarpus. The sequence continues at coordinate 45,937,518 of CM062516.1, forward strand.
ATCTCTTCCAATATCTCCTTTGGCTTGCAATTAGGGTTCTCCTTCAGCCTTTGCTCCACGGAGTTAGCAACCCACTGAACTGAGGCTTGCTGATGGCCAAGATGAGATATTCCTCCACATGTATGACTCTCATGGATGGTCCTAATGGTAAAAGTTGGAACCCCTGGGAGCTTTGCTGCATGAATGCGCCAGGGACAACCTTCACTTGCACATTTAGCAGTAAAGCGGGTCTTGTCAGATTTTATAGTCTGCATCTCAAAGTGCAAAGCAATTGCTGTATCCCTCAGTGCCCTTCGGCAACTCTTGACATCAGGGAATTCTTGGCCCACTGACAATTCATAGGTAGGACTCACAGCAACTGTACGAGCCTGAATTACAGGGGTTGTGGAAGTGACCACAAGCTGTGACTGTTGAAGACCCATATCATCGGCAGAGTCAATGCCCATTTCTGAGTTCTGAACGACAGTCAGGTCCATGCTCTCATCAAGTTCATGGTTTTCAGAAACAGACAAATCATTGTTCTCTGAGAGGACCAACTCATGATTTTGTCCAGGAAGGGGCAACTCATGGTCATCGTGTTCAGGTTTGTGATCCATAGATAGTTCATGCTCATCACCATAAGTGTGACCATCCTCACCTTCGTGATCATGGTTCTGTCCCATCCCCAATTCATGATCATGGTCATGGGCATGTCCCAAGCCAAGTTCATGATCATGGCTTTGTCCCAGCCCCAAATGATGCTCATGTGCTGATCCCAGTTCCAATGCATGGTTCTGGCTGAGGCCCAAATTATGATTATGGCCCAGCACTAATTGCTGGTCATGGCCAAGTGCTAAATTGTGATTTTGACCAAGTATCAGATCATGGTTAGCCATTGAAGATAAAAATAGCCACTTGCTCAGCTTACAACACAAATAACTGCTTTAGGGCTGTGACACTGCTACAATATCCTGCAGATAACAATAGAAGAGTCAGATATAACATATTAATCCTCTGTCCTGCACACAAATGTTATAAGTGCTGAATTGCAGGCAAGTAACTGTTTCACTAAGAGAATATCAAACAAGTCAACCATTTCCCCATGGTTTTTACTTTTCTTTCCTTTCTTCAAGTACCCCAAGTTAGACACATAGTAAATGTACAGTTTGACGGTTATATACAACTGAAGCATGTGAGACCTCTAGGCAGAAAATGCAGCAAATAAATAGATCGAACAAGACAATGGGACCATTATCGCTATCTACCACAAAAATAAGAAACGATACACATACATACATCAACAAAAACTGTCCACCCTCAGCAGGTTCTAACACTATCACACATTCTAAATCACAAATTGCATAAGACAACATCAACTGTTGATTACAAATGCACGGTTGGTATTACAAACCCACGCATCCATAGTTAAATAGATGCGATAACCACAAACATTCCATTCACGCTTCTATTAATTTATAAACATTGCAAGTTCAAACTCAAATTACATTAAATAAATTGCTGGTCACACAATCAAAATCATAACTTTTTAATCACAGAGAATGTGTAACACAGTAACAGTCAATAGAAACTAAAATAACATTAGCAATCCAAGACCACCAAAAAAAAAAGGCACTAAGCTTAACTTAAGTCTCTACTTAACTCAAGTCAGACTATAATTAAGTTAACCTATCAATAAAGGGGGACTACATGTTAACCATTAAAAACACAAACTTTCATGAAAACATAACATTATACCCATTACCAGAATTGAATTGATTATTAAAATTTAGAATTTGCTAAAATCTACGACAATTACATAATAACAAGAATCACAGTGAAATCACCTTAAATCTTTCACCTTTTCCCAAAAGGGTATCGAGCCATGGCCTTAGGATCTCGAAAGAAACACAAACAGGAAGTGGGTAATGCTCAGAAAGCCGCTACACCGAGGGTTCGAAGCATTAAGAAGCGGATCAAAGAAAGAACGAAGGTTTTGCAGTAGATTGGAGAAGAAGAAGAAGAGGAATTTGAACAAGAGGCTTAAGAGGGGAAATTGGCGGGGAAGTGGAGAAAATCGGAATTTAGGAGAAGATGGGCAAGGAGAGGAGAGGAAGATTGGGAATTAGAAGGGTAGAAGAAGCATCGCTTCCGAGGGCTGAGAAGGGAAATACAGGTTTGGGGTTCGCCACAAAAAGAGGGTATTTAGGTCAAAGGAATTCGGCTTCCTCCCTTTTAGGCTTGTCGGAATTACTGTTTTGCCCCACTCCAATTTAAACCTCATCTCATCTCATCACAGCATCGCAAGATAATGTTTTAATGTTTATATGTTTTCTAACAACAATCTTATTTAGTTAGTATTTGATCATGTAACGCTATGATTTGAATTTGATTATTATATTCTCTCATTAGTGAATGATTGATAAGTAATTTTATAAGTGTTTGATAATACTTTCAGACCTTAAATTATGACAAACCTTTTTCTTAACTGAAACTCTTTTCATAAAAAAAAAAAATTTAATTTAAATATATTATTAGTGTAAAATTTTTTTATATAGATATTCAATCATATATTGTCACATCAGTAAAAATTTTTGATATAATCACCTATTACTTGAATGGTTATACAAATAGAAAGTTTTAATTGGATAACAGTGTAAAAAAAAGTACACCCCAATTAAACTAAAAAAAAAAAAAAGAAACAAGTAATATGAAAATCTTATGAAAAAAAATTTAATTTTTATATGTTAATAATATAAAATAATTTTATATTATCAATTTATAATAATTAGTTATCATAACTTAATTTTTTTAATTTTATTAATTAATAATATAAAATTATTTTATATTATTAATATACAGAAAATAATTTCATAGGAGAAATATAACTAATTATGAAAAAATTAGATATAAAATTGAAGAGAAAAATATATATATAGAACATTAGGGTGTGTTTGGTTTGTGAAAATATTTCTTGTTTTTATTTTCTATTTTTATTTTTTGAAAAGGATTTTCATTTTCAGATTTTATGGATTTAGGAAATACGTTTGGTTTGTCTGTTTTCAAAAAGAAAAAATAATGAAAATATGTTTGGTTTGCCTGTTTTCAAAATATATTTTCAAAATAAAATTTGAGATAATAAAATTATATTTATTATTAAATAATGAAATTGATATATATATTTGATATTAGTATTTTGTTCATCTATTAAAAATATTTATTAAAATAATAAATAACTCTATAAAATATTAAGAATAAAATAAGTTACTTACTTTTTAAGTTATTTTTTTATTATTATCAATTAGTATATTTTGATTTGTACATAGATAATATTTAAATATTATAGTTAATATTATTTTATTATATATACGGTTAATATAAAGTATAGACATTTAATTATATATTATCATATCAATAAAAATATTTGATTCATTACTTTAAGAATAATACAAATATAAATATATAGAACATTTTTCCTCTCTTGTTTTGTTCTTTTTTTTTCTTTTTTTCCTTTTGAAAAAAATTAAATGATTGGTAAAAATAAAAAAATGAGTAGTAGATTTTGAACACACACCACAAGATTTCTAGGCTCAACATAGAGCCAACTAAGCTACCAATTTCTTTTTGTATATTTTGTCCTTTTTTGTTTCTTTTATCTCTTTAAAAAATTGAATGATAGACAAAATTGTGAAAATTGTGTGAAGAGAGATTCGAACCCTCACCCTCGAGCATGTAGACAAACGTGCAAGCCGCTGCACTACCAGCGCAGAGATGCCAGCTTCGGTCATTAATAATATATAACAAAATTCCTGCGAAATTGCGTTTAAAAAAAACCAAAAAATCCTCCGCGAGAATCGAAGGCAGGTTGTGCAGGGTGAAAGTAGTAGAATTCCACTTATTTACCACTATGCCACCGTATTTTTGATGAAAATATTTTCAACTTTCAGAGTCAAATACTTTGAAAATACTGAAAACGTGAATTCAGCATTTTCAATTTGTATGTGTTTTTAACATTGTTTTCAATAAAAGTATTTTTAATCATACAACACCAAACATATTTTCAGCCTTTATTTTCATTTTTAGTGAAAATGAAAATGAAAATCCTCATACCAAACACCACCTTAACTTTTCTTTTATCTTTTGTTTTTGTTTGTCGTGTTATGAGCTTGTATTCATATTATTAAATATTTTTTTGGTTTACAATTGATTGATGATAACGTTTAAAAGCTTTATGAAATGAATTTTGCATTGAAAGATGAAGTGAAGAGATAAGGGTTTAGTAGTCCATATAATAATAGTAAAAAAAATGTTACAAAGCAAAAAAAGAAAAGCTTTAGCAATATGGCGCTGCATTAATGATGATGAAATTTATGTTAGACAAATAGTCTATATAATCCAAGTATGTTATGTAATCCTATCTCTGTCGTGGTTAAATGCCTTGTACATAATAATAATAATAATAATAATAAAATTGATTGAACTTAACTAAAATTTAAGGCTGCTTGGTTTAAGAGAATATTTTCTGTTTTTATTTTCTGAAAGCAGTTTTCATTGTCAAATTTTTAAGTATTAGGAAATATGTTTGTTTTGATTCTATTTTTTTTATTTTTAAAAAATAAAAATATTAAAAACATGTTTGGTTTGCTTATTTTTAATAAATTAAAAAATTTGAAAAATAATTTTATATGAACTTCTAAATGAATTGTAATATTAGTTTAATTTATATGTATTGATAATATAAAATAACTTTATATTATCAATAAATAAAAATATAAAAAAATGCCCAATCATATTACATAACAACCTACTATTGGTATTAAAATAACTTTATATTACTTCATATATATGTATTGGTATGTTTAGTACCTTTATATTGATTGTTTTTTTTATTTTTCTTAAAGATAAAAATAAATAATAGAAAATAGGGAAATTTCTTTTATAATATATCGAGTTTGGTTTGTTTATTTTTAATAAACTAAGAAAATTTAAAAAATAATGTTATTTAAACTTCAAAATAAATTTTAATTTTAATTTTAAAATAACTTTATATATATAGTTAAATAGAAATGCTCAAGACTCTACTAGAGAAGAGAAGTAAAAAGCAAAAAACAGCAATAATAAAAAATAAAAACAAAATAAAACAAAATAATTCCTTCATCAAGTAGTATTTAGGCCTGGCACCAAAATCTGTCAACCTTACATAGCTGGCAACACCCTCATATCTTAACCCTTGCCATTCTAAATGAAATTCTCCACAGATCCTGAGTTATCTATAGCACACCAACTGAATCTAATATGAAATACCTAATATCCAATATCTAATATTTGTTCTTAAAAATAAAAGATAACAATACTAACAAGTGCTATTTGATTAATATAACCATCATAGCATAAACAAATCCAATGCAAGTGTTATATGTTAAACAAAGCTAAACATAAAGAAATCCAAATATAAGTCTTACATGTTAAATAGAACATCATTATGTCTCAAATCATTTGTCATACCAAAACAAAATGTAACCATTAATTATACATTGCATCTCAATGGCTATAATAACTTTCCCACATTTGATTTGCAATAGTTTCTTGAACTTGTGCCATTTGTTTTGCTTGAATAGTATCAATATTGATGCCTTGTTGATCCACCCTTAAGCCTTGTTCATTTGTAATCAAGTCTTCTACATAGTATTGGCCAAAAAGTCTATCTGTTCTATGTTGCAGCCTACTAAAATTATGTACAATGCAACAAGCATTTGGAATTAGCCTTTGTCTTCTAACAGGATAATTTGGCATCAACTTTAAAATTGGAAACCTTGCTTTCAATACTCCAAAATATCTCTCAATAATATTTCTTAATGAAGAATGTCTATGATTGAACAATTCTTATTTTCCTTGTGGTCATCCTCCATCATGACAACCACATAAATGGTATATTTTCCTCCGGTATGGAGCAAGATAACTAGACACATTACGGAATCCAGAGTCAACAAGATCAAATTGATCTATAAAGTAATTGAAGCATCTATTCAAATAATCATAAAGGATAAATATTATATGTCTACACACACACACACACATTGCTATTGGTAGAAAACATACCTCTATGAGATTTTGGAAAATTATTTTTACGAGTTAAAACATCTAGAAACACCCTTGAATCATTTGTTGTCCCTTCCCAGTCAGAATAAACGAACATAAATAGCACGTCAAAATCACATACTGCCAATACATTTTGTGTTATCAAAACTTTTCTTCCGCAAAAGGCAATTTGTTTTGATATCGGAGCCCAAGCTGATACATGTGTGCTATCAATGGTGTCAATGCAATTCTACATTTGAAACTTGAATAATATTTTAGTATGAAAACAATTATACATTTATCAAATATTAAGAGTACATGTATAAAAATTTACCTGAAAATAAGGAAAAAAATTTTTGATTGCCCATGATGTGTGGATGAGTAGTTGTCTAATTTCTTGGTCGAATAATTCTACTACCCAACTTAGAGACTACTTTTAAAACTATTCTAAACCACTTGCTAATAGTATGTAAGGAATGTTGAAAACATTCAGCAATAACTCGATGTTACAAATTATGGCACATTATAATTAAAAACATTTCAACTCCTTCCTCCACACTTACCTTTCTGCCATCACTTAACTTTCCAACATCCTTTAAAGTATCACAAAAATTCAAAAATATATGTTTCTCCATTCTAAAACTCTCATAGCATCTAACTTCATGATCGACCCAGAACTCAAGAGTACACATCCTTCCAGTCAACATAGATGTCCTGTATGGTGACTTACTAATAAAACTTTTCTCATATTCCTTTATTAGTGAAACTATAATTAAATCTATCCTAGTCACTTGAACCTGTGCTATATTTACTATTTAAACCATTGCAGATTCATATATTGACATATTTACCTATTCAGAATATTCATAAAATTAATGAATGACAATAATAGAAAACATACAAATATATTAAATTATAATAATAACAAGCCAAAACATAAGATAAAAACACATTACAATATAACATATAAAGAGTTGTAAGCATCTCATTATAATCTAGTACTAAAAAGTCACAAGTCACTACATGAGATAAAACACATTATAATCTAATACCATAAAGAGTCATAAGTATCTCATTACAATCCAGTACTAAAAAAAGTCACAAGTCACTAATAAGATAACACACATTAACAACCTAGTACCAAAAAGGTCAAACAAGCTAGTAAAAGGTTCAAAATAGATCACAAACTCAATCATCAACTTAATACTACTCTAGTGATGCTAGCCAATCCTTCCTCCTAAATGAAGGCATCCTAATAAGCATGCGTCTCCAATCACTATCTTTAAACCTCCTCAATGCATTGTTGTAGATTTTACTTAGACATTGGACTAGTATCTTCACTAGCTTATGCTTTATATCGCTCAGCCTTAGCTTTCGTTACTTCTGTTTTTGTTTTAGAAGACTCTTCCCTTGCACTCATTGATGCACTCCATCGGCTCAAAGCTTCTTCGAGTATTTCTAATCTTGAGTTCTTTGCCTCTTTGCATCGGCTCACTGGAAGTCCCAATTTGCTTCCTTTTGTTGTCAGCTTTTTGAGCATCTTCTTCATCAACATCAATGGAATAAAAAATGTGCGCACCTTTTGTAAGAAAGTCATCCTCCATTTGTTTCTCCTCATCAGAGTTTGGTGGGTCTTGAGTGGAAGCATGACTTAATTTGCCAGTTGTTGTACTAGAATTGAATATTTTGCCTAAAATGTCATAATCATACTCAAATCCATTCTTCTTAAATTGTTTTTAGTACTTTCCTTTCTGCAAAATATAAATAAGCTTTAATATTAGATAAATGCATAAACCAACATAATATTATTAAGAAAATGATAATTTTCAAATTAATAAAGTTGAATATACTAAACACAAGTCTTCCCAAACTTCTTAAGGGGACTTCACTTTGTTTGATGCAGCGTCCCATGTAACTCCTGTACGGGCTAGCAAAGTTGAAAATTCATGGTGTAAAGTGCATAGTCGATTATATTTCGTTTCAGCCTATTTACACCATAACTTTCTCTAGTTATCACAACCAACTCATTGTTTATATCTTCCCAAACTGTTACTTTAAATGTTGAACTTTTTAGTTGCCTCTTCTATAACATCCCCATATAATATTATAGGGAATAATGTAAACGTCCTTGGGCAAATTTTTATTATTTATAGCCTTGCCCCTGAATATTTTTGAAAATAATATTTAGGTCCTCATATCAATTGAATTAGTAGAATAAAGTTTTAAACGAAGTAGAACCACGTAGCGAAAACGTAGGAACTAAATTCTTAGCCAATTGGGCCACGGAGGTGTCCACATGTGAAATGACGTGGGATGCCCCAAACTTGTTTAAAATTACGAAAATACCATTAGCTATGAAAAAACAGAAAACAGAAGGCCCTAAATTTGAAAAACGTTTAATTTACATTGTTAATCGATTTATTTGATTTTATTGAGTTTGTAAAGTTAATTGAAAAGTTAATTAGAGGTTAATTAGGAGTTGATTAGAAGTTAATTAGAGAGATTAAGATTATGAAGAATTAAAATAGAAACATATAAAACCTCACAAAATTCTTCAGAACCGTTTTACCAATTTGAAGGAAATCGGTAGAATTTCGGTATTTTCAACTGTCAAAACCCAAATCAACCAAATTTAACCTACTAACCCTACTTCAAGTGGCTAGAATTTAGCCACCTCCCTCATCAAAGTGGCGCCACTTATGTCACAAAGAGTGAGCTTGGTTGGCTCACTTATGAGCCACTTCTTCCACCCACCACCTCTATATTAAATTCATATAATCCTTTCTTACTTCCTTCAAAATTTCGGCCTCCCTCTCTCCCTTATAGACCTCCTATCATTCGCTCTCATCTTCCTTCCTTTTCACTTCATTTCTCTTCCATTTCCAAACTCCAAGCACCTCCAACATCAAAATTCTTCATTTAGTCAAGCTATCTTTCAATCTAGATGTAGAATTTAATTTCTGTTCTTGATTTCTTTGAAATGTGGCTGCATGAAGTTTTCACTTTTCTTCATTTATTTGATGATGTATTGGATGTATTTGATGGTATATGGTTGGATTAACATGAAATTTTGAGTTGGGATTAAAGTTAGAATGAGAAAACTAGAAGAAGTAAAGAATTAGGATGCTGTCTAGGTGAAGAACGTATGCAGGTCCGTACTGCGGAGAGTACGGCTCTACCTACAACTGTTTAAATTTGATGAACCTATTTTTATATGAAACTAAACATTCAGGGCTTTCTATACATATAAAATATAAGGTCATTGGATTAGTATAGAATTAGTTATGAATTTTTGAAGTTTGACCTAGAAATCTGGATTCTCATCTAGACAGTATGAGTTGAGAAGAGTTTAACTCACCCTACACAACTCTAAATTGAGTGAAACTAATGTTGTTTGGAAGCTAACATATAAGGAAATATCCCATAAAAATTTCAGAGTCAGATTCGTTTCCAATTATTCCCAGCATATCAATGAATTTACCTTAAGTTCAAACTGGGCTAGAATAGGGTAGTCAAGAATAGTCAAGTTACGAGGCTTATGTCTCATAATATACTCATGAAAATGATATGCAACTTATTTCATTTGAAATTTTGTTCTGTTAGCTTTAAATTGATATAAATTTTGTTTGATTTTACCTAGATTTCTATTTATAGTAAATTTTCACTTATAAGGGTGTAGTTCTGGCTAAGTACAGGGTAGTCTGAGGTAAAATACTAATAACTTGAGTTATACAAATCAAAATGAGATGGGACTAAAAGGGTTGGAAACTAGACACATAGAGCTGTGACATATCCAAAATTCAGATCTAAATGAATTAAAATGAATTTATGGCCTAAGTTACAAAAACCAGTAGAATCAAAAGGAAATAGCAGAAAACTAATTCAAGATCAAGGTTATGAAATTTTGTTTGATTATTGGAGCATCTATACCTTGCATTGATTTTTCTGTATGAATGACTATATGGTGGAGTGGTACTATTCATGGGGAAGTGGACTTGATTCGTTATGCTACTGAAATTCCAGCAGAAATATGTGAATTATATAAATGTGATAAATATTTATGTGTTAAGCTCATAAGATTCATATATGTAAGAATGATTTAAGTACGATAGTTTCTGTTATGAATATTCATGATATGAACATGAAATTCTATACGCAAGGATATATGAAAGTAAATGATGAAGCATATGTATGAGTGCATTCTACTTGTCTATGCATGATTATGTATGGGAATGAAAGGACATAAACATATTAAATGTGAATCCCTTCACCTGGAGGCAGTTTTGAGATCCCTCCTTATGAAGGCAATTAAATAAGATAAGATTGGGTCCCTTCACTTGGAGGCTGTTAATTCGGTCTGTTCCTGTGAAGGCAGTTAAATGATATGATGAAGGTCCCATATTCCTAAGGAGTGTGACATGGCGATCATACTCTGGAATATGGCATGATAAGCACATCCTAAAGAGTGTGACATGGCAATCACACCCCAATGGGGTATGACATGGCGATCATACTCTGGAATATGGCCCAATGACCACATTCTAAGGAATGTGACATGGCGATCACACTTCGATAGAGTATGACATAGCAATCATACTTTGGAATGTGCATGACAAGTAAAGGAAATTAAGAAAAATATCAGTGCATTCGCATGAATTCAAGTATGAGTATTTGCATAATTATATCCTATATTTTATTGATAATGAGACTGTTCTATCTACTTATACTGTGATTATTATTCTAAATATGAAATATTGCCAATGTGACTCAAGTGCGTGAATAAAATGAACTCTGCTTCGGACAATATATTTTCAAACTATAAAACTGAACAGTCTATTTGACATGCTCACATTTTTCATAATAAATCGAAGCAGCTAGAGATAATAATGATGACACAGCGCATGGTAGTTTAATGAATCCTACTAAGAATTTATAATTCTCACTCCTATGTTTATTTCCGTGTTATCTCCAGATAGTTCAGAAGTTCTGAAGAAGGTCCTCCGAGGCGGAGTTGACTAGTAAGATTGAAGGTGACCGAAGGTTGCTACCAGACAAGGTCCGATTAATCAATAGTAACAACTCCTAGGTGAGGTATTATGACTTAAATATAGTACCATATTTGGAAGGGTGTTACATCTTCTTTACTCAATCATAAAGTACGATAATAAATGCCTTTGTGTTTTGAGTTAACCATTCCATATTTGGGTTACTTGATATGAAGTTATTAGAATAAGATGGAAGGGAAATCGAAAAATGGAGAAGGCAGTTAAAGTATATGATGAAGGTCCCATATTTCTAAGGAGTGTGACATGGCGATCATACTCTGGAATATGGCCTGATGACCACATCCTAAGGAATGTGACATGGCGATCACACTTCGATGGAGTATGACATAGTGATCATACTCTAGAATGTGCATGACAAGTAAAGGAAATTAAGAAAAACACCAGTGCATTCGCATAAATTTAAGTATGAGTATTTCTATAATTATATCCTATATTTTATTGATGCTGAGACTGTTCTATCTACTTATACTGTGATTATTATTCTAAATATGAAATATTGTCAATGTGACTCAAGTGCGTGAATAAAATGAACTCTGCTTCGGATAATATATTTTCAAACTATAAAACTAAACAGTCTATTTGACATCTCACATTTTTCATAATAAACCGAAGCAGCTGGAGATAATAATAATGACACAGCGCATGGTAGTTTAATGAATCCTACTGAGAATTTATAATTCTCACTCCTATGTTTATTTCTGTGTTATCTCCAGATAGTTTAGAAGTTCCGAAGAAGGTCCTCCGAGGCGGAGTTGACTAGTAAGATTGAAGGTGGCCAAAGGTTGCTGCCAGACAAGGTCCGATTAAGTGACAGTAACAACTCCTAGGTGAGGTATTATGACTTAAGCATAGTACTATATTTGGGAGGGAGTTACATCTTCTTTACTCAATCATAAAGTACGATAATAAATGCCTTTATGTTTTGAGTTAACCATTCCATATTGTCTCCATTTTTAGATTTCCCTTTCATCTTATTCTAATAACTTCATATCAAGTAACCACCATTCATTGTGAATAATAACAATGTAAACAAACAACAATAATTTCACAATCTGTAATTTATAAGCATGTATGGTCTCTCTTAGTAACAAGTGCAACCTTTTATCATATTTGCATACATTTAAGCCATAGAATTTCAGAGAAATAAGTTACAGGAATATAACAACACAAACATAGTCAACTCATGAACTTGAAGCCATTATAATCAATAATGAGACTTCTTTTACTAAAGCACTTCATATAATGGGATTTAGATAACATGCTTTGATGTTAGAATGCTTCCTATAAAATGGGATTCACTTGTTCAGAGTAGAGAGTTCACAACTTGCAACAAGTTTGAAATGTTTGAAATGTCCTTAATATCAAGGTTTTTGTTTTGGATAATTACTGAAACTACTTGTAAACTCTCATAACTAGGAGGAGCTAATGTTATTGTACAAGCATAGAAACTAATAAAAATACATCAAGTCATCAAAAACATTCTACAAAATCAAATCAAAACACCTACTACAACGAAAGGCTAACACACCAATATACCACAACTACATCTAAAGACTCAAAGCTCCAACTCTTTGTCAACGTTAGCTCAGCAAAGCACACCACACTACATGGGAGAAAAAACCACAACAGCTCCCATTAGGGGTGTTCAGATCCAATCAAAACCACTAAATCAATCCAATCTAAATCGAAAATCGATCAAAACTGCAAAAATTTGAATTGAATTGGATCTTATTTTTTGCAAATCGCTTGGATCGGATCGAATTTCGGATTTAATTTTCAAAACCGATCCAATCCAATCCAAATCGAATAATATCATCTAATATAATTTTTTATTTTTAATTTTATACTTTTACTTATAATAATTTTAATTTATCACATAATTTTCTATATTTATATGTTATTTTCATTTAAATATTATGTTATGCATATTACATGAGTCATTTTTATTTTTATTTTTATTAATTTTTTTATTAATTAATTTAATTTTTATTTATAATATTCTATACTTAAGATTTTCTTTTATGAAAAATCGATTAAACTGATCTAATCCAAAAAAATTGGTTTGGATTGGATCGGTATTGGATCGGATTTAAAATCTAAACTAAATCGATTCAATCCAAACTGTTATATATTTTATTGTTTAGATTGGATGAACTTTTTACTCAAAATTGATCCAAACTGCACCGCGAACACCTGTAGCTCCCATCAAAGCAGAAAAATACTCCACTCATATAACTGGCCGAAACAACCCCATACATTATAAGATAATTTCAATATCCACTCTTGCTCATAAAATACAAATCACATAAAATCTAATCCACAATAATCCTTTTGGTATCAAACAGAAAAAATAAATGAATCAAATGAATGTAATGTGTCTTTGGATGTGGAAAAACCAAATTTGTCAAGTGCTAGAAACCTCAACCAAAAGTGGAAAGAACTAGCACCAAATCTAAAAAATAATAGCCAAACACCCAAGAACCAAACCAATATCAACATCTACCAAAAAATTTAACCAAAAAATTGCAAAAGCCTTAAACAACCACCACTCACCTCTGATGAAAACACCCCATAGCTATTCTCTCTATACAACAAAAATAGAAGCAAGAAAAGGGGCAAACTTGCAAGTGGTGATGTGCCGAGCTATTATTGAAAGACAACGGAAGTGGTTATGCGGCTGATAGTGGAGCATGCGGTGGCGGTGGTGGAGGGAAGGCGAGGTTGATGGAGTCGCAGTGTTCCAATGGGTGAGGGGTTGAGGGATTGTTGGTGGTCTTGGCATGTGCACAACGCTTCTTTGTGAAAGGAAAAGGAACGAATCACCGAATTGATGATGATTTCATGGTGATACAAAAAGTGGATGTCAAGCTTTTGTCAGTCTCCGCTTAAAAAAAAGAAAGAAAGAACTGTTCATTAATATTACAACACTGCGACGACATTTTCATCGTTTTCAATACGTGTTTTCAAAATTTTCAAGGGAAACACTGGAAATGAGGTTTTATTGTTTCCAAAATTTTCATCTATTTTAGAAAATATTTTCTAAAAATATTTTTCAAAAAATTTAACCAAACACATTTTCACTTCTGTTTTTTATTTCCAATGAAAATGAAAATAGAAAACATCACAATCAAACAGGCCCTTACTATCACAAAATCTGTGGTAACGAATATTGACAAATGGGGGTGGATTTGGAAAGTACTAGCACCTGGAAAAAAATAAAAAAATTAATTTGGATGATATGTCATAATGTCTTACTAACCAACATCATGCGTGTATAGCACCATCTCACCACCGATTCCGCTTGCCCTTGGTGATGCACGTCCATTTTAGAATATTTTACATCATCTTTGAAAGTGTTCAAAAAGTAAAAGGATTTGGATTTGGCTCAAACTTTCTCATGAATTATAGTTCTCTTATGTTACCATTATTGATTGGGTTAAGGCAAGTAATACGAGCACATACGCTACCAATATGACGTGATATAGTTTGAAGAACGTTGTGAGGGAAATATATTTATAAAATATAGAGTAAAATACACTCATTCCCTTGAGGTTTCAAAAAATAATATTTTACCTCATTTGTTCATAAAATATATACTCTATCCCATACATTAACACCTACTTAACAGTGTTGGAACATTCTAATGGAATATTACAACAAAATCAATGTATACTAACATTGAAGGTGGATATCTAAAGTATGTTTTGGATGCAGCATTTTTTGTTTGAGACCACTGCATTGACATATTATACTACAAAAATTTTATTTAAGATTTCCAAGGATTATAAAACGAGTATGTAAAATTTTACAAATGTCAGTTTAGAACTCATTTTTAGTACAGCAACGTAACACAATGTGAAGAATTAATTGTTTCAACATTTTTTAATTATACGGTGAACTGGAGCTCTGACAAGCAACCTTCAATCTCCTTGTCATGTTCATGTTATTTTACTTACTATGTTTCTTGCAGGTACGTAGAATGGCATATGACGTATGTAAATGCAATCAATTTTTATTATATTATTATGAGATGCTTATATAAGATGTCTTAATGTATTATTTATGACTTTGGTACCTTTAATATGTCATGAACTTCAATTTGTTTCAATTTACAGCTGATTGTCAAAGGAATGCAATTACTAAAAATAATATCACAAGTACCATGGACTTGTGATATACGTTGAAGTAAAATATTCACCTCCACTATATAAAACTTCTCAAGTGACCAATATCAAAGTATTTTGCTTTAATTTCTTTGTCAATTTTCATTGATATCAAACCTTGAATAATTTAGTTACAGTGTAATAAAGACATAATTAGCATAGATGATGGTGCTACACCTTATATAGGACAGTTTCTGTTCACACTTTGGTGATACAAGCATCTATGAAAACAAGTGCTATATACTTCAATATAACTTTCACGTTGTCTTAACTCCAATAAAATTCACTCCTAGAGTATATGAAGCATATCAATATAAGCAAATCGATATAAGGAGAATAGAGACTAGAAACCCAATTCAAGAAACCAAAAAAACATAATAGAAATTAGAAACCCAATTCAATAAACCCTAAAGCATAATAGAAACTAGAAACCCAATTCAAGAAATATAAAAAAAATAAAAAAAAATGCAAGAACTAGATAAGAAGACAAGAAAGAAAGAAGAGGAACATAAGCATGAGGGGAATCAAAGTGGAGGACCCTATTGACGATGTGCCTCTCATCAGAGTGGTGAAAAGGTTGAGACTCTCAGCCAATTCCCACATGTTATTGCTTTGAACACCATATTTTGTCCTTCTTTTTAATAAAAATAAGAAAATAATAAAACAAAATTTCCTTCCTATTAGCTTCTAGAATCTCATCCAAATCTTAAGCTTTCAATTGTTTTTTAAATTTTTATCTCATTCTATCTCAAACTTTCAACTGCTTTTCAAATTTTTATTTCATCCTATCTTCAATTTTTCAACTGCTTTTCAAATTTCTGGTCAATTTGTTATCAAAGATCTCTCTTATTCTTCTTTATATAAAGCCAACTGCCTCACTTCAAAAGGGAGGAGGGATTCAGTTAGTCAAGAATTACTTTCACTACTTTTCAGTCTCATTCTCTTATCAAATCTTGAATCCTATCACTATTACACCATTCCTAACACCAATTCCATAGTTGAATCAAACCATAGCTCATATTTATCTTTCTACCCATCACTATTGCACAACTATTGTGAAGCTATGAAGCCACCATTCTGCAAATAAGCATCACGTAGCACAATTTTGCCAAGTTGTTGAACATCACTCTCCATCTCGTTTCATAATCTGCCATGGGTTGCTGAGGGTGTTGCCTATGGAGCATCACCATCTTTATGGCATTCTTGTGGTCTTTTTTTATTTTACATTCCGTTTTTTTCTTTCTTTCTTTGTGGGTTCATTCTGTTGCCATTGTTTTTCAATTTTGAGGCCTTTCTTTTTTTTTTTTTGGCATGTACTTTTTTCTTCATTTTGATTTGTTTTTTGTAAATATACAAAAAATTTAAATTCTTTCTTTCTTTACTTAAACAATAAATTAAAATTTTTAAAAATCTATTCAATAGTCTTTAACATTAATGTATGGTTTGATCATCCTTATGGGTTATGAGAATTGTAACGTTTATTGTATAGTTTATACTATCCTGAATCTTGTGCAACAATGGATTGATTTTTTTTTATTTTTATAAATAAAATCAGCCTAACACAATTATTTTCTACAAGAACAATAATGGCTTTGAGTTCCTCATTGTATCGGAGGATACGTAGGAGTAGGTAACCCCCGTCAAGCCAAAAATTAAATTTTCTTAAAATTTGCTTCTGCTTTTATTTTATTTTATTTTCTTGTAAATAATTGTTATATTTAATTTTCTTTTCTTTTCTTTTGTAAATAATTGTTATAATTTAAAGGGAAAAAATAAATATTATTATAGTTATTAATTAATTTGCATAACAATCTCTAGGGTAACCATCTTGAGATGGAGGTATTAGAGGTGTAGTGGAATTAGGTCTCAACCCTTTCCTAGGCATAATTAGACTCCTGAACCCAATCTTATTTTCAAAAGACTAGCTTTATCAAATCAAAAATGATTTTTTCCTTAAATAAAAATTGGTGGTGACTCCATTGAATATTTTTTTCAATATTTTTTTCTTTCTGTTGTCTCTCATCGCGGCTCCTTCCAGGCACCTTGTGACAGTTTGGTGACTCCACTAGGGATGGTTAAAGAGTCAAGCCCATTAGAGTTAATTATGCAAATTATATAACTAAAATAATATTTTTTTTCCTTCTTGTTGCTTTTCATTTTTTTGTGTTTTGTTTTTAATTGTAAATAATTATTTTATTTTATTTGTCATTTAAACCTTAGGGTAGTAGACTTTTTTTTTTTTTCTCTTTTTTGTATATATCTCAAACCTTAGAATAGTTAACTTTTTGTATATATTGTTAGGTCTTTATTATGTAGTTTTTAGGGCTTTAAGGTTTTTTATGCTCCTTACACACACTTCACTTTCACTTACCTCACACACCGTTTGGACTCTATACCTGAGCCTTAGAAATCCACAGGAATAGAAGGGGCTTTGATGAGGTTATTGTGAGACTTATGCTTCCCTGATAGTCGCTGATTCTTCCGCTCATATTATTACTAGAATTGTGAACTACTGTATTGTGACTTCTATGTCCCTGTGGCCATGCTCATAAAACTGGGTCCTTATCTTCTAAATAGGGGCAATATGGGGACCTTGACTCATAGGGGTATAGATCCGTCCCAAAAATCATGCACTAATAGATTGAGCTTAGTGACTATCCAAATTAGGGTCTTGACATTAGAAATTCCCAACCATTAGGTCCCACTTTACTAGGACACAAAGGAGCATTCTTTTCCTTCTTATCTTGTAATATGAATTTCAAATCATGCATCTAAATAATATACCATGCATATTCTATTTTTTTGCTCTCAGGAGTCTCCCTCCTCCACATGACATGTATAGCATTCACTTCTATGATACATGATAGCATACATAAGCAAAAGAAAAAAAAAAACTCTTCAAACATGCATTTCTCTTCCTTTTCCTGCTATCATTTCCATACATTCATGACATGCATAAAAAAGCCAAAAAAAAAGAAGAAAGAATTCATTCATGACATTGCATCTTTATTTTCTCCCTGATCCTTTCCATGAATTCATAACATGCATAAAAAGTTAGAAAAAAAAAAAATCTTCAAACATGCATTTCTCTTCCTTTTCCCGCTCTCCCTTCCATACATTCATTAGGTTGTAACATGCATTTTTCTTGCACTCATAACATGCATCAATAAGCATTAAAAAAAAAATTCCATGCAACATGCATTTTTTCATCATATATCATAACTCGCATTAACATGTGCTAAAAAAAAAAAAGATTTCTTAAACATGTATTTTTCTCTTCTATTCCCAAACATTCATGTCATGCACTACCTTTTTTTTTGTTTTTAACATAATAGAACACATCAATAAACATTTAAGGTAGAGTTCATCAAACATGCATTTCTTTCTCGTCTCTATTCATCCATCATTATTCATGCATTTAAACATTATCACATGCATTCTTAGTTTTTGATTTTTTTTTTTCAACAAAGCATCACTATAACATGCATGCATTAATAAGCATTTAGGAAGAACTCATCTGACATGCATTTCTTTCTCTTTCTTCCCTTTCCATCTTTTCCATATCATTTCCACATCATTATGCATACCATACATCTTCTTTCATTCCTAACACGCATTTTTTTTAAATAACCTCAAAAAGAGGATGCACCACTCTAAACATCGCTTATCTAGGAAAACTTTGTTTGATCCAAGTAGCTATGTTTGAAAGCCATGAGCAAAAAGAAAAAAAATAGAGGAGAAAAAGAAAGAAAAAGAGGAAAAGAAAGAAAAGGAAAAAGAAAAGTTAAGGTTAAAGGAAGAAATCTAGAAGGAAAGGATATGACTTAAGGAACTATTGAAGAGAAGATCCTACATATTTGGAAGCTGCTCTTAGACTTTACAAAAACTAGGCCTCGATCTTGATGAGACTAGCCAAGCTTTGAAAGATCAGAAAAATGTGTCTTCATTGCAATGAACAGGCATTAATTAAGGATGTGAATCTTGATTTGACTTGTTGTATCTTGAATAGTGAATAAAAGGCTTTTATTGCCTTTGCTTGTGTTTGAGATCTATTGAAATAATGAAATGATTATGCATGGTTTCTTTTTTCAAATCAACATATTATCTTTCATATCTTGTCCATATACTCTTTCTTTCTTCTGCACCTTTCACAAAGTTATTCCTTCCTTTTGGGATCCCCTCTCGTGCGGATAATCATGAAAAACCCATTAATTGATTCTTGTGTTACAAAGGATATGAATGATCATGAACATGATGAAGTTCCTAAACTATGTGGGCAATTTGCTTAGATGTTGAACCTAGTAGAAATTGGCAAAGTAGTTGGTAACCAAAAACTGAATTGTCGTTCTATGTAGTCATCAACTGGGGCATCTTTCTATTTGTTGATATGAAGACAACAACACCCAAGGAGTTGAAGGTAATCGAGAAGAAGCAATTAGCATCAATCTACTATGGACAATCATACTAAAAGAAGGATGGTAAGAGTGTATCACAAAAGTCTTCAGCACCCAACATTGTGGCCAAATGTCATAATTTTAAGAAGATCTTGCCAAATCAAGAAGACAATCAAGGCAAATAGGAACCAATAACTTGACAAGTTAGTTAATTCTTGTGTAGCTAAAATTCATCTTGAATAAAGAAAAAGGAAAAAGGCTTGCCAGATCGAAAACTCAAAAGGTCGATCTAGACAAAAGTTAGAGCCTAAAAATATATTAAAAAAAAAAAGGAAGCTCGCTAGATTGAAAATCTAAAAAAGCAATCTAGGCAAAAGTTAGAGCAACAAAATATTTGTTAGGTTGAAAACCTGAAAGGGGCAACCTAAGCAAAGGTGTATCACTTGGAAAGTTAAGCACATGGATTTATCAACAAAGACTCCAGAAGAATGCTAAACTAGGGCGACTTGACGGCAGAGGATTAATACACAAAAGATAATCAGTTAACAGTCAAAAGTAGATTGATTTGTTGCATAGCAAGGGAGTATAATCTTGGTCATGAGTTCAAGTCTGATATAACTAAAGAATCAATGAAATGGGTAAATCATGTGAAATCTGCATTGCAAGTCTTTCTGACTCTTTTGTACCCTATTCATTTCCTTATACTCATCTATGTCTTGTAAATATTGTCCAATTTTAAGTGTAATAAATTTGTCTTGTTCCTTTACTTTTTCTCACACCCCTCATTGTTCACTTTTTTTTCTCTTTCTCTTTCTCCTTCATCATCAAAAGCAGTGTTTTGCTTGGTTCATCTATCCTCTCTCAAATCATGCATAATCAGGACATATTTGAATAAAGTAAGGAGGCATTATCCAACAAGGCTCATTTACAACAAGTTAAGATAAGATTCATTGCAATTGGTTCAAAAAAAAAAAAAAAGAAAGCTCGCTAGATTAAAAATTCAAAAGGGTGGTCTAGGAAAAAATTAAAGCGTAAAAGAAAAATTTTAAATGAAAAAAAGCTCGCTAGATTGAAAACCCGAAAGGGCAATCTAGGCAAAAGTTGGAGCAAAGAAAAAAAAAACTCGCTAGATTGAAAATCCAAAAGGGCTGTCTAGGTAAAAATTAGAGCATAAAAGAAAAATAAAAAAATTCGCTGGATCGAAAACCAGTAATTGCGATCTAGGCAAAAGTTAGAGTAAAATCAAAAGAGAAGAAAGATCAAAAGCATGACAAAGTAAAGAATCAATTGAAAGTAGAGGTCAGAGAAAAGGACAAATATAATAGCTCTTCAATATGCAAGACCATGAGTCAGAAGCCAAAGAAGGTCAAGGTCGAAATTCAAGAAGCAAGCCGATCAAATGAGAGATTCTTCAGCATGCAAAGCCATGAGTCAGAAGTTAAAGTGAAGCTAGGGACAAATATTTCAAAAGAGTGGTCAAATGCAACAACTTTTCAAATAGAACAACTTATTTGGATGTAACAAGGATTTTCCCAAGGGTAAGATGTTTGAAAATTGAAAACTGTGGCAAATTTTTTGTTTTCTCATCATCATCAAATCATCTAGGTCAATCACATGTCATCATGACCATATCATATCACCCATCTTTCCCATAAGAGTAATGTTTGGAAACTGCAAACTGGGGCAACTTTTTTTTCTTTTTTTTTTGTTTGTTTTTGCATTATCAAATCATCTAGGTCAATGCACATGACATTTTCACTACCTCATTCTTCAGATCATCTTCACCATAACATCCACTTTAGTTAGTTTGTTTTGTTGTTTTTAATACCTCAAACTGGAGCAATTTTTTTTTCTTTCTTTTCATCATGATTAGGGCATTCATCTTCTACGCCATCAAATCATCTAAGTTTTGTCTCTACATCATTCATCATATCATTGTCAGATCATATAATTTTCTATAATTATCTCTATGCATATACTTTTCTACATCACAAATCATTTTCTTTTCTTTAAATATTACATATCATAGATAATTCATTTTCGATAGTCATCACAAAGCATTCCCTTTCCATATATATCTCATATCACCATCATTTTACTTTTCAAGAATGATCACCATCATTTTATTTGTCAGTAATTATCACCATCAGTTTACATTTTAGTTATCATTACCATCACTTTATTTTTTAGCAATTATCACCATCATTTTATTTTTCAGCAATTATCATCATCACTTTACTTTTCTGCAACTATCACCATCACTTTACATTCTTGTAACTATCACCATCACTTTACTTTTTTGTAACTATTACCATCATTTTATTTTTTAGCAATTATCACTATCATTTTACTTTCTCATGCTTTTTGCACTGCAATGCATTTACTTTTTCGCATTTTTATTAGCTAGACTGCATTTTCAATTTTAATTTCAATTTCAAGACTACATTTTCAATTCAATTTCAAATCTATTTCAAATTTTTATCTCATCCTATCTTCAGTTTTTCAATTGCTTTTCAAATTTCTGGTCAATTTGTTACTAAAGATCTCTCTCATTCTTCTTTATATAAAGTCAACTCCCTCACTTCAAAAGGGAGGAGGGATTCAGTAAATTAAGAATCACTTTCACTATTTTTTAGTTTCATTCTCTTATCAAGTCTTGAATCCTATCATTATTACACCATTCCTAACGCCAACATCTTCCGCAAAATTAATCACATTCTCATTCTAATCCCATAGTTGAGCCAAACCATAGCCCATATTTATCTTTCTACCCATCACTATTGCACAACTATTGTGAAGCTATGTAGCCACCATTCTGCAAATGAGCATCGTGTAGCACAAATGAGCATCGCGTAGCACAAATTTGCCAAGTTGCTGGAAATCACTCTCTATCTTGTTTCATAATTTGCCATGGGTTGCTAAGGGTGTTTTTATGGCATTCTTGTGTTCTTTTTTTATTTTACATTCCTTTTTTTTTTCTTTCTTTCTTTCTAGGTTTATTTTGTTGCTATTTTTTTAAAAAATTTTGAGGCCTTTCTTCTTCTTTTTTTGGCATGTACCTTTTTCTTCATTTTAATTTTTTTTTGTGTAAATATACAAAAAAATTTAAACTCTTTCTTTCTTTACTTAAACAATAAATTAAAATTTTTTAAAAATCCATTCAATAATCTCTAACATTGATGTATGGTTTGATCATTCTCAAGAGTTATGAGAATTGTAAGAGTTTATTGTATAGTTTATATTATCATAAATCCTGTGCAATAATGGATTATTTTTTTTATTTTTATAAATAAAATCGGTCTAACACATAATTATTTTCTATAAGAACGATGATGGCTTTGAGTTCCTCATTGCGGCGGAAGATACGTAGGAGCAGGTAACCCCCGTCAAGCTAAAAATTAAAATTTCTTAAATTTTGCTTCTACTTTTATTTTATTTTCTTGTAAATAGTTGATATATTTACTTTTGTTTTCTTTTCTTTTGTAAATAATTGTTATAATTTAAAGGGAAAAAATAAATATTATTATAGTTATTAATTAATTTTCATAACAAGCTCTAGGGTAACCATCTTGAGATGGATGTATTAAGGGTGCAGTGGAATTAGGTTTTCACCCTTCTCTAGGCATAATTAGACTCTTGAACCCAATCCCATTTTCAAAGGACCAACTTTGTCAAATCAAAAAGGTTTTTCTAATTTATTTTTTAATAAAAATTGATGGCGAATCTATTGAATACTTTTTTTAATGTTTTTTTTTCTATTGCCTCTCTTCACGGCGCCCTTCGGGCACGTTGTGACAGTTGCCAAGATAGGTGAAATTGTGTTATTGTTAGGTTAAGGAAATAAGGGAGACTAATGGTGTTAAGTGAGAGTTAGTGCATTGGGTGGAATGTAAATTTTGTGAATAAATGGGGTAAAGTGTCATTTTCTAAAATCTCAAGGGGTGTGAGTGTATTTTACTCTAAAATATAACGTCTTTCATTTTTTTTTTTTTGTTTATGTTTGTCATATTATCATATCATATGCATGATTTGTAGTGCATAAATAATAATGGAATTTATGTTAGACAAATGGTCTATATACTACAAGTATGTTACGTAATCCTATAATCATTGTCATGGTTACATGCATTGTGCTAGAAAAATAGTATTATTAATTAAACCTAATTGAAATTTGCAGTCACAAAATTTGTGTAACGAATATTGACAAATGTGGGTGGATTTGGAAAGTACTAGCACCTGAAAAAAATCAAAATTTTAATTTGGATGATATGTCATAGTGTCCTACTGGCCAACGTTGTGCGTGTATAGCACCATCTCGCCACTGATCCCTTCTTCCATAGGTAATGCACATCCATTTGAGAATATTTTACAACATCTTTGAGAATGTTCAAAGACTAATGCTATGCTTGGGTGAAGAGAGAAAATGAAAGGAAAAAAAAAATAGAAGGAAAGTAAATAAAGAGAAAATGGAAGGAAAGAAAATAAAAGATGTGTAAAAAAGTAAAAGTAAAAAGATACAATTATATAAAATTACATATATATCCTTATCTCATATATAATATGTTGTATGTACATATATTTTTTATTTATAATTTGAAACATATTTTTAAATAAATAAATAAATAAATAAAACTTATGATAAATATTAATTTAAAAATATTTTTAGATACAAGCTTTTCAATTTGTTTCTATTGCAGTTGCAACTCATGGAGCACAAAGTTTTCAATCTATTTATTAATTTATTTAGGATTTAATTTGCATGCACTGACAATATAAAAAAATTTTTATACTGTTATCCAATTATATATTGCCACATAAGCAAATATACATGATTTTTACTCTCATTACTCTAAAAGTTATGCAAATGGGAGTATTTTATTGGATGATAGTATAAAAAAATTTTACACTATCAATATATATAAATTAAATCCATTTATTTATGCAAGCACAATTCCGGAAAGCAAAAAATGAGGGACATATTTGTAATTGTATAATGATAACCCCACTCTCACCCAAATTTCTTTGCATATCATCAAAGAAAACTATCTTGTGGGACCCACAAACAAAGTTTTCTTTCCACTCAATTTTCTTCTCTCTCATTTTCTTTCCTTCCTTTTTCTCTCAAAACAAACAATGGCTAAAAAATTTGAAATTAACTCAAACTTTCTGGTGAATTGCAGTTCTCTTATGTTACCATTGTTGATTGGGTTAACGCGGGCAATAGAAGCATATACGCTGCTTAGTATGACGTGATGTAGTTCGAAGAATGTTATAAGAGAAATATAACTAATCATGGGATAGTTGGTTATAAAAGTAGGGAGAGAAGAAATATATTTATAATACATAACGTCTCTCTTTTGTCTTTTTTTTGTTTATGTATGTCATGTTATGACATATTATGATATGCATGATCTATATAGTACAAAGAAAGAAAAGCTTTAGCGATATGATTTGCATGATCTATGATGCACTAATGATAATGGAATTTATGTTAGACAAATGGTCTATGTACTACAAGTATGTTACGTAATCCTATAATCTCTATGATGGTTACGTGCATTGTACTAGAAAAATAGCATTATTAATTGAACTTAACTGAAATTTGCAACACAAAATCTGTGCTAAAGAATACTGATAAATGGGGTTGGATTTGAAAATTGCTAACCTTTTAAAAAATCAGACTCTTAATTTGTACGATATGCTACACTGCCCTACCAACCAACATCATACGTGCATAGTGCCATCTCACTTCCAATCCCTCTTGCCCTAGGTGACACGTACATTTGAGGATGCTTTACATCGTCTTTGAGAATGTTCAAAGACTAAAGGAATTTGGAATTGACTCAAACCTTCTCATGAATTACAGCTCTCTTATGTCGCCATTGTTGATTGAATTAAAGTGTGTCACATGATAATATATATATGCTACTCACTTCCTCACGACACTGTGGTGGATTTGGCATGTAAGTAATATGGATGCCATGTGCGAGACTCCTCATGCAAGATGGATAGTCTTGAGGAATACAAGGAGCTTAACTCATGACATTACAAAATTCTTTATTCACCCTCAAGCTAATTTGCAACGCCCTTGTAGACTCATCACGTCGACTAGACCCCTATAGGGGATTTTCAAACTGAATGTCAATGGCAGATTGGCAGCGGTTACAAGAACTTGAGCAAGTTGGGTTTTGGTGTATTATTTGTGATGATGATGGCCACGGAGTTGTTGGTTTCTCCAGGCATTTTGGGGTAACTATAAACCTTCATGTTGAACTCTCTCCAACATGGGTTATAAGTGACTTGGGAGTGAGGAATATGCATGTGATCTTATTTGTTGTTCAAACTCTCTTGATGCCATCACCCTGGTCATGAAGGAAATGCCTTTATCACACAAACACATGCGTATTATAAATCAATAAGAATTTGGGATGAAGGCAGGGTCATCTATGCATCTAGAGCATAACTTGAGAGGAGTGAATGCATGTGCCAATTTCCTTACTAAAATTAGGACAAAACATAAGAACTTTCTAGAATCTAGAGTGCACCTCTCGTGAAATGGAGGTTTTGTTGCTAGCTAATACCTCATGTGTTCCATTCATGATGCATTAGCGGGTTCTTTAGCTTTCTAATGTACCAAAAAAATCTATGTAACTATTCATATAAACTTGAGCAAAGCTAAATGATTCTAATTTATTAATCTCTTAATTGGTTTTTTTTTTAAGATGGCAAAGTTTTAGTATAAATGTTTTGTGCATAACATAGTTTAGGTTGTGATTTCTATAACTAACATGACTCATGTCTACCAACAACTAATGTGCATTAGGCTTGGTTTAATTTTTTTAATTTTGATAAATAACTTGGTTTAACCAAGCTTGGTGTAAATTTTTTTTTCCGTACTTCCATTATCTATTTTTATTTCTCAAAATGTATTTCCATTTTTTATTTTCAAATTTTGAAAACATGTTTGGTTTCTATTATTATTTTCATTTCTTTTTTACTTATTTTGCCCTCTTCTTCAAAACACACCTCCACTATCACACCTCTTTCAGCCTAACAACTAGAGCAACCCCATACACATATGAAGCACATCTTATTCTCTACCTCAGTTTTCTTGCTAACAGGAGCCACCATTCACTCAATTACAAACCAACCAAATGGAGATTAGCCAAACCTCCAATGCCAACCACCCAAGCTACACTATCAGTCTATCACCCTATCCATCTAGAATCAACTGTCTCCAATTTCATTTTCACCGTACCAATAACTCGACCCTATTCTAACCACTGTTACAACCACCAACCACCACTTCAATTGCTTGCCAAACCATTATTACATTGATGACATCCCTCAAAACCCACAAGAACCAACACTTGTGGTCACCAATGAAGTGACTTGACTCGAGACAAATTACTTTAAGTATAGTAGACTTTGAACATCAATCGTTTAAGGAAAAAATAGAGGGGAATGATGCGAAATAAAAATTACAAACTTTAAATAATTTAAATGTTTCTATCCATTCTTTTACAATATACTTCATCCATTTTACAATAACAGTCGTTTAAGGTTATAGCATAAAGATTAAAAAACAATTTAATAGTTTTAATTTTTTTTAAAATTAACTTTAAAAGATTAAATTGTCCTTTGACATCATATTAATTAAAGAATTATGTCCAAGATAATGAAAGTTAGAGAAACAATTGCAATTAATAAAAATAAAGATAAAATTAGTATAAAATAATTAATTTTTTATTAGAATTTTAAACCAACAAATAATATATAACAATTTTTTTCTTGAAATAATATATAATTATTATTTTCATAAAAAAATTTTATGTTCTACTATCAAACTCTTACCCTTTGCTTGGTTGAAGAAAAAATAGAGAAAAAGAAAATGAGATAATTTTGGTGTTTTCTCTTATTTGGATGTGAAGAGAAAATATGAAAGAAAGAAAAAAGTAGGTGTAAGGTCCACTAAAAACTTTTCTCTCCTTAAATGGAGAGAAAACTAGTAGAAGAGAGAGAGTTTGTTTATAATATCAATTTTATCCCTATTTATACCTCTATATTATATTATATTAAGGATAAAAAAGTTATTTAATATCATTGCATTTTTTTTTCACTTTTCTCTCAAACCAAATAAGAGAAAGAAAGATTTTTTTTATTTTCTTTCTCTTTATTTTCTCTTCATCCAAGTTATAGGAGAAAAAACATACTTTTCTTTTTATTTTCTCTTCTATCAATTTTCTTTCTTTCTATTTTCTCTTCTTATCCAAGTAAAGGTTAAATCTTTTCTTTGGTTTTAGATTTTTTTTCTCCTATTAATTTTGTTACATTTTATTAATAAAAAAAAAATCACAACTATGACTTGAATTTCAGTTTTGTTTTTAGGATATTTCTGGTATTCGTAGAGTGAAAGTAATGTAGAGTGAAACAGTGTGAAGACTGTTTAGAATGAGAGTGAAATTGTAACATTTGACATTCATACAAGAGATTTCTCTAATGCAACTTGAAGCATTTGTGCTTTTGTTGTGCCTATGATAGAGATGAGTGGAGTTAATTTACGAACATTGATTAGTTCACAGGTATATTGTTTGGGTATGGGCATCAATATCGGGTATGATATGATAGATAAATATGATAATTCTATAAAAAAAATAAGATACAACAATTTTTATGGTTTTCTTATTTACATATTGCCTAAGAGTAGTTATTAAAAATAAGATATGGATGCCGTAATTTGTATTAAATAAAATATTATATTTATGTATAAAAATAAAATATAATTATTACAATATAAAGTTTATGTATGTTCTGTCTCTTGAAATTAAAAATTTTGAGAATTTTGAGAAAGATAAGATTATAAAAACAATAATATAATTAGAGAAAGATATTTAATAAAGACAAAATTTAAATTTTTAAATTAATTTTTTTAAAAGTAATAGAACTTAAAAAATATGAATATCCAAAAAATACTGTAGGATTAAGTGGAAAAAGAAAATATAAATACAGGAATATTATTCAAGTAATAATTTTTTATGATATATTATACAAGCATGGGTTATAGGAATGTTTGGATAGAATTAGATTCAGCGTGTGTGCACTTCCTTATAACTCATGATGTGCCTAGAACCCATATTCATTCTCCCTTAATTAGTGCGAGGGTGTATAAAATTAGAGCTCCTGGCATATTGTACTGGGCATAGTAGCCCTCGGATGGTTCTTGTATGATTTTCTTTTCCCGAGCTCAGGACCGTTGTTAATAAAAAAAGAATAAATAATTTTTTTTTAAAATTTTATAGTTAACATTAATTTAATTCAAAAAAAAATTTTAACATCAATTTAATTCTTATATTTTAAAATTTGATATTAATTTTGTTTCACCTTCAAATTTTACTAACTTCGGTTAAGTATTTCTCATAAACTTCATATTGTAAAAAAACTTAAACATATTTTTATTCGTTGTAAATATAGGTTATTTTCGTTTTAATTCCTTTAATTTTTTTTTTTATTTTAAGTCCTTCTTTTTTTTAATAT
The DNA here is from genome assembly GCA_031439585.1 of Pterocarpus macrocarpus. Classification (NCBI taxonomy): domain Eukaryota; kingdom Viridiplantae; phylum Streptophyta; class Magnoliopsida; order Fabales; family Fabaceae; genus Pterocarpus; species Pterocarpus macrocarpus. Next base: position 45,966,729 of record CM062516.1, read on the forward strand.
TATATTTTTGATCCATATCATTAATTAATATTATTAAATAATAATATTTATAAGATAAAAAATAATTAAAATATTATAAAATTTTTAATATTTATAAAAATTAAATGTGTATTTTAAAATAATTTTTCGATTTAAAATTTAAAATGACAAGAACTAAAATACAATATTAAAAAAAGGAAAAATAAAAAATACAATTTTTTTTTATAAGAATTAAAATTAAAATAATATATATTTATAAGGATTAAAATATATTTAAATCTTATAAAAATTACAAAAATTTGAAAATTTTAAAAAGACACCAATGTCCCTTATTCCCCATGTTGCCCATCTTTCTTGCCTCTTCTTCAACGAGCTGCGCACACACCACCGTCGCGCATTAAGCACACCACGATCGAAGGCCCATACTCTCACACGTAAGGAGGTGAACTGTTTTGCTAGACAGTTAGAAATAGGATCCCAATACAAGCACATATATGATGCATCAAGTATTTAATTTATTACAAAAATAAGAGCGAAATCGTTCTTGTATTTTCTTTTTATTGAAAAAAATGATCATTGCGAAATCTCATAACTCGAATAGAGAAATATCAGAGTAACAATGCAGCTATTAAAAATTTAAAAGATGTGATTTAAAGACAAAATGGAAAGGATTTGAAGAAAGTTTTGATTTTTGAGGTTCTACGAAGATTGAGTCACCGGAAATGGCGTCATGGCTACTGTGGCGTTCCGGAGTTAGGTGGTTGGGTGGCTGGCCGGCGCTGCTTCGTGGCTCTGGCGTGCGCGATTGTGATGGTGATGTGCGTGACAGTGCTGTGCTTCGTGCGCTGCTCGTTGAACAACGGGAAAGAAAGATGAACAAAATGGTGAATTAGGGATATTAGTGTCTTTTTAAAATTTTTCTAATTTTTGTAATTTTTATAACGTGGAGTTTAAGGGAAATACTTAACTAAAGTTAGAAAGATTTCATGGTTAAACCAAACTCATGCCAAATTTTAAAGTGTGAGGCTGATATCAAAAATTTTTTTGGAATTAAATTGATCCCAACTATAAAATTTTAAGAGAAGAGATTATTTACTCTAAAAAAATTAAATACAAATATAATACAAATACGTTATCAATTTTAAATTATTTGTTCATTATAGGTTGGCAGTTTTGTGACAACGATTATAGCAAGGGAAACGTAGATGGCTCCGGTGAGCTCGGTGAAGATCAAACTTTTCGAGATGCCAGAGGGATTTCCATAGCTTTGAATTTTATTTTTTAATTAAACTTTGAATCAAAATATAATAGATTATGAACGTACAGTATGCATCACAACCATGCTGCGCAGAACTGTACTTATTTTTTTTGGCATATAAGAACTGTGCTTATTGAATTATTTTGTAAAATATCGGTAGTTGGATTCTATTAGACCAAAGCAACACATTAGAATATGAATATCTTACATATAGAGAAATTAGAATTAATTATTTAAAAGTTTTATACTTTTTTTTTAATCAAAAGTAGTGAGATTATGAATTATTCTTAAGAAATATTTTTGAAGAGGGGTACAAGTCGAATACGAAATATTCCAAATTCAAATGAGATATGCAGAAGATAATCACTAAATTATAGGCTCAATTATAATTTTATATATTAAAAAACTCCAAATTTAATACTTTAATCAAATTTTTATATAAATAAGAGATGCATTAAATTATGCATATAATTTAGCTTGGCATTATAAATATTTTAAAATTTTATTTTAGCACAATCACATTTTCAGAAAATTACTTATGGGTGTCATTTTATATTTTTTTATTCTATTTAGCGTGAAGGTTTTTTTTTTAAATTATGATCTAAATGCTCAAGTTAATAACTATAATAAAATATTATTATTTATCATAAGAATTTAATTTTGATATATTGTCATATAAAAATTTTTATACAAATATTTAATCATATATTATCATATCAATAAAAATATTTGACTTAATCACTTATTATTTTTAGAATTTAATTTAAATATACTAAAAGTGTAAAATAATTTTACACTATTAACCAATAGAAATAATAAAAAGTATCAACTCATATAAATGACCACCAATTATAATGAGGAACCCACTATAATTTCTCATTTTTCACTATTTCTATTGACTGATAGTGTAAAAAATTTTTATACTATCAGTACACCTAAATTAAACTCTTAGTATAAAATTTTTTTACACTGTCATCCAATCAAAACCTTCTATCTGTATGACCATTCAAATAGTGAGTTATTATATCAAAAGTTTTGTTAGTGTGCCAATTTATAATTCGATATCTATGTAAAATTTTTTAATATTAACAGTGCATTCAAATTAAATTCTATTTTTAAAACCTTACAAATATAATTATATAATTAAATAATAATTTAAAATTTTTTTATATTGAAAATGCATCCAAATTTGACAAATTATTTACAATAAATGTTTTTAAACTGATAACTAAATCATTTTTCATATTTATTTTTTAAAAATCGGTTATAAAATCACTTTATCAATTTAACGATTTGTTTTCTTTTAAGAAAAATGCTTCTAAGGTAATGTCAGCCCTCATTTTTCACTTGAGTTAAAAAATAATAAAATAAAAATTAAAAAAAATCAAATTTTATTTAAATTTTAGATACAACAACTATCCATCTTTCTCTCCCATCTCTTATCCCTTTTGTCTTTAAAACTGCAAACAACCTACCAGATTAAAAAAACAAAAAAAACTGTAAACAACCTTAGCCTGCCCTCTCTGCCTGATTTTAAAAACTTCTTCTCTATATAAATAAGACCCACAGTTCACTAATATTCTGCTCATACTTTCAAAAACTTTCACAAGAAAATTTTCGTACCAAAAGGAGGGGCATAGGGGCTCTCAATAAGGTATGTTCTTTCTGGTCTTGTTCTTAATCTTAACTAGTGTCTTGTTTGAGCTTATGTTCCCCCCCCCCCCCCCCCCAACACACACACACACTCATCAACACAAGCATCGTGAACCAACATCAACATCGGCCACTATAAACCCACAATCAGTGAATCACCACGTCTCCTTCCTCAGCCAAGAAAACCAAAGACCAAACAACACTGTCACAGCCCTTTCCCCCGCCATGCGGGCAACCATTCACCATCACTGTCTTCAGCCGTGAGCCGCCGCCGCCGACGACCCTCTACCTCGCCCAACCTTCATCCTCCGTCGCACAACAGTCGCGACCCTCCGTCTCGCTCTGCCTCTTTTGTTTTGCGCTGCCTATTGCACCCTTTCTCGATTTCAAATTACTTTGGTTTTAGGGGTTTTTTTTTTTTTTTGGCTATTGTTGTTGACTTTCTCTCTCTTGAAGTGGTTTAATGTGTGTCTTTTGGGACTATCTTTTGACTTTACTTTGGCTTTTTAAAGTCGGATTCTATTCTGATGAAAAAATGTTAGGCTTTTATTCTAATTATTATTATTATTATATTATTATTATTTTCAAAAATAACCTTTTTTTTCAAAAAAAAATTAAAAGATTTTTTTTGACATTTCATTTAATGTAATTTTGTCAACAAAATCAACAAGTTGAATAATTGAATAATACCAAAAAAAAAAAAAACCTTACATTGCAAAATATGCTTTCAGACAGGGCAAAGGGGATAAAAAGAAGTGAACACAGCTAAGAACAACCCACGAGTCTACAACACAACGTTGGTCAGTGAAAAAAAAAGGGAAAAAATTGACAGCAGGGAGTGAAGAGTGGTGAATGGAATCATTCGTTTTCTCAAGCTCAATCTGATCCACATTATTTGGCATCCTTAAAGTAAAGCAAGCATTTTGTCCTTAAATTTTTTTTATTTTTTTTGGGTGACAGCCAACATAAATTCTGTCAATAGATTACATTTTTATTTTTTCGTAAGGAAAAGGAACCCCTTTTCTTTCAGCTTTTTCCCCTTTAAGCCGAAATGGGTTTTTTGGTTTACGTTATGTGTATATGAAAAAGGCTCTAAGACAAGACATTAACTCACAGGGACTAAGGAGCTGTTTTGCTGCAGAAACTGAGGTTTGAGTATGCTGCACACTGCGCGCACAGTGTTGTCTTCAGGGCACACCGCCATTTCTGGTTTTGCCTTCAGGCCTTGTCATCATCCTTCTGCCAAGACAAGTTCTTCTTCAGCTATCTCACTTGGCTTCTTCATGGAACAACCTCCTTCTTTGTCTTCTTTGAAGCTGAAGCAGTGCCATCAGCCCCACCTCGTTTGTCAAGCCTCACAGGATGCTGTTTCTCTAAGGTTGGTGTGTTTTTGCTATTCCTTTTTTCGATTATCTAGTTTTGCTGAGGTTAAGCTTTTGCATTTTTACTGATGGGGTTTGTTTAAGGCTCGTTGTGACAATAACTCTTTTCAGATTTATACAATTTAAGGCATATAAATATGTTGTTTCTTGTCTTCTGGTGTCTGAAAACTTAAAATGTCAATAGAAGGTCAACAAATTGCCACCATGGTGTGTCTTTGCTATTCCTTTTTACACTGCTCTACTTTTGCTGAGGTTAAAGTTTGCATTTTTATTAATGGGGTTTGTTTAAGGTTTGTTGTGACAATGACCCTTTTTAGGTTTAGACGATTAAAAGAAGACATATATAAAATTGCTAGTCTTAAAGCTTCTGAAACTGAAAATGTCAAGAAGAAAAGGCAAAGCTCAACAAATTTACACCATGGTGTTGTGTATGTGTGTAGGACTGATGAACAGCCTGTCCACGGACTATCTGATATGATTGTTGGGGTTCTGGGAGGAGGTCAATTGGGTCGAATGTTATGTCAAGCTGCTTCTCAGATAGCAATTAAAGTCATGGTCTTAGATCCACAGGAGAACTGCCCGGCAAGTTCCCTGTCTTATCATCATATGGTTGGAAGCTTTGATGACAGTGCTATGGTCGAGGAATTTGCAAAGAGGTTCAAGTTTTATGCAGCAGATGTTATTTTGAATTTGTCATTACCTTATTCGAAATAATGTGTATATCCTGGATTGGTTTGGTGTTTAGATGTGGAGTATTGACTGTTGAAATTGAACATGTTGACGTTGCTACGTTGGAAAAGCTTGAGATACAAGGAGTTGACTGCCAACCCAAAGCTTCTACTATACGAATTATTCAGGTATTGCCTTGGCAGATTGGTAGGATTTTTCTGGTTTTTGTTTATTGGGTTAACTGACAAAATGAACAATTTGATATTTCCAACTCATGCATAAAGTGTTGCCTTTGTGTATCTTACTTCAGAATGTTTCACTTTCATCAAGAACTGGACTGTTTGCTTCTGTTTTGGAATTTGGTTCTCTGACTTTGTCCCTTAAATGGTTTTGTTTTGCATAGGATATTTTTTCCAGCTTATCCTATAGACTTGTTAATTTGAATCTTTTTAAAGTTGGAAGAACCATGTTTACTAATGATTTCCTTGATATGACTTTTGACATATTACAGGATAAGTATCTGCAAAAGGTTCATTTCTCTCATAATGGCATTCCGCTTCCGGAATTTAGGCAGGTTTGTATTGTTTATTTTGGTTATACTAGTACTAGAAAATGGATCTTTAGTATAGTAATTGACGTTATGAAATTATATTGTACAGATAGATGACCTTGAAGGTGCCAAGAAAGTAGGTGAACTCTTTGGCTATCCTCTTATGATTAAGAGTAGGAGATTAGCTTATGATGGGCGAGGAAATGCTGTCGCTAATAGTGAAGATGAACTTCCAGCTGCCGTGGATGGTAATTACTTTTTTAACAGGTGTATCTTCTTTTCTTTCTTTGAGGAGAGAAGGGGAGAACAGGCAAAATTTATCTTTTGAGTTAGAACATCTTATCCTTCATTAGCCCAAAGAGAAAAAAGCCTTCCACCTATTTAATATGTGCTTTTTCCTTCTTTAACTCCTCCCATACTTTGCAGCTCTTGGAGGATTTGACCGTGGTTTATATGCTGAAAAATGGGCACCTTTCGTCAAGGTTAATATTTAAAATATATTGTTGACTGCTGGTGATGTTTTTCTTTTGTAATTTTCCTATCTATGATTCACAAATTGTATGTTGGAAAGTGATATTTCTGGTGTTAAGTACTTAAGCTGCCATATCTTGGATTTTTGGATATTGTGTGTAGAATGATTGTTTCCATTGTTAACTGTGGTTCTCAATCAGATAAAAGTGCCCTATTTTTTAATCCAATAATCTCTACAGAATTTACCTATGAAAACAAAACAGTTTGTCTTTCATGAAATGTGAATTATCATGAGATGCAACTTATTCCAATGCCAAACTGTGCTTGTACTACTTGCAAAATGCTCTTACTATCAAATCTTCTCTGATTTAATGAATTATGATTACCCTTCATAATGTTTTCATGGAATTTATGTATCTACTTTTTAAGCATGTAGTTTACTTCACCCAAAATAATGCATGTCTGTCATATCTTAGAAACTTCTGTTATGTCAGGTCATTTTATGATTTTATGGACTTTCTTATATTTTTGCTCCTAAATAATGGCAGGAGCTAGCTGTAATTGTGGCAAGAGGAAGAGACAATTCCATTTCATGCTATCCTGTTGTTGAAACTATTCACAGGTAACATGCAAAACACTTAAGTAGTAGAATAGAAGATTTTGAATGTGAGATTTACCACAGATCAAATTCAAAATCTAGGTTATGGTAATTTAAATAAATTAGCAATGTACCACATCTTCCTTATGCTATCTGCTTAAGGAATTGTGCTTTGTTCTAGGGACAACATATGTCACATAGTTAAGGCTCCGGCTAATGTGAAATGGAAGATTAGAGAGCGTGCCACTGAAGTTGCATTCAATGCTGTTAATTCTCTAGAAGGTGCTGGTGTGTTTGCGGTTGAATTGTTCTTGACAGACGAAGAAAAGGTTTTGAATTTATTTCTTCATCAACTCTATACTTGCCAAAATGTTTTTCCTTCTTGAAAGCTATATCGGCTTCTTTTTATTAGTAAATTTTGCTGCTGTTGCAAATGCATTATGTTTTTTTTTTAATCCATTATAGTGACTGTGCCTTGACAGATTTTGTTAAATGAAGTAGCACCTAGGCCTCACAATAGTGGGCATCACACGATTGAGTCTTGCTATACCTCACAATTTGAGCAACATTTGCGGGCTGTTGTTGGTCTTCCTCTTGGTGATCCATCACTGAAAACTCCAGCTGCCATCATGTACAATATACTAGGTGAAGAAGAGGTATTAGCCTTTCATTTCTCCATTTTCCTGTCCTTTTGCCTTCTTTAATCTCTATTATATGTTTGAACAAGAGATATGGTTTATTACTGTCCTTGTTCTGGTGATCAAATATAAAAGATTAGATGAGTAGTGGTGAAGTTAAATTTTGTTATATTCATCTGAAAAAGATAAACCAGAAGATAATTAAATGCTTGTCAGAATGTATGTAAGTCAAATTAGATGCAAAATCTTCTTTGTTGTCGTGATCCTGAACAAAAAATGGTTAACTTTTTTCCTGTTTTAATCTTGGTTCATAGATGGATGACAGTTATATGCTTGCAGGCTGACAAATTCTTCCTTTAGTTCATTTACTTGTTTTAAGGGGATCATTATATTTTGTTACCACTGTTTCAGACCCTAATCCATGAAATCTACTTAATGATTTTAGGGGGAGCTTGGTTTTCGTTTAGCTCATCAATTGGTCAAAAGGGCATTGACCATTCCTGGGGCCTCTGTTCATTGGTATGATAAACCAGGTGAACTTCTGCTTAAGTAGCAATTTTAGGTTGATCACTTCCCAGGCCCCTCATTTTTTGCTGTTTAATCACTTGTATAACAATTTGTCAGAAATGAGAAAGCAAAGGAAGATGGGCCATATCACCATTGTTGGGCCTTCCTTAGGCAATATTGAAAGCAATCTTGCAATAATAGTGGAAGGGAAAAGGTTAGATGAGAAGTCTGCTGGTTAGTGACACAAACTTCTTTTCAATCACATCTTATCTTTGTATACGAATTGAACTTATGTTGCTAGAGCAACAATGAAAGATGTTTTTCATGGTCAATTTCATTTTCTATCTTTATCATCTCATACACAGTATTTTATTAGTACTACAAACACCCGTATAACCAATTGATTTACTTAGGATATGTGCAATATTTGAAACATCTATTAGTTGTATTTGTGTCAATTCTCTCTGTAGTCTGTAAAAAGTATGCACTGCTTGTCCAATCAAATCTATTTCTTTTCTTTTTCCTTGTCCAATAAAAAAAATGCTCTTTTGTTTTTTTTTTGGGGGGGGGGGATAGAACTTGTCTTTTTAATCCCTAAAAATAGCTTGATCACTTTTTAATAAACTTTTCCCCTTATTTTCTCTTAGCATAGGGAAATTATATATTTTTTTGGCTAAAATTTCAAATTTTCTTTTCACATATTTTTGTAATTTGTTGTTATGATATTTTCCTTTTTGTTTTTTCTAGCCTATTGGGAAGACATTTCACTTGATATATGCATCCCATTATCTTAAGCATTCCAAAAGGAATTTGATAAGTTTGAATGTTCCCTCTCTATATATATATTATTTTTTTTTTCTTTCCCAAATTTTTCTTTTGAAAAAAAAAGATGCTAGTAGGAAATGAGTGGAGAGAATAAAATAACATCATGGAAATAACATAAATTTACTTGCATGCCTCATCCTTACATTGCTTTTAATTGTCCTTTATTTTGCAATCAACTCTTTGCTGAAGATTTAAAACTACCATTCTATTCTAATTAAGGAAAATGTATTCTTTGTTTTGTTCATTGAATTTAGTTTCTCCACGTGTGGGGATCATAATGGGTTCTGATTCAGATCTACCTGTTATGAAAAGTGCTGCTGAAATCTTGGAGATGTTTGATGTGGCTCATGAGGTCAAATTGTTTCTATCTCCTTTTTTTCGTGTGTTTGCTGGGGGGAGAAGGGGGGTATCCTGTATAAAGTTATTTTTCTTTACCTGTATCAAATTTCAGGTAAGAATAGTTTCAGCACACCGGACTCCGGAACTGATGTATTCTTATGCCTCATCTGCTCATGAACGAGGCATACAAGTTATTATTGCTGGCGCTGGTGGTGCAGCTCACTTGCCAGGTAAATTACTTTAATTGTGCTTTATATAATTTTCCTATGGACCAATTGTTTTATTGGCATTAATTAAGCTTTCGTGTCTCAGGTATGGTTGCTGCTCTTACTCCCCTGCCTGTCATTGGTGTTCCTGTTCGTGCTTCTACCCTGGATGGACTTGATTCACTCTTGTCAATTGTCCAGGTATATTTTCAATGATGTTTAAATTTTCAATATCTTACCAATTTTCTATGCTTTACATAATTGCTTTTTCTGTTGTCTAGTATTGCCTCTCTGATGATGCTTTTGATCAATATACTTTACACAGTATTGTTAAATATGGTATGTGAATGAGGATGCATGTTTGCTTTTAGAAGCAACCTTGTTATGCTTTTAGAAGCAATTTGTTAAAAGCATAAACAGTTTCAAGGATGCAGTTATTGTTTAGTTCAGCAACCACTAGAAGCACCTGAGAATTAATGCTGACAGCTAGTGTAGCTACATTCGTGAAGGCAGATTTCCAGTCACTATGCTTATTAGATGCTGGAAGCCATTCACCAATATATTGTCATTTTGCTTTTTGCCTTCTTTTGTTACATGCTGTTAGTTTTTCTTGGTTAACGGTGTCCTGCACAGATTCGCATGTCTTGTCACATAATTCTCACATCACTTCTATGGTTTAGCCTCATTGGATATCAGCTGTAGCTGTTTCCCTTTGTCCCTCTTCCAAGTTACCTTGTTTAGCATCGTTTTATTTCTGTTTTGAGCAAGTGATTACATGCAAGAATGAACCTATGGAGTGGAATCTTCATCGGATAATGTATTCTGGCAGACTAACCATCTCTTGTTGGTTTTGCAGATGCCAAGAGGTGTCCCTGTTGCCACTGTTGCAGTTAATAATGCCACTAATGCTGGATTGCTGGCAGTGAGGATGTTGGGTGTTGCCAATGATAATCTTCTGTCAAGGTTTGCCCCTCCAACTCTCTTCATTTCTCTTGATATCTGTGATGCAAATTTTGTTTGTTGGAGTTTCAACTCACAAAAAGAAAGAACTATTATCTATTATCTCACTTTTCACTTACATTAATGTAACATTAATAATGCAGGATGACCCAATATCAAGAAGACCAAAAGGAAATCGTTTTGAGGAAAGGAGATAAATTAGAAAAACATGGTTGGGAATCCTACTTAACTAGTGCTTAGTTGAAACCCATTAAGTTGGTGATTAATTTTTTTTTGGTCCATTATCATTTTTGGACAAATACAAAATTTTGATAGATGACAAGTTTTCATATGGAGGGTTTTCACATTTTAAACTTGAGGGGTATCAATAAGTAGATTGAGATTCATTGGAGCAACAGCATGAAAATGTTTTGTTAAGCATATTTGTTAGCCGGAGCATGTATTTTCTATTGCCAACATATATAGCAAGAGAAAGGACGAAAAATTGTAATCTGACAGAAATGCCTTGTATCTCAATTTTATATGGACTGTTGACAAAATATAAAATCCTTGGCTTGGGATATTGCAAAGGAACATTTCTCCTAAAATGCTCGAGTTGTTAGGTGAAGATGCATGAATGATTTTTTTATATTTAATACTTTTTTCACATAAGAATTAGAGGCAAAAGGATTGAATTTCAAATTACATAGCCGTAAAGGTTTTGATATCATATTATAAATGATCTCTCTTTAAAGTTTGAGTTATTAGAAGAAAGTATATGAATTATTTTTTATATTTATTTATCATCAGATATATTAGGAGTAGACCACCTGGAAAGCTAACTTCAATGAGCCAAAATTCGTACCCTTATATCTTGTTTGGCTGCTTGTTGACGTAGTGCAATGTTGCTGCCCCAGTAATTGCATCAATGAACCAATATTTGGCTGGTTTAAATAGTTTAATATTTGTTTCTTTTAAGTAATATTTTGTGTTAAGATCTTATGGATTAAAAAAAGAAAATTAGTGTTAGAAGAGTTTTACTTTTATAATGAATTGATTCAGCTTGAGTCAAAATAATTAGAGTTAATAAATATTGAATATCAATAATTTAAACAAAAAAAAAAAAGGTACATCAATAAAATTGACATGGAGAGACTGTTACAAAAAGTTAAAGGAGCGGCTTAGAAATTTAGGTAAGCAATGGACAAAAATTAGTATCTACTTTAAAAAAAAAATTAAGGAGTTTGTAGTAGAGTTAAGAGATTGGAGAAAAGATGAGCATATACTAATAACTCCCTCACACAAGAACTAGAGGCTGTGCTATTTGAGCTATAGCTCATTGGTAGCATATATTCCTTTAACTTTTCTCAGCCACTCCCTATTGTGAGGATTTTGAGATAAGAGGAGGGATGGCATAATAATTCATGAATTTATTACCTATTAAATCTAATTCTTGGATTGGATGAATAATGAACTATCTATGATCTATCAGGATTCACTGAGGATAAACACAAATTTTAAATATATATATATATATATATATATATATTTAATAAAAAGGATTGAATAGCTAGTTTTATCACTCATGAATTAATTGGATTTTATATTTTCTTTGATCAAGAATAAATGATTGGTTTTGAATCCATCCATTCTAGTCAAATAGAAAATTCATTTAACGCACCCATTTTTCACTCCCAGATAAGAGTCAAGTCATCTGTTAGTTTTAGTTCTCTAAACTTTGGGCTATTGACTTGAAGTCAGGTTGCTTTTCTGATTTTTAATAATGCAGCAAGACTCATTACTATTTATTATTGCTATTTCATTGTAATTCTTGGTGAATGATAGGATTTCATTCGTGTAGTTGAGACCTAATTTTGGTTTTTGGATTTACAACTTTTATTTTGCTGTTTGATTAACTGTTTGGACATTGCCACTGACCACCTCTAAGGTTGATCACGTTTGATCACGTTTGATCACATTAATTTACATTCTTATTTGATTATTAATATCCAATTTTTTAAAAATTTGGCACAAATAATCAAGTATGATGTGTAGTTATAATTCGACAATTGAGTTAATTTAAAAAAATTTGAAAACTAAACTGAATAAATTGATTGTCATAAAATAACAACCAATCTAAACTATTTTTCTTTATATTTTGATCGATTTTTTATTATTTTGAACCTTTTTTTTTTGTCTCGATAGAACTATCGATATCCGGATCCTATTACTAGAAATCCAGCTAATCCAACTCGACCAGATAGAGGCCTCTAAACATAGTAGGAGAAATTTTTGCATACTTCGGGAGTACCATGTGGCCATGCGCCTGGATTAATTATGTAAATATATTTTGCATGGGATCCATTACTAATACATAATTTCATATAAAATATATTTACATGATTGACGGAAAATATAGTCATATAATGCTCCTAAACTAGTAAATATTTCTCACAGAGTAGGGTCTCATAGTGAGAATTTTTTTTCATTTTCAGAACTCGAACCGAAGACATTGGGACTATTTCTTGTAATCGAGTGATATCTTGTGCTCGACGGAAGCCCAAGCCCAACTATAATTGTGCGCCAAGTGATATGGGCTGTTGACATAGTCATCGTCGTAGAGGCGTTGAATCCTTCAAGCAAGCAAGTTGACCAAACATAAAATTGAACGTACTTCACGCAAGGAAAGAAGCATCACACAGGAAACACAACATAAAGCTTCGGAAAGCAGTGTTGAACGCGAACTAATTAGAGGACTCATTCAACTAAGACGTATAAATAACTTCATATGAATGCTCTTGCTATCTGAAAGGAAAATTCTATGTGTTTTGATTTACACTATCTGCAGTCCCTTTTCTCGGAAGCTTCTAAACCGCGGGGTTTATGGTCAAATCAAAACACTAAACTAATCTCAACTTACCTTTTTCTTCTATATATATATAAACTTTTATCCCTATATTCATCATATATCAATTATCATATTACTTACCCTTCTCTAATACTCAGGTTTTTGCTTCTCTTGAGTTCTCACAATCCGTTAGTGTTGCCCAAAGTTTGAAATTCCCTCATCACAATCATTATGGTTTGCCACATGAAGAAGGTGTTTGTGTTCCTAACAATTCTTCTGTTGGGTTTACATGAAGTATGTGCATTAAGGCCCTTAAGGTTAAAAGAGGGGCAATTGTTTCAGAAGAACAAGTTAATACTGCAGTCACTACCAAGAGGCCCCGTGAAAGGCTCCCAAAGAAACCCATGTTTCACTGTTCCCGGCCGGAGCCGAGGGCGCTGCACCGCTGAAATAAACGTGGCTGGCCATGTTGCTTATGCTCCACCACCCTTCCCACTTCCCAGACGTGGTTGTGATTCTGTGAAGTTTGGAGCAGCTTCCAATATTAATGCTAGCTCGTGAGAACCAAAAAGAAGGTTCAACCGCTTGATTGATTCAGTTATGGCTCTTCTCACACATGTTTCATGAAAACCAGTGTACATATATACAGATATACGTGACATATTTGATGTTGGGCCTAATTTGTTTTAGGCAATATACTTTTTCAGTTCAGATGAAATAAATTAATTTCATTCTTTACTTTTGTGTTTTGTCCCTTTTGATTCAATTTGCTTGAGTATTTTCATTTTTATTTTTTTCTGAAGCTTTACAAGTAATATTGTTTGTATCGTATCCGAATTTCTTTCCATCATCTTGCAGTCAAATTTACTGGCTTGCATGCATCATGTATGCATGCCTTGTTTGACTTTAGTTTCTCTATTCTTAGTTAAAGAAGCGTTGACTTTTCCCATGGTAAACGTCAACTTTCCTATATTTGAATCTTTAGCTATACGGCAGTAGGCTAGTTTAGAACGTTGAACATGGACCATTTTAATATTGCAATGCAAATTTAGAGGTACAATTTGACCCAATAGATAGTTTACTTGTTGGAAGGGGGAAAAAAATAGATCAAATTTCTTATATTCATTCTATCTAATTCTCAAATAAAAAAAATAACAAGAGAATTTTTTTTTTTAAAAAACAAAGTGTATAATTTTAATTTTTAAGTTACTTATTCTAAAAAAAAAAAAATCTACTTGTCATTCTTTAATTTAAAAATCAATTAAAATAAATATAAAAAAATTAATACAAGTCATCTCTATATTTGAATTCCTAAGGTGTCATTTGAGTTTGTCATCCTGCTTCAACGTTTGTAGTACCAAATTTTTCCCCCAGGTACTCATCATCTTGCGACCAAACTCCATTCTGCAAAGCTATATTACGTAAAATTATAAAATACTACTTCATAAGAGTATAGAATCTCATTTCTTGTTTTTCCACAGTAATACAATTTGAGATTAATTTTTTATACATTAACAATATAAAATCTTTTCAAATTTTTATGCATTGATAATATAAAAATAATTTTTTACTATCAATTAATAGAAATACAAAAAAGTATTAACTTATGCTAGGTACTAGCATAATTTAACATTTTTTTACACTTCTATTGGTTGATAACGTAAAATTGTTGTACTCTGTCAGTATATAGAAATTAAACTTATATAATTTTAAAATTTTTTTAAATAGAATTTAGAATAAAAGTGTTGTTTAACTATTTTTTTCATAATTAATAAATATAGAAATCCTTTGATTCCATGACTAAATATGAACTAATATTATGTTCCTTCATAGTTCAAACCCAATCATAAAATAAGAGAAAGCTTTAGTGCATGTTTGATAAAAATTAATTTGGAGGCAAAACAACATATTTTTTCTCAAAGTAAAAACTGTTTTAATATAATTTAAGATGTTTAGTAATTATAGATAGAATCAATCATAATTTTTAGATTATTTTATTTATAATTATACTGAAAAAAAATTTTCTAAATTTTTTTTTTTAGCATTTTGATCATAAGGACAAATTGATTATTTTGAAATTATAACACTTTTATTAAATTAACTTAAATATTAAATATTATATATTTTACACTCTTTTTAATAATTTAATACATCAAAACACAAAACTAATTTTATCATAATTGATTATAAAAAAAATAATTATACTTATACTCAATTATTAAAATTATCTTATTTTAACAACTAATCCAAAAATCCTCAATAACTATCGAACTTGTTGCTTATTTGTTTGTTTCGTAGCCATGGAAGTGTGGATCACGGGCAGAAAATGTCAAAGGCGTGTGGGGTACTTGCATCAAGTAGTCACATGTGGGACAGAGGTGAATGAGAAAAACCATAATACCGCACATAATTTTGCCAAAGTCATTAAAGGCCAAGTAAATTAAAGAGCTATGATTGGCCTCAAGACTGTGGACTGTGGAATGTGCAAGCGAAGGGCAATGTGGTGGTGTTGACATGCCAAGCAACACATGAACGGCGTTAAAAGCGTGTCATCAACACGTACAATCTACTATAAAATTGTTCTAATATTAGAACCCAAAAAAAAAAAAAAAAAGTTCTAAAATACACTCACAGTTGTCACCACAAAACATAATGTATGTCTATGATTATAGGGAGAAATCACTTGTTCAATTCAAACTGAATGGCTAAAAAAGAAAGATGTATTCAACATGAATGATTAATTAATCTTATAATAATTAATCAATATTAATTAATCATTAAATATTATTGACTTCTTTGTTCAAAAAGTTTCCATAAAGCTTTTCAAAAGTTTGTGACTAACTTAAATTTAGTTTAGTATTACTGTAATTTTTTAAGAGTTATTATATTATTTAAACTTTTGAAAAATTGCTCTTAAAAAATTATAGAAATATTATTTGATAAAATAATATAAAAATTATTCTCAATAAATAAAATTTATAAAAATAATATTTAGTAAAATTATTCTTAAAATTTAAGATATGATATAAATACTAAAACAAAAATTTCTACTTCTAATATTATTAAAAAAAATAAGGTTATATTAGCTTTTTAAATTTTGGAGAGCATAAATTAATTTTAAAAAATATCCCATAAGAACTTCTGAGAGCACCTCATAAGGAGTCTTGAGAATATTCCCTAACTTTTAAAAGTTAAGAGCAAAAACACCCTAACTTTTTAATTTACCAAATAAATAAAATTAACTTATACTTTTCATAAATTAGAGCACTTCTTTAGAGAACATTATCAAACTAGGTATTAGAGTTATCAAAGTTGGGTTACTTTAAAACATTTTATTTGTTCTGAGTAGTTTGTGCTGGAATTGTATAAAAAAATTTTAAAAACAAAAAGACTAGTTTGTGCTGTCCTGAGTTATACACCAAACATTATTCGTAAATAAATGATAGTTACACATATAAGAAATAAAATGTCCGCATATTACTTAGTTTTGCGTATAAAATTTTATTGTTCTTCTCATTAAAAATATAATATAAAGTAAAGAAAGTCTCTGTAATTTATATAAAATCTTTGCCTGTTCATATAGTTTTTCTCTTGTTTATATAAACGAAATTATATATTTGAAACACTTAAATTATATGCTCTATTTCACGGTATGTTGTTTTGTGCGTGAACATTAGTAAAATTTGTATATATTGTTGAGCATGTGTATTGATTGATTTTTTTATTTATTAAAACTGGTTAAATGATATTAATGATTTGTTAGAGTCTATATTAATACATGAGTTTAATTTTTATAAATTACTTTACACTATTAACAAAAAAATTTAAGAAAAATGATAAATTATAATGGATAATTATAATAATAAATAGTTACTCAAAATAATTTGATATTTTTTTTAAAATTTTATTTATTAATAATCTAAAATTATTTTATATTATCAATATATAAAAATTAAATTCTTAATATATTATGATCGAAAGAATTGAAAAATAATGTTTATTGGGTTTTGACCTTTGGATCTATAATAAGTTAAGTCAAGATAACTCTTGACGAAAGTTCAAGTCTTCTATCTTTTCTATTTATAAATAAATATATGTTGTTTTTAAACACATAAATGATTAAAAATAAAGATAAAAATAATTATCATAATATATTATCTCTCATATTCATTGTTACTTTCCATGAGCAATAAGGAAGAAGAAAGGAGAGAAATTTTCTACTCTTGACACACTCACGAATGCACATATATTTTACGTAACTTTTGAAGTGAATATTTCATTATATTAAGATGCTTTCAAGAAGTACTCACTAGTGTTTTATACATTAACGCATGTATTTTAATCTAAAATATTATTAGGATATACAATTTTATTATATAAAATTAAAATATGATTAACTCACACCAATATATTATCAAATAAACTCTATTTTTAACTTAATTTGGTCTAAAGTTTTTTTTTTTTTTTGGTGCTAATTGGTCTAAAGTTTAAGCGAATGTGCATATTTAAACTCTGGCTATAACGGAGCTCTATCTAAAATGCATGGATATAGGTAATTTCAAGCAAGCCGAGTGCGGGGGGGGCGTCAGTGACACTGGACGAAAGAAATAAAGGCTAAAGACCTACGTACACAGGTAGCAGGGTGCTGAAAAGACAGGATTGGAATCTATGCACACAACTGAGACACCCTAACCACCCATCATGTTTGAGAAACTGGGAACACCACTTTATGATTTAACTCCATATCCATTATATTCATAATAATCGCCGTACAGTATTGTTGCATTTCTGGTAGCTACTTGAGCCTTTTGGCTTTCCTCATATTTGATTCGAGAATCTTGAAAGGAGGGCCCTGTACTTATTAAAGGACGGGAAAAAGAGGAACCTCTCAATAAGGAAGACAGAGACAAGGAGACCCTGCCTTTGCCTCTTCCATGTGACCCACATATTGGACATAGCTTACACTTGGGATGGAATAAGGATAAGTTTGAGGTCACTTTGACCTTTGTGTTATTTTGTTGTGGGGGCCTATTCTAGTGTGACAGATGGAAATGCACTGGACAGCACTCCAAACAGGGCATGCGATCCATTGGGTTCAATCTTATCCCGGGAGAGAAAACTCGATCGGACCGGTCAGTCGGAGCAGGAGTCAGACACAAGGTTGATTTGGTCATGCTCCTGAACTTGGTAACCTTAAAAATCGGGATAAATTGCTGAACCAGCGTGAACCGAACTAGTTTCAATGGTTTACCAGTTTGATTTTCTTTTAAAAAAAAATGCTGTTATTTCTGATTTCTTAAGAAAAAGAAGAAAAAGAAGAAGTATACAAATATAAATAATTATATTTATTTTAGAGAGATTTGAATTATGTTTATTTTGATATATCTTTGAATAATATTATTTTGTATTAATTATGTTATAATTTTTCGTATTTTAATTAATTATATATATAAATATTTAAATATATACTTTTTATTATATCCTGATCGAATATTTAATTGAACCGATTAGATTTCTAAACTTTTAAACTAATAACTTGATTGATTTGATATCCGATCTGATTTTTTTAACATTGATCCTAAGTTTCTAACTCATCTCTTCTTTTACATAATGAATAGAATTGAATAATATATGATTTGATATGTATTGTTTAGAATTGTATAAAATTTATCAATCAAAAAAGAGTTATATAAAATTTATTGATTATAGTTTTAGATTTAGATATTATCAAGTTATGTTGTCATTTTTTTTTTTTTGGTTAAGCAGACTTTGGATTATCAATCAATGATATTTGTTGGAAAAAAAAAAAAGATAGAATTGAATGAAACGGATGAAAATGTATTTATTTGGGGTACCTATATGGTGTGTTCACTGGTAAGGGAACCAATGACTTAACCGGTTATTGTTGTTCTCTCTACTATTATTCTCATAGGTTACATCCAGCTCTGTACCAGTTGTCGTTTTATGATTAGAAGAAAAGAAGAGAATCGTAAATGCTATTAATGACACTTGGTTGAAATGGGGTGTTGGAATAGAGTCAATGGGCAGTTTTAATGTCAAGAAGGAAACTAGTTTTATATTCGAAGTGTGTGAAAATACGCGAGTCAAGATTAAAAAAATTAAATTCTTCTAAAATAAGTTTAATTTTAAAGTAAACGGGTAAGAAATTATCTACTATTAAATTAATAAAGTATATTATATTTAAGCCCACTGAAAATTACATATTAAATGAAACTAAGAGGGTATCTCTTATAAGAGTATACAAAAATTGAGTTGTTCACAGTTTGTTTCGTTTTTATTTTTGGTAAAAAAGAAGTTTAAGATGAAGGAAGTTCTTTTCATTTCATAACGAAGATTCATTACAATTTTAACTGTAGAATTATAAAATATATGATACATTTCATTTGAGTAATCTTTAATTGCATTTTGTGGCTGGTTAGAGATGGAAGTTGGCATAGGTATGAGAAGGGGCGTTTTGTTGTTCTTTGAATTGGTTATGGTTTGTTGAGAATCCACTGATGTGGTGTAGCTATTAGACATGACACTTAGTAGGTGATTTGTGAAGGTGGTTTATTTATTTTTTTCATGGCTACTGGAGACGGGGATCGCTGGTGTGCATCCAAGAAGACTCTAGCTTATGGATTGGATTTGTTGAGGGGTGTATTGGTTGCTATTATTGTTTGTGCTATGGAGTATCTGATGCTGTTCTTTTTTTTTTTTTTTTGGATGTATGTTATATTGGAAAAACCAGTTTAGGATAGTAGTATTTTTGCTTTTTGATAAATAAAATATAACAACTTAAATAGGAACAGAATAATAGCAGCAATAAAAGTAGAGTAGTGAAATAAAGTTATTACGAATCGTACAAGACATTGTCCTTAAAGATTTATTTTAGCCCTACTCAATGCTATGTTAGGTGGAATGGCATCGACAGATAACCCTCCAGAATTAGATGTGAGTCTCCATAAGAACTCGTCTGCATGATGCTCCTAGTACTTTGAGTAACAGATATCTCGCAGAAGCCAGAAGATGCAGTAGAAACTATGGGGATGGCTTCTATGTGCAAAACGAGTTGGGATTCCTGTGTGTATTATTTAGGCTTTGGAACAGGCTTTATACATAGTAAGGAAAAAAGCTATTGGACAACGATCAGAAAAAGAGTCGTTGGAGCATTAAAGTACTGCAACGGTAAAGGAATTTTGGGTAAAATTAAAAATAAAATTCGTATGGGCAGTAAAAGCTCGGCAGGCCTACACACGTAGGGACGAGACATGGCAGGACGGGGCGCGCGTGTATTTAACTAAGGCCTAAGTTCACAATACTACATCAATACCATAAGATATTTATTGATTAAGTACCATCATATATAAATGCTTGTTACAACATCTTCATAACCAATGTGGGACTTCTTTCCTAGCTAAAATACATATAGGTAAATTAAGTTTGAAACACACTAAGACCCTATATATATATACATACATATATATATATATGTATATGTATATATACATACATATATATATATAAGAACATGTTATGCTGTATTACTCCCTTCTTTTTGAGGGTGTTGAGCTTTTTCCAACTGTAAAAGACACCTACAACAAAAACTTCATAAATTAAACTAAAATCATACAAATATTACTATTTGTTTCATTTCAAAGCTTTACATTTTACGACTCCAATATTAGATTTTTAAATGTACGGCCAAGTAAAATATTCATAATAACATATATCTGGTTATATGTGTTATAAGATGTCTATGATTTGGCCAAAAGGTACAAGAGACAAACTTTCGTCTAAATATCGAGAAATGATGCTTCTTATTATATTCAACCACACAAGAGTTACATGTACCATTGTGTGTGTATATATATAGATAGACATCCTGAAATACAAAGAAGTTTGAATTTGTATACAAGTACTTAGCCACCGATTTTAGCAATATATGTTTTTGAATAGACTTGAATATGTTTTTGATCCCTATAAAATTAATGAATTTTGGTTTAGTCCTTAAAAAAATATTTTTTTGGTTTTGATCCAAACATTTTAAAAAATTTTGGTTTTATTTCCTAATTTTTTGGTTTTGATCCAAATATTCTTAAAAATTTTAGTTTTAGTCGTAGTTACCAAAACTGGACCAAACAAGCCGATTCGGATCGGAAACCAGTCACTTGATTGGTCCGATTTTTTATTTAGACCAGATCTGCATTTAAGCCGGTCAAACCCGATTTGAACTGGGTATGAACTGGTCAAGCCGGTATGAATCGACCCGGTTTACACTGGTTTTGAGCTCAAGAATTGTGATTAGTGGGTTTCAAACCCTGTCCATGGACAATATAGGGCACGTTCCATTACCACTAAGCCATGCAACTTGTTGTGTTATAATACATCAATAATAATATATATTATATGTTTATTTGAATTATGTTGTATCTTTATATATTTATTTAATTAAATCCGGTTCAACCAGTGACCCAGTGCCTTGATCGTGCCGATCGCTGGTCCAAGTTTAATAACTTTGGTTTTAGTACCTACTTGAACATAGGAAAGGTAACGTGAGTGTCTATTATCTATGTTATCACTTAACAAAGGTAGATTAACGGTAAGGATTAAAACCAAAACTTTTTGAAATATTTCGATAAAAAAAAAATTCTTAAGGACTAAAATCAAAATTTGCTAATTTTATAGGGACTAAAAATATATTTAAGCCTTCTGAATATTAGGTGTTGCACTCTCAATTTGTTCCTAATTTTTCTTAATTTGTTCCTTAATATATTAGGTAGTGCACCCTCAATCTATTCCTGATCTTTTTCCTTAAAATGTGATAGGGTTGTCATCAACTACATCTATCTTGACCCAAAGACGTTGATGTTGCTGTCTTGAAAGTGGCATGATTAGGCATTTCGCTAGTATACCTTTGGTATAAATGTTAAAAGTGTTCTTGTCTTGACTAGAGATAGAGAGAGTGGAGGGGTTGATATGTAGGTTGAAATGAAGCTGCCTCACTTCCTTCCCTATTATGATATTTATAGGGGATAAGGGTGGTATCTGCTATTAATAAAAAGCACATATGAAGGCATAGATAAGGGAATTTCTCGTATGTTAGTGGTGAGATGGGCTTGGGCTAGGAAAATTGGAAATCTAGATGAATAACAAGCCCCC
The DNA here is from genome assembly GCA_031439585.1 of Pterocarpus macrocarpus. NCBI lineage: Eukaryota > Viridiplantae > Streptophyta > Magnoliopsida > Fabales > Fabaceae > Pterocarpus > Pterocarpus macrocarpus. The sequence goes on from CM062516.1 coordinate 45,988,753, forward strand.
CAGCCTCGAGTTTTAAAAGAGCAAAGAGGATAAGAAAGGTAAGGTGAGGAAGGTCGGGAAATCGGGGGACCGGGAGACTAGACAGATCACAAGTCCTCCAGTCTCAAGCTTTACAAGAGTGAAGAGATTGAGAAAGGTCGAGTAAGGAAGGTTAGGAAACTGGGGGACCAACTAAACGGATCACGAACACCCTAGCCTCAAGCTCTAAAAGAGCAAAAAGGCTAATAAATGCATTAGGTCGGGTAAGGATAGTTGTACGTATATGCATATGAGCAATTCAAAATGTTGCCAATGAAAGGATGCATAGAGTGATCAAAGGTGATCGAAGCATCTTAGTATCATATGCATGTGTAGATCAGTTGTCCAACTTGTGAGAGTTGTACCTTGGTCACTTTGTTAAATCAGGCTTGTTCGGTGGCTCAGTTTACTAGTTTAGCTTGGTGAGTAATTTGGTATTTTGCTAACTAGTCTCTTCATTGATCGAGTGTTCGCTTGGCTAATACCAGGATAGTGCACTCGCTTATTTTACAATATAAGTTTTTACTTGACAAGTGAATAGTAAGATTGCTAAGGGTGATATCTCGTCTTCTGGGCTTCGGTTGGGTTAATTTGTATTCTTGGTCAGTTGATCAAGCTACTATCTAGGTCATCTCTCTCTCTCTCTCTGCTCTTAGTGATGTGACAAGGTTTTGAGCTTGGTGACTTGACAAAGTGGTTGTATGTGCCCTTTTTGTGACTTTGGTAGCAAAACTTTCTTATTTAAGGAGACTCTTCCATTAAGTAATGTTAGTGTTGTATGACTTTGATGTGCTAGCTAGGGGTGTGCACGGGTCGGGTTGGATCGGGTTCAGGGAAAAAAAATACCCAAACCAATTAAATATAATCGGGTCGGGTCGGGTTTTAATTTTTTTTTCCCCTAACCCGAACCAACCCAACCCGAACATTTTCGGGTTGGATCGGGTCGGGTATAAGAGTAGATAGCATTTTTTTTTTTTGATGAAAGATATATTAAAATACTCAATTTTGTGACATTTTAAAACCTTTAAATTGTGTTTTTAAAATTTGAATATAATCAAATATATTTTTAAAAAAATTACATACATAATTGATAATTCCATAATCATAATCATGAATATATTATATATTATACATTATACAATATCAATCATCAATAAATTTAATTATACACTAATATATTAACATAATCTAAAAGTCAATATTTATAATTGTAATTTTATAAATTAATATATAAGTAAATGAATCATTATTTATTTAAAAAAAAAAAAAAAGAGAAGGGTTCGGGTCGGGTCGGGTCGGGTAACGGGTTTAATTTTTAAACCCGTTACCCGAACCGAATATTGGACGGGTCAATCGGATTTTACCCGATTAGACCCGATTACCCGACCCGAACCGACTTTTTTACATTCGGGTCGGGTCCTTGGGTTCATGAATTCACTGCACTGCATACCCCTAGTGCTAGCTCATTAGTTTAGATAGTGCTAAGGTTGCAATGGTTTATATAGTGCTAAGGATGTCGAGACGCCAGGCTTTTGTTTAGCACTGATGAAGACTAGATTTTGTTGAGTATCGAAGAAAGCTAGGTTTTGTTGAGTATTGGTGAAGACCGAATTTTGTTGAATGCTGGTGAAAGCTCGGCTTTGTTGAATACTGGTAAAGACTAGGTTTTGTTGAGTACCAGTGAAAATCCAGTTTTGCTAAGTATCAGTGAAGACCGAGTTTTGTTGAGTATTGGTAAAGATCGGGCTTTGTTGAGTACCGATGAAGACCGAGTTTTGCTGAATGTCAATGAAGATCGGGTTTTGTTGAGTGTCAATGAACATCGGACTTTGTTGAGTATCGGTGAAGACCAGGTTTTGTTGAGTACTGGTGAAGACTAGATTTTGCTGAATGTTGGTGAAAATTGGGTTTTGTTGAGTATCGGTGAAGATTGAGTTTTGTTGAGTACTAGTGAAAACTGGATTTAGCTGAATGCTGGTGAAGACCGGGCCTTGTTGAGTACCGATGAAGACTAGGCTTTGTTGAGTACTGGTGAAGACTATATTTTGTTGAGTATCAATAAAGACTGGGTTTTGTTGAGTATCGGTGAAGATCGGATTTTACTAAATGCTGGTGAACATTGGGCTTTGTTGAGTATCGATGATGATCGAGTTTTGTTTAGTACTAGTGAAAACTAGATTTTGTTGGGTGCTAGTGAAAAATCGGGCTTTGGTAATCTGATCTAGTCTTGCATACTGATGGGAAAGTCCTTCTAGCATCAACTTCCTATCCCTATTACCATCTTTAAATAATACAACCATTGCCATTTCAAAAGTTAGAAAAATAATGAGCCATAACTAGCATATCTTTTTCTCTCTTATAATTATACTAATTTGTTGGGATCATCAAACACCATAAATAAACTCTCATGGATACTAAAATTGGCATATCTATTATAATATTATTCATTAAGAACAATTAAATAACAACAATTGTATAGTATCATTTAATATAATCATAATATGTGTTTTAGCTAAATTACTATTAGGTGTGTAGTATATGTTATATCAATTAATCTTTCCTATAATGCCAACAAATGAGCGGTACTGAATAAAAACATGTAAACTACAGTCACATATGACTTTGATTTCTGGATTATTCTCACTTGAAAAGGAATAACAACAAAATATACCAACACAATGCATTCAAATCTATTAAAGCACGGTCAAGAGAATTAAAATGTCATTATGACGAAATCAAAATATTATAAATGATAATAAATTTATATATTGCAGCGAATTTATGAAAGATAATGATGGCGACAATTCTATTCAAAATTGATGATAATTAATTAATTTTAAAATTAATAGAATATAAAAGGGACAATAAATAACTTATTAAACCTTCAAAATAAAGTTTAGTACATATTTTAAATTAATTCAAGAGGAAAAATCAAATACTCATTTGGAATATTGCGTTCATTTTAGAAACCACATTTACGCTAATGAACATAATATATTGTATTTTTATTTGTTAATGATGAACATAATGTAATGTGTTATGACCTAGTTTCTGAGGGCCTCTAATGACGTCCATAGCAGATCTGAGCTTTTCGCGTACTCCTCCAGTGGGGGACCTGCAAAGGACTTCGACACTCAAGTCAAAATTCTATTGCATTCAAGTGTGAGTAAGAAGAATTAGTTACTTATCTTTGGCTCTCTATGAGCCCCTCTTTTATATTTCGACTTTGGGTGTGTGCTCCCCCACTTCCATGGTAGTTTCTTATCCTCTATTAATGTGGGGCCCTCCATGCACGTTAACTATCTTTAATAGGTTAGCTACTTTCATGCGTTGATTTGGTTTGAGCTTATCTAGAGAGAATTCCTTTGAGAAAAGTCGTTTCTGAGTTCCTTTGGGCCGAGCTATAAGACTTAGTGAATTTGTTTGGTCCACAGCTCTCAAGCTTAGTTGTTATCAATTATAACGATCCGAGCTTATACTCATAACTCTAATCCTCAAGTTTTGGCCGAGCTTAAGCTTCCTGGCTTTTACTCTCGAGCTTTTACTGTTGACGATATTCTGGAAACATTCCAATTCCTTTTGGGCTTACGGGAAAACATGTGTGAACACGTGTCATATTGTGAAGCCCCAATAATCATGTTGTTACTGTGCAATAATCATTATAATTTCGGCTTTGAATTTTAGCCATTAGATCTATCCCCGCAATTGTTGATTCCCTTCATGGTGGAGATTTATTCTTAATGATGGGAAACCTTGTACTCCATCATATCATCTTTGGTGTCTTGAGAGTGGGTTTTAATTCCCTTTCCTTCAATTTTTCTTTACGCACTCGCTTCGCATTTTTGAAACTTCAAATTTCTCTTCTTACATTATCTTTGCTTACTGCAATCTTCTTTTGGTGCAAGCCTTCTTCGATTCCATCATTTCGGTGTCGTTTTCTCTTCTCCCAAGAATTTTCCAATAAGTATCTTATGCTCCTTTTCTGATTCTCATTCTTTATGTTCTTCTTTCGTGATTTTCTATTGGAAACCCTAGGATAGTCAACGATTGGTTTCCTTTATTCTTCCTCCATTCACTGATTTTTCCTTTCATTTTTAGAGGTTATCTTGAGCTCTTGGTTCCTTCATCGTTTCTTTCTTGTGTCTTTGTCTTTGTAGCGGTTGCTTTTCTGCCAAGCTATGTATTTGTCCAACAATCCCTACCTGACCAGGTGCTCAATTTAGTCTCTCAAGATGGTGCAATCTTTTGCGGTGAGACGATAATTCCTGTAGAATTCACACCATTTGTTTCTGTTAACTCTGGGGGAAACTTGTTGCTTCCTTGCATTGCATAGGAATCAGATCAATTGAGTATTGTAAACTTTTTTTAAGATGGTTTCCCTTTTAGTAGTGAGAGGGTCTATTCGTCGTAACAAGATTAAGGGGGATAAAAATTGCACCTTCCCTCATCTTGATTTTTCTCCTTTAGGGTATGCTCCAATCTCCTCTAGCTTCTTTTTTCTTGTTTTCTATTTTGCTTTGTTTCGTCTGCACCTGTCTTTCCATTCTTCATCTGAGCTTCCGCTTTTTGTGCTTCTTAGACTTCCTCCATGTTGATGTATGCGACAGCTCGATCCCTAAACTCGGTTAAGGACCTCGGGGGGTTGATTGCAAATGAATTGGCAAAAGGACCTATATGCAGTCTTCTTTTTATGGAATACAACTCCATGGTATGATCGAGATCATCTATTTGTATTCCCACGGTATTAAATCGATTCAAGTAAACTTTGGGGGCAGAAGATTTTGGAGCAAGATTAAACTTTGGATCCTCGAAACCTATAGATTACGGGTTATTGCTGCCACCCTCCTTGTGTAACCTCTTTAGCATATAACAACGGAATTCAGCCAAAGCACTCTTAGGAACCATCTAGTCTAAAGAAGAAAAAAAAATGGAAGTCAGAAATAGAGTGTAAGTGGAAAATCCAAAAAGAAAAGTAGCTACGGTATAAAGGTAAGCCTAGATGCCTCCTAGCTATCCTGGCACCAACATCAACTATGTTTTTCAAATTCAGATGGTTCTTCTTGAAGCTCGATAGGACAAACTCGATGACAACCCTCTCCTCGGATGAAAAGCTATCCTCATCCACCCGAGGTACGTCAAAGTTCTTGGACCAATAGCAATTAATTTTGAAGTTCCCTTCTTGGGTTTGCCAAAAAGGGGTTGTGTTTGGAGCTCCAAAAACTTTAAAGTTAGTGGAATGAAGTTTTGAAAGGATTTCTTGTAAAGAAAGAAATATTTCTGGTTTACTTGAGCTCGGAAGGAAAGCCAGCTCATGGGTAAACCGTTGCTATTGGGCCGAGTGAGAGTAAAGATGTTGAAGAAGACATTGACGGAGGGTAGAACTCTGAGATATTCATATATTATCTCAAAATCTCTTATCATGACCCAACTATTAGGATGAAGCTAAGAAGGGGCTACTAAAGTCCCCTACAAGATTGTGAATTAGAAGTTAGTGAACGGAATGCAAACACTGAACTTCGAAATGAGGATGTCATACATTCACATCTAGTTCGGGTTACTCCCGTGGTTGATATAGCAAACCCCTTAGTCGATGTCAGGTACCTCAAGAATATAATCCTCCTTATATTCACCCTCTGGAGTTGTCAAATTTTTTGCCCCAAAGATCTCAAAAAATCGAAAATTATCTATGAAGGGGTTCCAAGTACTTTCTTTGTCTACCCACTGATAGATGAAGCTGATGGTGGGTGGAAACTAGAGCACTTTCGAAGCTTGCCTCTAGCTCATTTCCGTCTCCAAGATGAACCTATCTAGGGAAACTACCTCTAATCATTAACTCGGACCGCAAAGGTCGGAAACATGGAAAAGGTAATGAAATAAAGCCTATGGTGGTTTTCCCACTATGTAGAAATGCTACCGAAGATGGGTGAAGAAATAGAAAAGTTAGGGTTGGCAACCACCCCCGATAATGTTTAAAACCAAAATGGTTGGGTAATTTAAACCCACTATAGAGTAGAGCATAGAACAAGCATAACCCAAACAAAAATGGCTACACATCTACAGTGAATAGGAAATAAAAAAACGGAGGCACATACCTTTGGTGGAAGTTGTCATTTGAAGAAATAACATAGGAAATGGTGCTCCTTAACCCATAGAAAACCTTCTTCTCTTTCACAAACAATTTAGATACAAAAAATCTAAGAAACAGAAAGTGAGGAAGAAGGATTAGTAGGAGTATTTGAAGGGAAATATACACCCCTTGCCGCAAACTCCAAATGTCGCCAACAACATAATGTGTTTTTTTGCTCCCATTAGTTGGAGAAAAATTGGCAAAATACCTCGATTCAAATTATGATGGTGCACAAAACAAGGCACCAAGACTCCACGCGTCTACTTGGGGGCAAATGACATGACCCATGAAAAGACAACCCAACACAAGGAGAAAGGTCACGCCTTCGAAAAACCTCATTTGAAGCATTAAGTATGATGGCCAAATTCCAAGAACGAGTGATTCGGCACCAAGAAGTCATCGAACTCGGTATCTAAGGTCATAATCTCATAACTGAGTTAGGGGTATTGTTCCAGACTAGCATCTTGGAGCTCGTGTCGGGATCCATTCATTAAGGCCCATGTTACATTTGGGCCAACACGGCCCAGATTGGAACTCATGCAGTCTAGGGCTGAGACCTAACTCGGAACCTATTGATAAAGTAGAATATGTAACCTAAGGATAGGGGTTCTAGATCCCCCCACGAATGAAACAAAATCATACATATTCACAATACACTACCGCGTATCTCGGTTTTGCCAACGTGCATGAAGCCGTTGGAGGATCTTGAGGTCGTTTTCATGAATCATGGATCATCCACACTTGTCCTCATCCACTTTGGTCTATAAATGGAGGTGGAACTGCAGAAATCAAGTATGCTATTTTTTCGTATACCTAGTATCTTTTGCACTCCCTAACTTAAGTGTCGGAGTCCTTGCAAATACACCCCCAACTGCCATGAAGATCAAATTTTGACCCCCATTGACTGAGTTCCGACAACTTTAGGATCCCAATTCCATTTGGAGCATCTCCAACCTCCTGATTCCGATACCCCATCTCCGAACAGTCCTATACATCAAAATATCTTTAAGTAGATGGGAAAAAGTTATTTAAACACATTATATATAAATATAGTATAGATATAGTATATACATGTGAGCGGAGGTAAGTATCACATGTATCAAAATAAAGAAGTGTTGTTTATTTATATGAGGAGAAATATATATGCATTAGAGGAGAAACATAGTATCCATTTAGTATATGCATGAGACAGATGGAAGTTTTTTTTTTAGACACAAGTCTACTAATTTATATTTGTCATATTCACAATAAAGTTGGTGAGAGGCTAATTTTTTTGTATATGATTTTTTGAGTGATTTATTGAGGATATATATATTTTTGACAAAATTTGAAAAATATAGTATTTTATAGGAATTGGCTAAAAATACGGACGAATTCCAACAAAAAATTAAAAAGTGAATCCGTTATCCATACCGTCGGATTACAAAAAATAAAAATAAAAAAGAGAATCCGACTTGCTGTCAATCAAATTTTATTATTTTAACAAAAAATAAAAAATGAACCTGCTAGTTATGATATCAAATTATAAAAAAATAAAAAAAAAAGTGAATTCAACATGTTTCCAATCATATTTCAATTTTATTTTTTATGTCTTGTGTTGTGTGTGTGTGAGAGAGAGAAAGAGAGAGAGAGAGAGCGCATATAAGGAAAGAGAGAGAGTGAGACAAGAGAGAGAAAGAAGAAAGAGGAGAGAAAAGAGATAGAAAAAAATAAGAGAAAGAAGAAAGAGAAAAAATTAAAAAAAGAGAGAATACAAAGGTAGAAATTTTTTTTTTTTAAATTTTATCAAAAATATCATATTTTTTAACAAAAATCTCATATTAAAAATGATTCCCCTCTATAAGACTCATAAATAATTTAGTGTACCTTAAATAAAGTTAATAAAATAATTTTTATTATGAATGCATTTAAATATAATGTACTAAATTTGTGTTTATATATTAAAAAAAAATCTCTTAAGAGGGATGTTATATTTTGTGTTGAAGTAGATATTCATCGGCACTGTCCATGAGAGTGCTGACGCACTTTTTCTATTATTTATTTTCATATGTAAATAGTTTCAAATACTTTTATATTTATTATTATTATTATTATTATTATTATTATGTACCTAAAACAGAGATAGTATATTCCCCTCAACTATTATTTTATATGTTTGGTGATATTTCTCGATGTACGCAGAAGGGACGCAAAGTGAGGGAAAGTGAGCACGTTGCCACATGCAGGCGCGGATAGAATAATGGAAGAATCGTTAATTTGACACTTAAAAAATCAAAATATTGATAATTTAATTTTTAAAAGATATTAATTTTTTATGATATTTTAATAATAAATATATTGATAAATTAATTTTTAAAAAATTAATACATTACTAAATTATTTTTTAATAAATTAATTTATTAATAAATTAGTTTCTAAAATATCTTTTATTAATATTATCAAAATTTATTAACAATAATAAAAATTATCATTAAAATATCATGAATTAATAAAATATTTTTTAAAAATTAAATTATCAATATTTTAATTTTTTAAGAGCCACTGGCTCCCCTTTAATATTTGATTCTTTGGCCTGTGTCACCAGTTAGCTGATGCTCTGTCTCGTCTGTCAGTTAGTATGTGCATATATACACACTAATCCCTGCCACATTGGATTAAAAACAAAACAAGCACGAGGGGGTAGCACAGGTGAATAATCAGTACGATAGATATATGTCTTTTATTCCTAATCAATATGATATAATATTAATTAATACGTTAAGCAAATCATTCTGTGATGATTCAATTGAAATAAGATTGTCCATCGCAGAAAAATTAAATATAATAACTCCCTGCGTGCATCTGTCTGTGATTGGTTTATACTTTACGCATTGGAGTAATCTTCCCAAGAAAATCAAAGTACACATGCAATCCAAGTCTTTTACTCACCGCGCAAATATTTGTTTAGTCAGTGATAAACGATGCTAAAAAGATGATAATAGGTATATATGGGTGGAGCCATATCCCGCCCCGTCCTCATTTAAAAATTTATTTTTTGTATTTGGTGTTATTATTATTATGGATTTTTATTTTCTATTTTTTGTGGAAATTCAAATTCTTGCTAATATTTATAAGTTTATGCAAAAAATAAAAATATTAAAAAGAATATATATATATATATATATATATATATATATATATATCTTAAATTTGAATGAAATATTCATAAAATATTTATAATTTATTATAAAATTAATAATATAACATAATTTTAATTAAAAATAAAAATATATTATACAAATTCAAGTTATTATAAATTTTATTTTGATCAAAATTAATCAATTATTTAGATTTGATTTTGATTAATATTTAATTTATCATATATTAATTATATTTTGAATTAATTTAATTTTATTATATATTATTATCAAAATATATTTATAAATTAATTTATATATATAAGATATATAAATAAAAATTTAATAAATTTTTATATGACGGAGATCTCGTCCACTATCCCTATTCTATTTAATAACTGGGACTTTATCCCTATTTCCGTAGGAACCAAACCAATTCCTATAATCGTTCTCGTCGCAAATAATCTCTATATACCACACTGATTTTGGTAGATTTTTTTTGGCTATCCCTATCCTAAAGTTTATATTGATTATAGTCAAGGTAGCTTGAAAAGGACATCATTATGAATGGAACGGAAAAACGAGCGCGTGGAGGAGGGGCGCGTGATGCAGTGTTTGGGTGTGTAAGGCTGGGAATCTCTAATACAAGTCCAACGTTATCATCAGACATTGATAAGTGCGACCAACCACCTCAATCGGCATTTGAGGGAAATTATTAGATGCTAAATCAAAGTACCGCGTTGAATTATGTTAAGAGATCAAAATTTTAACGTGGTATTTTAGTTTTAATTAGTGATATAAGAGTTATTATTAACATATATTTATTATTTGATTTATATTTTTACTTGAAAAATGCTATTAAATGTTTAATCATTCATACTTGAGGATGTACCGAAATATTATTATAAGGGTTGTAGTTATTAGATCAAAATATTATTGTAGAACTTATGTATTTCAGTTCTAAAATTTAACAAAAATGAATGCACAAACTATTATATTTTTAAATAAAATGAACATTATTCTATATAATACTCCACGAACATGTGTACTGATTTCTCCCGCACATTGACATGTTTATTGTGTGACGTATCTCTGGTTCCAAATTTCTATGTTCTTCCTTGTGCAATGCTACTATTCTACCGTAAAAAGGTGGCTATAGTACTTTAATGTGAAAATTTTTGGCACTTTTGCTTCAAGAAACACTAAAATAATTATTATTATAAGGATTTAATTTTGATATATTTTTAATATAAATTTTTTATTTAATGAACCAATAATATATTATTATAATATTTTAATTTTTGCAATAGCTATTTTAAAAGTTAATCATACAATAAAATGTAATTGATTAGTAGTATAAAATATTTTATATTAATAATATATTAAAATTAATTTTTTATTTTAAATTATTCAATATGTAATATTTAAAAAAATAATAATAGTATTAAGAGCATTTTATTTTTATAATAAACTGATTCAACTTGAGTAGTTGAAATTTGGTATGCTCTAAACACTAGTTGGTATTATATATATACTTTTGTTTACATTATTTTATACTTTTATAATTTAGCTGCAATAGAATTTACTTTATTTCATGTATAACTACATTTCAATTTAGTCATATAAAATAAAAAATTATTTCTTAAAAGTATCTTTAAATATTTTTAAATATTGTATAACAATAATTTTTTTCTTGATTTAAGGATAGATATTTAAAAATTTTACCTTTTTCATATTATTATTATTATTTTGTTAAATTGATGATAATAAGTTTTAAACTTAAAATTTTATACAAACCAATGTTAAGAAAATCGGATTCCAAGTCGATTTGATCATCTATCTTAAATTGCCTGCCCTCAAAATCGGTGAGGAACCTGCCGAAATCAGGCAAAATTGGCGAACTGGACTGGTTATATCGGTTGGCCAATTTAGTTAATTTTTTTTTTAAATAATTTTGGTCAAAACAATATTGTCTCTTCTCTTTTTTTTTTTCAAAAAAAGAAGAAGCTCAATAAGATTAAAAGCCAAATTAGCAAATGAGAACTAGGGGCTACGACTAGGTGGCTTAGCTTCTCTCTCCCTCATTGCTTCATGCTACTCGTTGCCAAAGAGTGTTGGTCACTGCTCAATTGTTCGACGCGTTGTTGTCGATCGTCTATGTCGCCATCAGTCATTGTGTAGTCGTCAGTCGCTGCAATTTAAGTACAGTGCCACTATCATGCTCTCTTTCTTCTCTATTTTCATTTTAAAATTTTGAAGTTTTAGAATCTTGATTCTTTTTTATGCATATTTGCTATATACTCTTAAATTAATTTAAAAATAAAAAATTGAAAATGGTTATTGTGTTATCTGTGAGTACTTTTCAAAAGAAATATAAATGAAGATTAAAGTAAATGGAGTTTGCATTTGAGATATTTGATAAAGTGTTCTATGATAAATGTTACTTTATATTGGTTATATTATTGTTAATAACTTAGGGTGCATTTGTTTTAACTTTTAAAAAAAAAATTTTAAAGCTTAAATTTTATATCTAGATGAAAAAATTAAAAATTAATTTTTTTTCAAAAGTTATTCTTTTCAATTTCTACAAAAAAAATATTGAGATTTTTGATTATTTTTAAAAAATTATCCAAATATATGAAAATTAATTTTTTTATAAAAAATATTTTTTTATCAAAAAAATCCCAAATAAACATATTTTTAATAAAATTTTTTATTTTTTAATTAATCATATATATTTATATATAAATAATTAAATATATAATTTTATTAAATCCCAATCAAAATCTTAATTAAATCAATTATACCACTAAACTTTTAAATCAACACCTTAACTAATCTAATATCCAATTCAATTTTTTTATCCCTGCAATAGACTACCCAATTGCCAGTGATTTTAATATAATTAAGATAAATTATATTGATCTCTTGAAATTCAATATAATTATATTTAATATTTTTTTAATTTACTTTAATTAATATATTATTTATAAATAAAATATAATTATTTTATTTGTCGAGTTTATTATCGTTCTCTCTCCTGTGTCACGTGAGCCACATTTTATAGAGAGAAATAAAAGGACACGCAGTTCTAGATAGAGAGGGAAATCGACCCGGGACCCCACTGCAGAGAAGAAAGAGCCAAAATACCAACTAAGTTCCCTCAAAGCACCCTTCTTTTTAATGTACACCCAAATAGAATAAAAAAAAAAGGGGGAAAGAAAAAAGAATATATGTACCAAAAAAGGCACCGGTCTCTCTCTATCTCTCTGTCTGATAATATCCTTCTCTTGTGAGGGTGGTAGCATCATTGTAATAAGAGAAGAGGGGGAGAAAGTGGGAACAGAGTGAAAAGCAGAGTGTTCTGTTTCTCTTTTGCACTTGCTCTCTTGCAGTGTGCTGTTCCCTTCTCTGCTCTCTCTGGTATTGACAACGCTGCGTGAGAGAGAAAGAGGGAAACAAAGTTGTAGGAAGTGACTCACTCAGCGAGTGATATATACATACATACATTCATATACAACAAATATATAGAGAGATGGCAATGCAGCAGCACCTGATGCAGATGCAGCCCATGATGGCAGCCTACTACCCCAACAACGTCACCACTGATCACATTCAACAGGTTCTCCTTTTCTTTCTCTCTTCATAACCTCCTCTCTTTGCTTGCTTCGTCTTTAATTAACATGCCAACGAGAATCTTTGGTTTTTCGTTCATTCTGTGTCTGTTATTTCCCTATTATGTGTTTTTGCTTCGTTTTATTTACCACTCTGCTGTTCGGAGTGGAATTCGATAATCTCTCTTTCTCTTTCTGTCTGGTCAGGGGACCTTTTGTCTCGGCGCTGCTTGTGGGTCTCGCATGCCACTTTCAGTACCGTTTGTGGTGCTTTAATGTTTTTTCTGGTCACACTCTGTTCTCTTTTCTTCTGCTTTTACTTTGTCGCTTTCTGGTTACAAGTCACGTAGTTTTTGGTAGTGAGAGTGAGATTAACATTGAGTCTCTTTCAGTTGGGTGATGTTTGCAAAGTAGTCTCCACTGGTTTTTGCTCTTAAATATGCGTTACGTCCCCGTGTGTTGGGGTTCTTTGCCTTTCGGAAATATGCGGCTTGGTGCTTGTTACATGTGCTTTGCTCAGTTTTCAGAAGAAAAATTTGAAAATATCTTGACGAAATGCAAGGATAATTGTTGAATGGATTAAAGGAATATGGCAAATTTATTCATTCAACAGGATGTAGTAATGCAAGGAGGGTTATTTTGTACCATCTTTTAATGTGAATATTGTTCACGGAGGATCTTAGAAAAAAAAATTATGAAAGAAAAAGAAAATGTAAAATAAGCAAGAGAGGAGAAAGGTAAGAAAAGGATGTCTAAAGATGTCAAAAGATAGAATATATAAAAATCATTTATCCTATATTGTTGTAACAAATAAGTTCGGACAAATATTCTAGCATTTTCCTTACTTTGAGCTCTTATAGTATTTTGTTTTTCATCATTTATTATCACTAGGTGCATTATTGGACTGTCTAATGTCCCAGAACTTGTGTAGTACTAAAGGCAGTAACTGTGAATCACTGTATCCTCTCATCCTCTCATCCTCACTGTGGTTGACCCGCCTGTTTTTTATGATTTTCTTGCACGGAATGATGATTAATTAAAGAAAGGAGAGAGTAAATTACGTGCCAGAAAAGGCTCAATTAATATTTGCTATATTTAATTAACAAGATAAACTCTGAATATTTTCTGAACTTACCGCGAATTATTTTTTATGTGGGGACAGTTCAGCAAGTGCTTTTTTGCTGCTTCCCACCCCAGCTCCCATTTGCCATTTACTATAGGCTTCTTTTTTTTATTTTTTTGTTGAGAAACGTTTTTTCTACCATATCTTTTAGACATCCAACTCCACATGTCATGAAATTGTAAATAAAATGAGAAGTATTACTAAAAATAATATATCGATTCATCACTTACATGATTAAGATTTACACTTATTTACACCTGATTTATCAGATGTCGATTTAGGTATCTAAATCACCATATTCAAATAATACTTCTGTTTTATGCTCCCTCAATTTTTATAATATTATCATTGACTTCATTTAACAATTGTTTTCCTCCTCTTTTCAAGCAGTACCTGGATGAGAACAAGTCCTTGATTCTGAAGATTGTTGAAAGCCAGAATTCTGGCAAGCTGAGCGAGTGTGCCGAGTAAGAATTAGTCCAACTGCAAATAATACCAATTGAAAATTGTGTTTCTTGATTTCCTTACAAGCATGTTCCCATCTGGATGGCTAGTTATAGAAGGGTCATTTACCGTTAGATGCTAGTTCCACATTATATCCAGATTCAATCTAATATGTGAATGGCCTTGCCAACTAGACATGGGCAACATATGCATGGTAAAATTCAAGCATTTCCTCAGCAGTGGAGTAGAATTTAAAGTTGTACCGCCTATTATGTCAGGATTTCAACTTTGTTGTATGATATGATGTGTGAGAAGAATAATGTGGCTGCAAGGCATAGAAACTTTCAAAACTATTTACGTCAATCTCTGTAGTGAATTTCTATTTTTAGTATCTAGATCCTCTGTTTCACTTGCAGGCCAATAAATTTGTTTATGTATGGTAAGCTTTTGGACATTAACATTGCCGCAAGATTATAGATTACTACATTAAACCATGATTCTTTATAACATTAATTTTGAGAATTTTGGAACTTCATTACTGCATTTATTATTATGAACTACTTAATCTAATGTTTCATCAAAGTTATTCGGGATTTTGAATCTGAATTTTAAATGGACTCTGCAGTGACTTTCTACATTTTCGCAAGCTTTTCTAAGATCTGGGATACCCCACAATACTTCACAAAAGAAATTTATGCTGATATTTTATTACTTTATTCAATTGAGAATGAAAGTTGGAAAACATGATGACTTGATGCAGAAAATTTGTAACCTTTTGTAAAACTATTTTGCATGTCAATCCCGTACTCTAGGACAACCCTTTTTGGCAGCTGCATCATTCAAGTTTTATCTAGAGTTATGCAGTTGCAAGTGACAGAGGATAATCTTAGTTTACTTACTAATTTTGGTCCTGAAAAGGTTTCTTCGAGAAATAAAAAAAATTCTGCTTGCTTGCCTAGAGATAGAAAACATAAAAGTATTATAGGATTTTGCCCTAAACATGTTGAGTTCTCATAGTTGTCTAATGTTAGATGCTGGTTCCTTTTCTGTTCCTATTCTTGTGGTACTAAACGATCATAATTCATAATCCTATTGCCACTATTTCAGGAACCAATCAAGGCTACAGAGAAATCTCATGTACCTAGCTTCAATAGCTGATTCTCAACCCCAAACACCTGCCATGCCTGGTCAGGTACGTGCTCATTTTCAGAATGTTGATTAGTATTATTGATGATCCTCAAAGGGTGAAAAAAAAAGATAAAAAAACCTTAAGAACATGCTGGATACATTTTGATCTGTAAAATATTGCAATGATCCATATCAATTTCCATCACATAATGTGGCCGCAATATTGGCCACAATCGCTTCACACCACAATTGTGATGTGACTCGCAATTGCACAAATTGGGCTCAATGTAACTGTAGTGCGATTGCATTAGAGGTGCAACAAGCCGCAAGAGGCTCCATTTCAAGTTACAAACACAAATTTGGTGTCGCAATACCCGCAACTGCAACTGTATCTGCGGCCACAATCGAAATTGAAAACCATGCATACAAAGCTTCATCACTATTGCCCTACAAATATTTGATCTCTTACTCTTTTGGATAACTCTGCTCTGCAGCACCATCCTAGTGGACTTATGCAGCAGGGAGCACACTGCATGCAGGCTCAACAACAGGCTCAGCAGATGACACAACAACTAATGGCTGCACGCTCCTCCGTCATGTATGCACAACAACCTTTCTCACTGCTTCAGCACCAACAAGCCTTGCACAGCCAACTTGGTATGAGTTCTTCCGGTGCAAGTCCAGGGCTCCACATGCTGCAAAGTGAAGCCACCAATATGGGAGGCAGTGCATCCATAGGTTCTGGAGGGTTTCCTGATTTTGTAAGAAGCTCCACAGGTGAAGGTTTGCATGGTGCTGCTGGTAGGGGACTTATTGGTAGTGGCAAGCAAGACATTGGGGGTTCATCAGCTGAAGGCCATTCTAGTGAAAGGGCTGAAACCCTTTACCTCAAATCTGCTGATGATGGGAACTAACTTGAGAGTGTTATGAGTCTCATATTGAGCAAATAAGTAATCTCAATGTGGTGTTTAAGCCATAAAGTCTCCCAAATAATAAATTAGTCTCTTGGGCTGAACTCTCTTCATGGACTTGAGTCATACCAGAGTGTTGTAAAGTAACTAGTCTTTTAGCATTTTGGTTAGGAGAATTAGGCAATGAATGTGTTGAGTAGGGAGAAGGGAGAGAGGAGAAATTTGCTGATTGGAGACCTTGTTTGTTTATCTTATGCCAAAGGCAAAACAATTGAATCATTTCCTTGAATGTTTCTAGAGTAGTACTATTAGCAACAAGGTGCATGTTTTGTTTCTTGTGTAAATTTTTGGTCATAAATTGGTGTCGTTCCTTGTTCAGGTCTGAAGTTCGTTTTCCTCTCTTCTGATATGTATGTTCAGTGCTCAGTTTCTCTAATTTTGGAATCTCTTAAGTTACTTGTGAAGGAGGAATTCCTTTTATTTTTATCTCTGATCATTAAGCTATATAACTTTTTTTTTGGTAGTTCCCTTTTCAAATCATTTAAAATCCTTAGGTAGCAGGATTCTTTATATATTCACCTCAAGCTTAGAAAAAATTGTTTTTATGATAGTTTTTCTAGAAATTTACGAGAAAAATGTTCAAATTGTTTCTTTAGTTTATTCTTTGTGTAAAATCAAATTGTAATGATTTTAAGTTTTTATACATATTTTCAATTAATTTTTTTCTTAAAAAAGGTTCAAATAAACGGCTAATTTTATAAAAACAATGTGCCCAAGGATTAATTTTTATGATAATTAGATACTAATTTTTAACTGACTAATAGCATTTTGTTTGAAATATGTATTGAGATGATTTTGAAGCATTAATTTGGTGATATTAAAAACCATAATGTGCATATTGGATCAGATCAGTGGCAAAGAAATACGTCCGCCCTTTGTGTGAATCAATCTCCTTTTTTGGCTTCCTACCTAGCAAAAGTACAAGGCAGACGAAAAAACTCCTTACTTTTCCTGTTTGTTTATTTCTGAGCTTCAAGGAGAAAAAAAAAGTCATAACCATCTGTGAGAAAAAAGATATAAAAGTACTGCTTAAGGCTCCTCTAATCCCTGTGCTCTACTGATTACATTCATTAATAATTAATATTGATTAATTATGCTGACTGGGGCTTGGATGCTAAGAGAAATAAGCATATTGACCAATCAAAGTAGAAATAGAGAAATAAAGAAAATCAATGAACGTAAAGCAGAAACGAAAGGTCAAGTAAAAACCACGCCAGTTTCAATGTAGTTATAGCTCCTGGTGACGTACTTGGTGATGAAAACAATGCAAATGGTAACACACTCAGTGACGTGAGCAAAGACTCATGCAGAAGAAAGAAAACGCCTATATATAGCTGCAAACATGCCAAACACAGATACATAAAAAGGCTTGTAATCCAGCAGCAGATACATATAAAGGCTTGTAATCCAGCAGCATCAGAAAGCATCAAGGAACGAACCAAAATGGCCGAAGTGCAGAATGTGCAGGTTCCTCGTGTGAAACTTGGAAGCCAAGGCCTTGAGGTATTAACTCCATCGTCTTAGGCCCATTTTTTTTGGGTCTAATTCGAATTTGTTTTTCACACTCTTCATTTTATAAGCACTCTCTCTCTCTCTTTTTAATTTATTTTATATATATATATATAGGTTTCAAAGTTGGGATTCGGGTGTATGGGGCTGACTGGAGGTTACAATGATCCTGTTTCTGAAGAGAATGGCATATCTATCATTAAGCATGCGTTCAGTAAAGGAATCACTTTTTTTGATACTTCAGATATTTATGGATCCAAACATGCTAACGAAATTTTGGTTGGAAAGGTACGAAGGATTTATTTGCACCCTTAAATTGCAATTTCCCTCCCTGCTTGGCACAATTCAGCATGGATAAGTTGTTTCTCAAATAAGATAATTTTAATTGGATGTAGTGTTCACTTTAAAGTTTTTAACATTATATTATATCTAATGATGTTAACACGTCGTTACAATGGATTTATGATGTGATGGTTGAGAAAGTCAAATATCTTTTATATACTAATATAAAATATTGAGTAAATAACAACTAACCCCCTTGAGGTTTGGAAAAAATGCATTCCACCCCATTTTTCCTGCGAAATAGCAGTCCGCCCCAAAGCATAAACACCGCTAACGGCTCTGTTAATGTCTCCGTCTCCAGTTTCACCAGTTCCTCACATTTCTCATTCTCTATGGGTTTTTTTTTTTCTCTCACTTCACCACCCCCACCATGGATTTCCTCTATTCCCATCTCCCCCATTGGCCCCAGCACCACCCACAACACCAACAACCTCACCATGACTATGCCCACTGTTCACCATTTCCTTCCCCTGATGCTAACGTGACCCACTTGTTCCTTTTCTATCTCCACTCTTTGGATTTCATCAAAGGACTCAAAAGCAACGTCCTTGCAACCATAGAGTAAGATCCTTGCAGCAGTGTGATGTGGCCTGCCAGCAAAAATGTCATCATGGGTTGTTAAGGAAACCACCAAAACGTGAAGGTGGCCAATGTGAGGAAGTGATTGTGCTGGCCAACGTGAAGCTCACCAAGGCCGCAGCCAACGATGGTGTTGCAGTCGGGGAGGATCTAGTTGGATGCATACCAGCGTGAGGAAATGAGGTTCCACGGGAGTTCGACCCAGTCGCAGCGGTTGTGTTGCGGGTAGGGAAGAAGGTGTAGAGCTTGTCGTGGCTGTCCGTGAAGTCGCCCGTCTGGAAGATGGTGCCGTCGGGGAAAGGGTGCCAGAGGAGCACCAAGCGTCGGTTGCCTGATGCATAGCACTGGAAATGTTCCATGGCACTTCATCTTCTTTGAATTTCTTTTGCACAATCAGAATAGGAATAGAGAATCATTAACTAAAAACTAAGAGAAGTAAGGGAATTGTAGATGGGAGAGTTAGAGATTTGTTATGCCTTGGCAGAGCGCCGATAGCTCCAGCCCACCACCAACCCAAATGGTTTATGGGCGTCTTTTGGAGGTTGATAATTATGGAAGGAATGGACAATGCAGTTGAACTTGAGGGCCATGTCCACAGGCTGAAGGGAAGCGACAGGGTGCCAAAGTCAGTGCGGTGCGGTACGGTGGAAGATGGCCATAGATTCCTGCAAATTGAATTCTTTTTTTTTTAAATGTAACGGGGTGTATAAGGCCGTTAGTGGCTTTCATAATTTGGGGCATACTGCTAGTTTGCTGGAAAAATGGGGTGGAGTGCCCTTTCTCCGAACCTCAAGGTTACTATTTGTTATTTACTCTAAAATATTTTAACACAAAATTAAATCCATAAAATTTTACTGCATGATCTATTTTAAATTATTATATATTGTAATTTCATGAAGAATTTAAATTTGAAAGTTTATTTACAATATCATCTAATGGTATCTTGGTATATCATCAGAAGAATAAGTGCATGTTTAGAAAAAGAGTATTTTTGAGATATAATTACTTTTTTTCAAAAAAAAAAAAGGGTCTTAAATTACATTTAATTATAAACTAATTTTAACCTAAAATAAGCTAATAAACATACAATTAGACTTTCTAATTAATTGTTATGATAGTCAAACCACTCAAACGACTTCGCTCTATTTATTTAACAGACAACAAACTTTTTTTTGTTTTAATTAAACTAACAACAAACTCGGAAATGAAAAAGTACTATATCTTCCATTAGGGGACAGTTGCAAATTGCAGTGCCGGTCTAAGAAGATTTGGAAAGAAACCAACATCCCTATAGCCTTAGCCCTGACCCTACAAGCCCCATAAGAGGAGGAAAAGGCTGGCAAGTTGGGATGTCTTGTCATTCCCTTGTTCTTGCATTTGAAATTTAGACCTTAAATTAATCCTGAAACATGTTAAACTACTATACAAATAAAATTTGAACTGTTACAATTTTAATTATAGAAAATGACATTTCTTTAGCTTTTATAATGGTATTGAGTGTATCATTCTTGTATTCTGTTCACCAGGCTCTGAAGCAGCTGCCTAGAGAAAAGATCCAGCTAGCAACAAAATTTGGTGTTGTAAAATTAGATCTTTCTAATAATGATATCAAGGTCAATGGTACACCCGAGTATGTGCGCTCATGTTGTGAAGCCAGCTTGAAACGCCTTGGCGTTGAATACATTGATCTCTATTATCAGCATAGAGTGGACACAACAGTACCTATAGAGGACACAGTTAAGGATTTCTTCCTCTAATAGTTTTGTAAATGACTTGGAGCATATGACACATTATATACCAGTGACCTTTTAGAAGTATTCTAGCATTTTTGGCTTATCTAATTACTAGATACATTACATTATTAACAATTTGTTGCATTATAGATTGGTGAACTTAAGAAGCTGGTGGAAGAGGGCAAAATCAAGTATATTGGATTATCTGAAGCCAGCCCAGATACAATAAGGAGGGCACATGCAGTTCATCCCATCACAGCTGTACAAATAGAGTGGTCCCTCTGGACTCGTGATGTTGAGGAGGAAATAGTTCCTCTTTGCAGGTTAATTTGAATTATCCAATTTCATAGGAGTACAATTTTCATGACATTTTCATCATTAAGAATTAATTTGAACAATCCATAATATCTACTTGAAAACAGGGTAAATGAAGACCAGGACTTTAGTTGCTACTGAATGCTTGTTTGTTTAAATGTGATTTCACTTTCTTAATGCTTTTAATGATTCAGGGAGCTTGGTATTGGAATTGTGCCATATAGCCCTCTCGGTCGTGGCTTTTTTGGTGGCAAAGGACTTCTAGAAAATCTGCCTGCAGCTAGCTTCCTGGTACAGTAATGCAATTACATGGTTTTTTTCTAGTGCATACTGCATACCATAGAAATATTAAGATGTGGCAAATTAGCAAATAGCAATTAATGATCAATTCTTAATCCAGAATTAAACATGAGTTACGTTGTTTCCTTCTTACAATATGTATGTGCTCATTAAATTGCAAATACTTGTGTTTAAAAAAGGGTAATGATGAAGGGGAGTACCTTCCATATTTTCTTTGACATCAAAGCAAATCAAAAGAGTAAAAAAATGAGACTTGATCTAAGAAAATTGTAAAAGAAAAGATCTTATTGTCTGATAGCTGGTTATTTTTACTTACCAGAATAATCATCCCCGCTTCCAAGCACAAAACTTGGAGAAGAACAAGAACATATATGGCCGAATAGAAAGCCTTGCTAGGAAGCAACAGTGCAGTCCTATCCAGTTGGCGTTAGCATGGGTACTCCAACAAGGCAACGATGTTGTTCCTATCCCTGGTGAGTGACAAAATATTCGTTTTTCTTTAATATAGATTGTTGCAAAATATGGTATGTTCTTTTCCATATTTGTTTTCGAATCTGAACAAATTAGTATTATGTACCGTATATTTCTGTAACTCTACTTGTGAAATGATCAAATAAGTGAAGCTATACACTTCTCTTGCAAGGTATATGGACAATATAGGCGGGCATTTAGTACGTTTTTCTTTGTGGTGTATTAATGTGTTTATATAAACTAGAAAATTGAGTACTTTAACATTGACTTTCCCTTGATGAAAGGTGTTATGCTATATAGATTATGGGAAAAAGATAACAAATTGACTAGAATTAGCTTATGTACTAGACAAATATGCTAATATGAGAATATCTCTTCTACAAAGGTTACTAGCTGATGGTTCTTCTCAATTAAGAGCTGAGAATGATTTTCATCTTTTGTTTGAAAATAATAATCCCCTTTTTCATCTTTCTACTTTTCACCAACACAAGCAAATGTTTAATATTTATCTATGTCAGTTGCTTACTTGCCACAATTTGTCTTCACCTTTACAGGAACAACTAAGACTAAGAACCTGGATCAAAACCTTGGTGCCTTAACAGTGAAACTTGCAGAAAAGGACTTGAGAGAAATTTCTGAGGCAGTTCCCATTGGGGATGTAGCAGGTACTCATCATTATAGTGAAATGACTGAAAAAGCTTCATGGAAGTTTGCTAACACGCCTCCAAAAGATTCAAAGGTCTCAGCTTGAAGCACCTGCAGTACTTTTCAATTGGACAATACACAAATTTATGAATTGAGGACAACTCAGTGGACGAAGGCAATGCATGCTTCAGATATAGACGCAGATATTTGTAAACTTGAATAAGTAGTTAAGATATGCACAATAATAGCAAATTCAGGTGTTGATGGTTGGCTATTGGCTGGTTAGATATTTGATTTTGCAGTAGAAGTTTGGAGAAATGTTTTTGGTACTTTATTATTGAACACCTTCTTAATTAGAAGGGCGAGAAACAAATAAAACAAAAAATTTAAAAGAAAAGAGTTTTTGGTGTTTTTTTTTTTTTTTAACACAAATGACAAGTCCTATCCTTTTGCACATTGAGAGTCAATTGAGGTGTTTAACACATCTCAAAAGTTTGTGATGTAATGAAAATTATGAATAATATTATGTATGTGCTGGATTTGGCTCCGCATGTTTGAGGAACTGAAATGTTCACTCACTTGTCTGGTTTTATTTAATCATTCCTTCTAACTTTGATGTGATTTATTTGTATGATATATGATTTACTAAGGGGTTCAAACAAGTCTATGTAACTTGTTAAGTCTTGAATGGTGGAAAATATGAGTGTTTGAGATGAGTTTCATTTGATCTTAACTCGGTGCACTCATTCAGTTTTCATCAGCCCAAGTAATGGACATTATAGGCCTATATAGTTTGTGTGTTGTCCAACTCTGATTCTTTAAAATCAAAGAAAAGAAAGGAATGAAGACAAGGCATTTAAGGCCAATAGTAAAAATTGAATGAAGGAAGAAAATATTGCTTCTGAGTGTATGCACGAACAAAATTCTCATGGCCTAAAAGCAATAGGCCGGTAATAGAGGTGTGGTAATTTTAACACAGTGAGCGAAGATTTTGTAGTGTTTTCACAGTGCATGGAGCCTCTATAAATAGAGGCGCTTTGGCCATGCGAGAACATCAATCAGCGAGCAAGCATTTGAGAATTTGCAAGCTGCGGAGTGTGGGAGAGACATAGAAGAGTCTCTAAGAGGAAGGGAAAATAGACAGTGAAAGTAAATCTTAAAAGAGTGTAAGGCGTGGATAAATTTATCAGGAATATTTTGGATATCATTTCTATTATTTTTTA
The DNA here is from genome assembly GCA_031439585.1 of Pterocarpus macrocarpus. NCBI lineage: Eukaryota > Viridiplantae > Streptophyta > Magnoliopsida > Fabales > Fabaceae > Pterocarpus > Pterocarpus macrocarpus. The sequence goes on from CM062516.1 coordinate 46,012,411, forward strand.
TTATTACAATTACCATAAAATTGTAGCATTTGAATACAAGGAGTCTCATTACAAAATATTATATTTATGTCTTGTGTAAGAGTGTAAAAAAAATATATTATTTATCTTAAATATAGTGAAATATTTTTTGAAGTTTATTCTGTAATTTTTTTTTTGAGCATTTGAAGATTTTTATGTTAAAATTTAGTGTTCTTTTTTTTGGTGCTTTATACATATTTATTACCGCAGCACTACGGAATTCTATCAGGTCTATCTTCGTGCTCATTGCTATATTGGCATCATTTCCCAGAGCCCAATAGTTTGGTCGCTTTATTTAACCAGTACTCTTATTATGAGCATGGAGAAATGTAGTTTAAGTTTAATTGAGTTTTTAAGTGAAGTGCTGGGAGACGGCGAAGGAAGAAAAAAGTTTGTGAAAATAAAACTTGACATAAAATATAATTGAGAAAAAAGATGGATCTTATTTTATTTATTAATTTGTTCGATTTAAATATAACTAATGCTATTTTTTCTGCTGAGTGGTTATTTTTATAATATTTTTTTTATCTTCATTTGCAATCACTTTCATTGTCGTATGTAAATGCAATGAATTACTGAATTAGATACCAAAATAACAAATTTAATTTTTAATCCTCTATCACAATTTTAGAAAAACAAAGACTAGGAAACAATAAGCCCCTGAATCATCAAATAAGATTATGCTGATTACCAAGAGAGAGTGTTCCATTATACTCAATTGCTTAGAGGAAGATGATTTTGGCCATGAAATCATCTTTTCTATTTCTTTCGCAATACATGTGAGGGATATATACAGACTAATATCCACAAAGTTCTAATATCCGAAATAAAAGATCCATAAATATGAAACAAATGATCAAGATAATGCATCATATGCAGGGTCAAAGCTGAATTATAATTAGATTTTCTTAACATTTGTGACGTACAAGTTAAATATAAAAAATGATAAAAAGTCAGAATTTTTATTTAACTTGTTTGTTGGTTTTTGTATAAATAAGTAATTTATATTACTTTATTTTATTTAACAATCATTTTTATTAGGAGTCTTATATGAATAAATAAGAAAAGTTAATACGGTGCTCTAGGACTTTTCTATTCCATTAAAATTCAGCTATTTGTTTTTCTAACTTGCTCAAAATTTTAAAAAATTACCTATTTCCTAAAAGTATTGGTCCATTATGAGTTTATAACTTGTAAAGGTGTGTCTTTAAATTTTAAAATTGTATGCGCTGAATTAATTGTACAGTTTAATTGACATAAAAGTTGACTAAAAAAACAACGTAACTAAATATTTATAAATTATTTTAATAACAAAGTCTAAATTAAAGCTACAACTCATCACAAAGAAAAAGGATGCATTAAATTAAAATTATTTTAATAATTAATTATAGGTATAATTAATAATCAATTTCACGTTTGGTAAGCTTTTGGACATTAACATTGCCGCAAGATTACAGATTACTACATTAAACCATGAATTTTTGTAGCACTAATTCAGTATGTGACAGTTTACCTACGATTACTGCATTTATTATTATGAACTATTTAATCTAATGTTGCATCAATATTTATTCGGAGCTTGGAATCTGAGTTTTAAATGGAGTCTGCAGTGACTTTCTAATTTTTTGCAAGCTTTTCTAAGGTCTGGGATGCCCGGTGATATTTGGTTATTTTTACAATTAAGAACAAAAGTTGAAAAACATGATGACTTAATACAGAAAATTTATAACTTTTTGTAAAACTATTTCGCATGTCAATCCCCTACTTTAGGACAACCCTTTTTGGCAACTGCATCATTCAAGTTTTATATAGAGTTAATTGGAAGCGACAGAGGATATTCTTAGTAGAGTTTGTCTTAGTTTACTTACTCTTTTTTGGTCTTGGAAAGGTTTCTTTAAGAAATAATAAGTTCAGCTTGTTTGCCTAGAGATAAAAAACATAAAAGTATTATAGGATTTTTCCCGAAGCATATTGAGTTCTCATAGTTGTCTAATGTCAGATGCTGGTTCCGTTTCTGCTCCTATTCTTGTGGTGCTAAAAGTTCATAATCATATTGCCACTATTAAAGGAGCCAATCAAGGCTACAGAGAAATGAAACAACAACAACTAATGGCTGCACGCTTCTCCCTTATGCACGACAACCTTTCTTATTGCCTCAACACTAACAAGCCTTGCACAGCCAACTTGGTATGGGTTCTTCCAGTGCAAGTCCAAGGCTTCACATGTTGCAAAGTGAAGCCACAAATGTTGGAGGCAGTGCATCCATAGGTTCTGAAGGGCTTCCTGATTTTGTGTACAGGTGAAGGTTTGCATGGTGCTGGTCAGGGACTTATTGGTAGTGGCAAGCAAGACATTGGAGTCCATCAGCTGAATGCCACCTTGGTGAAAGGGGTGAAACCCTTTACCTCAAATCTGGTGATGATGGGAACAAATACTTATAGAGTGTTATGAGTCTCACATTGAGCAAATATATTAATGAGTAATGTGTTGTCACATGTAACAAATGTTAAGTGAGTTATGTAATTAAGTGGAGTTTAGTGCTAAGTGTCTCATGAACGTATGTGGAGTGTAATACCTAGTCTCTAAGAGTTACATTGAGTCATTCCTCTCTTATTAATAGAAGCATTTGTGATGCACACTTCAAGCAAGTAAGAAAAGGAAGAAAGTGTAAGGTATGTTATGGGCGATGTGGAGTATGGAATCAGATTTGAGAAAAATTTAGAGTTGAAATTAAGAGGCTATTGTGATAGTGATTGGGCAAGAAGTATTGATGATATGAAGAGTATTTCTAGCTATGCGTTTTCTCTTGGTTCCAATGCAGTTTCTTGGTGTTCAAAAAAGGCAAGAAATAGTGGCGCAATCTTTTGCTGAAGCAGAGTGTTTAGCAGCTAGATTGGCAACCCAACAAACACTTTGGTTGAAAAGAATTTTAGAAGACAACGAAGAGAAGAAAGAGGATAGTACATAGCTTTATTATGATAAAAAATCAGCCATTGCTATGGCAAAGAATCCATTTTTTCATAGCCAGACTAGACATATCAATATAAAGCATCATTTCATCAGAGAGGTGATTGAAAAAAGAGAGGTACAACTACTGTTTTGTTGTTCAAAAGAGCAATTAGCTGACATTTTTATCAAAGCACTGCCAAGAGTAAGATTTCAGCTACTTAGAGAAGCATTGGGAGTCAAGGAACAATACATTGAGGAGGAGTATGTTAATGAGTAATATGTTGTTACATGTAACAAATGTTAAGTGAGTTGTGTAATTAAGTAGAGTTTCGTGGTAAGTGTCTCATGAAAGTAAGTGGAGTGTAACACCGAGTCTCTAAGAGTTACATTGAGTCAGTCCTCACCTATAAATAGACATATTTGTGATGCACATTTCAAGCAAGTAAGTCAGCAAGAAAAGGAAGAAAGTAAGAAACAAAAACCAAGAAGAAAATTTTCTCCAAGTATCTCTCTCTTCCAACTCTATTTTCTATATAATAGTGTAGTAGTATTAACCCACCAATTCCTATATTTTCTTGAGTGTTTTAATCAGTATATCACCTCTAGAATACTACCAACAAAATAAGTAAGTTCAATCTAGTACTTAGGTCATAAATATCTTTTATCTAATGAATTAGTCTTTTGGGTTGGGCTCATAACAGACTGTGGTTAAGTAATCGGTCTTTTAGCACTTTGGTCAGGAGAATTAGGCAATGAATGCGTTAAGTAGGGGAAGGAGGAGAGGAGAAACTTGTTGATTAGAGAACATGTTTGTTTATGTTTTGCCAAAGGCAAAACAATTGAATCAATATTGCCTTAATTTTTCTAGAGCAGTACTAGTGACAAGATGTATGCTTTGTTTCTTGTGTAAATCTTTGGCCATAAAATGGGGTTGCTCCTTGTTAAGGTCTAAAGTTCATTTTCCTCTCTTTTGGTATGTATGTTTATTGTTCAATTCCTCCAATTTTGGAACTTCTTAAGATAATTGTAAAAGGAGCAATTCCTTTTATTTTTCCTTTGTTCATTAAGCTATATAACTTTTTTTGGGCAAGTCCCCTCTCAAATCATGTAAAATCCTTGGCTGGCTGGATTCTTTATATATTCACCTTTAGCTTACAAAAAATGTTTTTATGATAGTTTTTTTAGAAGTTTAGGAGAAAAATATTCAAATTGTTTCTTTTAGTTTGTTCTCTTTGCAAAACCAAATTGTAATTATTTTTAATTTTTATACACATTTTTAATCAATTTTTTTCTTAAAAAAGGTTCAAATAAACAGGTAATTTTATTCAAATTCAAAGTACTTCCAAACCATGGCCACGAGTAAGAAAAGGAAAAGACAAATAGTTGAGTCATAGATAGGTGGAAGAATGACTAGAGAACCAAGAAGAATCAAGCAAGTTGCTAGGAGATTCTTTAAAGAGCTATACCATCAAAAGCCTAAACTGTAGTTTCAGATCATGGAGGGGCTAGTAAATACGTTGTCTGCAAAGGAGGCTACCAATATGTAGATTTTGCCTATAGTTGAGGAGATCAAATCGGCCATTTGGTCAGATCATATGGTTTTAATTTAAACTTTATCCAAAAAATGTGGGATGTTCTTGGCTCTGATTTTACTAATCTGGTGCTCAAGTTTTTTTAGTTCTGGAGTGATTCTTGGCAATATAAATATGACATCGGTAACAATAATTCTGAAGTTTGAAGGGGCGAGGGAAATGAAGGGCTTCAAACCAATAAGCATGGTTGGTAGTATTTATAAAGTGATTGCAAAAGTGCTATCTGGAAGATTGAAAAGGGTGATGGGTGCCTTAGTGAAAGAGACTCAGTTTGCTTTTATCCAAGGGAGACAGATCCTAGATGGTGCACTTATTACTTGCGAAATTATTCATTGGCAAAAAAATCCAAAAAACAAGGTGTGATTATTAAGTTGGGTTTCAAAAAAGCTTATGATTCAGTTAGATGGTGTTTTGTAGACCATGTTTTGGAGAGAATGAGTTTTGGAAAAATCTAGAGAAAGTGGATATGGGGCTATATATCAACTACTTCTATGTCAGTGTTAGTTAATGGGTCTCTTACAAAATCATTTTGAATGGAGAGAGGTTTGAGGCAAGGGAATCCATTATCCCCCCTCTTGTTTGTTCTTGTAGCTAAAGTTTTCAATAAAATGGTGAATAAAGCAGAGGAATTGAATCTGGTGAACGGTTGGAGGTAGGTAGGCAGAAAGTTAATCTTACCTACCTTCAGTTTGTAAACGAAACTATCCTATTTTGCCCCGCACATGTGAAAACCATACGAAAATATAAAAGGATGCTGGACTACTTTGGTCTTATCTCTGGTTTGGCAATAAATTATGATAAGTTGGTCATTATTCCTCTTAACTATCCAGAATCAAGGATTAGCAGATTGAAGGAAAGTTTGGATTGCTCGATCATTGCAAGAAAAACGTTAATTAGTGACAGATATTGGCCGCAACGACACAAAAAATTTCAAAACTAAAAAAACAAAAAATTTATGGCGGATAATTCCCCCGCTAATACTAAATTTCATTTAATTATTTTCTTGAAATAATATGTGGTGGGATATGTTGCTGCTAATTATTAAGAGAATATATCCAAAAGAATACAGAGGTGTTTGCAGCAGGTTAGACTGCCACTAATGGTTTAACCATTTGCAGTGGCAAATACTTGAAATTAAAAAAAAAAATGCACTTGAAGGAGTTTGCAGGGTCGCCGCTAATCTAATGCTCAAATTTGGCCAAAAAAAAAAATGCCGCTAATGGTTTAACTGTTTGCTAATACTTGAATTAAAAAAAAATACACTTGAAAGCTAATAGTTTAATCATTTGCGGTACTTGAATTAGGAAAAAACAAACAAACACTTGAAGGAGTTTGTAGTGGCCTAGGCACTACCAATAGTTTAACTGTTTGCACCGCCACTAATCTAATGCTCAAATCTAAAAAAAGGAAAGGAGTTTGGCCACCACCACTAATCTGATACTCGAATTCAAAAAAAAAAAAAAGAAGGATTTTGGGCTACTGCTAATGTTCAAAAGTTTGCAGTGACATTTGCCACCCTTATTCTAATGCTCAAATTAAAAAAATAATAATAATAATGAAGGAGTTTGTGGCAGCCTGGGTCACCACTAATAGTTACCGATTGTTTGAAAAAAGATTTGTATAATTTGTGATGGATTTTGCAGTCGCAAAATTTTAAAAAGCTACCACAAATTCATTTTTGTTAAACACTTCAGAACAACTTTCCTTTATTTTCTCTTCTTCTCTTCTCTTTTCTCCTCTTTCTCTCCTCCCTTGCTTCTTCTTCCCTTCTTCTTCTATACTATTCCGGCCACCACCCTCCTCCTTCTGCTCCTTATCCTCTCCTCCCACCCTCCGTCCCTCTCCCCCTTCTTTCTTTCTCCTTCTCTCTTTCTTTCCTCCTCCTTCTTCCTTCTATACCTCATCAACCACCTCCATCCACTGCCACATCATCACCACTGCCACACTTCTGCCATCGTCGCCGCTAGGAATAGCACCGCTAGTCACTATTAGTTTTTTTTTTTCATTTGTAATATATGTATAAATACACTTCTTCTATTTTTTTTTTAGCTTTATTAATGTTGTTGAAATTATTAAGTATGTTAACTCTTGTTAATTTTATATTGTATATTGATTTTATTATTGTTGGTAATTGTTGCATTGTTGATGATTATGTGTTATATGGTATTGTATTCTTAAGTTAATTATGTATTAAAAATATGTTAACTTGTATTGATTTTGGATGGTATTAATATGTTAAATTGTGTTTATTATGAATGATATTTTTGATATTTATTGCATTATTGATGATTATGTGTTGTATAGTATTGTGGTGTTGTGTTGTTATTATCAATTTGGGAGAAAACATTTGAATAAATTTTTTTATGCTAAATTCGGTAATTTGCAGCAGATGTAGTTGTTGCTACTTAGAAAAGTCTACCACTAATTAGAGAGAAAATATATGCTGCAATTTAAAGAGGGAAAAAGCCGCTGTTAATTAGCAAAGGAAAATGCCGCCGCTAATTAGAGGGTCCAAAATCCACGATAAATTAGAGAGGGTAAAAGCTGCCACAAATTAGAGGGGGATAATGCTGCCGCAAATTAGCGGTGGAAAAGTTCACTGCTAATGTTAATGGGGCACTTGGCCACTAACATTATTATCTGGTGCAACCAATTAGTAGCTCATGAATATGCGGTTGCTCGATGTCCGTCGCAAATAGCTATTTTGTGGCTAATTTTAGCTCATTTGCGACTGAGTCATTCATCGTAAACGGCTAATTTTCTTGTAGTGGGTTGCCTTTCTACTGATTAGGTACTTAGGTATTCCTTTGAGGGCTACTTCGTGAAGAAAAAAGACTTAGCACCCAATCATTGAGAAGAATCAGGAGAGGCTGGGTGGTTGGTAGGCTAAGCTCCTTTCTAAAGCTGGTAGGCTTGTGCTTATTAAAACAGTGCTTGACAGTCTGCCCATTTATTATCTGGGAATCTTCAAAATGCCAAAAACCGTGGCTAAGAAGATCATATAATTGGAAACCAAGTTTTTGTGGGGGAAAAGTGCTAAGAGTAAGGGGATCCCAACCGTAAATTGGAAGCAAATACTGCTTCCTAAGGAGGTAGGAGGACTGGGAATTGGTGGCATTAGGATGAAAAATGTCAGAATGTTATTCAAATGGTGGTGGCATTTCTCTATGGAAGATCAACCACTATGGAAGAGAATGGTAGCATCTTGCAATAACCTATCTATGAGTAGACCTATAAACTAGCAGATGAGATTTAAATATGCTGGTATTTAGGGTGCAATTTCCCGCAGCTGGAATATCAATAAAGAAGTTAAAGCTATGGTGTTGAATGGGATGTGGGTTATGATTGGTGATGAGAAACATACACTGTTTTGGGAGGATTTGTGGCTTGGAGATCAACAACTTAAAGGTAAATTTCCAAAGCTATATACCATTTCTTGCCTAAGAAACCATTCCATTGATGAGTGTGGTTTCTGGGATGGGTGTGCGTGGAACTGTAGTCTCCAATGGAGACGACAGTTTTTGGAATGGGAATAGGATTCTTTGAATGAGTTAAATATTTTTTGCCATGGGCAATTTCAAATGCAAGTAATTGTGACCGCATGGTGAGGAGGCAACACAACTTTGGACAATTCTCAGTGAAATCTTTCACATCTATAGTTTCGTCATTGCACAATGTGAATATTGAGATACAGCATGTCTTTAAAAACATTTGGAGGAGCTTGGCGCCACTTAGAGCTAAGTTGTTGGTGTGGTTTGCTATTTTTGAGAGACTTTGCAACAAGGACAAACTAAGAAGATTGAACATCTTGTAAGGGAATAATTTCAGGTGCATCTTATGTGACTCAGAAGTAGAGGGTAATGATTTTCTTGGAGGGTCTGGTTGTGTGTTTAAGCTAGGGGGCATGAGGTACGTTGTTCCTATTGATTTGAAAACTTTATATGAGTCCTGGCTAGAGGTTGAAAATATTGGGGTTAGAAGGAAAAGTTAGGGCTGTTTATTTTTTGTGGTGATATGGTCAATCTGGAACTATAGGAATAAAGTTGTTTTTGAAGGAGAAAAAGTCAATTGGGGCAATTTCATTGACTTAATCAAATATAGATGGCAATTGTGGAGCTCTTAGTGGTGTGAAACTAAAAGAACCAGTGCACGAGTCATGGCTAGTGTTGAGAAACGACAAGTCTGAGTCTCTTCCTAACAAATTGGTTATAGCTCTGCTTCACAAAGGTTATGTCTTGATGATAGCAAGGTCTCTTAGTGGATGTGTGTAGAGTTTAATCCTGGGTTTGACAAGTATGCTCTGTGTGTGTGTGTGTGTATTTTTTTTTTTTTTTTGTGAGGGGGTGTTCTTGACAGATTGGTGTGGTGTGCCTCTTTGATTTCTTGTGGATTTCTTGCATTTCTATTGAAATAACAACCTTGGAGATGTCGCTACAATTTGTTCTTGAAGAAGCTAGTAAATCACAAGATGAAATTTAGTTTTTTTTTTTCATTCTCCAGGACATTGATCAACATGTTCGAAGAGGAGTTCAATCTTGGGAACTTAGGTTCAAGTATAATCGATTGTTAAACATCAAAGAGTGGCTTGATCAAATTCCCATCACATATAAAAGGAGGGATATGTTCAATTGGTTACCAAAATGGAAGTCTCTTTAAGCAAATTCTCAAAGCAGTGTGGTGCTAATGTCTGATTATTGTTTTGGCTCCATGTTCCTTAGTGATCTAGTGCCAATGTCTGATTGCAAGTTTCACTCAATGGCTCCTTGGGTTCTGCAACAGATAGGCAGGCGGCATGTACAAGGTGTATCACATACAAAGCTGGTTGTTAGGTGTATGCAGTATGAGTAATGATAGGGGAACACATTGTGATGCGATGCATACGTGATGCATATGCGACACATACGGTACAGAGTGACGCATGGCACAAAGGGAGAATGACGCGTGGGGTGAGTTTTGAGTTCCGACTTCAACATAGTTTACAGTTCCAGATTCCAAGTCTAAGCTAACTTGTTGTGGGTCAACACCTTTTCGCTAGGTTTTGGGTTCCAAGTTCTAGGTTCATGTTATGCATCCACAACTAATAGCTTAAACTCGAAACCCAGAACTATAAACTTGATTAAAGTCGGAACTCGGAATTGGTTAACTACCCATGAACCTAGAACCAAACAGAAGGGTATGGACACACAACTATTTAGCTTAAACTTGGAACCCGGAATGGTTGAAATTAGAGCTTGGAATTTGTTAAATACACATGAATTTGGAACGTGGAACCCGGAACCTGGCGGAAGGGTATGGACCACAACTAGTTAGCTTTAACTCGGAATTCAGAACTATAAACTTGGTTGAAGTCGGAACTCACCCCACACATCGCTCATCCTTTGTGTCATGCGTCACTCTGTACTGTATGCATCGCATTGCAGTGCATTCACTGAACATTATTCATGCAATATTCTTTCCTATTCTCAGTCATAGAGGTGGAATATTTTGCCATGTTGTAGGTAGTTTTTAGATTTTATTAATTTTTTAATTAAATTCTACATGATCTAGGGCGAAATCTGATAGTACCTGAATTCGAAAAGGCTGCAACTAGTTTCCTATAGGATGTAGGGTGAAATTTGAAAGAGATGCAGCAGTTCAAATTTTGCAATCTAGCATCTATAGTGTCTTCAATTCTAAAAGTCTTTCTCAAACTGCAATTTTTTAAAAATAATAATATTAATTTGTATACACTGATAGTATAAAAAAATTTTACATTGTTAATTAATAGGAATACAAGAAAATGACAAATTATAGCGGGTTTCTCATGATAGTGGGTGGTTACCTAGTATGATGTGATATTTTCTTGTATTTCTATTAGTTGATAATGTAAATTTTTTTTACGTTGTCATTATATACAAATTAAACTAAAAAATAATTATATATATATATTTAAAATACAAGATAGTTTATTTTATAATATATTAATTCATTAGTCATTAGTCATTAGTATTAACTTTTTAAATAGAATTTTTTTTATACATAAACAGAGTTTATATTTAAATATAAATAATTATGTTAAAAAAGTTTACTGCAAATAAAATTTAAAAATTATTAATATTAAATATAAAAAATTAATTTGTTAATTACATTAAAAGTAGTAAAATTTAATAAATATTTAAGAGTGGTGATGTCACCCGATAATATTTTGGAATATAATTATAAATTAATAAATCAGTGATTATTTTAAATTAAATTAAAAATATATATAATTATTTTTGAATTTAATTTATATGCATTGACAATGTAATAGAAATATAAGAAAGTGTCAAATTATACTAGGTAACCATTCACTATCATGAAGGACCTACCATAATTTTTCTCATTTTTTTGCATTCCTATTGGCTATTCTTTTATATTATCAATGCATATAAATTAATTTTATTATTTTTTAAAAGCCACAGTTTGAGAAAAAATGTTTAGAATTGAAGACACCATAGATACTGGATTGCAAATTTTGAATTGTTGCATCTCTTTCAAATTGCACATGCCTCAAGAACCACCGCATCTCTTTCAAATTTTGCCCTGCATGCTGTAGGAAACTGGTTGCAGCCTTTTTGAATCCGGGTGCTATCAGATTTCGCCCTGGATCACGTAGAATTCAATTAAAAAATTAATAAAATCTAAAACTACCTGCAGCATGGCGCAATGTATATCATTATCCTATATTTTCATATTTATGCTCTCAATCCCACATTTTAATATTTTAAACTTATCTTTACCATAAAAAAAATTGAAAAGCCGCCGGAAAACTCCTTATTTTTCATGTTTGCTTATTTCCAAGCTTCAAGAAAAAAAAAAGGTTGGAAAAGTCATAACTATTTCTGAGCTTCCTCTAATTATTCTGCTTTAATGATTATATTCATTAATAATTAATATTGATTGATTACCCTATCTGGGGCTTGGGTGCTATTTGTTTGGGTTTCATTATTTTAATTAAAAAAATCTTTTTTTAATAAAAAAAGATGTTTTGATATTTTTTGATATGCTTGAATAAATTTTTTTAGTAAAAGTAGAATTACTAAAAAAAATATAAATTTTTTTTTGAAAAGCTGCAATTTTTATTTTTTAAAATTTTTTTATAACATAAAAAATATTTAAGGATAACATAAGATCTTTTAATATTACATCCAAACATAAATTAATTTTATATCCAAATATACAATTATTTTTACTTTTTTAAAAGATCTATTGAAAAAATGATTATTTTTTTTAAAAATATTTTGAAGAAATTTATCCAAATGAACCTAAGAAAAATAAGCATATTGACCAATCAAAGTGAAAATAGAGAAAGAAAGAAAATCAACGAATGTAAAGCAGAAAAGGAAAGATCAAGGAAAGCCACGCCAGTTTCACCGCAGTGTTCTAGCTCATGGTGACATACTCGGTGATGAAAAATATGCAAATGGTTACATACTCAGTGACGTGAGCAAACACTCAGAGAGAAGAAAAAAAACGCCTATATGTATGTATACATAGCTGCAAACATGACAAACGAAGATACATAAAGGCTTGTAATCCAGCAGCATCAGAAAGCATCAAGGGACGAACCAAAATGGCAGAAGTGCAGAATGTGCAGGATCCGCGTGTGAAACTTGGAAGCCAGGGCCTTGAGGTATTAACTCCATCCTCTTAGGCCCATTTCAATTTTTTTTTGGGTCTAATTTCAATTTTTTTTTCATACTCTCTTCATTTTATAAGCACTCTCTCTCTCTTTCTCTCTCTCTTTAATATATTTTATGTATATATAGGTTTCAAAGTTGGGATTCGGGTGTATGGGGCTGACTGGAGCCTACAATGATCCTGTTTCTGAAGAGAATGGCATATATATCATTAAGCATGCATTCAGTAAAGGAATCACTTTTTTTGATACTTCTGATATTTATGGAGCCAAACATGCTAACGAAATTTTGGTTGGAAAGGTACGAAGGATTTATTTACACCCTTAAATTCCAATTTCCTCTCTGTTTGGCATAATTCAGCATGGATAAGTTGTGTCTCAAATAAGATAATTTTAATTTGATATAGTGTTCATTCTAAAGTCTTTAGCATTATATCTAATGATGTGTTGACATTTTGTTACAATATATCTATGATAGGATGGTTGTAAAATATCTTTAATAATCTCATATATATATATATATGAATTTAATTTAAAAACACTGACAGTGTAAAATAGTTTTATACTGTCAGCCAATAAAAATAATGAAAAGTGCCAACTCACACAAATAACTACCCATTATAATGAGGGACCTACCATGAATTCTTATTTTTCCCTATTTCTATTGGTTGACAGTGTAAAACAGTTTTATACTGTCAGTGCATACCAATTAAACTCTATATATATAAATCACCCATATTTGGAGCGCACTAGACTCCAATTAATTTGACTTGAGTCAGATCAAATCATTATAGGATAAAGTTTTCTCAGAGATTCAAACTCAAACCATTTGAATTAACTAAGTATTGATCTAATAATTTATAATTAAATAAAATAATTTTATATGGACAATATAATAAAATTAAATCAGTAAGATGTTAATGTATTCTCTATTTTAAATTATTATATCCTGTAATTTCAAGAAGAGTTGAAATTTGAATGTTTATTTACAATTTTATCTGAAGATATGTTGGTACATCATCAAAAGAATAAGCATGTTTAAGAAAAGATTATTTTAAAGATATAATTGCTTTTTCTGGCCAAATTGCCCTTTTTTTTAAAAAAAAAAAAAAACCTGTCTTTAAATTTTTTTAATTATAAACTATTTTCAATCTAGAATAATCTAATAAATTAACATACACTTAGACTTTCTAAATATTATCTCTGGTTCACTTTATCTATCACTTTAAATAAATATCTTTGGTTCATTTTGTATGTCATTATCACATATCAATAAAGCATTTATTGTTAATTTTTCAATATCCTTCACATAGTTCTAAGCACATTATCAACGAAGAAATATAGTGTAAGATTAATAGAAGAAATCAATTAGATATTAAAAATTAAAGAAGCACATTTTAGTAATTATTTATCACAAGTAAGGGTGCATTTATTTCAGATTTTGAAAAAAAAATTTTAAAACTTAAATTTTATATATAGATGAAAAAATTAAAAACTAATTTTTTTAGAAGCTACTTTTTTCAATTCCTACAAAAAAGTTGAAAATAAATTTTTTCGAGATTTTAGTTATTTTTAAGAAATTATCCAAATATATGAAAATTAATTTTTTTAATAAAAAAAGTAATTTTTCACCCAAAAAAAATTTTCAAACAAACACACCTAAGTCTTAATTTTGAGTTTCTTAATTTTTGTGTATGGCCCAAGTGACAAATTAAGTGAACCGGAAGTAGTAATTGTTATGATAGTCAACCTGCTTTAATGACTACGCTCTACTTGTTTAACTGGCAACAAGCTTGGAAATGGAATAGCTAGTCCTCTATGACAGAACTGTTACTGCAAACTGGTCAAACATGATTTGGAAAGAAGCCAAAATCCCTATAGTCTTAACCCTGACCTTACAAGCCCAATCAGAGGAGGAAAATGTATTGTCATTCCCTTGTCCTTGCATTTGAAATTTAGACCCTAAATCCTGAAACATGTTAAACTAACTATACAAATAAATATTTGAACTGTTACAATTTTATCAGAGAAAGTGACATTTCTTTAGCTTTTCAAATGTCATTGTGTGTAATATTCTTTCATTCTATTCATCAGGCTCTAAAGCAGCTACCTAGAGAAAAGATCCAGCTAGCAACAAAATTTGGTATTGTGAAGTTTGATCTTGCTAACAATGATATCAAGATCAATGGTACACCCGAGTATGTGCGCTCATGTTGTGAAGCCAGCTTGAAACGCCTTGGCGTTGAATACATTGATCTCTATTATCAACATAGAGTGGACACAACAGTATCTATAGAAGATACAGTTAAGGATTTCTTCCTCTAATAGTTTTGTAAATGACTTAGAGCACATGACATATTATATACCAGTGACCTTTTAGAAGTATTCTAGCATTTTTGGCTTATCTAATTACTAGATACATTACATTATTAACAAGTTTGTTGCATTATAGATTGGTGAACTTAAGAAGCTGGTGGAAGAGGGCAAAATCAAGTATATTGGATTATCTGAAGCTAGCCCAGATACAATAAGGAGGGCACATGCAGTTCATCCCATCACAGCTGTACAAATAGAGTGGTCGCTTTGGACTCGTGACGTCGAGGAGGAGATAGTTCCTCTTTGCAGGTTAATTTGAATTATCCAATTTCATAGGAATACAATTTTCATGACATTTTCATCATTAAAAGTTAATTTGAACAATCTCTAATGTGCGCTACTTGAAAAGTGGGTAAATAAAGACTAGGACTTAGTTGTTACTGAATACTTGATTGTGTAAATGTGATTTCACTTTCTTAATGCTTTGATTGATTTAGGGAGCTTGGCATTGGAATTGTACCATATAGCCCTCTTGGTCGTGGCTTTTTTGGTGGCAAAGGAGTTCTGGAAAATTTGCCTGCAACTAGCTTCCTGGTACAATATACTAGCAATTACATGGTTTTTCGAGTGCATACCATAGAATTAGTAGTGAACAGAATACTATGACTTCTTTTAATTCATGTAACCAATCCTGGTTCGTAGGACAAGGTTTAGTTGCTGCTGTTGTATGCGTAGAATTATTAGGATATGGCAAATTAGCAAATAGCAATGATCAATTCTTAATCCTGAATTAAACATTGAGTTAGTTTGTTTCCTTCTTTTATACAATATGTATGTGCTCATTAAATTGCAAATACTTGTGTGTTTAAACCAGAGAAGGGAAGTACCATCCATATATTCCTAAACATCAAAGCTAGTTACAAGAGTTAAAAATGAGACTTGATGTAAGAAAATTGTAAAAGAAGAGATCAGATTGTCTTATAACTGGCTATTTCACTTGTCAGAACAATCATCCCCGCTTTCAAGCACAAAACTTGGAGAAGAACAAGAATATATATGATCGAGTAGAAAGCCTTGCTAGGAAGCACCAGTGCAGTCCTATCCAGTTGGCATTAGCATGGGTACTCCAACAAGGCAACGATGTTGTGCCTATCCCTGGTGAGTGGCTTAAAATACTCAAAACTTCAAATCAGCATACTAAGTGGATTAGGATTATGGTATGCCTTTTTCTATATTTGTTTTCCATATGAACAAATCAGTATTATATATGTCCTGTATATTGCTGTAGCCATACTTGTGCAATGATCAAATAAGTGAAGATCTATACACTTCTGTTCTGGGGCATATGGACACTATAGTCGTGCATTTAGTGTGATTTTCTTTGTGGTGTATTAATGTGTTTATATACACTACAAAGTTTAGTAGTTTAACATTAATTTCCCCTGATGAAAGGTGTTATGCTATATAAATTAGGGGGAAAAGTTAACCATTTGACTAGAACTAGCCTATGTACTAGTCAAATAAACTAATATGAGAATATCCTTGTACTAAGGTTACTGGCTGATGGTTGAAAATAATATAATCCCCTCTTTCATCTTTCTACTTTTCACCACCTCAACCGAAGGAGCAGATGTTCAATATTTATCCATGCTAGTTGCTTAATTGTCATAATTCAGAGGTGTATAATTACTTGCTACAATTTGTCTTCACTTTTACAGGAACAACTAAGATAAAGAACTTGGACCAAAACCTGGATGCCTTAACAGTGAAATTTGCAGAAAAGGACTTGAGAGAAATTTCTGAGGCAGTTCGCATTGAGGACGTAGCAGGTACTCAGTATTTTGGTGAAATGAGTGAAAAAGCTTCATGGAAGTTTGCTAACACACCTCCAAAAGATTCAAAGGTCTCAGCTTGATGCACTTGAAGTACTTTTCAGTTGGACAATACACAAATTTATGAATTTGAGGACAACTCAGTGGACAAAGGCAATGCATGCTTCAGATATAGACACAGATATTTTGTAAACTTGAATAAATAGTTAAGATATGCATAATTATAGCCAATTCAGGTGTTGATGGTTGGCTATTGGCTGGTTAGATATTTGATTTTGCAGTAAAAGTTTGGAGAAATGTTTTTGGTACTTTGTTATTGAACACCTTAAAAGGGTGAGAAATATATAAAATAAAAAATTTAAAAGAAAAGAGTTTTTGGTGTTTTTTTAACACACAAATATGCTTTTGCACATTGATAGTCAATTGAGGTGTTTAAATAACACATCTAAAAGGTTTGTGATGTAACAAAAATTATGAATAACATTACGTATGTGGTAGATTTGGCTTCATATATTTGAGGAACTAAAATATTCACTCACTTATCTGGTTTCATTTAATCATTTATCCTAATTCTAATGTGATTTATTTGCATAATGTATGATTTACTACTAAAGAAATTCTTAAATGCTCTGAGTGCAAGACAAAAATTTTGCTCTAGATTATTCATGGTTTAATACATTAATTTTTGTGGGCCATTATTATCTCCCACTTTTCTTACATTTTTAATGTAACAAATGATATATTAAATGATAAATAGTACAGAGTAAAATTTTTGCCTTTCTCTCATAGTATCTTAGAATTTTTCTTTACTAGTACTACAGGGTCAAACAATCTATGTAACTTGTAAGTCCTAAATTGTGGAAAATATGAGTGTTTGAGTTGAAGTTTCATTTGATTTTATAGCTTTGTGCACTTATTCAATTTTTCTCAGCCCAAGTAATGGACATTATAGGCCTATGAATTATGTTATGTGAATGTAACTTTTTTTGGATATTATGTCGACTCACACGCTATTTATTATTGAATAGGGTGTGGATTTAGTTTAAGTGGAGGTCCACATGATGGTTGGGATATGAATTGATATGATATTCAAAAAAAGTTATGATCACATAACATTTTTCTATACCCATGTAGTTTGATTACTTTATTTAACCAGTACTCTTATATTCAGTTATGAGCATAGAGAAATGTAGTTTAAATTTAATTGAGTTTTTAAGTGAAGTGTTAGAAAAAAATTTATGAAAATAATTTTTTTTTTGGGTAGGTAATCAGGGCAAAAGCCCGAAGCAAACAGAAACTACAAAGCAAAAATGAGGATCATCACGCAAAATAGAACCTAGGGCAACATGAAGAAAACCATAAAAAGAGGGAAATAAAACTTCATGACAATAAAACTTGACTAAAATATGTTGAGAAAAAGATGGATCTTATTTTATTTATTAATTTGTTCTATTTAAATATAATAATTAATGCTATTTTTTTTCTGCCGATTGTGTATTTTTATAATATTTTGTCTTTTCATTTGCAATCATTATGATTGTCATAGTAATGAATTAGATATCAAAATTACAAATTTAATGCTTTATCCTCTATAACAATTTTCAGTACAATGGAAAAGAAAGAGAAACAAAGACTGGGAAATAATAACTTAATAAACGCCTAAATCATCAAATAAGATTATGCCGATTCTCGAGAGAGTGTTCCATAATGGTATAATACTCAATTGCTTGAAGGAAGATGATCTCATTTTGGGCGCGTTCTTAAGTGATCTGTGTCTACTTACAGAGTGTTTGGTTGGGGCGATTTTGGAAGGAATAAAGGGAGGGAGGGGGAAAGAAATAAGAAAAAAATGGATATTTTTTTTGTTTGGTTGCAGAGAAAAATTGTGAAAAAAAGATTAATCAGTAAATAATACGTGGGTTTCACATCAATAGTGTACAAGTTTTTTCTCTGACTATCAGGCATGAAAAGGGTGGAATTTTTTATTTTTCCATCTTACCCTTTTTCACTATCGAGAGAGAGGAGAGAGGAGATGATGAGGAGAGATGAGATGATGAAGAGAGAGAGGGGCTTAAGGTGCACAACATCAATTAAGGTGTTGTGTAGTCCCTCTCATCTCTTATCTTTTTTTTTTAAATCAATATTTTTAAAAATTTTATTTAAATAATTTTAATTTATCTATCACTATATTATTAAAAATAAATATAGAAAAATACCAAAAATATAAGTTATATAAAATTTTAAAATTTTTCAATTACAAGTATTTTATTTTAAATAGAAATTTTATTTTAAACAACATATTACATAAATTTTTATTTTCTTTTGTACTATATTAAGAGTTTAACTAATAGCCAAATAATGTTTTTGGTATTATTTAGTTGGTAAAATATATTTTTAAATAATATTTTTAAAATATTAAATTAACTAAAAATATTAGTTCTATTTTAAATAATTTTGAATAATTTATTTTTATTAATATTAGTTTGATTTAATATGTTGATATTATTTTAAATTATTAAATATAAATTAAAAATATAGGCGTGGATGCTTTTCTATAGGTATAGAAGGTCAATTTTTATTATATTTATTTATATTATTTTGATAGATAAATTTATGATAAAATTATATTAACTTTTATATTTCCACTTTTTTTTTTACCAGACTCTATATTTATAGTTAAAATATCTTTTATAATAACATAAGGGTAGATTTATCATTTGACAGCATTATCTTTTTCTTTCCTTTCACTTTTTCACACAAATAAATAAAAGAAAATAATTCTTCTTCTATTTCCGTTCATCTCATTTTCCTTTCATCTAAACATATCTATAAAAAATGTAAATCTATTCAATTTCTTTACTCTCAACTTCTTTCTTTCATCCAAACAAAGTTTAGCGACCTAACCGTCATTGACTCATCGACCAAAAAAATAAATAAGTAAATAAATAGTTTAATACAATTACCTTTCAATCCTCATTTTCTTCTTTTTAATGGTCCTATCTCTTCTCCCTAATTTCTCCCCAGTTCCCACCACCGCCCTGCCCTTTCCAGCACCACCAGCTGCCCTCGATGCCACCGCCAACCTCCCCCAGCACTTCCCCCATATCTCCTCTCCCGCAAGAACTGTTCAACAACACCAAAAATTGCACTTTTGGCAAAATCCATCCATGGCTTTAACTTGCATTTCACAGAGAAGAATAAGGAGATTGGAGACACAACCACTATGCAGAGTCAAGCGCGGGTTCAAATCGGTTTTCTACGACTCGTTCTTCAGCTTTGCCGGCATCGATCTCACTCTGGTTTGGTGTTTCATGGTCAAAGGTTGAGACTTTCTTTGCCCAAACATCAATTTGTTGGTATTTTGGCTGTTTATTGTCTTCTTGCTCTTGAGACATTGGAATGAACAAGAGTTTGTTTGATTTTAGTGTTTAGTGTTGATTTTCCTAAAATGAGAATTGTGCACTCATATAGGAAATTCTGTGTTATACTTCGAAATATGATTGCACAAGGAACAAAAGGATTATTTGTCTAGAATTGTATTGTATTCTCATGCTTGTTAGATTTTGGATTTCTTCTTTTTGAGTTAATAGATTTTGGAATTGTGTTTTATAGGATCTGGGTTTTGTTTATCGGTCCTAGAATTGTCTTGTTTGGGATTGCTGTAGTTTTTAGTATTTACCACAATTTAAATATTAAATTTTGTAGGGTAAGGGTGGAAGAGGAGCTGGAGATGATGGTGGCAATGGCAGTGATGCCGAGTTTAGTGGGTCGAGGGGTGGTGGTATGGGGAAGGGGGCGGTGCGAGTGGTTTCAAAAGTGGTAGCGAAGTTTTTAATATTTTTGCTAATGTGGTAATATATGATTAGATATTTGTATAAAATATTTTTAAATTTTATTAATCATATAGTTATATTTTTAAATTCATATAAATATTAATCATTAGAATTTAATTTATTAACTAATAAAAATTTAAGAAAGTGATAAATGATTGTTAGAAAAATTATTTTCTAATAATTATAGAATCATATTTTATATTATGAAAATGTTTAATCTCAACCGTAGGTTATGATTTCAAGGGCTGTGATTCATTGACCATCATGATCACAAACTTAACCTAGACCATTGTAGAACTCGCCTCTCATTTTTCGGCCATGAAATCATCTTTTACTATTGGCAGAGCAAATTTCTGATATCTGAAATCAAATATCCATAAATACGAAACAAATGATCAAGATAATGCATATATGCGCTAAATTATAATTGCATTTTTTTAACATTTGTGACGTGCATGTTAAATATAAAAAATATTAAAGAGTCAGAATTTTTATTTTTTTGATTTTTTAAGGATATTTCTCCTCTCTATTGTCAAGAAAGAAAACTACTCACTTTCAGATGTAGTCAGGTTTATTCTCTCAACTAGAGTTAGTTTCAAGAATCAATCCAAGGTCCCCTCAAGGCTAAGTCAGAATTTTTATGTAACATGGTTGTTGATTTTTGTATAAATAATTTAAATTACTTTATTTTATTTAACTATTGTTTTTATTAGGAGTCTCATATCGAATTAAAAAAAAATAATTCAATAATTTGAATCTTTCTATGAAAGTTATTGATCTAAGAATTGGTAATTCTTTACTTTTTCACATTACAAATTTAGTCACTTTAGAGTGTCCAAATTCTAAAATTTTAGCTATTTGTTTTTCTAATTTTTAGCATTTTTTTTTCAAAAAACATTTTAACTATAAGATCTTCTAAAAATAAAACTTGCCCAAAAATAAAAATAATAATAACAATAAATTTTTTAAATGTATTGGTCCAGTATAAATTATAAGGTTTGTCTTTAAAATTGTATGTGTTGAGTTAATTGTATAATTTAATTTTTTTGTTACATCAATGACAATAAGGTTTGAATATATGATCTTATATATACTACTCAAATTCCTCATCACTAACTCACTCCTTAAGTTGGCTAAAAATAATGTAACTAAATATTAATAAATTAATTTTAATAAAAAAATATATAAATTAAAGCTATAAGTCATCACAAAGAAGAGGATGCATTTGATGTGAAATTAAAACTATTTTAATAATTAATTATAGATATAACTAATTTTCTTACAATTGATTATAATGAAAGTTTAATTTTGATACATTTTAAGTGTAAAACTCTTTTATATTGTCGTTTAATCATATGCTATCATATATGAGACTTTTGAGATAGCAATAATAAGAGTTAAATGCTTTTATTAATGTGATAATATATAATTGAATGTTTATATAAAATATTTTTAGACTTATAGTGTATCAAAATTAAATTTTTATAGTAGATCAACTTTATGTTTGGAAGTTTTAAGTGAAAAGTAATTTTATGAAAAAAATTACTTTTTATATAGTAAATTAACAAAAAATATAAATAATTTATTTATATTACATAATATTTGATATTTAAGGTTAATTTAATAAAAATATCATAAATTTAAATTAATCAATTTTGCTTAAATTTATATATATGACTCTCAATCTAAGGTAGTGTTTGAGAGAATGATCAATGAGGGTGTGACATAGAGTAGGAAGGTAGCTTTTAAAAGAAACATATTTGGCAATTGCTTTCTTAGAAGGGATGGCAAGGCTAGGGATGGACATGAAGGTTTTTCCTTGCTATTATTATTGAAGAAAATCTCATCTCCCCAAATCAGAGAGTAAGGGGAGGATAAAAATATTTTAACTGAAATATTTTTTTGTCTAATTATTATTGTACCCTTAAATACTCAGATCAATTATTTTCTTTTATATATTAGTATGGAATAAAATTGGAAGACAGATTATGGCATCTTTCTTTTCTATACCACTCTCAAACACATGCATACATCCATTTTATTTTCTTCTTTTCTATTCTATTTTATTATAGACCATTCGTTACCGTCGCAAGTAAATCTCCCACACATAGCCTATGTCAACATAGATTCAACTTCATCTCAGACTTCCATCGGATATATTCCCATTTTCCATTCCATCAATTTTCTCGGCCTCTCCCAAAATTTTTTCGAAACCAAAATAGTAAGAAAACACTTAATTAAATAAAAAATCTTTTTGAAGACAGCGGCAAAGAAGTGCAACCTCAACTACGAGGGGGCTCCCGACAATGGGCGGTGTAGAGGACTTGACTTTCCGAATAGGAAATGGCTTTAAGTGGAGCAAGTTGGTGCCGATCGGGATTCTACATCTTATCTTATCTTATCTAGGTAATAAAAAGAAAAAGAAAAAAAATAGAGAAAAAGAAGGAGTGTCAACAAATTTAAAGCAGAAACGAATGCCTAGTAAAGCCAATCAACTGCCACTGTAGTGTTCTAATTCATGGTGACGTACTCAGTGATGAAAGCAACGCCAATCGCGACGCACAAAGTGGCGTTAGTAAAGATTCATGGAGTAGAAAGTAAACGCCTATATACAGCTGCAAACATGCCAGACAAATCCACATATAGGCTTGTAATCCAGCAGAATCAGCGTCAGAAAGCATCAAGGGACGAACCAAAATGGCTGAAGTGCAGAGTGTGCAGGTTCCTCGTGTGAAACTTGGAAACCAAGGCCTTGAGGTACTAACCCTATCCTCTTCTTATCCTATGCCTTCTCCCCTTTTGTGATTCCAATTTATTATTCACTCTCTTAATTTTATGAGCACTTTATTTATTTATTTTTCTTTTATATATATATATATATATATATATATATATATATATATATATGTATAGGTTTCAAAGTTGGGATTCGGGTGTATGGGACTCACAGGAGCCTATGGTAATCGTCTTTCTGAAGAGGATGGCATATCTATTATTAAGTATGCATTTAGTAAAGGAATCACTTTTTTCGATACTTCCGATATTTATGGAGACAAAAATGCTAACGAAATTTTGGTAGGAAAGGTATGAAGGTTTTTTTTTTTTTTTTTTTTTAACAACCCTTAAATTCCAATCTCTTTTTGTTTGGCACAATTGCATAGAGCGTATCATTCTAGCGGCATCGAGTGTATCATTCTTTTATTTTGCTCACCAGGCTTTAAAGCAGCTGCCCAGAGAAAAGATCCAGCTAGCTACAAAATTTGGTGTTGAAAAGTTAGATCTTTTGAATAATCATATGAAGATCAATGGTACACCAAGCTATGTGCGCTCATGTTGTGAAGCCAGCTTGAAACGTCTTGGCGTTGAATACATTGATCTGTATTATCAGCATAGAGTAGACACAACGGTGCCTATAGAGGATACGGTTAAGGATTTCTTCCTTTGATAGGTTCATAAATGACTTGGAGCATACGACACATTATATACCTGTGACCTTTTAGTAGTATTCTGGCATTTTTTTTTTTTTTTTTTGGGCTTATCTTACTGGATACATTATTAACAAGTTTGTTGCATTATAGATTGGTGAACTTAAGAAATTGGTGGAAGAGGGCAAAGTCAAGTATATTGGATTATCTGAAGCAAGCTCGGATACAATAAGGAGGGCACATGCAGTTCATCCCATCACTGCTGTACAAATAGAGTGGTCACTTTGGACTCGTGACATTGAGGAGGAGATAGTTCCACTTTGCAGGTCAATTTGAGTTATCCAATTTCATAGAAGTGCAACCCTTATGGCTTTTTTATT
Source organism: Pterocarpus macrocarpus (assembly GCA_031439585.1). Classification (NCBI taxonomy): domain Eukaryota; kingdom Viridiplantae; phylum Streptophyta; class Magnoliopsida; order Fabales; family Fabaceae; genus Pterocarpus; species Pterocarpus macrocarpus. The sequence goes on from CM062516.1 coordinate 46,036,413, forward strand.
ATCAAGTATTACTTTGAACAACATCGAATTATAGGCTACTTGAAAAGAAGATAAATAAAAAAGCTAGGACTTGGTTGTTGCTGAATGCATGTTAATTTGTCTTAATGTGATTTCACTTCCTAATGCTTTTATTGATCCAGGGAGCTCGGTATTGGGATTGTACCATATAGCCCTCTCGGTCGTGGGTTTTTTGGCGGCAAAGGAGTTTCAGAAAGTCTGCCTGCAGAGAGCTTCCTGGTACAGTATATTAGCAATTACAAGGTTTTTCTAGTGCATACCATAAAATTATTAGGTTGTGGTAAATTAGCAAATAGCAATGATCAATTCTTAATCATGAATTAACCATTTAGTTAGTTTGTTTCCTTCTTTTATACAATATGTATGTGCTTATTAAATTGCAAATAGTTGTGTTTAAACAAGAGAAGGGAGAACGATCCATATTTTTTCCTCCACATCAAAGCTAATCAAAAGAGTGAAAAATGAGACTTGATCTAAGAAAATTGTAAAAGCAGAGATCTGAATGCCTAATAGCTGGTTATTTTACTTATCAGAATACTCATCCCTGGTTCCAAGCACAAAACTTGGAGAAGAACAAGAATATATATGACCGAATAGAAAGCCTTGCTAAGAAGCACCAATGCAGTTCTGTTCAGCTGGCATTAGCATGGGTTCTCCAACAAGGCAACGATGTTGTGCCTATACCTGGTGAGTGACATAATATATGTTTTTTCAATTTAGAATGTGGCAAAATATCTTAAAATATATTTACAACTTCATATCAGTATCCTAAGTGTAGTAGGATTATGGTATGCTTTTCTATATTTATTTTCCAATTTGAACAAATTATTTCTGCATTGTATATTTCTGTAACTGCACTTGTGCAATGATCAAATAAGTGAAGAACTATACACTTCTCTTCTTGGGTATATGTGTGCATTTAGTATTTTTCTCTCTATGGTGTGTTTATGTGTTTATAGAGACTAGAAAGCTTAGTATTTTAATATTGAATTTCTCCTACTGAAAGCTGTTATCTTCTCCAGATTGTGGTGAAAAGTTAGCCATTTGATTATAAATCCTAAACCCTAAATCCCAAACTTGTCTGTTTCTTAGTTTGTCTATGTACTAGCCAAATATGCTAATATGAGAATGATCTCTTGTACTAAGGTTACTGGCTGATAATTCTCATTGAGGGGCTGAGAATGAAAAATCCTAAGTGTTCCACTTGTTATTGGATATGTTTACATTTTATGAGGGGAGGTATCTATTATTTTTTACTATTTGCAAGTCATTAACATGGTGTATCTCTTAATTTAGGGTGTGGAAAAATTTGAAATGAAAATAATCTTCCCCCTTTTTCATTTTTCTACTTTTCACAACCAAGGAGCAGATGTTTAATATTTATCTATGTCAGTTGCTTAATTGTCATAATTCAGAAGTGTATAATTACTTGCCACAATTTGTCTTCACCTTTGCAGGAACAACTAAGATTAAGAACCTGGATCAAAACCTGGGTGCCTTAGCAGTGAAACTTGTAGAAAAGGACTTGAGAGAAATTTCTGAGGCAGTTCCTGTTGAGGACGTAGCAGGTTCTCGTCACTTCGATGAAATGCATGAAAACGCCACATGGAAATTTGCTAACACACCACCAAAAGATTCAAGGGTCTCAGCCGGAAGCACTTGAAGTACTTTTCCTAAGGACCACTCAGTGGACAAAGGCAATGCATGCTCCATATATAGATGCAATAGTTAAAGTATGCATACTAGTCGCCCAAGTCAAGTGTTGATAGTTTGGTTCTTGGCTGGGAAGATATTTGGTTGGTTTTAGTTTGAAATGCATTTCAAGTTTTAGCATGTTTGGATTTTCGCCTAGAACTCTAAATCTATGGTTTGTGCAAAAGTCATTAGAGAGGAGCTCTTGCCCAAACTGTAGTTTGGAGTTTTTTAAACAAAAAGACCAAACATGTTGTTTGTGATGTAACAAATTTTGAATAGAGTAATGCTTTTAAGCATGAAAATCAGATCCGTACTACGATTACGAAGGATTTGATTGGTCATGTATCCAATACTTTCGCCCACTCCTGTTTTCTCTCTCTTTCTTCCACTTTCACCTTCCTTTGTTTGGTTAATAAAGCCATTTGTACAAATTTTCACGAATTTGCTTTGTACCAAATATTACCACTTTTGAAAAATGAAAGGTTTGGCTCTAAGTGTTTGAGGGAATAAAAATGCGCACTCATTTATATATTTTTATAAATTTAATTTGAATATATTGATATTGTAAAATAATTTTATACTGTCAGCCAATAGAAATGATAGAAAGTGCCAATTTATATAAATAACTATCCATTATAACGAGGGGTTCACCATAATTTCTCACTTTTCCCTATTTTTATTGGTCGATAGTGTAAAATAATTTTATACTGTCAGTGCATATCAATTAAACTTTATTTTTATTTTATTATTTTGAGAAAATAACATCAAACTGCCTATACTTTCGTCTAGTTGCAGCTAATGCCTCAAACTTTTAAAATTTTTCGGTTGAATCCTTGAACTTAATTTGATTCACTTGCAAATAGTTAGTAGCAACTATTAAATTATTCATTTAAATCCTTAAACTTTCATTCACTTGCAAATAGTTACCATCAATTATTAAATTTTCCAATTAAATCTCAAACTAAATAAATTTTTATTGGTGACTTTGCCTATGAAAAATCATGTGTTAAGAACAGAATTTTAATTATTTTACTAGTGAATATATTGAAAGGATTTTGCATCAATTATTAATTAACTTACCAAATTAACTACTAAGATAACTAAAATCTTCTGTTATTAACACAAATTTGCATAGGTTGATTCATTAGTAACATAACTAAAATTCTTAATTATTAATACATAATTTTTCAAATATCAAAATAGTGTATCCAAAATTAATATATGATTATCAGTATTGCGTAATTTTTTTAGAGATGAAGTTGGCTTAAAAATTGCAAAGCAGACTAACTAATTATTTACCAAAATAAAACTAAAAATGCATAATTATTGGATAACAATTCTTATTTGCCCTTGAACTAGGGTCTTCTTATATTAGTTACTAACATGAGAGTATCATATTATATTAAAAAAAAAATACAACGATAGAATTAATATATTAATATAGATAATAAATAGATTAATTTGTATATATTAATAATGTAAAATGACTTTATATTATTAATTAATAAAATTATAAAAAAATTATAACAGATAATTATTATAATAAATAATTATTTACTATAATTTATTATTTTTATATAATTCTATTAGTTGATAATATCAATATATATAAATTAATTTTAATAATAATAAGTTTTTTATTGCATTAATAATAGATTCTATTACAATAAAATTTGTATTTTTCTCTCTCCTGAAGAAAAGATGCAAATCCTTTCAGTTGAACAAAATTATTATTATATTAAATTTAATTGATATACATTAATAGTGTAAAATAATTTTATGATGTCAATCAATAAAAATAGTAGAAAGTGCCAACTCATTCAAATAACTACTCATTATAATAAGGGATCCACTATAATTTCTTATTTTTTTTATTTTTATTAATTAATAGTGTAAAATTATAAATTATTTTACATTATAAATACATACCAATTAAACTCTATTATATTTTGTTCGGACTATATAGTTCATCAAAGATATGGGCAGTCTTACAAATCCCGCTGTTTCATCACAGCTCTAATTCAAATAATAATAGACTGAAAAGAATTTCCGTTAAAAAGCACACACAGAGAGAGAGAGAGAGAGAGAGAGGGTTGATTGGTAACCACGAGTTGGCGCGAAAGGAAAGGGAAGAAGAAGAAGAAGGTGCCGAAGTTGCAGGGCGTGCAAGTGTTGAACAATGTCGCTCCTCCCTCACACCCCACAGCACAGCCACTCGATCCTCGATCCACACTCACTCCCTCTTCTCTCCGCTCTCTCTCTCTCTCTCTCTCTCTCTCTCTCTCTCTTCCCCCTTTCGCTTTCACTCTCTCACTTTCAATTTCGGTTTCTCCCCAAAACAATGCCGTTTCCCTTTCCTTGTCTTCATCTCTTCCCACATCCCTAACACGTTTCCGTTTCGCACCTCAACAAAAAACGACAACAAGCCACCAGACACGGATCCCTCCCTCTTTGGCTTGTCTTTATGAACGACGCGCTCCTCTCCCAAAGCTTCCAATCTAGGCCTCAATAAAATGGTACGTTCCCCAATTTCCATTTTGCTAATGCGTTTTTGCTTTCGCTTCTACTTTCAACACGTCTCGGGAAATGCATTTTGAGTTGGAAATGATTATGTGAATGAGAATGAAACTATGAACTGGCTGCTCAGGAAGAAGTTTGGGGGAATCATACAATTTTCCGTGACAAGTTTAAACTTTGAAAGTTAAGGGATTATTTGTAATGCAGAAACTGTTTAATGTAGTGATCCTTCTTGATCAATGCATATTATTTGGAATTGTGGAAGAGTATGGGGGGAAAGGGTTTGAGTTCTCTCGTAAGATTTTGAAAGCAAAATGATCAATCTGGGGTATGTTGCATTGAGATCAAGCTAGGGAACTTGGGCAGCAGTGCTAGAGGATAATGATGCCGACTTAAAAAATGAAAAAAAGAAAGGGGAATAAAATAGTGATGAATCCTTCAATGCAAAGAGGACAGTTTGCAATTGGTTCTGCGTAAAGTGGATGGGCTTGTTATACTGATCTGTGAGGGAAAGAGAGAATACTAGATTCTTTTCCTGCTTTTACTTTTTTTATTTTAGTGATGGGTGGAGCGCCAAAGATCTCGTGTTGCAGCTCGCAACTTTTTTTACTTAATCATGAACTTTCCACATTTGAATAGCATTGTCAGACTTACACATGCTGATTCTGTGTGGTTCTACATGATCATTTTCAGCTTCTTTTTAAGATTCAAGAACTTAAAATATCCCTTGATTTACATGCATAGGAGGATGATTTAGGAAAGGAATATGATATCTTGTCGAATGCAACTGACTTGTGATTACACTGACTTATTCATGATGTGGTATCCAGCCAGTTGTTATGCTAGTATTTGTGAGAACGGTGGCAAAACATTCTGATATATTTTCTCTGGATGTTAGTATCATAGTCTTGTCTAATTATAAGGAAGACACTTGCATCAATACAACACGTATTTTAGTTCATTTTGGAACTTATAAATCTTTCTAGATGCCCATTATCGTTCAAACATGTGCGAGCTTTTTGTTATCTTTTCTTGCAAGCAAGATAATATAAAAATACTTAAATAAACCTTAGTGAGATCTTACATAAATTGTTGTATTTAAAAATAATCATGAATTTGTACCTCCATGTGTAGGGGACTCCAGTGAATATTATTGTGGGTTCTCATGTCTGGATTGAAGATCCAGATGTCTGTTGGATTGATGGACAGGTATCAAAAATCAATGGAAAGGATGCTGAAATTGAAACTACCAATGGAAAAAAGGTTCGTAGACTGCCCGTAAATTGGTTCCTTGTTTTATAGTATTAGGGTTCTTTTCTTTTTACTTGGTAAATAGATTTTTTTTTTACTTTTGGTAAAGTTGTCCAATGTATTTTGAGAATAAGATTACTAGATTTACTGCCAATTTTGTTCATTGACAATTGCACCCTACCTTGGTAAATCAGGCTTGCATTCTGGAATCAATCATACTGTATTTGATAGCCAAACATGTGGCATAGGTTTATTGTATGTACCCAGTTAATGAAAAAGAAAGATAATATAATAATGATAGGAATGATTATCCTCTCCTTCAGAGGGTGGCGCCATGTTGCTTGTTGGGGGGGGGGGGGCTTGGACCTATCCAATCTTTTAGAAGTTTTATGTAATTTTTTCAAAAGATTAATTTGGGCCGGCCCTCTAGCTCCGCCTCTTGGTGTCCTTTGTCATCATTGTGGTTTATATGCTTGGTAACTGCTTCCCTGATAATCAGCCCTAAAAAAAAAGGCACTGCTAGTCAGTTGTATCTAAGCTTCAATTAGATCATGGAAAAAGTAAAGAAGGGTAAGAAAAACATTAAAAAATAGCAAGCAAATAGATCCATAAGCAAACATTCTTTCTTTTGCGATTGACCTACCTAGCTTGGGATTCAAATCATCACTATGATCTGTGGAAAATTATTTAACTATTGTTTAACTTTCTGAAAATCTATTGTCAAAATCATCGGAGTCTCGAGCAAATTTATCTCTGTGAGTGTCTCTGTTGTACTCCTGCCTTTTCTTTACTAACTGAACTCTGCAGTAAGAAAATAATAATTATTTATCTACTTCTAGAGGCATTTTAATGCATTCCTTAGTGCAGCAGTAAATGGAAGTGGCAAAATATTGCATTAACTTATTAAGTAAAAGATTACATCTGAATTATTACCTTTACTTCTATTTTGACTATTTCAAGGTGGTTGCAAAATTATCAAATATATATCCCAAAGATACGGAAGCTACACCTGGTGGAGTGGATGATATGACAAAGCTGTCCTATTTGCATGAGCCTGGAGTCCTGCAGAACTTAAAAACTAGATATGAATTGAATGAAATATATGTAAGATTTTCCTCCTTTAATGTTATAAGATTCAGTAAAGTTTATCAGTGGAAAAGGTTGTTATCTATATTCTTAATTGCTATCACAGACATATACTGGAAATATTCTGATTGCAATAAATCCATTCCAAAAACTACCTCATATTTATGGTGCGCACATGATGCAACAATACAAGGGAGCACCATTTGGAGAATTAAGCCCTCATGTATTTGCAGTTGCTGATGTTGCATTTAGGTAACCCCAATTTCTTCTTATGATCTAAATTTCATTCCTATCATTGAAGCAAATATTAAAATGGAGATTTTATTACTATTAGGGCAATGGTTAACGAAGGAAAAAGCAATTCAATTCTGGTCAGTGGGGAAAGTGGAGCTGGTAAAACCGAAACCACAAAAATGCTTATGCAATACCTTGCTTTCTTAGGTGGTAGGGCTGGTACTGAAGGACGAACAGTTGAACAACAAGTTCTTGAAGTATGAGTAGTTAATGACAATCATTTTTGAACTCATACAAAGTTTCCATTTTTGTTTTTTCTGCTAACGAAATTCCATTTTCTTTTCTTCTAATCTCATTGGGACTTCTATATTAACTGATCTGAACGCAGTCAAATCCAGTTCTAGAAGCATTTGGCAATGCTAAAACTGTCAGGAATAACAATTCTAGGTGAGTCTTTCTTATATGTGGGCAATAAAGGATTCCTTGGTTTATATTCTCCGTGATTATCTGATATATGTCTTACCTTTTATGTCAGTCTTCTGACAACTGACATGTGGGCAATGATGGATTCCTTGTGTTTCATTCTCCCTCTTAGTCTGATATTGTAAAATAACTTTATCACCAGTTTTGTTTCATTTTGTTTGCTTAATTCCCAGTCATACAGCCAAAAGTGAAAAGTCATTTTGATAGTAATAAGAGCAGTTAATGATTTCCATTTGCAGATTTTTCTTTCCAAAAAGGAAACATTTTGGCCAACATAGACCATTACATGATACTTAAATTCTAAGCTATTAATGAATAGTTAGTTTCAAATTCTCCTTGTATTAATGGTGCAGCCGTTTCGGTAAATTTGTTGAGATCCAATTTGATAAGAGTGGAAGAATCTCAGGAGCAGCCATCCGAACATACCTTCTAGAGAGATCTCGGGTTTGCCAAATCAATGATCCTGAGCGCAACTACCACTGCTTTTATCTTCTTTGTGCTGCACCACAGGAGGTACTTTTTGTCAGCAATCTGCTTATTATTGATTCTTTTAATTATATAAACTCATTGTAAACTTTGCTAACAGGAAATTGAGAAATACAAATTAGGCAATCCTAAAACGTTTCACTACCTTAACCAGTCAAAATGCTACGAACTGGCTGATATAAGTGATGCTCGTGAGTATCTTGCTACCCGGAGAGCTATGGATATTGTTGGAATAAACCAAAAGGATCAGGTCTTTCTTTCATGAGTATGAATTTAGCTTCTTTCTTGCTAGCATATAGAATGATTAGCTTCTTAAGTTTCTGCTTTCCTCTGTTGTCTTTTTCTCAGGAAGCCATTTTCAGAGTTGTTGCCGCGATTCTTCATCTTGGTAATATTGATTTTGCTAAAGGAAAGGAAATTGACTCATCAGTTCCAAAAGATGACAAAGCCAAATTCCACCTGAAAACAACTGCTGAGCTTCTCATGTATGGATGCTGTTGTATCATTACTCCCTCCATCCATATGATTTTCAATTGCCCTTAAGATGATTGTCAATATCGGATCAGGTGTGATGCTAATGCTTTGGAAGACGCACTATGTAAACGTGTCATGATTACCCCCGAAGAAGTTATAAAACGGAGCCTTGATCCCCAAAGTGCAGCAGTGAGTAGAGATGGACTGGCAAAAACAATCTATTCTCGGCTATTTGACTGGTATGATACTGAAAATGGAAAAAGAGCCATATTATCAGACCTTCACAATATTTACTTAGTAACTCAGATACTGAAGGTAAGATACAGCATTCTGGTTTTGACTCCTGGTGCATTTATATGTTTGCTAACAGGTTGGTGGACAAGATTAATAGTTCAATTGGACAAGACCCCAATTCTAAAACTTTGATTGGGGTCCTTGACATCTATGGTTTTGAAAGTTTTAAATCTAACAGGTAATATATTGTTTAGAAGAATAGACATGCCTACATGTACACATATTTCCATGAGATTGCATTACTGAAGATATTGAAAGCAACCCACTTTGGTTGTTTTTAATTTCAATCCTTTGTAACTTATTTTCAACCTGTCATGCCCTGCAGTTTCGAGCAGTTTTGCATTAATTTCACAAATGAGAAGTTGCAGCAACATTTCAATCAGGCAAAGTCTCAGGCGACATTGTGCACTTCAAGTTTGCTTATAACTGTTATTTCCATATTTAATATGGCTTTGATGATGGATTTCAGCACGTTTTTAAAATGGAACAAGAAGAATATACAAAGGAGCAGATCAATTGGAGCTACATTGAATTTGTTGACAACCAAGATGTTTTGGACCTTATTGAAAAGGTTTTCTTTCTCCTCTCTCACTTTGTTTAAACCATTGAGGATTCTTAGTTCATTCTGGGCTTGAAAGCATTCAACATTGACGTTCAGGAATTTATAGAAACAGAAAGCTTATGCTTTTGATATGCTTAATGATGATCTTTACAATGCTGTTTTGTTTAATTATCCTGTTATAGTTTATCCCAGAGTCTATTTAGTTTGACTATAATGAACAGCAATTCATCCCCATCGGCAAAGGTTGGACAAAGAATTACAGAACAATTGCATACATTTAGAAAGGAAGAGAAGCTGGGGAACATAAGGTGTGGGTGAAAATGAAATTGGTTAATGGCTTTCTTTGTTGCTTCTCAGGAACAGAACCACAAGACCTAGGTTAAATATATTACACCATCTGTTACTTTTGGGTGTTAGATGAACATAAGTTTACAATTAAGGAAGTGCCATTTCTGAGTGATCTTCCACTAGTTTATAATATTTTCAGCTTATTTTACACTCTAATTCAATCACCAGTTTCAGCTTTGCCTACCCTTTTGTTATCCTCTCCCTCCCCTTCTTTTTGTATTATTCTTTGATATTGAGTTTTCTTTTGCAGAAACCCGGGGGAATCATTGCTCTCCTAGATGAAGCTTGGTAAAATGTTGTTATTTTTCCTATGAAGGGCTTCCTTTTCATAGCTTGCTAGATGGTTTGACTTTTAATTTTTTAGTTTCGTAAAATTGGACATGAACTACTTCCTTAATAGCTTGCTAGATCCAGATTTTCTCTGGTTGCTTTGAATCTATTGCTCCTCATTACATAACATACCCAAACTACCTACTTCTTTCTCACTTTTACCCCCTGTTTTTGTCTTTCAGCATGTTTCCAAAATCTACACATGAAACATTCGCAAACAAACTTTATCAAACATTTAAGAGTCACAAACGCTTTATCAAGCCAAAATTGTCTCGAACAGATTTCGCTGTTGCTCATTATGCTGGGGAGGTATGACTAATTCTCATATTATCAGCTGCTGAAAAAATGGGACATCTTTGCTTAGTTATTTTTACCCTCATAATCTGCAGGTGATGTACCAGTCTGACCAATTTCTAGACAAAAACAAGGATTATGTGGTTCCTGAACATCAAGATTTTTTGAGTGCTTCCAAATGTCCTTTTGTATCTGGCCTTTTTCCACCACTTCCAGAAGAGACATCAAAATCTTCCAAATTTTCTTCAATTGGTTCTCGTTTTAAGGTATCATTTCTTTTCCAGTCTTCATCAGTAAACTTGTAGACTTTGGCTCTAATAACAATAAATTTTTGTACAAGCCCATACCTATGAAAATTAAACTGCTTTCTTATTATCAGGAAGCTAACAAAATTCTAAATGGTGCAGCTACAACTACAGCAACTAATGGAAACGTTAAATTCTACAGAACCCCATTATATTAGATGTGTGAAACCAAACAACCTCCTGAAGCCTGCAATTTTTGAGAATGTCAACATTATGCAACAACTCCGCTGTGGTGTGAGTATACTTTTACATTCTTCCTTTATTTCATTCTTTGGATGATGTTTATGCAAAAGTATATCTGTCTGTCCCTAACACTTGCCCCTATAGGGTGTTTTAGAGGCAATCAGAATCAGTTGTGCTGGCTACCCTACTCGCCGTCCTTTTTTTGAATTTGTAAACAGATTTGGCCTCCTTGCTCCAGAGGCCACAGAAGCAAAGTGAGTTCTCTTTTTAGTATGCCTTTTATGAGTGGGTGGAAGAAAATTTTGGCTTGATGCATTCCAATATTTTGTACCAACTTAGGCATTGTGCTAATTTGTCAAGTTACTTCACCTATGAGCAGCTATGATGAAAAGACTGCTTGCCAAAAGATTCTGGAAAAGATGGGGCTTAAAGGATATCAGGTACTTTGAAAAGTTTCACTAGACTAATTATTGCTTGTGTTCTTGTCCATAAATCTAATGTAAAAGATCTTAAAGACTTAGCACCTACTATACGTCATGCACCTTGCACCTATTTCAATCTCAGATGTAATTATCTAATGTCAACATAGATCTAGAATGGTTTTGTAACATACTCTATGTATAATACATTCCCCTCTCATATGGTCACAAAATTAATTGATTGGCTGTCAAATTTTGTAGATTGGAAAAACAAAGGTATTCCTCAGAGCAGGTCAGATGGCTGAACTAGATGCACGGAGAGCTCAAGTACTCAGTAATGCAGCAAAAGCTATCCAACGGCGCATAAGAACTCATCAAGCTCGTAATCACTATCTTGCACTGCGAAAGAAGACCATATATGTGCAGTCTCGGTGGAGAGGTGAAATATAAGTGAAATAACCTAATTCATTTGTTAGGATAGATGCAATCGTAATCTCATTGCTTAACCAGTCTCCTTTATCTATATATTTTTACATCGTATAATATATTATCTGTAGGAAGACTTGCATGCAAACTCTATCAGAGCATGAGAAGGGAGGCTGCTGCTGTGAAAATTCAAAAGAACACACGCAGATATGAAGCTAGGAAAGCCTATAAGAAACTTCATGTGTCAGCACTGACAGTTCAAACAGCTTTAAGGGCAACCGTTGCTCGTAAGGAGTTCAGATTTAGGAAACAGACTAAAGCTTCCATTATTATTCAGGTTTTACTCAAGTTCTATTTGATTTAGATCATCAACTTGGGCAATCAATATTGGATTTTTGAAATTCATTTTCTCAAAAAATCGCAGGCTCGGTGGCGGTGCCGCAAAGCAGCCTTATACTATAAGAGGCTCAAGAAAGGTGCAATAGTTACACAATGCAGATGGAGGGGACGTGTTGCTAGGAGGGAACTTAGGAAACTGAAAATGGTAGATTTCTATTTTTACCATGATTCTTATGTAATTTGCTTTAAAGATCCCATCATTAAGTAGAGGCTTCATGAACAGATTACTAAAGATGTATGTAATGCATTAAACCTACATAAGTTAAAGCTTACAAGTTAAAAGATGCTATCTGATCATTTTGTTTAATTGTAAAATTGAAGCTTCATATCATGCAGGTTTATACAACCTATCTTCATATTTGTCTGTATCATCATCATCTTTATCATCATGAAGTGTAAAACAACAATAACAACAACAACAACTCTTTGTCCCACTAGGTGGGGTCGGCTACATGGATCCGATAACACCATAATGTCCTGTCATTAATCATGTTTATATTTAAGCCATTAAAATCTAAACCATACATGAAGTGTAAAACAATAGAAGTTAAAAAAAAAAAAAAAATTGTCTTCTGATCTGCAAGTTGAAATTGGCCTTAATTTTTCACTTATGATTACAGAAGTCAAAAAACTTGTTCTCTTTCTGTTTCTTATTTTGGTTTCTTTATCATATATTTATTGTGAAAAGGTGAAGTAGATACAAACCTTTGAGACAAGAGAGCTGCATTGGGCCTGAACTGAAAGACTTGGAATATTTCTCTATTTTTGTAACTTTCTATCTTCTTTTTGGTGGTTTTATGAAGGATGAAATCTAAAACTGACCCCACCTTCTTCTAACAATCTAAGCTGCTTCTACCTGGCTCATTCTGTAATATTCAAGTAGCATGAATCTCACTTTATTTTATTTTTCTGTTTTCTCTTGTCTGAGTTGATGTCTGGTTCCATTTGCTTTAGGCTGCAAGAGAAACTGGCGCACTTCAAGAAGCAAAGGATAAGCTTGAAAAACGAGTGGAGGAACTCACTTGGCGTCTCCAGATAGAAAAAGGTTTAAGGGTGAGATATATGTTTTGCAGATAGATATAACTTGGATGGATGTTATTGTTCTGATCAATTACACAATCATGCATTTTGAAAAACATTTTTGCACAAATGAGGAATAAAAAGATGGGTAAAGGCCAAGCTTTGCAAGTTCCTAATTATTTTCTTAGTTGGTAAGCCCTAAAGTAAACCATGTGGAATCATGTGCAGACCAATCTAGAAGAATCCAAAGCACAAGAGATAGCGAAACTGCAGAATTCATTGCAGGAGATGCAAAGCAAAGTTGAGGAAACCAATGCTCTACTCATCAAGGAACGAGAGAATGCTAGGAAAGCTATTGAAGAAGCACCTCCTGTTATTAAAGAAACTCAGGTTCTTGTTGAAGATACACAGAAAATTGAGACACTGACGGCGGAAGTTGAGAGCCTAAAGGTAAGAAAGTTCAGTCTTACTGGATCTAATCCCGTTTTCAAGGATGCATATCTTTCTGTGTATACTGCTTCTTTTAATATCAAAAGATTTTATGACAACATATATGTCAGTTAGACATGAGATATATCATTCTTGGAGGGGTGCATCGATTCTTAGGCCTCTTTTTTATTTTCATTGTTTAACTGAGAAAAAGAAGACAACAGATACAGAGTTTGGTATGCTAATGAGGGGTAGAAAGAATTTCAATGTGAAGATGCTATTTTAACAGCGATTGTTTTGTTCTGGACATCATGTATTCAATGATGTGATATAGCTTGTAAACAGAACTAAATTATGTGCCTCATCAAAGATATCTTCTGAACTGGGTGAAAAATTTGTAGTATGATTCAAAGTATTCATATGAGATCCTGCCTCTCTATAGATCCTCAATATAAAGGGATGTAACATGGAATGTTTCCTCCCCGTTGATTTTTGAAACAGTACAGTAAATTCACATCATTGTGCATCATCTTCAAATTAATACTTATTCAAAGCACGGTATTCATAGTTGCTGATAAAAATAAGAAATATAGTTAACATCAGCTGATGTCCAGTAAAGTCTCTCCTTCATGAAACAGCCCTTTCAACTTGAAGTGTGAACAATGCACAAGCACACCTTACCTTGTGCTGAAACTTTTCTATACTTAAGAAGAATGAGGGTGGCAAGGATCAAGGTTGAATTATAAATCACTTGGCCATGGATCTCTTGTTTCATCTTGTTCTTGTAAATAGATTCTGTTGTCCTCCTATCTATTTGTATATTTCTTCTCTTCATCTTAATAAAATTCTTATTTTATCCAAAAGGAAAAAAAAAATTACTTGGCCATAGCAGCTCTAATACAATTTCTGCATATCAAGAACAAATCATTTTAAAACTTAAGATGTTAGGTGGAGGCACATGAAAGATTTTATATTTCTAACAATTTGCATCCCTATGGTGTATTTTAATTGGACAGATTACAAAGAATGCTAGAATGATTTAAGTTAAATGTTTTTATTTCTGAATATGCCGTTGTACTTACTTATCACACAATCAATAAGGGGCACAATTTCTCTATATGCTGATATACTTCAGATTTTGTTAGCAGTATATCATGATGATATTTTCTAAGTGATATTGCCTTGGATTTTTCTTTACACAGACTTCACTCGAGTCAGAGAAACAGAAAGCTGATGACTTTGAAAGAAAATATAATGAAGCCCAAGTTTGTAGTGAAGAAAGAGGTAAAAAATTAGAAGACACAGAGAAGAAGGTTCGTCAGCTCCAAGAATCATTGACTAGGTAATATAAATAATGAACAATAAGCCCTGATGTAAAGGTTTTCACATGGTAATCGATGATGACCAGCTCCGAAAATATTGGATGAAATGTTCAAAATTCTTGAGTACCAACATCCTTGTGGAGATTTTATTATGAAAAGTACAATAATATCATTGGCTAACTGGTCAGAAATTTATCTTTCTTTATCTTCAGATCTCAGAGGAATCTATAGCTGATTTCCAAATTTCATCTTCAAAAATAGATGTCATGCCCCTCATTCACTGAGATGGTTGACTGAAATCTTATAATCTATGATCAGGCTAGAAGAGAAGATTACTAATTTAGAATCAGAGAATCAGGTTCTACGTCAACAAGCTGTATCCATGGCGCCTAATAAGCTCCTTTCAGGACGCTCCAGATCAATTGTTCAGGTACTCCTCGTAATGATCTTACACGCATGAAAACAATATAAAGCTTGACGGTGGTTTGAAAAGTTTCTTGCTCTGTTGATAGAGAGGTGCTGAAAGTGGTCATATTGCAGTGGAAGGGAAGACACATTTGGTAACTAAATCCATTTTAAATTTACAGTGTTATTGGTTTTGTGTCTTTATATGTGGATTTGACTTGTTTCTTCATCACCTAATAGACTAATCAGGAACTGCATAGCCCATCAATGAAACTGAGGGAATCCTCTGAAGTGGACGATAAACCACAGAAGTCACTAAATGAGAAACAGCAAGAGAATCAAGAGTTACTCATTAGATGTATTGCACAACATCTAGGATTTGCTGGAAACAGACCGATTGCTGCCTGTATTATATACAAATGCCTCTTGCATTGGAGATCATTTGAAGTTGAGCGCACAAGTGTTTTTGATAGAATCATCCAAACTATTGGCCATGCAATTGAGGTGTATACAGCGCAACTTTCACATGCTAGTATTCTCTTATTCTTGCTCCTCTTTCTTAATGTTTCAACTCAAGTCACTAAAATATTTCCATTTGGACTTCAGACCCAGGATAACAATGATGTCTTGGCTTATTGGTTATCCAATGCCTCAACACTTCTCTTGTTACTCCAGCGCACACTCAAGGCAAGTGGTGCTGCTGGAATGGCTCCGCAACGCCGTCGTTCTTCATCAGCAACCCTGTTTGGGAGGATGACTCAAGTAAACATAACTTCTTATTTTACACTATCAATTCCCATTGAAAAACTTTCATTTTTCAGATAAGCATACTTTTTTACAGAGTTTCCGTGGAGCTCCAGCCGGAGTCAATCTTTCCTTAGTCAATGGTAGCTCAAGCAGAGGAGTAGATACATTAAGACAAGTTGAAGCCAAGTACCCAGCTCTGCTTTTCAAACAGCAGCTTACAGCATATGTGGAAAAGATATATGGAATGATTCGTGACAACTTAAAGAAAGAAATTTCTCCCTTGCTTGGATTATGCATCCAGGTATGACATTTCTTCAGTACTCTAGTAAGCTTCTATAAACTGATCTATCATGCATGCTTGTATAAACAATCATTTTTTTTTTTTTTTCATTTTATACATTTCCTTTCAAATTCATTGATTTGGAACATCATTGTTTGTATGTGATGTTGTAGGCACCAAGAACATCCAGAGCAAGCTTGGTTAAGGGATCATCGCGTTCTGTTGCAAACACTGAAGCCCAGCGCGCTTTGATTGCTCACTGGCAAGGGATAGTTAAGAGCTTAGGGAACTTTTTAAATACATTGAAAGCAAATCATGTTAGTAAAATATCTTCTCACATCATTCTTTCTGTCTTTGCCTCCGTGTAGCAATTTGTGCCAACAACTTATGGCTTTTAACATGAATGTATGGATCTCTTCTATTACATATATATGATTATATAAAACCACATATACTTCTCTTGAAATTTAATAAAATTACGTAACCTCCATATATTCTTTATTTTAACCTTTAACAAAAGAGTATTTGTGTGAACAAATAAATATGGGAGGTTTATATAAATTTGAGAACAAAAGGGTGGTTTACATGATTACCCTCAGGGGGTCCATATATTTTATTCTTCTAACATTTTTTTTTTTTTTGCATTTTCTTCTTTGGTAAGTTGTTATATTTGCATTTTTTAGTGTTTTTATGTTCTCTGAACTCTCCCACTTCTGCTTAATTTGGCAGGTTCCCCCATTTTTGGTTCGTAAGGTGTTTACACAAATTTTTTCTTTCATCAATGTACAATTATTCAATAGGTTAGTTTGTTCTTCACTTATAATTTCCCATTTTAGGGGCTGTTTTCTGTTCTGTAAATTGGAATTCTAATTTTTATCCTCTCACATATTCATTTTTTGCTACAGTCTTCTTCTTAGACGGGAGTGCTGCTCATTTAGTAATGGAGAATATGTCAAAGCTGGTTTGGCTGAACTAGAGCATTGGTGTTATAAGGCAACAGATGAGGTGCATTAACTTTACGCTGCTATTGTTCTCTATGGCTCTTTTAATAAGGTAGGTTCATGTACTAACATCCCCTCCCCTTGTGTCCAAAACCCCCCAAAAAAAAAAATCCAGTATGCAGGTTCAGCCTGGGATGAGCTCAAACATATTAGACAGGCCATTGGCTTTCTGGTATCTATCTTATCTAATCTTGGTTACATGCCACGGGCATGGTACTTGTTCTAATGGTCAGATTGGAAAATATGGTAAACTGATCTTTCCTGACCTTAATTTAGGTTATACATCAGAAACCAAAAAAAACGCTGGATGAAATAAGTCATGACCTGTGCCCAGTAAGTGCGAGATGTTTCTTTGTCCTGGAGATTCACTTTCCAGAATAGTTACCATTCTCAGTTCCCTATTTACAGGTCCTCAGTATACAGCAACTATATCGGATTAGCACCATGTACTGGGATGACAAATATGGCACGCATAGTGTGTCACCTGAAGTAAGTTCTTCGGAAAACCTTTACTCCAACTATGTTTAATGTTGTCTATGCCAGAAAGCATTAGAAGACGTGCAGAAAAACTGTGTTGAGCTTTGCCGTATCAATGTTTTCATTCAGGTCATATCCAATATGAGAGTGTTGATGACTGAAGATTCGAATAATGCAGTTAGTAATTCCTTCCTTTTGGATGATGATTCAAGGTAAGCAGGATATCATTAGCCCATGTCATAATTGTTCAGGTTTTCCTTTTGTTTTAAGACTCTCACTGATATGTGGTTTTACTCACATTTTATTAGTGCTGCTGCCAAATAATTCTTACCGTTTTTTTTTTTTTTTTTGATAACTAATTTTTAAGAAAAATATAAAGCCTGAAATAAGCTTTTGATAACTAATGCATTTCATCTCGTACACGTTGGCAGGCAACAATAAGTGAATTTGGTTTCATCTTCATGTGCCATTTCCCAAAATCACACACACACACACACACACAGGGGACAAATTCGCCATGTTGCTATATAAACTACTAGGCTCATAACCACACATTCATTGGATTGAACCCATCGCAAAAAGAACCCATTTCATGTTTACATTGGTGTTTCAAGCCAAAGTAAATTCTTACTAATTGATATGTAGAAGACGACCAATATTAGTTCGACAGGCTTGTAGTTGTTAATGTGTACTTTTGCACATCTATATCATGAAATTGTATGTAACATTAACCATTTCGAAGCATATCTTTTGCAGCATTCCGTTTTCTGTTGATGACATATCAAAGTCAATGGAACAAATAGATATCTCTGATATAGATCCACCGCCACTTATTCGTGAAAACTCTGGCTTTAGCTTTTTGTTGCCGCGCCCAGATTGACAGTTTTGATTGCAGAATTGGTCGACTTGAGTTCTTACCCACCACCATCAAGATATCAAGTCACATTCGGGTATATATATCACAGAATGCTGAATTGTTAACTTTGGTTGTCTAAGAAACAGGTCATTGTATTTAACACACGAAATTCACTTCTTAGTAGTTTCAAAAGCTGATGAAACAAAGCAGATCATCCCGTTGTGCTACTAGTTTTTTGGTGTGGGAGTAAAAAAGCCTAATAGCCTTTTTCCATGGAATTTTCACTCTCCTTTTTTTTGACCTTGTCACTTCTCAGCACATTGCTTTGCTTAGAATAAGATTTTGTACCTAGAAGTATAGGAATTTCACCAAATTATAGTTGTGAATGAAGTACATTGTTCTGAATATGAGGTAACAAAGTTCATTATTTATCGGGACTTGTTCTTACATATATTTTCGTATCTCTCTCTCTCTTCTCGAGTTCTCATTTTTTTCACTGGAGATATTTTCATTTCTTTCATTATTACGAGCTGCTACTATAAAATTTTCGCGTAATGAAGAATTGGCCCTTGAACAATATCTTAACTAGCTCGTCCTTTTTGTAATTAGGCCTTGTACAAATTTCTCTAATATTTGATGCGTGCTATTCTGTGAGTGAGATGGCTTCACTATTTCATTGGTTTGTGGCTGAATTTGGTTAATTAAATATCGAATTACGCTTAAATAAGACTTGTCGCTTCAAAGTTGAGGTTCGGTGTGGCTCCGATCAATTTCAAAGCTTACTCTTTGCTGCGAAGTTTCCCCTCTTGACCTTTTATAAAAACTGCATGATGGTTAATTATGAACTAAGCTGATCTTTGAGGTGGTAACCTTTTTTCTTCTTCTTTTTGATGGGAAATATGATTATCCTTGACCATGCTTATGTTCGTATTAATTGAACATCATTTCTTATACCATCAGCTCCTCTAAGTATTTGATGTTTTACGATGCAACCATGTTTATGAACTTCTTTTATAACTTTTTTTTAAAGAAAGTTAGTAAATACTATCTTCTCATCTTGAAAGCTAGCAAGTTTCATTTTTAAATTATTTTTTAAATGTATCAATTAAAGCAGGTCATGAATCAAAAGAGTTATTAGATACTATAATTAAACTTCAACTTACTATATAACTCATTTTATATTTAAGTAAATTTAACTCATTTGACTCATGATTGAAGTTAATCCAACTAATTAGCAACTCAAGTTTATTACCAAATTTTTTTCCCTCAATAATGGTGGATGATATGAGACAAATTATGTGAAAAGTGAAAGTGAAGCACGAGTAAAAATATAAAAAAAACACTCACAAATGAAATTTTGTGAAAGATTAAAGACGTAAAAATATTCCTCAATAAAAAACTTCGTATAAACATGCTAGAACACAATTTTCATGACATTAAACATTATTCTTGTATTAACAAGAATTGGGCACAACAATAAGTGAATATCTCTTTTAGAGAGAACTACTATTTAAATCTTAAAAAAGACAATTATTGAAAGAGTGTTTTAGTTGCAACAATTACCGATACATTAATATCTTGTAATAATCTCTTTTTTTTTTTTTGGTCAGGAAATTGTTAGTTATTTATTTATTTCTTTTTTGTCGTGCTTCTTTGTCGTGCTTCATTACCGGATTATTTTTAGTTTTTTTGTCAACGCATTACCAGATCAACTCGCTTGCCGTTCCTTAGGTTACAAAGGAAGGACCCAGTTTCAACTGAGTCAGGCCAGGCCCAAATTCCAAGCCCGTCATCAAACACCAATAGCCCAAAAAGCCAGGCCCATATCTGTTCGGCCAGCACGGGCACTCGCAGTCGCCGCGCTGTCTCCCACTGTAAAACACATTACACACACACACACAACACACGAGAGAGAGAGAGAACAGACAACACAAACACAACACAACAACACACAGCACGGGCATCGCCGTCTCTCTTGGGCGTGTATCATATTGCAACATATAATCTGATGCGCATTCGGTTGCTTCTCCCACCAATACCATCATTCCCAAAAAACCCAATCAAAACCCTCACCACCACCACCACCATCACCATCACCATCGCCTCCTCCTCCTCCGCCACGTCATCGCCATCACCGTCACCGTTCATTCCTAACTCGCTCAGATCCTGCCGCTTTGACTCAGCCGCGACTCGCCCAACCACTCTCAGATCCCCAATCCGAACAATGGCATCGATCGCCGCCGCCTCCGAATCGGGGCTCGCTCGGCGGTTCTGGATCAAGTTCACGCGCGAGTCCGTGTTCGCCATGTACACGCCCTTCGCCATCTCCTTGGCCTCCGGCAACCTCAACATCGATTCCTTCCGCCATTACATCGCCCAGGACGTCCATTTCCTACGCGCTTTCGCTCAAGCGTCAGTCACCATTTCTTCGTTCTCTCTCTCTCTTTCGGATTCTACAATTTTTCAATCGAACTAATAATGATGTATGCTGGAAGCTCTATTTTCGGAATTTAGCACACTTTGAACAATTGCATAAGCGTTAAGCTTGCTCCTTCGTTTTGGTTGCTGAGAAATTTTCCCCCAAAAAAAAATAAAAATCGTAGAGTGATAAAAAGAATGTTTAAATAACCAGTGCTTTTGTTACTACATAATGAGACGACTGGAACTATATTAGTTGTGTGTTTGAGTACATTTTCAACACTGATGGTTTAGATAAAAGGAAAAGAAAAGAAATAAATGGAGTTTGGTTTTGATCTCTGATTTCAGTTGCACGAAACTAGGCTTGTATAAAGAAGGGCGTGGACATTGGAATGTTTGTTAAGATTGTTGAGGATAAAACGTTGAAGTGACTGAACTTTATAGTTTAGGAATTTTTAGGTTTTGGAAACAAGTGCTACTAAGGTTCATGTGGTTGGAGTTTTATTTTATTTGGTTCTGTTTGTTAGTTTTTCTCGGCAACCAAAACTGAAAGGTAAGATTATTTGGTGAAATTGTGTATACATTGATTTGAGGTGAGTTTCGGTCTTTGAAAATCCATAATACCACGCAAGGTGAGTATTTAGGAAAGCTGAAAAATTAAAATTATTTCAATAATCGCTTTTTTGTATAATCACTTTTTTATATAATCGCTCATATTAGAATCAATTTATATTTGGAAACTTTAGTTGAAAAGTAGTTTTAAGATAATCTGTTTTGATTGGGTTGTAAGAAAAAAGTTGCTTTTATATGGTAAAATTACTAAAAAAGGTATAAAATGATTGTTTATATTATATAATATTTGTTATTTAGGGTCAATTTGGTGAAAATATAACAATTCTGAAATAATCAGCTTTTGCTTATAATCACAAACTTCAAAAATTTGCTTATACTTATAAACTATTTTTTAACTTAAAATTATCAATTTTAAATTATAACCTCTTTTGAAAAATTTTGCCAAACAAGATTATTTTCCGAAAACAGCTTTTTTCCTAAAAAAAGCTGTTTTGGGGAGCTTCCCAAACATGCACAAGATGCACCCTTCCCCTTTTAACTCTTCTATGTCTCTTTTTTTTTTTTGGGTTTTAAGTATTGAAAGTTTTTTCCTGCTAAATCACATGGTTGTTTAAGCTTTCTTCTTTGAAATTTGATGATTTCATAGGTATGAGTTGGCTGAAGAGTGTGCTGATGATGATGATGCAAAGCTTGGAATCTCTGAGTTGAGGAAGGCGGTTTTAGAGGAGCTGAAGATGCATAACTCACTGGTACAGGTAAGACGTTTTTACCGCTAACATGAGCCTGAATTTAACCACAGTCTTTCATGTTATCCATTTTAATTATACTCATGTTCGTGAGCCGTAACTTGAATTATGAAGTATTCGAGGGGAAGATTACCAAAATTAATATTTTAGGGATTGTGTGCTAATACTAAAGGAGGTAAATTATCTGCTAAATGCTGATTGGATCCCTTTTCAATCTTTAAAAAACTTGAACAATATGCATGCGTAATAATGAAGCTTTATCTAGTTTGAACATGACCACGGAACCTCTTTCCATGGAACAAGAGAGTGAGTATAATTTTTTTCTGGGGAAAAACAAAAGTATGCATTTTGCCCAAATCCCACAATGATGTATTAGTGTTATCGTTATTTCACTGATGATCCTTTGTTTGATATTAAGCTAATCTTTAAACTTGAAATGTATGAAATGTATGTCTTATGTTATGCTAACTACATCAAATTTTCAAACAGCCAATTTATACTTTGCATGCTTGTAAATTTTTTTTTTTCCTCCTCCTTTTCCAACATTAAGCCTATATTATTGTGGTTTTATGCTAATGGTGTGTAGGAGTGGGAATTGGACCTTGCGAAAGAGAGCAGTATTAATTCTGCGACAGTGAAGTACACAGACTTCCTGTTAGCTACAGCCTCTGGGAAGATTGAAGGACTAAAAGGTCCTGGTAAACTTGCAACACCATTTGAGAAAACAAAAATTGCTGCTTACACTTTAGGTGCCATGACTCCTTGCATGAAACTTTATGCCTTTTTGGGTAAGAAGTTCCAGGAACATCTAGACTCCAACGATAGTACTCATCCATATAAGAAGTGGATTGACAACTATTCTTCTGATGGTTTCCAGGTTTGTCATATTGACAGGAGAGCTACACCATATAGCCCTTGTGATTGCTTGGATACTATTTTGAATCTTGATCGAATATACATTTTATTCGTGGCTTTCTTGTGGCTCCAACAACTCATTTATTCTTATATTTGAATTTAGGCTTCTGCTTTACAAACTGAAGATTTGCTTGACAAACTAAGTGTCTCTTTGACTGGCGAAGAACTTGATGTAATTGAAAAGCTTTATTACCAAGCAATGAAGCTTGAAATAGACTTCTTCTCTGCTCAGCCACTTCGTCAGCCAACTATAGTGCCCTTGACTAAAGGACATAACCCTGCAGAAGATCATCTCATTATTTTTTGTGATTTTGATTTGACATGCACTGTTGTTGATTCATCTGCCATCTTGGCAGAAATTGCGATAGTGACAGCACCAAAATCTGATCAGAATCAGACTGAAGATCAAATGGTTCGGATGTCATCTTCTGACCTCAGGAATACATGGGGTTTTCTATCCAAACAATATACAGAGGAGTATGAGCAATGTATAGAAAGCATTATGCCTGCCAATAAATGTACGGTGATTTTCTATATTCTCCCTATGATAGTCTTCAGTGATTATAAAGAACTGGTGTTTTGCTCAAACTTTCTTAATTAGCTTTGACCTCATTTGATTTGCAGTGGACAATTTTGAATATAAAGAACTGTCTACAGCACTTGAGCAACTTTCGAAATTTGAGAACACAGCAAATAATAGGGTTATTGAGTCAGGGGTACTCAAGGGTATAAATCTAGAAGATATAAAGCGTGCTGGAGAGCGTCTCATCCTTCAAGATGGCTGCCCTAATTTTTTTCAGAGAATTGTTAAGAATGAAAATTTGAATGCCAATGTGCATGTTCTTTCATACTGCTGGTGTGGTGACCTCATTAGGTCTGCTTTCTCGTCAGGTATATTCCTTTCCTTGAGCTGTAATTTCTTTTCTGTTTGCTGATACTTATAATCTAATTGTTCAATTTCAACATTGGGCCTGTGAAATTCAAATTCTTTTCCCTTAGGACGCTGCTTCTATCTGACTAGATTATTGTGCCCATTTTGCACTACTTGAAGACTTGCTTTCTTTCTGCTCTAGCTGTGTCTGTACTCTAGGAGTTATCCTAATCATGCTGTGTCTCATGGAATCACTTGTTTGGGATGTTGGTGAACACAACATGTGTACCCTTCCACCTTGAAGCATTTTCTCATGATGTTTTTCAGAGGTTCAGTCAGGAATAAGGTGGTTAATAGCATTGTGAGGTTTATGAAATTTTCTCGTGTATTTGGTTGGAGACATTGACTATCTTTTCAAAGGGTTTCTTTTTACCCTTACATTCACTATGAGATAGAATTGTTGAAGGCCTTGATTTACTGCTCTGCTCATGGTTGTTATGAGGGAAATTTTATTATTGTTATGCAAAGAAATTGGAAAGCCTTGGTGCAATTTTGAGCCACTTTAGCTTGCTGCTTTCTTCACTACTTTGATATAGATATTTTTCAACTTTCAAAGGTTTAATATATATCTTCAGCTTTTTTTATGTATACAGGACAACATGTTATTATATGTCACATTACGCTTTTCTATATGTTGGCATGGCAAAGCACAACTTTTGTGTTGGAATGGCTTATTAGAATGAACTGAATCTCCAAGAGTTCTTTATTCTTGTTTGTCTTGATCGTTTTCATTTGGTTGGACATATGCTTAATTTTATATTGAAATAGCTTTTCCCTTGTTGCCTAGCATAGATTGCCTTGATCAATGCTTTGTTGCTTTTATGTGATTTTAATCATTGTTGATTTCTTTCTTAGTTGCTTTCAAGTGGTCTATATTTTATAGTTTCACACTACATTGTTCTTTGTGTACTTTTTGGTGAGAATTTGCCAAGTTGATTGAACTTGGCAAGTTATTATATTTTAGTTTTCCTGTTGTCTTATAGTTATATTTTTCTAATTTTTTGAGCAGCTGATTTAAGTGAGTTGGATGTCCATGCTAATGAGTTCGCTTATAAGGGATCTGTTTCCACGGGTGAAATTGTTAAGAAGGTGGAGTCTCCCATTGACAAAGTCCAAGCTTTTCGCAATATATTGAAGAATTCCAATGATGACAAGAAGAAATTAACTGTTTACATTGGAGACTCAGTGGGTGATTTACTTTGTCTACTTGAAGCAGATATAGGAATCGTTATTGGTTCAAGTTCAAGCCTTAGGAGCATAGGGACGCAATTTGGTGTTTCATTTGTCCCATTGTTTTCTGGGTTGGTTAAGAAACAGAAAGAATACATTGAAGAAAGCTCTTCTAATTGGAAGGGTTTTTCTGGCATTCTTTACACAGTCTCTAGTTGGGCTGAAGTGCATGCTTTTATTTTGGGTTGCTAATATTTTGTGTCTCACGCACCCAAATTCATGCTAGATTAAAAGAAAGGAACATATATAAATATATATATAGTGCAATACAAATAGACAAGCGGGTGGCTAATTTTATAAGGGGCCACAGATTTTCTGCTGTCTCTCTTGTTTCTCTTACAGGATGTTGCAATTCAGAGAAATGGTGTCATTCTGATTAATGGATGTGCTGTAACCAGGGTATCTGCTATTTCCTGAAATTTGCTCAAGTTTTTCTTTGACATTTATCTTTGCTCATAGTTATTGATACAATCTTCCCCACCTTAAATGTTGCCAGGTATGAGAAATTTCAGACAGCAATAATTCAAATGCTTGTTAGATCAGGACATCAATTCAGACTATGAAGTGTTGTACTGGTATTTAGTAGGTTATTGCTCTTCCATAATTTTAAGAAATTGGCAGAGGTCCTGTGTATTTTCAGTTGACTCATTGATCATTTATGAATGCAGATGCAGAAGTGATGTTCATCTTTGTATTGGGGCACTTTCTGTTTTATTTTATTGTTTATAATTTTTTTGGCAGTTTTATTCTAGATTTATGGTTATAATCGTTCCCAATATAAATTTGAAAATTTTCTTAGATTAGTAGGGATCAGCTCTATAAATCTTTTTTTCGTGGTTTAAACTGTAATGTAAAAAAGGTTCTAAATAATCAAACTTTTTAGCATGTCATTCTGATTCTAATATCAATCTATCAAACCGAGGGTATTAGTTGCATATGAAGAAAAATAAATGAAAGAAATCCATACAAGATATAAACGATTGGCTAAGTAGAGTAACGAAAGTAAATATTTAAATACTTAACTATTTATAATTTGTTTCCCTTGTATCGTTGGTGGGTAATGAAAAAGACACATTAGAAAATTGTTTCCTTTGCTTGCCGAGGGAACGACCTTGAGAAAAATGCCTACCCAAAAGCATCATTCCTTAAGGGTGCTGGATAACATGGTCTAGCACAAGGTTTGGACTACCTATCCATTGTTTATGATCGTTAGATTTTGTTTGGACTGTTCAGATTTAAAAATGAAATAATTATATAAAATTATAAAATAAAATAATAATTTTTAAAAGTAAAATATTAATTATTAAAAGACCAAATTATCCCTTTAACTTTAATTCCTTCCCTTTCTATCCCCACCACCACCATCTCTGGTATCCAAATTGCTGCCACCACCACCACCATCATCCAAATTACCACTGATGCTCCCCAACCACCGCCAATCCACAATTGAAAAAAAAAAAAAGAGACACAATAACACCATCATCTTATGCTCCCCCAAATCATTTCTCAAACTCTTCAACATCGCTCAAAATAATGATTTTTATCTGGGCATGCACTACCAATTCTAAATTTAGGTGTATCGGAGACACAAAGACATAAGAGAGTTACTCTAATATTAACAAAGAATAGAAAATACAAAATAAATTTTATACTTTGAACTCCAACTTCCAAAGCAATTGTAACAAAACGACAAGTTATGCTATAGTTAAAATCAGGCTTCTGCGGTCTAAAAATGATGCTTGGGTGTGATGGGATGAAGCACTGTGAGTTAGATGCCTAGATCTATGTAGCAGTGGGCTGTGCTAAGTAGTGTAGTGTTGTGGGAGGCAGCACTCGCTCGAAGGCTGACCATGGCCAAGGCTGCACGGAGGACGGGCATGAACAATGGTGATGGCACGGTGATGCGCAGCGGTGGTCGTGCATGCAGATTACAGCATCATGGTGGAAGGCATTAGTTCATGAGATGAGCCGTGATGGAGCTTGGTGCGACGGTGGCTCCATCACAAACTTGGATGCCGAGGGGAGAGGAAGTCAGTGACGATGGTGATGAGGGTGGGGTTCAAATGCAATAGTATAGGGGTTGTGGTGGCTGGAAGAGTAGAAAGGCAAGGAATTAAAAATTAAGAGGGGGTCAATTTAGTAATTTGAAGAAGATAATGGCGGATCATGTAAAAGTCCCAAACATGTGGTGGACTATGATAACACGCACCTTCCTATAGTAGGTTTTTTACTATGATAACACGCACCTTCCTATAGTAGGTTTATTTTTTGGGGGGGGGGGGGGCTTCAATTTGTTACTAATGATGCATCGAAATAAGGAATCGAGTGAATTGATTCATTTGTCTGGACATATTTTTGCTTCTTTGAAAGCATTGTTTTCACTTTCGAGAGAATTGCCACCACTTGATCAATTTTCAAAAAGACTTATGTAGCTCATGTACATTTCATGATGGTGCATCAAATAGGGAAATTCAAGTGCGTTCGCACAGAGAGAATGGGAAAAAAAAAAGGGTGTAAGACCTTAAAAATGGAGAAATTATAGCCTAGAACAAAACCAACTCACCCCCCATCAAGCCATCATCATTACTCCACAATTATAGTCATACATTATATAATCTGCATTATAGTTTCCCCACTCTCTTAAAATGCGCTGAATAGGAGATACGTATCATTAGTGCTGGGAAAAGAATTGATATCTAGAATAAAAGCCTCATAATTATGATGAAAATGAGAATGTGCACTTGGAAAAATTGGAATAATTTTACAGCTTCAAGACTCAGTTTAACAAATACTACTTCTCTACTAAGCAAGTATTAATTATTTTGCACTAATTGCAATTTTTTCAAAACTATGTTATGCCAAAGGCAGAAATGCCTTAAATGTCATTAAAAGCAGTTTTATTTACTTCCTACGAAAAATTTTCTTGGATAATCAATCTTATCTGGTGGGAGCCATGATAGGGGATCAATGTCTACTTTGAAGACAATCATGTCAAGCAATTGTTCTATGATTACCAACCATATCTCATTACCTCAATAACAAAAGAACCTCTTCTTTCCAACGAATTTACCACCTTTCAGTGTAGTGTACTCATAAGGAGGTCCAAAAGACCTTTGATCACTCGCTGCTTGTTTGAATGAGGAGCAAAACCAACCAACACTAGGTATTGAGTTTGGAAGTTTATGGGAGAGAAAGTGTGAATTCTTAAAAATGATTTTTGTTAGTGGTTGATGGAGTGGTTTGAAGTTGATGATTGATATAAATGGCGACAAGCTTATTGCAATGGAAACTTATATACGGTCATAGTTTTAAATTTCTGTCCACAACTGTAACTTCAGTTAGAATATTGTGCTTTTGAGATTCTTACACTCATATTATGATTGTAATTAGTGGGTCCCATGCAAAATATACTTATATGATTAATCCCAGGAGCATGTAGCGTGGTCTTTCTCGAGGCACGTATAAGTATTTCTCAATTATGGTTGCATCAATTACATTTTTTTCGCAATTTTCAATAATTGCAACACATTTGCATAAGCAACTGAAATTTAAAACCATGTTTGCAACTCATAATAACGAGTGGCCTTACGCGTTTTCTTATAACTGGGGCGCTATTTAGATACATAACCATGCCGGTATGTTAACAAACGAAGATCTTAATTTGCATGTTCAATTTTTCTATTTACAACAAATAAGCCTGTCATTCTGTTGCACACAGAGCAGATTGAAGTTGGAAGAGTTAGTTATATTCAAACAAGTGCTTCATATCAAAAACCAGAAAATATTCATGCATAAACTGCTGTGTGTTAGAATGAAGTGCAGTTACATAAATTGATGATGTGTATGATTATAAACCATGTTATTCAGTGCGAGTAGTATTATAATTTTCCAATGATCGGGATTCTCTGGTGTCACTCAGGCAGATGAGAGTGTTACATTGTACAAGAAAAAGACACAAATTTGTTATGTAAGGTCTCATCCAACATTATTTATATTGAATTATTATTTTTGTTTTTGTGTATGTTTCTCTTAATAATATGACATGTCTCGTATTAGTAACTAGCACAGAAGGATTCTGACCTATTTTTCAGGGTTTTTGTAAGAGTTATGCAGAAATTTAAATTACTAATTAAAAAACAGAATTGATACAATTTTAGAGTGTATTATAAGTTTTAGAGTTTAAATATTTAATTTTAATTTGATTTTAATTAATAATTATAATATATATTAATTATTATCCATAATTTTTGTATATTTGCATCACCCTTGTAATATATATTTAGTGTCACCTCAAAGTACAAATTTTATGTTTACATCACCTATATAATACATATTTAGTATCACATATTTAATGTATCAATATTAGTTTAAAAAAAAACTAATCTATGGCTATTTTTTGTGCCATTAAAATTTCTTAAATTATAGGATATTATAAAATTTCAATCTATAAATAAGTTTTAAAGAACTTATAAAATTTTTTATCTTTACTTTTTGAACTATTAAATCTATGACATTTTTATTAATAAAAAATAATATTACATATTAAAACTTTAAATATCTAGTCTTATAGATTATAAATATAAATACATCATATAGATCTACAATTTAAGTATTGTAAGATTAGAAAATTTAATTAATAACAATTTTTGTTGCTTATTAAAAAAATTAAATTAATATAACTTTAAAGTGTGCTATATGTTTTAAAATTCAAATATTTAATTTTAAATTGGCTTTAATTGCTAATAATTATAATTTATATCAATTATTAATCGTGCAATTTATATATTTGATTCATTTGTATAATATATGTTTAGTATCACCTCATTATATAATTTTTATATTTGTGTTGGTCATGTAATATATATTTAGTATTACCTATTTGAGGTATTAGTGTTAGTTAGAAAATCAATTTATGGCTATTTGTTTGTGTCATTAAAATTCCACCAATTATTTAAGGATATTATAAAGTTTTAATTTATAAGTAAATTTTAAAAAACTAATTAAGGATACGTTTGTTTCACCTTTTAAAAGAAATGATTTTGAAATTTAAATTTAATATATAGCTAAAAAAGTTAAAAACTAATTTTTTTTCAAAAACTACTCTTTGCAGCTTCTACAAAAAAGCTGAAAACAGATTTTTTTAATAATTTGATTATTTTTAAAAAATATTCAAATATACAAAAACTAATTTTTTTTCAATGAAAAAAGTGATTATTTGCCAAGAAAAAATCTAAAACAAACACTTTAAATTTTCCATCCTCTACTTTTTGAGCCATTAAATCTATGGCATCTTTATCAATAAAAACATTAATAATATTACATATTAAACATTCAAATATCTAAGTTTGTAGATATTAATATATGATATAAATTTACAATTTGTATATTGTAAGGTTAGAACAATTAATTACTAGTAATTTAAATCACGAATTAAAACATTTAATTAGTATAACTTTAGAGTGTGGTATAAGCTTTAAAGTTCAAGTATTTAACTTGAAGATTGTTTTTAATTGTTAATAATTATAATATATATTAATTATTATATATGCAATTATGTGTTTGCATCACATGTTAATATGTGTTTAGTATAACTTTAAAGTGTAATTTTTATATTTGCATCACTTGTATAATATATGTTTAATATTATTTATTTGAGATATCAATATTAGTTAGAAAACTAATTTATATCTATTTTTTCATATTATTAAAATTTCTTAGGGTATTTACGTATTTTATAAAATTTCAATCTATCGGTAAGTTTTAAAATACTTATAAAATTTTTTGTTCCTTGTTTTATGAGCCATTAAATCTATGTCATTTTTTATTAATTCAGGGCCAATAATATTGCATATTAAAGCTTTAAACATTTTATCTTATAGTTGCAAAATATAAATCTACAATTGGATGTTGTAAGATTTAAAAAAATTAATTAATATTAATTTAAATAATTTATAATTTATTCTCAAAATTAAGAAATGTTTTATGTTGACTAAAAATGTACATGTACCTATAATTTATTAGCTTAAGTTTAATATAAATTTATAATAACTATAAGGCAAGCATAATGTATATTTTAGTATCAATTATGCAATGTATATATTTGTTATGACCCGTTAGAAGTATCAACATTTGTGGCAAAATCATTTTATGTTAAATTTCTTTTATCATATTAATATCATTGTCTTAAATAATATTTTAATAAAAATTTATTGAATAATACTTTGTATTGTTTTTTAGGCATTAAACCACGGTATTAAAAATTAATGTTAAAAATAACTGAAAATATTAATTATAATTATACTTATGTACAAATCTTAAGGTAGAATCAACTTCCAATTATGATATGAATTAAAAAAGAAAAATAACAAGAATAAATTTTGATTGATTGGTATAGGTGGTGGAATTTTTTGAGGGAAATCAAATTTTGAAAAAGGTAAAGCTTCTCAAGGAAGAATTCACTTTTATTTATGATATGCATTGAAAAAGAAAAATAAAAAACAAATGAATTTTGATTGGATGATATAGATGGTGGAATTTTTGGAGGAAAATCAAATTCACCATAACATAATATTGGAAATCAAATGCCACCTAATCAATTCTACCATTTCTACCACTTATTGATATTGTTTAATATCACCTTAAAGTGCAATTTTTATGTTTGCATTACCTATGTAATATATATTTAATATTACCTATTTGAGATACTAATATTAGTAAAAAAAACTAATTTATAGCTATCTTTTCATGTTATTAAACTTTTTAGATTATTTAAGGATTTTATAAAATTTTAATCTATCGGTAAATTTTAAAATATTTATAAAATTATTTGTTTCTTATTTTATGAGCCATTAGATCTATGACATTTTTTATTAATACAAAGTCAATAATATTGCATATTAAAACTTCAAATATCTAATTTTATAATCATAAAATATAAATCTATAAATGGATGTTGTAAGATTTAAAAAATTAATTAATAATAATTTAAATTATTTATAATTTATTCTCAAAACTAAGAAAATAAATGATTTATTAATTTAAGTTTATGATATGTATTAAAAAAAATAAAAAGAATAAATTCTAGTTAGTTGGTATTGGTGGTGAAAATTTTGGAAGGAAATGAAATTTTATAAAAAGCAAAGTTTCTCAAAGAAAAATTCACTTCCACTTGTGACATACATTAACAAAAGAAAAATAAAAAATAAATAAATTTTGATTGATCGCCATAAGTGATGAAATATTTGAAGAGAAATCAAATTTATCATACCACACCACCTCTATGACTCTCTTTTAATATAATATATATGATATATGATATAACTTAAGATCAAAGAATTATATGTCCCATTATAAGTATAACTAACAATTCCAGTCTCTTTTCCCGTTGTCTCCTTCCTTCCACTCTTTCTTCGTCCTCTATCTGGTACCGCAGAAATCATCATGAGGCTCTTAATCACAACATCACTTTTGCCCAAGTATTTGCTTCTGGGGTGCACCATGATGTTGGAGCCATGGCCAAGTGGTACCACAAGAAAGAAGGTTGAAACCTGAGGACATCTGTTCTGAGGAAATATGTGCCCTCTAGGCAAGTCTGATGCTTGGCTTTTTCATCTCTCTTGTTGGGTTTGCTGAGAACCAAATAAGGCATCATGGGATTCTTTATTGTATCTGTTAGATATCACAAGTTTTCTGTTTCACTATCTCTTTGAATTGGGGGCAACAATAACAACCCCTCCCCACTTCCCTTCCCATATCTCTCCATGTTACTTTCTTTGTTTGCTTTGCTGCAGCTGCATTTATATATTACTTGTATGATTGAAAATGTCTTATACCTCAGTTTTTTCTGTTCTTGTTCAATTTGATTCTTAATTCACTGTATTGGTTGTATATGTTGGGTGACAAAAGTATAAAGCAACACTCACTGTTTTCTGCAAATTAATTAATTCAAGAAGGCATGTGAAGGAATTATCATAAGTTGTACAAGAATGATTATTTACTTAAACTATGTGATGAAAATAAATAAATTTATGAATTACGCAAGCAACAGGTCCTTGCCTGTATATATTTCAATTTATAGTCTGGTTGAGTTATGAAGTTATCATTTATAATCTTGAGCACCTAATATTCTGTCAATTATAATATAAGCATACATTATGCATCTACATCTTGTTTCAGATCTCCGAATGAAATATGCTATGCTTCAAACTACACTGTCCAAATTGCTGGAAACTGAAAGAATTGATAATAGTGGATGAAATATATTAAATATCTGCCTATAATTCACCGCTGCAGGAAAGACTTTTGAATATATCATATACAATTGAAGTTAGCTGCAACTAATACATCATTATGATTAATTTTATTTGGTTTGTTGACGCAATTTGAAAATTTTCCTCTTTATATGTTCCATTTGAATGACTTGGTATATTGATAATACTACATACGGTTATGATTGCATTTGGTTTCACACTTTTCACATTTTTTTTTTCCTAGCAGCCATGGCGTGCATCAATGGTTTTTTGTATCTTTAAGTAAAGTAGCAGAAATTATCTTTAACTTTATGATTATCATTCTTATTTATTTATTCAAAATTTTAATTAGGCACGGTTTCTCCTAAAGTGACGGGCACAGATCCGTAGTTTTCTCCAATCAACTTGGATATCATCTGCCACACTGTACTTTAGGATAAGGATTACAGTTCCCCTAAAGTCCTACCCTCCATTCGTACTTTATCTACTTCAGTTTTCTTTTTTTTTTTTTGTTTTTTTTCATTTTTCACACACATCTACTTCATTTTAATTCATTAAATGAGTTAGTCACCGTGTGTCCCACCTGGAGGAAAGTGATGTGCACCGACAAACAAAAGGGGTATAATCGACCGACCAACAAACTTTCATTGGCCTGTGAGTTATCAAGGGCAAAAACGACAAGCCAAACATTATGATTAACTTTGATTAATTAGATACAGTTCAAGTAAAATGAACAAAATTCAGAATCCAATTTGCGGATGAAAATATCGAGAGTCCAGTATAACGGCACCAGCTTCCAACATGGACCAATGAATGTTTTCTGCAATTTTGTTATTTTCCACTCATTGTTTTGACTTCAATGGGCAAAAATTGATGTCCCTTGATGAAATTTTTTGAGTGATGAATCACTTGCATAGTTGCATTGTCATGCCAGTACCATTTTCAACTTAATAATTTCAACAACTAGGGGTAGCTGAAAAGATATAAAGTACTAATAATTAAATAAACTGTCTCTTCATAAGTGCTTGTTACACTATAATTGAAGAGTGTTTCTATGAATTTGGTTATTATAAGGTATTCTTGTGCGCGTTCCACCATCACTTGGCACAAGTATAGCAAGTCAAGAATGTTATGAACGTAGGAGTGAAAATTGATATGCCACAGGAGAAGTTTATGTGATGATTGTTTATATCTCGTTTTTCCTTGGAAGCTGCCTACTTTTGCCAAGCATAGGCTTTTTTCTCCTATTTTAGTTGGAGAGATTGGGAGAAGATTAATTATTTCCTCCTCTAGATGAAGGATTTTTTTTCTTTCATGAGAGATCACACCATTTGAATTCACATTAATTCTATTAATTATGTGAGTCCCAATGAAAATTCAATTTCAAGACATTAATGGAGTTGGCTCATTTGTTTTGTCTTCTACTCATAGATTATCATGATTTGGGTTTGATTTCTAAAACGTTTAATAAATCTAAAAGCTTGTAATCTTAGATCAAAATGAAATTTTCCCTCAATTTAAACTTCAGGAACCAAAAAAAAAAAAAAAAAAGGAAATTCGTAGGATCATCCACTACTGCTAAAAAAAAATGGACAAAAACATAAGTTTAAACCAAAAAGATACTTAAATTTAAAAAATTTACACAAACATGCAACTTTTCGCAAAAGACTGATAAATCCTGCATTCAAGCAAATTCCCATCTCGCATATAAGTGGATCCCATACCAAAGACAAGGACCAAAATAAAAGTATTCTGAAAGATACAAAACAGCCCTCTTTATTGAGAAAAAGGCACAAAGGAAGGGAAGACAAAAGACGAACTTTTATATGTCACCCTTTTTCATTGTCAAACAGGATATGGATATTAAGAAGAAAAAAAAAAAAAAAAAAAAGGTTCTGGGTTGCAACCAACGCGCGCCACTCATTTCTGGTCATGGCTTTAAGCAGTGCCCGCAAAGCATCATTAGACAGTACCATAGCATATAGTACAGTACCGTAGTGAACTGAATTTGTTCTGCTCAAAGTGACTTCATCACTGCATTAGAGCGAGATGATTTTTTTTTTTTTTTGGTCAGAAGCGAGACTTCTCAAATGGCATCTTTCACCGATGACTTACAGATATTATTGTATAGAGCTAGTGTCCACAAGTTGTGCTAAATAATTGCGAGTTGTTCTTTCACATAAATATTTTATTATTTAGTATTTTATCGGTTATGGACACATAAATGTGAATGCACAAGCCTAGAGCGGGTTGGCTTATTTGGCCACCTTCTGCTCAAGCATTGACCTAACTTAGGTTTTATTATCAAATTGTTGTATTGGTGAGTGATTTATAAATACCACTAAAAATGCACAAAGAACCCGAAAACATATTCTAACCCTAGACTAGAGTAAACCTATCCCTTAATCTAAACTTTAATAAAAGAAAATGTGAATACACAGGAATCTCTCTTAAACTTAATAAGCGGGGAAGAAAAGCTACTAACGCATATAATCCAAGCACTACCTATCCACAATAATTGATATAAGCGCGCTTAGTCGAGATTAAGTGAGACCGCACATGGCTAAGTAACACTACTCAAATAGAACTAACTAATCAGGAGTGTGACATAAGTGATACATCAATTTCTACGTAGTCATATTTCATAGGAATTCATAACCTATTTGAAGCATCCTGTAACCAAGAGAAACTAACACTAGAACGAAGATTAATTTGCATCCAATGAATACGAGGAGTCCTCGTGATCTTCCAAAGAAAAATAAATAAATAAATAAATAAAACGAAATAAATGAGCATAGTGCACAATTTGCGTTGTCCCAAATGTTAAGTGGAATTCTCCTTATTGTACCCGAACAGACGAGGATTAACAAACAAAAATACATGTTTCATGAATCACACCTGTGCCTGCTTTTACCCACAATTCAGACGGCCATGTCATCACCAACCAAGCACTTTCTTACAACTGGAAGTTTAAACACGTATAGCTGATTTGAGACTCCATTGTAATTTCAATGGAATGGAGGTCATCTTAAAAGAATAATAATGTTACAATGGAAACTCGGAAGAATACAATATGGTTGACTGACAAAAAAATTTTAATTACATTTGCCACTAGAAGAACACTACATATGTTAGTTGAATACAACAATGACATCCACCAAGCCTAACATATAAGTTACATGAATCAATTGTCATTGGCCCTAACCAAAAACTAATTTGAATATTATCCTGAAGTTTTTCTACGGCCTAATTTCATGCTTTGTTGCAAATCTTGGCATAGTGAGTCCCAATGAAAGATAACGGTTGTGGAAGGCAGCTCATCAGTCCTTACAGTACGGACAAAGGATACATATTTCGTGCAATATCGCACTCTTCAAGGCCTTTAACAAATGATCTGATAGCAAGATGTTCGGAAGCATATGTCATGAAGGATGCTAATATTATGCCCCCAACAACCATCAAACCTAAGCTGTTACAAATAAAAATTAAAATATGAGTAAAATAGAAAGGTTGAGAACAATGTTGATTTTTTTCATGAAAAATCTACTTAGAATTAAATGACAGAAATATGGTTAAATCCACTTCAGGCAGAATGCAAATCAAACAAGAGATGATTATTTGGTAGTTTTCACTAAATTTCAGTTTCAATTTCATCAAGACTAAAGCTGGTATGCTATTCCCTGTAAATAAGCAACAGAAAGCACCAAACTACAATACAATAGAAGACAGACAAAGAAAAACCCTCTTGATAGAAAAAAATATGTCACTCTGTCTCGTAGTCTATACAATCATTTTAACAATTACTTGTCTCCTTCCTCCCTCTCTCGCAAGAAAACAACAGCAAAGAAATGCACCTAATTACTTCTAAACCACCAGTTTAGAATGCACCTAATTACTTCTAAACCACCAGTTTAGTTGAATGTGATAGAAGGAATGAGAAAAGAAAACTGAGCCAAATAATGAGTAAAGAACGACTACCTAAATGGTCAATAGCCCTACGGTAAATCGTTGATCCTTCCATTTCCTAACAAGGGTAATGAATGATATCACAGGTTGAAAGCCTATAAGATGTATTTGATTACAAGTCATTACTCAAACAAGTTAGCAGAGGTTAACTTCAGAAAGTAGGTCCTTTCAAATTTGAATTTTGACATTTAATAATTGCCTAATAGTGAATAGACAACAAAAACATACCAGGAACAAAAAGTATTTTTCAAACTATAAAGATGGAAAATGAAAATTAACCTAAAATTAATTGAAAGTCAATAACTAGGCCAATCATGATGGCAACTTTGAATGCAGCAATAAGATATCTTTAATAAGAAATTATAGAGATTAATTTCTATGTACTGACAATGTAGAATAACTTTATATTGTCAAGTGTCAACCAATAGAATTTGAGGAAAATGAGAAAGTATGGCAGGTAGATATCATGGTGGGTAGTTGCTCCATCATGATTTGGCATTTCCCTCAATTTCTATTGGTTGAGAGTCTAAAGTTATTTTACACTGTCAATACATAGAAATTAAATCCTAAATGATAACGAAAATTACCTTAAAAACAAAGCCGTAATTCCAAAAAGACAAGGCAAAGATGGAGCTGCAATGGCCAAGAAGGCCATCCCTAATCCATAGAACCAAGTGGCATCATCACAAGATGAAATCTGACGCTGATGGCCTGTGAATATAGATGAGATCAAATTAATGATAACAATAAAAGAAAAGAATAAGGATATTAGGGACACAGTTAATTAAATAAAAGAAAAAGACCCAAAATAAGCTTTAATCCCGGAGAACATACGTTTTCCTGAATCATCATCATCAGAAGATCCGGGATGAGACAATGAGGAAGCTGCTTGTGATGCCATGATCTTCCCATAATGATAGATCAAATGGAGATAACCTCCAAATAATATAGTGAAGATTGTGAATGTCCATTCATACATCAAAAGCAAACCAGTCCATGGAGTCACTTGCCGAGGTACTGTCAAGAAAGCTAGCCCAAGAGACACCACTGCAGCCACAAAGCAGACACAGACCGAAATGCCACCCAAATAAGTAGGAACTTTGTACTGAGCACCATTTAAGAGCTGTTTAACACCATAAAGAAGACTTTTAGTATATATAAAACTACATAAGCATTGTCATTGTGCATATCCAAACAAGGATTAGGTCCCTCTTATGTGAGGCCATCATGTGACCTAGTCATGAGATACAAGAGACAAACAATGTTGAGCTCCCCAATTTTTTACGCCTCTGCACAGGGCATTTTGGCCATCTCTTGTCAAATGAGTTGGTCATGGATGGGCCTCACATGACAGCATCCAAATTCCCAAACTAGAAGATAGAGTAGAGAAAAAAACTCACCTGATGGGTGGAATTGATGGTTGAAGTAGAAATGCTAGTATATGCAATTGATCCACCTGATTTAATCCTATAATAAAGGTGTCTGACACGATCAAATAGTGAACTTCTACAAAAGGAACCAAAGTACCCCGGATTCTGCAGAAAGATGCCAGCTTGTAAGACTTGTGAATTCCTAATGGTAGGAGAATAATTACAATCCACAAAATCTGACCTTCAGAAATGAATGATAGCAGCAGAAGAGTACAGCACAAAATGGTAGCACAAAAAGAAGCTTCACAAGAAAATCATCTTTAGGGTTTCGGCCCCCTCCAGTTCCAGGAAGGGATTCCTCAAGCTGTTCCCTTATGCTCTGCAGCACCAACAAGGAAAGAACAAATAAGTCAGCAAACTTGTGTCACGCACCAACTTGGTGACATGATTATGTAAGCAATATGGCCTTTTCAAAAACTGGGGGAGGAAAAGAATTTGAGATATAGAAAAATTAGGATAATAATTTGCACAAATACCTGCCAGACATCAACAGGTTTCACAAGCCAACATGCCCACCAGTCCCAAGGCTTAAGAGGACCAAGTGTATAGTGAATCACTCGGAGTTCATTCTCATCTACCATCCACTGGATAAATCAGCATAGTTAGATAATGGAACCGAAAGATGAAATGTAAAAGAACATTCAAACATTTAAATGATATATTTGGTATGTGTGCAAGAGTGTGTATGAAATATTCTAGCATCTAATTGAGGCAAGGTGTTAAAAAAATAAAAATAAAAGTACACAAAAGCCTGAGGTGCTCAATTATTAATGAAACCATGTTCATCCACCTCCCATATTCTAAAAATCAGCAAGAACATTTTGACTTGATTGAAAAGCAAAGGTTTTTACAGACCACACATGCTGAAAAACCCAGTTTCTAGCAGGAAGTGAAGCAAGATGAAAATGTTAAGACAAGAGACAATGGAAAAACCTGAGAATTATTAATATATCATTATTAAATGATTCCTATATCATTATTAATATCAGTCACTGCAATGCTTTAACTACTAAGCGCTGCTTCAGCATTTATTCTAATTTCTATCATAAGCTCCAAAATCCATCTAAACACAATGAAAACTCTTCAGTTATTTTAGTGGAGGCAGTTTCGCCCTCTACAAGCAACTTTTTTGTGTTTTTTTTTTTTTTTGGGCTTCACATCTTCCTTTAAACCATTCAAAAAGGCATTAAAGGCATTAATTTGTTAACACTTCACTTTAGAACGACAATATTTTATTCACAAACAACATATGTTGACAAGACAGCAACAGCATTTCATTAACAAATCGCATCATATGTATTCGAACATTAATTAAACATCAATATGCACACAAGTAGGAGTGTAGAACTCTTTTAGACTGGTTAGCCATTAATCAGATAAGGGCATAAGGCAACTAGATCTAACAGGCATCCGTCTGAACTCAAAACTCAGATGAGGAGATCAACCATAACCAAGTTAAAATGGGGAGAAACAAAAAGGGGGTTTATTCCTCATGCCTTGTTGCTCCTCATTATTAAAAAGGAAAAAGCACCATCCTCTTATTACCTATACTCCAGTACCTTGTTAGCCAGCATGTAAAGACCAACATCTGCATTATAAAGTGTGGAAAGTCGCTCCATTTCAGGAATTGTTTTATTATTCAACACCTCTGGGGCCATATTTGGCTCAAAAACGTGTGCATTGGGAAATCCAGAGTAATATGCATTGAGAAATCCCTGATCTCCTGTGAAAGGGTAACAATGGGTGAAGACAATTGTTCAAACCTATCAGGTTCAAAGGAACATATATGCCTCAAACAAGGAAATTCATACGAATAAAATAATAGCATTTAATGTTAGTACCCAAAAAAATAAAAATAAAAATCATTGTACCTCCAGTATAAGATGGCAGAGTATTCACTTTGCTCATCATGTCATTAAAAACGGTTTCAGATGGCTCCACCACCATAACTCCCGAATTCAACCTCTCAGAATGCTTCAAATTAGCACAGAATTTTCCACATTTGAAAAGCTCTTCAATATTTTTAACCACAATAGTGTCCGCATCAAGATAAACAACTGCAAATATATAAATCCAACATAGCCAATAAACCATACTGCATAAATCTCGGGAGTTACATTCCATTAACCTAAATGGAAACTTTAGAACATCCTCCATAATTTCTATAACCATATACAATAAAAAGCATCCAAAAACCAAAAATTATTATTTACCTTTCTTGTAGTCAGTCATGTTAAATATCTTCAGTTTTGTATAGACACCCCAGAATCTCTTTGGACGTACTTTATTAGGATTTGCCAGTAAACTAATCTTCTCAACTATCCACCCATCAGCCTACACAAAATAAATCAATCATAAACCTTATCCACCAAATACAAAAACTTCACAAATAATACACACACACACACACACACACACATAGAGAGAGAATACCAAACTTTGGCATTCACATCAAATGAATCATAATCTATGTAACACGGATACTTCAAAATAGTCGTTGTGTCTGTATCGAATATGTATCATGTCAAATACTTCACGAATACTTTTAGATACTCTTAATTATATTTTACAAGTTTTTGGTTTAATTTTTTTGAATTTTTATACCTATATAAATGGAAATTCTATAACAATAATTTTTTTTATGGAAGTTTCAAATTTATTCAACATAAGCATCCAAGGCTACAAGTTCCTCAATACAATCAGGGGTTTCCCTTAGCCACACTTAAAAAACATGAAACTTTGCATAGTGAGCTAGAGAATCAGCAACCCTGTTACACTCTCTAGGGAGCAACCCTAGTACACTCTCTAGGCTACCAATTCTATAACAATAATTATTTCTCTTTTTTCATTTAAAATTTATGTTTTTGTGTTAATTTTATACTAATTTTATATGTTACACTACAACTGTATCGTCCTATAAATTTTAAATATTGTCGTTTTCTATATCTGTGCTTCATAGACCATCACGTTCAGAAATTTAATATCAAAATTTCAATATATAGCACCAATCTCAACAATCCTAAGCAGCAAATTTCATTCTTCTTTCGAAAACGATAACATCAACGCAATTCGCAATTTAAAAAAAAAAAAAAATACAGCGAGGAGAGTGTACCTGAAGAAGGTCATTGGCATAATCAGAGACTCCATCGGAGACCAAAACAACCATATCCTTCTTGGATCCAGTTTCGCGAATCGATTTCCCGAGAACTCGAACGCCCAACAAGAATTCGTCACCATACAACAGAGTGACGTACGCCTCGTGCGTCTTCGGAGATCCAACGGAAGCTTCCGATCGAACGGAAAGTAACAGAATTATCAAACACAGCCACGAAGTATCGTTTGGTTTCATCGTGACTCGATTTTTCAATGGTGGCGAATTTTTTTTCTCGAGAAAATTTTGAAATTTTTTTTCTCGAGAAAAATCCCTTTCTCGGTGTGACTTCTGTTGCGAAGTTCAAACGGTTGAAAGGGATTTGAAACTTTTTTTTTCAGCCAAAAAAAAATTAGTTAAAGAAAAGTCAAATGACGACTTGCATCATATTATAGACAACGAAATACAGAGTTCATATGATACTCCCAGTTTTCTCAACGGCATTACTGCATCGTAGGAAGTAGTTAAAATTTTTGGTACATGGTTAATATCAAACCACATATTTAACTTGAGTACAATTGGAATGAACTGACATTATAAAATTTTTTTATATTATTATTTAATTAAAATATTTTATTTGTATAATTATTCAAATAGTATATGATTATGTCAAAAATTTTTGTTGATGTGATAATATATAATTAGATATTTGTATAAAAAAAATTTATACAGATAATGTATTTAAATTAAATCCATTTAACTTTTGAATTTAATCTTCATAGAGTGTAAAATAATTTTATACATATATTTAATTATATATTATTAGAGTTTAATTAGAGTGCACTGATAGTGTAAAAATTTTTTACACTATCATTCAATCAAAATACTCTATTTGCATAACCATTCAAGTAGTGGGTGGTTATATCAAAGACTTTTGTTGATATGCCAATATATGATTGGATGTCTGTGTAAAAATTTTTTACACTGATAGTATATTTAAATTAAATCTATATTATTATACCTATAAAAAATATTTGACTCAATTATTTATTATTTTAAAAATTTTATAAATAGAAATATATAATTAAATAATAATATAAATTTTTTTAAATTAATAACATGTCAAAATTAATTTCTTAATTTTTTTAAAGTTTTCATATTTTATATAAAAAAAAATAAGATTTTAATTGTTATATATTAACAATATAAATGAATTTTACATTATCATATAAT
The DNA here is from genome assembly GCA_031439585.1 of Pterocarpus macrocarpus. Classification (NCBI taxonomy): domain Eukaryota; kingdom Viridiplantae; phylum Streptophyta; class Magnoliopsida; order Fabales; family Fabaceae; genus Pterocarpus; species Pterocarpus macrocarpus. The sequence continues at coordinate 46,079,536 of CM062516.1, forward strand.
CAAATACTTATATTTATAAAATTTTTAAGGTAATAAATAGTTGAGTCAGGTATTTTTATTAATATAATAATATATAATTAAATATTTATATAAAAAAATTTTATTACCTATGCTTACAAATTAAATTTTTTAAAATAAATATATAAAAAATGTATTTAAAATTAGTGGATTCATGATTGTTTTGGTATGCTAGTGGATTAGTGATTGAGTGTTATTTAGTACGTGTTCAGTTTTTTGTTGAGACTTCTAGAATTGATTTTGTGACATCAAAAAATAACAATTATTTTTTGGATCTATTTTTCAAAATTAATTTTAAGTTTAAAATCAACTTTAGATAGAAGTGAAAAATTGTTATTTCTAGATTTTTACTTTCTTAATTTTTCTCAAAATCACTTCTCTAATCAAACTAAACAAGTATAAAATACTTTTTTTTAAAATTAATTTTAACCAAATTAATTCTAATAAAATTAACTCTATCGAAAATCAACTACACAAATGCAAAACCAAATACACTTTTATTCATTAGTAAAAAGTATGAGCATTTTTATGACTATAAAAAAAATTAGTAAAATAAAATTATAAATGTACAGAATCTCTTCCTACTTTTTTTAATCAAAAACAAAAAAAAAAAAATTTGCCCGCCTTATTATTTGATTTTTCACTTTGAAATTATGAATTTAATTTCAATACATTAACAACATAAAAAATTTTTATATAATCATTCAATTATATATTGACATATCAGCAAATATAATTAAGTTTTATACTCATTATTTGAATACTCATGTAAATAGAAAAATTTAATTAAATGATAGAATAAAAAAATTTTATATTATCAATGTATCAAAATTAATCTCTTAAATTAGTATTATTGATTATTTATTAAATGTTTGAAATAAACATAACTATAAATAACATTTATTCTTCAATTTTTGTATAATAATTATAACTTACCTTAAATAATAGTTTGGTTTAAGAGAAAAATAAGGAGAAATAAAATGAGAAAAAAGAAAATAAAAAATTTTAAAATTTCATCTTATTTGAATGTAGAGAGAAAAAATTGGGTGTAAAGCCCACCACAATTTATTTTTTCCACTTTTACAGACAAAATTAAGGAAAGAAGAAATTTTATTCAAAAGATAAATTAAGTTTTCACTCAATTATTTGTCTACATTTTATTGCATTAATTATTGAAAAGTTATTTGATATAATTATATTTTCTTTCTTCCTATTTTATTTCAACCAAAATATGATAATAATATATTTCTCATTTCTTTTCTCTTCATCCAATTAATAAGAGAAAAATAAACTCTTTTTATTTTCTCATCTTATTGTTTCTTTTTTTTTTTTCTTTCCTTATCTAAGCAAAAAGTAAGTTTTTATTATTTTTATTTTTTCTTAATAAAATTGACAATTATTAAACAAATAATAGTGGCTACTATGATAATAATTAATTGGCGCCTACTTCTCCACTCTCTTCAAGAAAGACAGTAAGATACAGTGCCAGTTAGTGCATGTTTGGTTCCCCTTTTTCGTTCAATAAAAGGCCTTTTACATGAGTAGAATGAGTTTATATAGTACAGGTATCATGTTTGGTTGAATTTGTATCTACAGTGAACACATTCTCGGGTGAAAAAAAGGCCTTTTGACAGAAGAGGAGCCGAGATACTTCTCCTTTTTCATTTTTGTTCATTGACAATATTACCTTCACACATTCACTCACGTTCTCGTCTCTCACTCTCACTTTCACTCTTTCACTCTCACCTCTCTGTGCTCTCTCGCCTCACTCTTTCACTCTCGCTCTCACCTTCACTCTGTGCTCTCTTCCTTCACTCCACCTTCAGTCTTTCACTCTCACCTTCACTCCCTCGTCGTCGCGGGCCGCATCTCACCATCGTCGGGCCGCATCTCGCCTGTGCCGGGCATCTCGCTCTCTGTGCTCTCGTCCTTCACTTTCACCTTCACTTCCTCGCTGTCGCCAGGCCGCATCTCGCCGTTGCTGAACCGCATCTCGGTGTCATTGGCAGTGGCTAGTTCTTGTGGATCTCGGCGGTCTCGTCGCCGATCTCACCGTCTCGTCCTCAATCTCGCCGTCACATCGATCTCGCTGTCGTGTAACGTCACATCGCCGTCGCTGTCTCTTTCCTGCTCTACCCCTACTCAACATCGTCTCACTCCGCCGTGTCTTTGTCACTCGCCGGCAGCTTGTCCGCATCCGTCGTCGTTGCCACCATCTCCCACATCCCGTGCCTTTCTTCATTTGTACTGTATAACCATATTTGCTAAGGTTTATTTTTGAATACTTCCACTTTGTGCTGCAAGTAACCATATGGGCCAGAATTACAAGCTTATATGATAATTGAGTGAAAAGAATAGCTAGGCTGTAATTATTGTTTGATTTATCCTTTCTTCGCCCGAGCTTTTTAGGGACTTGATATCATGATCTAAGACGCAAAAACATAAAATAAAAGGAAGGATCTTGTGGTCACATATTACAATATTTGTGTTTTGTTTCAAGGATCTTTTTGGTCTTTTTCATGGTGATAAGCTGTTGTTTGGTTTAATTAAATGAGAAAAATTTGATTATAAAATTAATTATTCGACAATTTATGTGTACTAATTGCCTATAATAAGACTGGTTCGAGTTAGAGTAAAATTGATTTGAGTGGAGTAAACAATTATATTTTGTTTTTCTTTATGTCTTGATGTTGGTTGTTGCTTTGCTTTGTTATTTGTTTTTCAAGTTATATGAAGCATTGACTTACAACTTGCCAAAAAATTACAATCAGAATTATGCCTAAATTTATGTGTATATGGCTAAATTATGACTTTTATTATCTGTATATATAAGGTAGAATGTCAAATTGTATGCTGATTAATCAGTCCAAGGGAAAAGCTCCGTCCCAAGATTTGTCCCTTAATAATGAAAATCGTGGGCCAAAATCAAAGGCCATTTGGGATCGGACAACAACAAAGTTCTTCATCGATGCTTGTATGGAACAAGTGACAAAAGGTGAACGCAGCGAACGTACATTATCCAAAAAGGGTTGGAGATATGCAATTGACCAATTTCGTACTATTAGTGGGAGAAATTATGATAGGGTACAATTGAGAAATAAATGGGATAGTCTAAGAAAAGAATGGATTGTGTGGTACAATCTATTTTGATATACAACTGGATTAGGGTGGGATAATGAAAAACACACTTTTATTGCAGATTCAGATTGGTGGCACGCAAAGGAATTGGTAAGCATCTATTGTCATTGTTTAAATATTTTTTAGCATTTTCAATTAATCTTTTTATGACATTTGAAGTAATCAAAATTTATTTTCATGCAGGAAAATCCTGCTTATGGTAAGTATCGCCATGAGGGACTACCATATGCACGTGAATTGACATATCTTTTTAAAGATAAAACAGCCACAAGTGAGTTTGCTTGGGCACCTTCAAGTAGAGAGTTGCCAGATGGGTATGATAAATATGACCAAAATAATGAATGGTTTGAGAGTGTTGGTTTGGATAGAAATGAAGGTTCTGGTGATAGTGATGATCCAACTATAGGTGCTGATTTCAATGATGATAGTATAGGAGTTGGAAACATCAATATAAACACCTCTCAAGGTGCAGGGAGTGCAAGGAGTGGAGAAAAAAGAAAAAGGGGAGGGGAAAGGGTAGGAAAGGGTAAAGGGTAAAATGGATAATGCCACCATTATAGGAGAACACCTTAAATCCATGACTTCTGTAGTTGAGTCTCATGCTGCTGCTATTACTTCTAAGAAGGAAGATCCTTATAGTGTTGGTGTAGTAATGGCTGGGCTTCATAAGTTGCAACCAATAATGAACAATACTGATTTTTATGCTAGATGTTGTGAGGTACTAATGAAGAAGGAAGCAAGAGCAATGTTTTTGAGCATTCCTAATGAAGACCTGAAGCTTGGTTTTTTGAAGCGAATGGCATATAAAGATAATCCTTATTAGTATAATTAATATGTGTATGATCTATTTAGTTTAGGATTTATTGTTGCTTGTTACATTATTATTGTATTATGTATTAAGTACTTGACCTTTTAGTTTATGGCTTGTTAACTTATTGTTGTATTAAATATATGACTAGTTATATGAATTAATGTTGTCTTTTATATATTTTAATACTTTTATTTATTGCAAATCTTTAGATATAAATGTCACACATATCCTCAAGTGAATGTGATGAAAATTCAGAAGATGAAAATACTTCTAATGAAATAAACGAAATGGTTGGAACTATGGCAGCTATGGCAGGGATTTTAGTCGGAGAATATGCTTTAAAATATTTGTGCAAAAGACCATGTAGAACAAGTGAACTAACTGGACATAAATGGGTCCAAGAAATAATACATGGAAATGATAGACGATGCTATGAAATGTTTAGGATGGATAAGCATGTCTTCTCATTGCTTTGTGCCGCACTAGTTGAGTGTGGTTTAAAGAGTACTAACTGCATGGGAGTAGAGGAGATGGTCGCCATGTTTTTGCATGTTCTGGGACACGGAGTAGGAAATAGGATAATCCAAGAAAGGTTTCAACATTCGGGTGAAACAGTTAGTAGACAATTTCATAGAGTTCTTCATACATGTTTGAAATTATCATTCAATTTAATTAAGCCACATGATTACAGATTTGAACATGTGCATGAGAAAATTCAACATGATAATCGTTATTGGCCATATTTTAAGGATTGCATAGGGGCAATTGATGGTACTTATGTGCCATGTGTAGTGTCTTCCAAAGAGAGTGTAAAATATATTGGTCGAAAAAGATATACATCACAAAATGTCATGGCTGTTTGTGATTGGGATATGTGCTTCATATTTGCATTGCCTGGGTGGGAAGGATCAGCTCATGATGCTCGAGTTTTTAAGGATGCTCTGACAAGGTTAAAGTATAACTTTCCACATCCTCCTGCAGGTTTGATCTCATTACTATAGTTAATATTCTTAGTTTTATAGATTATGATTTTAACAAGTTGTATTTTGTTTTAGGTAAATATTATTTAGTTGATTCTGGTTATCCAACACCATTGGACTATTTGGGTCCATATAGATGTGAACGGTATCACCTACCTGAATTTAGGCGTGCAGCAAGTTTCAACAATCATAATGAAGTGTTCAATTATTTTCACTCTAGTTTAAGAAGCACCATAGAAATAACTTTTGGAGTTTGGAAGAATAGATTTGCAATTCTGCGTCATATGCCTAATTTTAAATATATGACTCAAGTGGAGATAGTTTGTGCTATAATGGCAATACATAACTTTATTCGCAGAAATAGTATCTCAGATATTGAGTTTTGTCGTGCAGAGGAATATGATAATAGTATGGTAGAAGATCTTGATAATGATGGTAACTTGAACACATGCCTTGATGTTGACTTGACTTCTTCAGCAGAAATGGATTATGTTCGTGACCGAATTAGAGATGAAATTGTAGCTGCCCAAAGTGGGAATTAGTGAATCTTGCTATTTATGACAATATTTATATTTTGGAATACTTGTGCAAATAGTTTGTTTATATAACTTAAATTGGGAGCATGCAGTTATGCCACATTTTTTAATTGTCTTTTTGTCTGTATTTGAATGTAGAAATATAATTATCTCGTAATTTTGTTCCTATAAATTATTTTGAATGGAAATAGTATCAATATTAATATATAAATCTATATATAAAATAGAGCTCTTAACATGAATATTTCATTTTAAAAACATGATTTTAAGGTAAATTTATTTAAAAATATATAAAAATATTATATTTAATTAGAATACTAAAATAAAAATTGGTTATTTAAAAATTTTAAAAACAAAGTTGTACTTAATTTATTGGAAATAAAAGAATTAATAATAATTAGGAGTTAATTATCCTTTAATATCACACAAATTTGAATATACTACAATAATATATTCTCAAATTATATTATGTCTATTTTGGTAATTATACCTTTAAAAGTCATTCTACATTAACCTATCCAAACAAAAATACTTCTCTTAAACTTACTTTTCAAATATTCAAACCAAATAAAAATACTTCTTCTAAAAGGCCTTCTTTTAAAAGACCTTCTTTTATAAGGCATTCTCCCAAAAGTTTAACCAAACGGTCCCTTAAAAGTTACAATTTACATGAAAGAAATTACAGTCTATAATAGAAAAGTTACAATAATGATTTAAAAAATTTATAATATTACAACATGACTCATTCCTACTGCACTTTTTTTTTTCAAACGTTTATTTCACTTGTGCATTTTAATTTGCGTTGTAACAAATAATTTTAATGATATAATTATTTTATATCGAAATACAATTTTTTTTTAAGTTATAACTTTTAAAAATGCTGTATTATACTACCTCTTTTGGAGGTAGTACCAAAATGGTTCCCTAATTAAAAAATAAATAAATAAAGTAAAGGACAATGATATATATATATATATATATATATATATATATATATATATATATATATATATATATATATATATATATATATATAATTTTGGACAATAAACACCCATCAAGTTGTAACTCGATTCCCATTTGCTCTCAAACTATAGTAATTGAATTTTAGGGGAAAAAACCTTATTTGTAATTAAATGTATAAAATTTTACTTAAAAATTACTTAATTCATTATCTTTAGTTGAATTTTTTTCATTCACAACCTGGCCTAAGTACGCCAAAGAATTATACAATCACTATTCAGGGATTACAGTCCCCGGAGGCATCAAGAAGACAATCCAAGGAAATAAATGGGGATAATCTTTCAAAAAATTTGACACCTAAAGGAAGACTGTGACCATACCTAGCTAACTTATCTGTACTGCTGTTAGCTTTTCGGTAAACATGGCTAAACTCTACATTCCACTCATTTTCAGCTAACAACTTCCTAATTTCTCCAACTAAGGGAGCATGAGTACGCGTGGGAGGGACTCCCTTACCATAAACTGATACACACAATAAGGATCAAACTCGAGCCACACATTACTAAATCTCGTGTGTTTTAGCAATACAAAGACCCCCAGCATTGTACTGGAACGTTACAGTACCCACCAACACTCCCTTCAATTCGGTCAAGACCCGTCCTTTTCCCAATGATTTTTGTTGTGGCTTTGGTCTCCCCTCATGAATTTGATTGTTCACTCTCATGCGTTGATTTTGATAGAAAGCTGTGGTGGGTAACCATATAGTCATTTGATGTTATATGTGAATCCAAAATACAAAGGATTTTTGTTGTTTGGGTTACCACAAAGGCAAAGTCACTTGTAATGCTATTTCTCATCATAATGGAAGAAAATAGTCACTGCTATGGTTGTCCACTTCAGCCCACCAGATTTTATGTCTCTTCTTTTCATTCACTCTACAATTGGAAATCAAAAGTGAAATCCCCAATCTGGCCAAATTTCTTGTATCCCAATAGATAAAGAGAATGCAGTGTGTAAGCAAAGCAGAGAAAAGAAGCTTGCCTTTTTACTGTCAACTCCAAAAGTGATATGAACCCACGTAGAAGCGCGGCACGCGTAACAAATTTGGAGTTGTATGGCGCCCACAGCCCTTTCTCAGTCCGTAAATAAGAACTTTGGGATATGCCGTCCACGACTTTAAATCAACCCATGATGCAGAATCTTGAGATAATGATTAAGATTTTTAACTTATTATTTATAGATAAAACAATAATTAAAAATACCAAGAGCCCATTTGTATTGATCTTTTTCAAGAAAAAAATATTTTTATAAATTTTTATATATATTTGAATAAAATTTGAAAAAAAAGTGCTTCAACTAAAAAAGTCAATTTGTCACCTTTTTTTAAAAGTTAAAAATACCTAATTTCTAAAAAAGTAGAAGTAGAAGTGGATTTTAATAAAATTATAATATATATCTTTTCTTTCTTATCTCATATCAAACATTATTTCTCTTTCCCCTTTTTGAGTTTTTTTTTATAATTTGGTTATAAAGAAATAATTTTATTCTTTTGTATACAAACAGACTTATTAGTACTTCTTAGATAGTTTATCCAAATGTAAAATAACTTTTTTTAAAAATTAAAATTCTACTAAAAAAAAGTTAAAAGGAAAAAGTCCTTTTTTCAAAAGTTTATCAAAACCAACTTTAAGAACTTACTAGGTATGAGAGTAAAAGGAAATAAACCTCACAAATATATTGATCATATAAATTCTATTTGATCTATACATCAATTTGCCTATTTAAACGTAAAAAAGAGAGAAAAGATAATGAAAAACTAAAAATTCTAAAAGATTTGATTCTAACTAAAATAAATTGATCTCATCCTAAAAGATTTGATCATAACTAATCTTAAAAAATTTGATCCTAGTTAAAAAAGAAAATTTGATTTCATCCTAAAATATTTGATCATAACTAATCTTAATTAAAGACCTAAATAATAAAAAACAAACATCAAAATATCTTGATCGGTAATCTCTAATTAATAAGTCAAAACACTAATAATAATAATATCTTCCAAATCAACTTAAATAATATAAAAGCATTCCAAATTAGTCCATATCTCTAACTTGGATTCTTGTAGCCCAATCAACTAAATCAATTACACTATAGTCCCCCATCAAAAAGCTACAATTGCGTCAACTCCAGCAACTTGCTTCAACCATGGGTGCAAAAGGTGAAATGGTGGGGTGCAGTGGATGAGTACTGGGAGACGATGGATGCAGTGGAGAGGTTGTTTTCCTCTCCCGCATAAAAACATGTAGTAATCTGAGTAGGTGAAATGGGTCGAGAGATGGTTGACTTGTGGGGGTGTAAAATTCACGCTAGGGTTAAGCATCGTTACCCCTTTGACGATGGTTTGATGGGGTGGGGCGGGTTGCATATTTTGGTGAAGTTTAGGGTTATTTGTCATATTTATATACCTTAAAGGGTGTTTTTGATGTTTACCCAGAATTAAATCATCGAGGTTCAATAGGCTATTGGAGTCAAGTATTCTGTTTTTTTTTTTTTTGGGTGAGATAAAGGGGCTTTGCGCCTGAAACTGTCAAGTATTCTATTTTAAAGAGACTCGGTCTTAACAAAATAGTACGTTAATATGCAATAACCAATCATGTTTATCAAATTATTATAGGAGGGAGGTATTTATAATTCTCTTATAAATAGAAATATTTCAAACAAATTAAATATAGAGATAATGACATCAATATTTATCCTATCTTAAAGGATAACGATATCAATATTTTTCATATTTGTTAAAACTTTTTATATTGTCATTCAATTAAATTCTCCCATTTATATGATTTTTGGAGTAATAAGAGTGAAAGTTGTACATATTTACTTATGTGGTAACATATAATTAAATAACAATCCATATAAATTAAACCTTTATCTTATTCGAAAATAGAATAAATATTATCCTCCATATGATTAGTTTAATGTGATGATATATAACTAAATAATTAAATTATAATTAAATAATTAAATAATATTTAAAAAAACTAGAGTTTAAATTTGATTTACAATGACTGTAAATTTGGCCATGTTTTTGAATTATATATTAGCAAATATTCACTAAAAGAGTTCAACTTATATTAATTAGTTATGATCAAAACCAAATTTCTTTAAAAATAACTAGATAATATTGATTGGATAATAATGTGAATAAGATTTTAAGTTCTTTTACGTTAACAACATATTAAGATTAAATCTATTTATTGATTGTTGGTTTTATTTAAATTGATAACAACAATTAATCCAGATATAATACTTGCTTGTATTGCAAGGAAAAAAAAAATTTAAAAAGAGAGTGAACTCCCATTTGACTCCCACAACTGTAAGAGTGATTGGCACAATCCTATAAACACCCCCCACCCGCCAAATTCCCGCCGCCATCCGTCGCATAGGAGTCTGGTATCGCTTTGCAGCTCCATTCGTTGGAAAGTGTCGTCTTTATTGTGCGTCGTGTGAAAATAAGGTACCTACATCAATATTTTCTCTTGTTTAACTTATTATAAGTGCCATTTCTTTCTGTCATGTTACATGTATGTCAATTCTAATGTTTCTTTTTGCAAAATATGGTAATGAGAATTTGATGGAATGGTATAGAATAGAATCAAATAATTGTTGAGTTGTATTATTTGGATATCAATGAATGGAATGGAGAGAAATTTTCATCCTTTTTTTGCAAATACAACGAAAAGAGATGGAATGAAGAAAATTTTTTATGTTTTATGTTTTCAGTCCATAGGTAGTATATGTGTATAATATTATCTTTGAAACATCTTTTCTTTTCTTTGTTTATTAACAATCTTCTAAACATGGTCAACTATATATGGGGTTCTCAAAGTTATTTTCTTGTGATCATATATATGAATCCAATGTGTTTTTTAGGAGTTGGTATGCTCATAAAGAACTATTATTCTATCCACCATGTTTAAATCTTGCTTTTTCTTTACGAGATGGAAACAAAGTTATCCATTCTTGCTAGACTAGTTTCTACCAATCCTTAAAATATTTACCAGAACATAATCTAGCACTTCTGAACCTTTGGAGGCCCCTCCAATGAATTTTGATCTTGCCATTTTTTGCTTGAATACAAAGATTGGATACTAGACAGCATAAAAATAATATATGTCATATTGCTCATGTTGTAAATTTTAAGTGGGGTGTTAAACAGTAGACAACAGTACTTCTGAAGTAGAGATAAATGAATTGAAGAGTTATCTATGTCATTAAAATTTTATGACCATTTAGTTTTGCACCTGAGTTTTTATTTAAATTTTTGTCAGCACTTTACTAACAATATACTGATATATTGCGTGGAAGTTGGAATAGAGCAAAGAGTTACAGACCTGTAATACATGGCATCTACACCGTCTACTCAACAAAATGAACGACCAGTTGCCTCGAGATTGAGGTCTCGTAGCAAAGAGGTTCAGCTCTTGAAGCAGCAGAATGAAGGGCCAATTGCTTCTAGATTGAGATCTCAAAGTAAAATTGGAGATGACCAAACTTCCCATACTAAGCACACAGGAGGAACTCAAGTAAACAATCCATCATCAGGTAATGCTAAACAGATCCAGAAAAAGTGAAAGATAAAAAGTGACTGAAATAGTAGTACTAATTTGCCAATGGTATACTATGGAAAATAAAATAAGTAAAGAGTGTTTTTATTTGTACATATCAAATTGGACATCATAAAAAGACATATAGAAAATGATAAAGAGTTATAGAAAAAATTAGGTCCACAATAATATACATCTACCACTAGTTATATGACAATTCAGGGTGGCCTCATAGAGATGCCTAGACATTGTATATAAATAACATTTCTGATAAGTAAAACAGCAACTTCTCGTATTTAGGAAGCATTTTATGGTAAAGTAGCTGGCTGTCTCATTTTCCTTTTTATTTCTATGCTCTCAGGTAAACCAAGTCAACATTCAAGGCATCAGAGAGATAAGAGCAACAATTCTGCAGCAAAGAAGGGTGAAGTCCACACTGCATCCAGCAAGAGAGCTGTCCAACCTTCAACAAATAAGTGTACCAAGAAGAGCAATGATGCTACACCTGAGAGTAATGAATGCAATATTTCATCTTCTTGTACAAGCCTACCTTCAAATGATCATGGTACTAAGGTAATCAAGAACTCTGGTGATGCCCAGAGAAAGCAAGATTTAAAGAATGGACATGCTAAGAGTGACAGAACAAATCAGAATTCAAAGAATCGGAAACCGAAGAAGATGGAGCATTCCGCAGCCAAGAAGGGTAACACCCCGAAGCCCTCTTCGTCTAATGTCCAGAAGAATAAAAAGAAGACTAAACCTTTACCAGAACCTTCTACAGATTCAATCAAGGAACACCTCATATACCATACTAGATGGAAAGGTACGTCATAATAATTGTTTCTTATTTTATACGTGGAAAGTTTACAATTGGCAATGTCAAACATTTGATTGTGCTTAGCAATTATATTTTGAGAGAACTTATATCATACATAAGATATGTTTAAGTAATTCCTACTATTTACGCAACTATTATTAATGTAAAAGAATTTTATATTATCTTCTAATTATATTATATATTATTATATGTGAGACTTTTGAGATAATAAGTGTAAAAGTTAAATAATTTTGTTAATATGATAATATACGATTAAATATTTGTATAAATATTTTTAGATTAATAATATATCAAAATTCTAATTATAAGAAGTTTTCTTAAGAAATCATTGCATGTTATCTCTACATAAATAATAATAAATTCTACTATAATTATTCTTGTAGCTCTAAATAGAAGGAACATGAGATGACTGTGGATCTCGTAGCAGCAATGTGATGTGACCATTAGTTTAACGTAATAGTGTGTCATTTTCAGGTTTTGACTCAGCTACATGTTGGAACTGTGCGAGGTGTGAGAAAGATCTTGCATGTTCACCAAACAAAGAGGAATGGGAGCATTCTATTCATGAAGAATATGAGATGGAGCATTCTTTTTCCTCGCGTATAGGACTGGAACTGGAGCAATGTTCTCTGCTTCCAGAAGTTTCTGTTCTTCCATGTAGTCATGTCTTCCACAGCATGTGCTTATGTGTGGCTGTGATGCAGCTCAGCGATCCTCCTTGCCCCATATGTGTTGGCCTGTTGTGACTTTTTCATCCTTCATTGCTTAAATATTCCTCTCATTTGTTAGATACAAAATATTCCCCCCATCTGGTTTGATGAAAATTGTGTTGAACAATGAAAAGAAAAATATTATCAAAAACAATTTTTGTGAGATATTTTCCCTAATCGCTAGGGAAGTAATCATGTGGCCTTTTCATTAATCTTTTTATTTTTACAATGAATTCATGGTCACGAGTTAACAACCACATTGTTAACATTTTAGTGACAACCAAATTATATCTTCCATCAAAATAGTTGATTGCATATTTTATTTTTAGTTAATCTGAAATTGTTAAAGTTCGATTCCGAAATTCATATATATGGAAAAAGTATTATTGGGAGGGATCCTCATTTAGGCATCTAACTGTACTTTAGAAGTTTAATCTCTCCTTTGTCAGGTAAAAGAATACTCTGGGGACCAAAAACAAAAAAATTGCTAGGGAGGCTTTAAAGTTTTAAGTAAGTATCAACATTTGATTAATCCAAATAATTTGAAAATTGTTTTTAATTGGAATTTAGTCATCTTCAGATTAGGGCTACACATGGGTGGGGTTGAATTATATTAAGTGAAAAATTAAATCCAAACCAATGAATTTGGTTCAAGTTGGCTTCGATCAAATTTGACAAAAAAAAAAATTTAACCAACATAAGATTTGCTTTCACTAAAATGAATTTTGATCACCAAAATATGAAGATTGATCAATAGAGAATTAAACCAAACACATTCATTACTATAGAATGTCATTTTCATCTACAAGAATTATGTTTCGGCAATCTAAACATTAAACCAAACAAGCACTTATATGTTCTAAGGTGTAGGCAAGTGACAGGGCTGGCAGGGCTAGGTTTGTATGAGAAGGGATGTGTTTTGATTTTCTTAGGGTTTCTAATTTGGGGATAAACAATCTCTTAAGGTGTTTGGATAAGAAAGTAGCATATTTTTTTGGATGTTTGGGAAGAAGCTTTGGGTAAAATTATATATAAGCATAAATTAAAGAGTAGTGACAAATGGGTATATAGGTGGGCTAAAATTAAACATATAGATAAATTTTATTAGGTCAAATAGAAAACGGTTTGGAGCCCCTCATTTTAGAGTGAATATTATAAAAACCACCACATATATAAATGATGCTAATATGATGCACATGTAGATGTGATGTTATGTGTATCATGTCAACATTTTCCATTAATTCTGCAAGGAAAAAGTGAATAAGAACTATATTAGTACATTTTGGAATGTGAAGAATCAAATTAAAACAAAATAAAAATAACGAACTACATAACCAAAAAATATGTGAGATGAAAAAGGCTCGTTTTGCCATATTGATATATCTAATCAGATATTAATTATTGTTATTATTATTACTGAATAATAGACACTGCTATTACTAATGAGACATATGTCTAATTCTTATTAATGTTATTTTTATTACAAATATGTCTAATTCTAAACTAATTCTCATTATTTTTCTCGAAATCAACAATGTTTTAATTCTTTACAATTAATCAATTCTATACCAATTATTATTAGATTTAATTCATATGTATTGTCATTGTAAATAATTTTTACATAAATATTCAATTGTATATTGTTATAATAATAAAAATATTTGAATCAATCATTCATTATTATAAAAATCTTACAAATAAAAATATTTAATTAGATAATAATATAAAAGAGCTCTTTTACATTGTTAATTCATCAAAATTAGTCTCATTATTATCACTGTTATCTTTTACCAATGAGACATCGAAAGTTTCTATATACTTATTCCATTAGGGATCATAAGCTCAAATTTACCAATAAAATAACAAAGGACATGGTTGGTTTATGAAAATTCTTCTAATTTTTATTTTCTATTTTAATTTGGATTAGAAAAATATCACATTATTTTCAAGTTGTTTCTTGTTTAAAGCTTTTAAAGGGTGAAGCTTAATATAATAGTAAGCTTTTAGAGGATGAATCTGAAAACAATAGTAAGTTTTTAGAGAGTTAATCTTAGCACAACAGGTCACGAATTCAAATTGTGAAAACCTCTGTTGGAAGGGATAAGATTGCAAATATTTATAGTTGCCCCATTTTTTTTCCTCATTGAAGCTCTTGTGAAAGAAACAATTAAAATAAATTTTGTTCTTTTCACTATTTTCTTTACATATTCTTGAAACTAGAAAATAAATTAAAAATAATGTGACATTTCCGTAATTAAAATTGAGAATAAGGATAAAAAACAAAAAAAAAAAAAATTTATCTCAAACAAGCTCGAATTTTCAATTATTAATGCATAATTCACACGAAAATATTGCAGTTTTTATGATGTTTAAATATCAAACTCGGCGTTGCGAACGCAGAGGCTGCATGGGAATGCACTAGTGTGACACACCCACATTCAGACTGCAGAACGATTAAATTTTAAGGAACACAAATAGGGGGGTCGATAGCCAAAAACAATTTGTTTAAAAATATTCTTAGATCCACAACTTATGCTAGATGCCTAGATGCCATAAACAAGTCTCAAGTTTCTTCAAACATAACACTCTCACAATCACAACATCAGAACCGTAGGTTGGGCAGGTGACAAAAGCTCTTCAACGGTACTGCAACAACAACAACAAAAATTGTAATGAGAACCAATGGTAAAACAACAGATGACTCGCAACATAACCAGCCGGCACAGAAAGAGTGAAAAAAGAGAAAATTTCGCATTGGATTAGTTAGAAGATTACTGGGAGTAGCAGCACGTCAAAATGTTTACCTTAATGAAGCCAATTTCCTTGGCATTGCTGCGGAAGCACTGCCTGCAACACATAAGCCCATACTTCCTAATCAATCCATGGGGGTTCCCACACACACGGCTGCAAGAACAGGAGACAACAATTGAACCGCTTTTGAGTACACGTAACAAAATATACGACAAATGCTTCCAACAACTTTGATTCAAGGCAGGCACTTTTTTCTTTTTTTAATTAAATATCTAAAATATAATAGTGTGTGCTGATTCGAATACCAATAGAAACTTGATCCGTCCAGATTTCCCCCCTTTCACTGGAAAGCTTCACTTCTCCCACACCTTGCTAGTTCTCCACCACCGTGTCTCAAAACTAAATGTTCTCCACAGGTTCACCGAATGTCTCAAAACATACCTGAGGCCTTACTCAGAATGACAGTTTGCAACAATCAGGCTCAGAATCTCTACAGCAACATTAAACCTCGAATCTACCAACATTCTCATAGACAGAAAACATATACTCACGCCCAATATGACTCCTCGAACGGAACCACAACCATTCTAAAAGGGTAATTTCCCAACATTATTACATAATCCAAAACGGAGAGAAAATAAGAAAGGTCAGATACACTCAGCGTTGACTCAACCATCTTATGTTAGAGGCATCAAAAGATTTAAAAGCCAAAGACTTCAAAAACCACGGAAATACGACATGACAGAAAAAGAATAAAAAAATGACATAATTGAAATTAATGAGAACAGAGTATTAAAGGATCTAGCAAACCAAGCGCGAGAACCGGGACCGTAGTTCTTGGGGTGAGAGCTCCAAACGTTGGAATGACCCATTGCCTCCTCTTTTCTACAAGCTCCAAACCGCCAAATATCAAAAGCGCAGCTAGTATCTGAGGAATGTGTAATAGGCTATGCGGGAGGTGCGAATTTATACGGAAAAACTTTCTGCACGGGGCCCGAGTCCCCTATTTTGACCTATAAATTGGCTGGCTTTTTTGGTTTTTTCTTTTTTTTCGTTTTTTCGTTTTTTCAACAAATTGGGTTTGGGTCACTACTTTCCAACCAAAAGTGTTGGCCTGATCCCTCCTTTTCTAGCTCTTTGAGTTTGTGGCCTTATGGGCGTTGAAGATTAAATTAATATAATATTTATATTTCTGGGTACATGAGCTAAAGAAAACAAAGAAATTTAATCTAAGGTTTGATGACCCAAAACTAAGGTTTGGGCCGATTTCAAAACAAAAGAAGACTGGAAAAATAAAACTGAAGACATGGGCTTTAGCTTGTTTTATTCTCGCTTTGTTACCAACGGTGGGCCTGTTCTATCCTGATATTATCTTGCCCACAGTTTGGTAGGAGGATGAAAATTTTATGGATTAATTTTATGTCTAAAATTATATATGAAGCCAATTTATGAAATATTTTCTTATATTTTTATTCTTATATTAAACACACCCTAATAAAGAATAATTTCCAGCTTAATTAAGATGTTAGTCTCTGTATTACAAGTTGCATTTAAGATATACTTAGTAGTTGTAAACTGTTTTCAAGCGCTTCTCAACCACACACCAACGAGGATTTGATCTAATAAAAGAGACTAATCCTTCTTATATGGCGAACTCGGATTTGAATTCTAATTGAAAGAAGTAGTCATATTTAGTATTTAATTGTACTTCAAATAAAATTGTTTTTAGTAAAAGACTAGCATATTTACCCGTGCTTTCGTGGGTGATTATCCGTTTAAAATATCAAATATATAAACATAACAAAAATATTTGCATACGAATATATATTGATTAATATATTTTATGTTATAAATTTGCTTTAAAATAGATTATTAAAATTTAATATTCGAGATAAATTATTGAAGTAATATATATTGATCAAAGTCCAATTTTTATGTTTATGTTATCCGTGCAATATATGTTTAATATTACTTACCGGAGGCATCAATATTTGTTAAAAAATCAATTTATGATTTTTTTCTGTCATTAAAATTTCTTAGGTTATTTAACGATCTTATAAAATTTCAATCTATAAGTCTTTTTTTTTTTGAAAAAAAAGCCTGTAAAACTCTTCATCCCCTGCTTTTTAAGCCATTAAATCTATAATATTTTTATTAATAAAAAGGTAAATAATATTGCATATTAAAACCTCAAATATCTAAGCTTATAGATATAAATATATAATATTGATTTGCAATTTGAGCGTTGTAAGATTAAAATAATTAATTAAAAGTAATTTAAATTGCTAATTAAAAAAGTAAATTAATATAATTTAATGGTATGTTATAGGCTTTAGATTTCAAATATTAATTTAATTTTAAATTTGGTTTTAACTATTAATAATTATAAATTTATAATATATATTAATTATTATTCATGTAGTTTATGTTTGTATTACCCCTATAATATATGTTTAGTATTAATTCAAAATACAATTTTTATGTTTGCAATCACCTGTACGATGCTTGTTAGTATTAATTCAAAATACTATTATAAAACTCTCTTTTATAGATATAGACAAAAGATACATATGGGACAAAAGAAAGAAAGAAAGAAAGAAAGAAAATCTCCTCGACCACCGCCTTGTACTTAAAATTGTTAAATTTAATGGTTATAATGGACACATTTTAACTTATGTTTTTCTTTATCTTAATAAAAAGTATAAATTGAGGGGCTCATAATATCATCAAAAAGTTAGTTTATATATATATATATATAGCAATTTGGAAGATGATATACACGGTTATGACTTATGAGTACAATTTGATATTGCACCTTGTTTAGATACAAAATAAAAATAAAATTCGATGCTTATCTGTTTATTATATTGTATGTTTCCCCGAAATTTAGAAATAAACTTTTTATTAGTCCCTAAAGTTGAAAAATATATGTTATGTTAATCCTTGACTCAATTTCTGTTGCTGTGTTATCACATTTTCTATGATGTATCACATTAAGTGACATAATATCATTCCATGCGGCCTTTGAGATGGTATCGACTAAGAGTCGGTTTAAATTAACTCATTAAGGTAATATTTCTATTACTGTTCCACTTGATTCACATGACATTTTTGACATATTTTCATAAATTTTAGTAACTAATTTAATCATATTCTTCGTTCATACCCTCCCAGAGGCTATGTAAAATGCCACTATATTTTTTAATGTGATACACTAGTGAAAGCATGACTTTACAATAACGAAAATGGAGTTAAAGAATAATATGACTTGTGATTTATAACTCCATAGACTAAAAAATTGATTTTTCAATTTTAAGGATCAAAGTGATATATGCATTTAACTTTAGGGATTAAAGTGAATATTTACTATTAATCCCCCTTTTTTTTGTTGTATTTAATTTGTAAAAAAAATTTACGCAAATATTCAATCACAGGTTGTTATATTAGTAAAAATATTCGACTTAACCACACATTACCTTAAAATAAAAGTCTTACAAGAAGTTGTATAAAATTCTTTTATATTGATAGTCCATCAAAATTAATAATATTTCAGATTTCTCCTTCTCACATATATTTTTATATGCAGTTACTAGAAGTTCGAACTTCGTTTCACAAGAATATGACAGGGACGAAGGTGGCTTTTGAGGTTCTGAGGTTGATTATAGACATCCTTTGGAAATGCTCAAAGGAGAAATGCCATCCACCGTGATACACGTCTTTCGCTGAATGCTTGTCATTATATGGCCATACCCATTAACTACTGAAATGGCCGCGACAGGTAAAGTGAAATGATAAAGTATACACCCGGCAAGTCTGATTCTTGGCTCTTTCTATTTATCTCCGATGTTCATTCGTTTGAACATGACAATATGTAGAACTATATAATTTGGAATTTGATGCCAAAGTTTGTAAGATCCTCAACTTTGGAATAATAACCATCTCAGTGTTTTAGGCCTTTTGGTGATGAAGTTAATTTTTACATCCTTTTTAATTAGGCCAAGCTGGTTCCATTTCTCTGATTCTTTTCTAGGCATAACTTTCGTTCATTTCTACTTCCATTGCAGTTGCACTTTCCAGGAAAAAGCTTTCAGCATCCTTAATGTAAAGTAAGAGAATAAACAGGCCCTTAAAGGAAAAGAGGAAGAAAAACAAAAGGAATGATGGTAACAAAGAATTAAGTTATGGTGACAGTCGATAATGAATGATGATCAGCTCTGTAACTATTCATCCCAATTTTGAATACTTGTGTATACTATCTCCACGTTCGTAGACACAGTGAATTGGTTTTCTACCTAATAGACTATACCTTATGCATGACACAATCTTGGCAACACATATTGCCTACTTATGCCTATCAAATTTAACTCTTTATTTTAGTCTTGTAATCTTGCATACTTTCTTCTATCTAACCGAAGCTAGGATCTAAAATAAAATCATGTAAATTACAAAGCTGTCACGTTGTTTGCCAATATGGGCAAGTACGCTGTCTTCCCCTTTATTTATGCCATTTCTTGTTAATTAAGTTAGCAAGGGATATAACATATATAGTGGCATAAAAAGATTAGCATTAATTACAAGTCCAGGACCACATTAACAAAGGCTATCTGTGCGCTTCATCTTATTCACATCTAGTCATTTTGATTTTAGCTGAAGTAGAGTTTGGGTAGAGTTCATCAATTTAAGTTTAATTTGTAAATAAAGAAGTTACTCACATTCTAAAATTACATTTTAAATTTCCCCAATCCGTATAATCAAGTTAAGTAAAATTATGATCTCAGTACAAACAAAGTGTGGAATGATATAACCCATTACTTTTATTTTACCAAAAAATTAACCATTGCTTTAGACATAATTTTTCTCTAAACTTTCCCATGGATGTGACGAAAAGAAGCAAATTTTTGAATTTGTTTGTTAAAAGTTTAGTTTAGCTCTTTGCAATATCCGCTCCCAGTTAATTTTAGCTTTGTCTGCTGTTCAATCAAGGACAGCGATTTCTGACTTTCTTGTATAGATTTGATTGTTAGTTTACAAAATCCTAAGTTTTCGTCTTTTCTGCTCATCAACGTGGATGATATTCCACGTAGGAACTGTCATGTTATCTAATATATATGTGGTGCCACCATGGAAAGTGAGCTTTCTATGCAAGAAGTCTAGGCTTTAGTCTGAGCCCAAAAAAAAAATAATTGAATGACAAAATGTTTTGACCTAGGATTTATCTAATCTAAAAATTGAGAAGTTACCCACAAATTAGACTTCAAAACAACAATTTTTTATATTTAAAATTTGTCTTCTTAATATATGTATTGTGGAGAAAGTGAGCCTTGACACAACAGTGAAATTGCTGCTTTGTGTCTTGTGCTAAGAAATTCCAATTATCTAAAGGATCTTTTGAAAGGAGAGGTGCTTGGAACAATATTTACAAATTTACAATGGCATCAAAAACGAAAGGAAGAGTCACAAATATTTCTTTCATGAAAATTGGGAATAGAAGATAAAGGTTATACGAGAAGTATGGATATTTGTATATTTACACCAGAATAAAGATTTATATAGTTTTTGCATAAAACCTGACACATGTTCTCTGCAAAAATAGTAACATGAAAAATAATGTTAAACCATTTAGGTTTGTGATTGAAGTTGTTTTAAGCCTGCACGTCTGAAGTGTCCGAGTTCGATTCTTTCGATGGGTCACCTGAAGAACAACCTTGTTGAAATACGACCATGGCTGTTAATATCTTGTTTCAAAATTTAAAATTTTAAAATTTTATGTTTTTAAGGTACAAAAACTTATTCAATTTTAGGTAAAATATAATTTAAATAAAATCCTTTCAAAAAGCATTTTAAAACGTTGAAATCCTTAAAAAGTCGTTTTTAATAAACGTGCAATTTTATGTTTTCATATATTTGAATTATTAGATTGTATTTTTGTTAGTTTAATGGATTTTGACTCTCAAAATTAGTTTTGGGTAGGTGGTAACCTATTTTATCAGGATAACAAAAGGATTATTATTATTATTTTTATCAAAGAACACACCATAATATTATCTTCATTGATTAACATTCTTTGTTTTATGTGATCACATTGTCAATTTATTGCTCAACACTCTTCACAACCTATACTGCTCTACACCTCTACTTTTATGTACATTATATTATAGAAATATGTTAATTTAATATTTAAATTTGAGTTGATTTTATTATTTAAATATAACAATTTTTATACATATGTACATGTTCTTAACAATATGTAAAAAAATCCAATTCAAGAATTAAACTAGACAATATAGGCTCTGGACCATTTCAACCATAACCCTAGATGGTTTACCATTATTATTTATGTCATTATTTTACCATAAGGAACATAGAATTTAATTTTCATACATTAATGTAAAATAAATTTACATAGATATTCAATAATGTATTGCTATATCTGCAAAAAATATTTAACTCAACTATCAACTACTTTTAAAATCTTACAAATAAAATATATAATTGGATGGTAATATGAAACTCTTTTATAGCAATAATGCATCAAAAATTAATCTCTAGAACATATATGGGACTCTCGTTACCAAAAGAAAGAACATATGCCAGACTGTATGCAAAAATTAAATAAATCTTTAATCTTATTAGAGTAAATACACAAATATCCATACCCCTTAGATATAAGCTTTCTCTTTTCTTGTAGAAATTCTTGAACGTGAATATATATACTACCTCTAATTTATAATATTTGTCACTTTATATATTTTTTTTTGTTTAATATATTTGTCACTCTCACATTCAATGTAGCATTTATTAAATATTTTTTTAATTTTACTCTCCACATAATTCTAAACATAATAAACAATAAAATATTAACACAATAAATTAGTTATTAAATAAAAATATTTTGGTAAATGATTTTATAATCAACCCTTCATTTTGGGCTCCCTAATTAGTGTGTAAATGACTAAAGTGAATGATATTATGAATAAGAAGGAGTAGTATTATAAAAATTATGTTATGATTAAATATAATTGAATAATTTCTCTCATTTTTATCCCACCTGTTTATGTAATAATGTTAAAAAAATAAGACGGATGTATAGAAACAGATAGATTATATAGCATAGTTTTCAATTTTCATCATCACTTTTATATTGCTTTTCTCATATTTTAGGATTTAATTTATATACATTAACAGCATAAAATTTTTTTACACAATTATCTAATCATATATTATCATATTAACAAGTATGATTGAATCACATATCTATTACTTAAATAATCATACAAATAAAATATTTTGATTGAATAATAATATAAAAATTAAACTTTTTTTTCTTTTCTGCTGCCCACTCCTCTTCAAAACATTGCAAAAAATAGAAGTATGTTATTTGTACATCCAAAAAAAATGGATACCCTAGCACCTCCTTCCTATTTTTTCTTTTTTTATCAATTATTTTATTTATTTTTACTTTTTTTTATAATTTTTTTTCTCTTATTTTTTTGGGTATCCAAAGATATCTAACTACTCAATGGTACAAAAAATATTTCTCCAAATAGTGATGCTATATGTTACGAAACGAAAAAATATGAAAGGTGTAAGTGAGTAAAGGATAAAGTGTGAAATTAGAATGAAGCAGAAAACATGGTGAAATAAAGGTATTAAATTGAATATTGTTACAACTTTAACCAATCAAATGCTTCGTACAACACGCACGAAATTTTTTTCGTGCTAACAAGCATTATTCTTCTCCAAAATATATTACAATTTTTGCCATAATTAAGAGATGTGTTTTACCGTCTCGGAAAGGATCCAAAATCTCGAGTTCGCCACCATAAATTCATAGGAGGATTCTAACCTGGTCCGCCACGAGTTTTGGATCAAATTGGTCCTTGTGTTTTAATGGTAGATAAAAAGGATATATTAATGTATCTTTTTTTATATGATATACTCTAGTATTTTTTAAAATTATATAAATAAAAATTAATCAAGTCTAAAAGTGACTAAATTTTTATTTCTGTAACACTTAAAAATGTCAAAATTTATTTATGTGATATCTAAAAATTTTCAGTTAATTTCAAGATTTCGTAGAAAATGATCAGATTTTATTTGTATAATATTCTTTATATTTCAGAAATAATCAAATTTTTATTTCTGTAACACTAAAAAATATCAAATTTTATCTGTATGATACTTAAAGACTTACAATAAATTTCAAGATCTCACAAAAAATTTTGATAATTTCAAAAATATATTTAATCTTTTTTCTTTTTAATTTGCCTAAACTAAAAAAATTACAATACACCATATAAGAAAAGATATATAAATACACCCTTTTGATCAACCATTAGATTTTAAAGACCAACTTAGTTCTTGTTAAAAACTTCCCATATTAGAAACATCCTAAATTCATATTCTTTTTCTGGTACACATAAATTCATATTCTACTGTAAGGGAAATGATGAATAGCGGTGGTGGGCCAAAGCCTTTGGCATGGAGCCATGTGGGGAACCTAAGCTTTCATACTTTCGTTGATTCCACAATGGGCAGAAAATAAATAATAATAGCATAACAACTAGTTGTACTTGTAGCCATTGAGCAGCTTCCTATTCTTTTGATAAAAGCACTTCCAATAATGAGGAATCAAGTACCATTCCTCCTCCCCTTAGGAACCTGCCCATTTCACATGGCTTCCAACCCTTCCCCTATCATTGTTTATGGGTCAAATTATTAACCTCTGATTGGAAAAACAAGAGTGTATAATAATACATTATCACTATATCCTTTCTTCTTATATTATACCCTTCATAAATTTAATTATATATATATATATATATAGAGAGAGAGAGAGAGAGAGAGAGAGAGAGCCAGATGTGCCCATGTGGTTGCCACCGAGTGGGACACAACACAATTGCTATGACAGGGAATGGGGCTTGGTAGGTATACAGACAATGATTGTCACAAAACACATTCCCTTGATAATGTACCATCTCACTCTTCCTATTACACACTCAGAAGAGAAAGTTCCAAACTGTCTGTTGTTTCCACGGTGGATTCAAAATATCATAATATAAGTGTAATAATCAAGTAAATATTAATTTACTTCAGCGTGCGTTAGATATGTAACTAGTAAAGTTGATAAGTGATTAACGATAAATTTGACAATGATTTTTAAAACAAACAATTTCCTAATTGAATTAAGCATTTCTATTTTGTGTTAACCACTTGTTCTAGGCGATGAAAATATACCAATATTCGACTAGTTCCTACATAGTAAAGTCTAAAATACAATATTAGCTTAAAACTGTCGTACCACTAATTATATCCTTCAATCCACCCTTTTTGCACATAACTTTAGTTAAAGTGGAAGATGATATGAATACAATATTCACTCATGATTGTACCTTAAGACCTACCTTAACACGAAGAAACTATTTCAACATAAATGTTTTGAAGAATACATTATGACTATGGCCCGTTTAAATTTTAATCAACATATCTTTTAACATCTTTCTACAGAGGGAGAGCATTCAGGTTTTAACAGCTTGATACCAATGTGGTAACTAATGAATACTTAGTCCAGAGTAACTTACAGAAGAAAAAAGGATATTAAGTAGGGGGGAAATGGAAAAGAGAAAAGGATAAAGCATTATGACCAATTAAATTACTCTATTGACCTTATTATAAACAGTTCTGAAACACATTCTGTGCATGTTATGATGTCTAGGATATTTCAGATGAGTCCAAAGATTAAGAGTCATCAGTTGCACATGATTAGCTGGTCCAGATCCCAAGTACCCACGTATATCCAATAAACTAATTATCCTTTTGCCAATCAGTTATCTATCACTAATCACCTTAACTATAAACTAATTTGTCTCTCAGAACTTCCTATAACTTTCCCTCCCCTCCCCCTTGGTTCTTTGTTCTCAGCTCTGAAAAATGCAATAAAATTAAGTGGAACTAACTATAGCAGAAGAGAACAGGCACCAAAATGCACACCTACATGCTGCTCTTCTACTGTTACATTGGCCTCTCTATTGTTTTTGCTGAGGGAGCTCAAGCTGCAGCAGATGATGAATTGTCAACTCTGCTCACACTCAAATCCAGTCTCATTGATCCAATGAATTATCTGAAGGATTGGCAACTATCAAGCAATGTGACACAGCCTGCAGGTTCACCCCATTGTAACTGGACTGGAGTTTGGTGCAATTCCAAAGGCTTGGTAGAGAGTCTTGACCTCTCCAACATGAACCTCAGTGGCCGTGTTTCGGATCACATCCAATCCCTTCCGAGTCTGTCATCTTTCAACATAAGTTGCAACAACTTGGCTTCATCATTGCCAAAATCACTGTCCAACCTCACCTCACTGAAGAGCTTTGATGTGAGCCAGAACTTCTTCACTGGCAGCTTTCCCACTGGTCTCGGAAGAGCAGCAGGATTGAGATCAATTAATGCGTCGAGCAATGACTTTTCAGGTCTTCTTCCTGAGGACATTGGATACGCAACATTGCTCGAGAGCCTTGATTTTCGAGGGAGCTACTTCATAAGTCCAATCCCCAGGAGTTTCAAAAATTTGCAGAAACTCACATTTCTTGGCCTTTCAGGCAATAACTTCACAGGGAAGATTCCAGGATATCTTGGGGAACTTTCTTCTCTGGAGACATTAATTATGGGATACAATGAGTTTGAAGGTGCGATCCCTGCAGAGTTCGGCAACCTGACCAATCTTCAATACCTTGACTTGGCTGTAGGCACTCTTTGTGGACAAATTCCACCTGAATTGGGTAAGCTGAAAAAACTTACTACAATTTACTTATACCGAAACAACTTCACTGGAAAAATTCCACCTCAACTTGGCAACATTACATCACTAGTATTCTTGGACCTATCTGACAATCAAATCTCAGGAGAGATTCCAGAAGAACTTGCTAAGTTGGAAAACCTGCAGCTCTTGAATTTGATGAGCAACAAACTAACAGGTCATGTACCAGATAAGCTTGGTGAATTGAAGAATTTACAGGTGCTTGAGCTATGGAAAAATTCTTTAGAAGGTCCTTTGCCAGTAAACCTTGGAAAGAACTCTCCTTTGCAGTGGTTGGATGTTTCCTCTAACTCATTATCTGGTGAGATCCCTCCAGGTTTATGTACTACAGGCAATCTCACTAAACTAATTCTCTTCAACAATTCCTTCTCTGGTTCCATTCCAACTGGACTTTCAAATTGTTTGTCCTTGGTACGCACTCGGATTCAGAACAATCTTATTTCCGGGACTATTCCAGTTGGCTTTGGAAACCTCCCAGTCCTTCAACGGCTGGAGCTGGCGAAGAACAACCTCACTGGGCAGATTCCTATAGATATCACCTCATCCACATCACTCTCTTTCATTGATGTATCCTGGAACCACCTCGAGTCATCTCTGCCTTCAGAGATTCTTTCTATTCCAACCCTTCAAACCTTCATTGCCTCTCACAACAACTTTGGAGGCAATTTCCCAGATGAGTTTCAGGACTGTCCATCTCTCTCTGTGTTGGATCTTTCAAACACCAAAATCTCTGGCAAAATCCCAGAAAGTATTGCTTCTTGTCAAAAACTAGTCAACCTTAACCTTAGAAACAACCAGTTAACAGGTGAAATCCCCAGATCAATCACAAACATGCCCACCTTATCTGTTCTTGATCTGTCCAACAATTCACTGACTGGTAGGATACCTGAAAACTTTGGCAACTCCCCAGCTCTTGAAATGCTGAACCTCTCCTATAACAAACTTGAGGGTCCAGTACCCTCAAATGGGGTTCTGGTGACCATAAATCCTAATGATCTTATAGGCAATGCTGGTCTTTGTGGAGGCATTCTCCCTCCATGTTCTCAGAGTTTTACCGTGACAAACCAGCGAAGGAGCTCGCACATCAGACACATCGTTATTGGTTTTGTGACTGGAATTTCAGTGATTTTATCTCTTGGTGCAGCATTTTTTGGTGGTAGATGGTTATACCAGAGATGTTACTTGTATAACAATTCCATTCATGATTGGTTCAAACATAGCAATGAAGATTGGCCCTGGAGATTAGTGGCATTCCAAAGGGTCAGTTTCACTAGCAATGAGATCCTAACTTGCATAAAGGAATCAAATGTCATAGGCATGGGTGCCACTGGTATTGTTTACAAAGCAGAAATGCATAGACCCCATGTAACTCTGGCAGTGAAGAAACTGTGGAGGTCAGGATCAGACATAGAAAATGGCAATGATGTGGTAAGAGAAGTGGATCTCCTAGGGAGGCTTAGGCATAGGAATATTGTGAGACTCTTGGGGTATGTCCACAAGGAAAGGGATGTGATGATGGTTTATGAGTACATGCCGAATGGGAACCTTGGGACAGCACTTCATGGTGAACAGTCTGGGAGGTTGCTTGTGGATTGGGTTTCAAGGTACAACATAGCTCTTGGAGTTGCACAAGGGCTGAACTACCTTCACCATGATTGTCACCCATCAGTTATTCATAGGGATATAAAGTCCAACAACATACTCCTTGACGCAAATTTGGAGGCAAGGATAGCAGATTTCGGGTTGGCAAAGATGATGATCCAGAAGAATGAGACTGTTTCAATGGTGGCTGGATCCTATGGCTATATCGCACCAGGTTAGTTGTTAGTACTCATTATTTAACTAGTTTATTTACGCATTTCCCAGGATATACAAGTGCAAACAACTCACATTAATATTATAGAAAGTAAAATAATATGTTCTAGGGTGGCACGCAGAAGCCTATGAGTCATGCAATCTATGCCCCATTTTTGTTTTCCTTACTTTCAAGCTCAGACAAGCGAAAGCGAAGTGATATAAATGATTGACATTTGTTGTAAACCAATAGGAAAATATTATTTAAACATATATTTTTGTGCATCAATTGACCATAGGTGATTCCTGTACAAATAAGTAGGAAATTCATGTACATATTTGGAAAATCGAGTGATAGTATTACCATATACAACTACACTCACCTAATTCCCCAATTACATAAGTGAATTCCTCACTTATTTATATAGAAATCACCAATGATTGATTGACACATAAAAATATATATCCAAAAAACAGGACTCAATAAATAAGTAGAAGAGAATACAAATATAAAGACACAAATATATATATATATATATATGAACTCAAAATCTTTAGTTTTAAATGAACTATATAGTTTCTTTTTCAAGATATCTACATTCTCTCCGTATCTAATTCACAACAACGTTATTATTTTATTTTCTTTTCGGTTTCAGAATATGGATATACTCTGAAGGTTGACGAGAAGATTGACATATACAGTTATGGGGTGGTACTTTTGGAGCTCCTTACTGGCAAAATGCCTTTAGACCCTGCCTTTGAAGAACCTGTAGACATAGTGGAATGGATACGAAAGAAAAGGAGCAACAGAGCCTTGCAAGAAGCCCTTGACCCCAGCATAGCTGTTCAGTGCAAACATGTCCAAGAAGAGATGCTCCTCGTACTAAGGATCGCACTTCTATGTACTGCAAAGCTTCCCAAGGAAAGACCATCCATGAGAGACGTCATCACAATGCTTGGAGAGGCAAAGCCGAGAAGGAAAAGCGTTTGCCATAATAGGGGCCAAGATAGTAGCATGGAAAAGCCAATCTTTACCACCTCCCCGGTGGTCAGCCTTTTGTAGCAACAGGTTGTTTCGTTTCATGTTCTGAATACCCTCTACCTCTGAATTCGGATGTATGCCCCGTCTACCTCGAACAAACTTTTAACACATAGCGAATACATGTATTTGGATAAGGTTTCGCTTCTTATTTCTTCTTCAGTTGAAGAAGAAACAGAGAATTCAGAACCACAATAGGCATAAAGATTGTATATTAACTACAAAGTATGTCATTTCAATTACTGTTTCTCACCTTAGCAAAGATATCTTTAGCATTTACAAACTTTTCTTTAAACGACTAAGGGCTGAGTTTAAGTGATTAGCAACCTCGACCACTGAGATGAAGACGAGTTAGAATTTTAAGGTGGAAACTACTGTGAAAAGATCACATAGGTGCTCCCGCAATTGAGAGAGAGAGAGAGAGAGAGGGGGGGGGGGAATAGTAATCTCATTAACATTTTAAAGATATTAAACCCCTCAGAATACCTCTTAATCCAAAAAATAAGTTTCTAACCATTTTCTACTTCCAACACACATTTCTCATTCACAATTCACTATTGTATCATTCGTTTCTCAAGTCGGAATTCACTCATCAATAGTTCTTTTCTTTTATTGGGGTAGAATCTTGAATAGTTCTTTCTTATGCTGCTTCGTTTTCGCACAGTAAATGTTCGGAAGGAAGGCCTTTGATGCCTCCCATGTCAAGTAACTGCGTCTCATGAAACAATTCCATAACAAAAATTAAGCTGGATTCAGTTTGGAATTGTATAAAATTTTCTGAATGTAAAAAAATGGGAAATCATCTAATTTTTGTCTTTTACAAATTCTTTTTAGACTGAATCTGTGTCTTTGTAGATATCACAAGCTAATGCAAGCAATACGGAAAAAACTGCAATTACGACCATTACAAATAGCTCCTCAGATATGTGTGTGTATTCTAACTAATAATGAAATGTTATTAATCAAACTGAAGCGTAGGAGAAGAAGTCCTAAAACATTACAAGAAAATGCTACTGAGATCTTGCTGACATCAATAAATGAAGGCTGAGAAGGAAAACTGCCATCTCTTCTCATCCCAATGAATAAAGACATGACAATAGTGTACATGTTTATTCGAAAACTATTCATGCTTATCCAAGTACAAATTGTACAAATGAACGTCCTAACCAAACCAAAAAGTTAATAATGAACAAAGGTCTCACCTAAGACTGTACCATACCCAGAGTATCCCACGGATCTAGGATGCCAGAAGAGCACTACCAGATGCATTTCCTCTTTCAAGGAAACCGGTGGATGTTGGCTGGAAAACAGTGACAGAAACAGTTAGATTGATCCATAGATAGATGTATTGTGAGATTGTGTTGTTGCTTTACCATAGATTATACACATAACGACACCCCACTCCTTACAAACAACAAACATGTTGCAGATAAAAATTAAAAGATAATTGTATAGTATATGTCAATGTCCATCTGCAAACTCAGGTTGATATGCCACACAATCCACAATAGCACTATTATAGATCCAATGAACAATCCAAAGGGGAAAAGTGAACAGAATAATTGGAAGATCCAGAGTTTTAAGAGTAAAATCCTTGAAAATGAATTTGGAGAATTATTCATGCAGTACAAGAAAACTCTCCCAACTCATTTAGAGATAATCATATACCTCACTAGCTTGAACTTCACAAAGAGAAAACGGTTCTTTCTCCCTGATTCCACCATTATCTTTGACAATTCTTTCCAAATCCTGCTAGAAAGGAACTCATTATGTTATGAACAAGAGAAGAATAACTTTCATCAGTCCCAACATGAAACAACAGATTGCAAAAGTTAAATGTGGGGAAAACAGAAAGAGGCTTATATCCTTAGTTATACAAGCACCAAATGAGGTCACTGCATAGGAACTTCAATATAGTACTGGGAATTTGATAAGATATACTACTTCTACTTTAGCTGTTCAGGTACAAGAATATAACGAATACTAAGTAAAAAGATATACAGTGAAATTTAAAGAACAAGTGAATAACCATCCAACAGGATCCAACTGAGTCTATTAAACAATAAAACAAACATACAAATATCTTGAGTAGATAATTTAAACACTTAGATGGGACAAACAAGAATACTTCTTATAATTATAAATAATATCAGGGTTGGTTAATACTCCCACCAAAATATAAACAAATTAGATTTAGCAAATATTAAATTGAACTTAAAGTACTGCATCGTACTTGCAGGCCCCATAAATAGATCTAAAAAGAGGGTAAGAGATTGCAAAAACAATGTTAGACCAAGAGATTGAGCTTTTGGATTGGTAAGTTCTCCTAAATTTATAAGACATAACCTTCATATTAAGGGGTCAGAATGCACCACAATTTGTGGTAAGTAAATTTAGCCACTACATTCTTTGCGATGGGAAATGGGAAATGGGAAATGATAAATGGGCACCTTCAGCAGAATTAGGAAGGATACATACTCATGTTCCTTAGACATCAAACGACTTTGTACGACATGTGCACCTAAATGATTAAGGAAAGTCTAGAAGCAAGTAGCCAAATACTAAATACAGCATCTAAGACACTAATAATCATTTACCTTTCCAGTCAAAATTTCAAACTCAAGTAATTCCTCTACAATCTTTTCTAGCACCTGGCGATTTTTCTGCAGCATCTTTCTTGCTTTGAGATATGCCAAATCAAACATCTAGAAACATCACAAAAGGTTTAGTTAGATGCTTTTTCATACAAGAAGTTAAATTTCTACTTATGTATGGCTACCTTTTCAACTTTAGCCGCCATCACATACTCATGTTCATCCCCCATGCTTAATGCTGTAGCCTGTATCACCAAAGGAAAAACATAAGAAGAGGTCCGCAATATTGGCATTAAAAAATCAATCATTTTAAGTTTTGCCTTTTTCATATGGTTGATCATAACTCAATCCCTCATAAATAATAGCTTAGTTTATCAGAAAGCAGAAAGCAGTACACAACAATCTTCTTTCTCTGAAAAAAAAAAAAAAAGAAAAAGAAAAGAAAAGAGAGAAGCAAGAAACTTAAAGTGATTAAAGAAGCACGGCCTCCACCAGTATTCCGAGACCCAGACTACTCTCCAAGCTGGAAGAGCGAGTGGTTCACAGATTAACGGTCAATCAAAACTTTGCACCGCCCAATAACTGTATACAAGTGGTTCCCGTCCACACCACTATTGAAACATAAGTGACAACCATATCCATTGTACATGCCAAATTTTGGACAATTAAAATGACAATGAGTAGGTAGATATTTTCATTTGTTTGAAAAATAAATTGGGCACTAATTTTTAGAGATCTTAATGACAAACTGGGAAAAAAAAATTGCGGCAACCTGAAATTTTATGATCAAGTTATGCATGACACGTCTATACTTGACACAGCTAAACTGAGAATCCACCAAATTTCACATGGAACTTAAGCCTTAAATTGAAAAATTATGGATTTCATAAGTTCAACTGCATTACCATTATGTTAGATTGATAGATTCAACATCCTCCGGTTCTTTTGAGAATTTATGTTATTTCTCCTTTGTTTATAACTTGAAGAGTACTAGCTTGATCAGCAATTCAGTAAATTCAACCAACTCTCCACCAGATAATTCGAATGCCACGCACTTTAGATGCAAAAAAATAGATAAATAAATTCACCGCTGACAGTTGAAATGCATGTAAGAAAGGTGTATACCGCATTACTACGGTAATAAATTGCAGGACTGTCATCTGGTCCCCAACCATACTGAATGACCATTCTTGTAGCTATCTGTTGTAAAGTTGAAAGAAAATAAAAGATCAGACTTTTTATGCTGACAACATTTTTTTGTTCTAAGTAGTATTTTCATTTTCAAAGAAATTATAACATGAAAAAATGCATATATTTCAGTTGTATCAACTAAAATAAAATGCCATTGCCAACCTCTTGTGCCTGCTGTATCTCCGATGAAGATAGTAAGTTTTCTTCCCCAAAAGGAAGTAACATTTGAGATGCGACATATGATCCAAAACAAAAGACAAGTTTCTTTTCAAGATAAGATCTTGATTCTGAATTCCCACTAACAGAACCTTCATTTCGTGCTTTTGTGATTTTTGTACATCCAATTCCCTGTACAAAACATGATTAAGCATCTATCATTATTCAAGTGAATATGATACGTCAGTTATAATTTCCTCTATTAGCCCATACTAACAGAACGGTAGCTACCATGATTACCAAGCAAAGTTGGAAGAACACATGCTAGCAATAAAACCCATATAGAGCCACTTAGTAACTAATCAGGTATCTGCAGTCTTTATTACATTGTCATACAGCACACTGAAGATTTAGGACTTGAAAGGGATTGGCCACTTCTAGCAAGAAATGGCAGGGTAGACACGTGAAAGCAAACAAATGGAAAAGAAGCAGAGATACTGTATTTTACAGTTAATAAGCAATGCTAATGAAGCATAAAAGGAATGGAGGCAACAAAAGAATCAGAAAGAAATATTCTCTTTTGGAGTCTTTGGTCTCAGGATTCTGTCTAATTTATTGGAACACAAAAGCCAACTCTTAGCAGAAATATTTAATTTACTTAAAATGGTGCTCAGAGCTTCCTTCTTTCAAAACCACTTTCACAAATTTATTGCTGAATACTTACATTTGAAGCATTGGCTAGTTTCTCTCAAGAGTCAAGACTATACAAATATAATGTAGATCTGAAGGCCTATGCATCCCTATCTTCATCACCTAATTAGGGAAATATCAACAGAGAGAAGCCAAAATTTGACTACCAGAAAGTCTTGCTATATAACAACAGTAGAAATGGCTACTACAAAGTTTATCTTTCTTGCACTTCATTCAATAAATAACATTGTTTTACAGAAAAAAGAAATTTTATTAGAAGAGAAGAAATGAATACAAAAGAAAATAAAATATTGTCCATTCCGTAAATATTCTCTTCATTGTTTTGTTTTTGCATTTTTTGTGAGTCAGACTACTTGTACTTTGTTCAATGACTACATTCACTGACTTATCCTGTGAACTACTTTGAAGGGAAGCTACCATATTAACTCTGGGTCTCTGGCCCTAGTTTCTTCTGTAGTAGCACAACATATCAAATGACTGTCATGCTTGTGGGCTAGACAGTAGATACTCAAAAACTAAGAGATATACAATGTCACTGAGGCTATTGCTTATCATGTTCTGGTAGAAAGCAAAGCAAATTGTAAGGCTATATAAACCAGACAAGGGATGAGTATGACTAACCTGCCAGGATAGAGGTTCAAGCCATAAATTATCAACAACATCAAAATTTGGTAATAGAAGGACAATAAGACCACGGCCAGCTGCCCAGACAGCATGTGGAAATTTGGTTCCCCTCGTCCACTGAACAATAAAGAAACTCCATGTAGTTCATTTTTCTAGAGCAACATAATTAAATTAAACTTCAACTTCTAAAGTGAATTAGACTGCTATTATGCTCAAACTTAAAAATGTAAGGAAAAAGCTCACGTATTGTACGTAACAAGATATTGTAGGAGCAATGTGTTGAGTACATAATGAGCATTATGGACATCATAGTTTCTTACATCAAGTGGAGGGCTCAAAAGCTCTATCCCATTGCTTATCTGGCCATATGGTTCCATCAAATCAACAGCGCTTTGCAGATCCTCTTTTGTCAACGTCAGTCCAAGATGATTCACCAACGTTTTGCCTAACTTCTTGACGATTTTAGTCTTCCGCAGCCACGAGGGGATTGTAGAACTGAAAGTCTAAGCAAAGGAGATAAATATATCTCGTTCCCAACAGGAAAAAGTGCATGAAATAAAAATATAGAAAATATGGTTGTAAAAGAAACAGATTCATAACAGTATCAAGTTAACAAGAGTAAAAAGAACAGGTAAGCAGTAAGCAATATTTTTCTTTAATCTGGTTTTCATTACAATTCTTCATAAAAACAAAATTTAAAAATTTAAAACTTGTAGAAATAACAGAAACACTAGCATGTCAAATGAAACATGTTAGTCCTTGGATCATTGCTATAAACAAATTTCAGAGTCATTTCTTTAACTGGAGAAGGCATTTAATGGGAAATATTTCTTCCTTCTTCTCTCTCACTTCTTTCATTTTTCTAGTCAAAGGCAAGTCACCAAGCACAGATTCTAAGTTATCATGTTTTTCTAACCACGAATAATATATAAGTAAACCAATGTTCATACCAGTTAAACAAAATATTAGTTGGCTTGATTGGTAAGTCTTTGCAATTGACACCACAAGAACCTAGAATCATATCATGTTTTCACTAGAGAAGGGGGAGGATTACTTCCTGTTGTTTAATTCACGCTCACCAACCCAAAAAAGAAATAACTTACTTTTCCTATTAAAGTTAGAATTTAATTTTGATGCATTGTCAGTATAAAAAAGCTTTACATAGACATCCAATCATATATTGACATATCAGTAAAAGTGTTTGATTCAACCACCCACTACCTTAAAAGTTTTATAAATAAAAATATGTAATTAAATAACAGTGTAAAAATTTTTTATATTGACATTATATAAAAACTAATCTCTCAAAGTTATTGAAAAGAGGAATCATAGTCAGCAAATTCTTACTGCAAAGAAACTACAGTAGCTCATCAATTCATCTGTGTCAAGAACTTTGCTTCGAAAGGCACTTCCTTCTAACGCCACAGGAACAAGTTTTAATTCAATAGGTCGTAAAAGAGCCGTCTTCTCAGCAACCTGAAAATGAACAGCTTTTTGAGTCCAAAGGTAGGAAAAAACATTGGCAAAAGCCAAGTATGAAAAAACTAGTGAACACATTGCAAGGACATTGGGATTATATACTATTGGACTAATTTATTTTATATCAAGTTAAGCTGACAATATTTTTTATCAGTAATGAAGCCATCTTCTGTTTTATAACTTTTTTTTTTAAATAGAAAAAAAAAATTATTAGCAGAGAAGATAATGTACAAAAAAGGATAAAATATCCTCACATAGATACAAAAGATACAGCTAAGACCTAAAGGGATAAACCATGCCAATCCCTTTCAATATCAGCTAAAGGAACACCATTATAACTTTATAACTTCATTTTTTAATTTTTTATTATCCTCCATCCTCATCATCTTTCAATTCTTCAGTTGAGTTTACAGGCTCAAGTGCAATAGTGTCATCCTATAAGCTACCCCCCAATTGCCTCCACATCCCCTTCTGTCTGTATTTACTTTGCTTGAATTGAAAACGTCGATTCTCTACTTTTTTAAAGAAAAAAACCCTTCTACTCTCTCAATAAAGTCTTATTTGATAGGAAGGGAACAAAAAGTTTCTAGGTTAACAACAAACACCAGAGAAAACCGAGGCATCAAAGGCCATATTACACGAAGAGCTCAATTTTATTGATAAAAGAGGATAGAAAAGGCTAGATGTAAATAACCTATTATAAGAAATAAGTGAAAAAGAACTTCAGATTCTTCTGTTATGTTTTCTGATCCTTTTAGTTTCTGACCCAATTGCTAAATCATCAAAGGTTCCTTCTTGACAAACCTATCCAGGAGCCCAAAGCCTCCCTAGTCAAGAATTTTGTTCAAACAACCGTCTTTAATAGCATTAATAAAAATGACTTGTAGTTTCATAGGCCTTAAACACACTTTCCCAATGTGTTATGTATTCTACTTCAGAAATAGCAGGCCACTTATTTTTGCATTGTTTGGTGGCTTCTATCTTATTAAAAAATCTTCTGTGTTTCTTGGCACTGAGTGTGTCCCTTTACTTTGGAGCAGTTTCAAGGATTTTAGGGTATAAAATTTTATTTATGGCTTCTCTTTCTCTATTCATGGCTCTTTCAGTAGAATCACCATTTCCTGTGTGCACAGAAACTGGGCACTGGGCAGTCTTGCTGCATTCTAAATTCTTCTTGTTCTTTATTGCATCTTTATTTTATTTTATTTTTTTGTTTTGTGGGATATCTTTTCATCCCCCTAGTTGTACTTTCTCTATTCCCTGTAATTTAATTAAAATATTTTCTATTAAAGAAAGAGATGTTAGGATAAACCTTTTTCCAGTCTACATAATCAATAAGCTGATCATCCATGGTTTCCTTTGCTGCCAAGTACAATATTTTTTCTCTCTCTGCTTGGGTCGGTCTCTGAAGATGAAATATTCTATCCATGCGACCTGGCCTTTGCAAGGCCTCATCAATTTGCTTGAGATTTCTTGTAGTAGCCATCAAAACAACCCCATCTTGTTTCTCAAATCTGCAAAGTTTAACAGCAAACAGAATCAGGGAAACTGCACAGCTCTCATCTATTACTGTCATATGAGCATATCTCAGTAAGTCAAAAGAATCCAAAGATATAAATTACCCATCAAGTTCCACAAGCAGTTGATTAATGAAAGCTTCATGATCTTGATTTTTGGTATGAATGAATGTGCCACGTACACCAGCAAACAGGTCAAAATCCTCCACAAATATTATCACTGGAGCCTACAAACAGCTGCAAGCAAATCAGTAAAAGAGGATATAGATAATCTAGAACTCAGAAGATTAACAAACTCATGCTACCAGCATACTATACAGCATATACAGATGGAAATGAATGTTTAGAAAACTACCAGGACATTGAGCCAGAGAGGATGGGCTCGGAGTCCAAATGGTTTTTACCACTAGTCCACCCAGAAAAATGAAAGGAAAAATAATAGCAATATATATATTTAACAATGTTAAATTCTTTTATTATTTCAAATTCACATTTTAAAAGAGGAAATAAGCATTACATACATGATTTGACAGAGAATTAATAAAAAAATGTATGTTATATTATTATTTCCAGTTCATACTGGCTTTGACCACGGTTTAGCCAAGTCCAGGTTTTGGGAGGTAACTGAACCAGAAGCAGGGACAGTTGACGATTGGACTAGCACCAGCTAGTCCAGTCCAGTTCCAAAAACACTGATGCAATATATATATATATACACACACACACACAATAATATATATATATTTTTTTGGACAAAAGAAGAATTTTATTGAGATGAAGATAAGAAGTACATGTATACAATTATTTCACTAATATAACTATCAGAATAGATTAATAATAAAATAAACCAATCGACTACTTTAGATCAATGAATGGTAAAAACAAAAGATAAATGAAACTTGACCATATGAAGTTCGTAATATTAGACATTTACACCAATTTTTTTCTCTTTTCTTGTGAACTAAATATTTGCTTCTGGCTAAAGATCCAAAGTTCTAAATGCCAAACAGTGAAAGTTAAGGAGAAAGATAAAAAATATTAAGGTGGCTTAAAGAATATAACCAAATCTCTTGCTGTCTGAAACAATTCGCGAACATTGGATGCACTTTGTCCGACCCACAGCCCAGCCTCCAATTGTTGGGCCTTAATTTCAACAACAGGCACCCTAGCCTCGGCAGCTATAGCCAATGCTAGAGATGTTTTGCCTGTACCCCTCTCACCCACAATAAGAACTCCCTGCAATAGAGAAAACAGTTCTCAGAAGCTGATCTTAGTTGATATAGGCATTTTCAAATCATACTGTGCATGCTACAGTTGTCATATGATTAATGGACCAACAAAATTTTAGAAAGATATTTTCAACTACAAGTTTACACTATTATGAAATGAATGGGCCGGGCCAGCAGAACTTCGTGAAGTCATTTAACTACAAGTCTATAATAGCTTGTATCTTCTTGTTACATATTTTTGTTACCTTCAGAAAAAGTTGAGAATACAATACTCCTGCACAAAGCAATTTGAATACCATGCCATTTAACATGTGCATCTGGGTGACCCCAAAAAGTATGTATAACTCTTTCCTTCTATTACTTGGTGGATCAATGAAAATATGCTTATAATTTACAGCAATCTTAAAATAAAAAGGAATGAATAAAAAAACTATCGGGTAAGAGCTTAATGGAAGTAAAGCAAA
Organism: Pterocarpus macrocarpus; assembly: GCA_031439585.1. Classification (NCBI taxonomy): domain Eukaryota; kingdom Viridiplantae; phylum Streptophyta; class Magnoliopsida; order Fabales; family Fabaceae; genus Pterocarpus; species Pterocarpus macrocarpus. Next base: position 46,118,496 of record CM062516.1, read on the forward strand.
GCATGGAACCTTGAATGAATGTAATACCAATCTGTGTTTTCATCTGTCTGTTTACCTTCTATGAATAAATGATTAATTCATGCTTCTATAAAAAAATAAAATAAATGATTAATTCATGCAATCTGCTGGAAAACACAAGAAACTGACAGACTGACACTGTACAAATGAAGCATATGGCAAAGGATGGAAGGTGTTTTTTTGTGTTATGAACTGTCTCTTGCAAAAGCTTAAACTTTTGGGTATAGACATATGAATGGTTTAATACTTTAACATATCCCCTCATGCAAGAGCCTCTTTGGGCTTAAAGTGTAGACAATACATAGGCTCATTCTAACTTGCGCTGTAATTTAACTTTCATTTAAAAGAATGGGGGCAAACAAGGATCAAACTCTAAATCACTTGATCATAGAAGTTCTAATATCATGTCATGCATTATCTCTTCCAAAAGCTTAAATTGTTGGGTAGAGCCACATGAATGGTTTTATACCTTAACACTTTGGTACAATTTTTAAAGGTTAAATGAGTGTGAGACAACGAGATCCTCCATCTCCGTTTCTTTTTTCCATTGTGGTCAACATGCTTAGCTGTTTAGAATCAAAATCTGTTAATAATTGGCTAGTTAATGATTTAACATTTGGTGAGGGGACAGTGTTAGTCTCCCATCTTCAATTTGTTAATGATATAGTTTTCTTTTTGGAACCAAGTGCGGACTCTTTTGTTAACATTTGATCTATCTTGTGTTTCTTTGAGGTCATCTTCGGTGTTAAAATCAATCTTGCCAAAAGTGGTTTCACAAGTATTAATATGGATAATCAAATTTTGAATGCTTTTGCTACATCAAGTCCTTCAGGGGCCTTGCACTTAGCTGGGTATTGCTTTGAGAAGTAATCCTTGAGCATTATCTTTTTTGGAATCCAGTGGTTTGAAAAATTTTCAAGCAGCTAGATTATTGGAAAGGTGCCTTTTTCCCGTTAGGAGACAAGATCACTCTTATTCAGTCATGTTTGTCCAGCATCTCCTTATACTTTCTCTCCCTCCTTTGTATACATATGGCTGCGGCTCAGAAAATTGAGAAATTTATGCGGATTTCCTTTGGTCGGAGGTAGGGGATTCTAAAAGAGATCACCTTATTAGTTGGGAGGTTTGTTGCACACCAAAAAAGGAAGGGAATATTGGCCTCGTTGATTTGGTGTCAAAGAACAAGGCAATTGCAGCTATGTGGCTTTGGTGTTTTCCTCTACAACCTACCTCTTTATGGCATCAAGTGACTCGAAGTAAATATGGTTTGCATCCGAATGGGTTCAACACTAAATTTGCAAGTAGAATTACGCATAAAATCCTTGGAAATTTATCTCTCAGGGTGTACTTCCCTTTAGTTCTCTCTTGTCCGTTAATTTGGATCATCATTCTCACATTAAATTCTATTAAGATATTTGGGTTGATAGTGCTCCTCTTTTAGAGGCTCTCTCTCTCTCTCTCTCTCTTTTTGATAAAAGAAGAAATTTATTTAGAAGAAGATAGATAGAAAATTACAAGAAGATAGGAGCACAAGAAGTCCTCTATACAAAAACAAAAACTAGCAAGACAAAAAACTATCAATGAAGCATAGCTTTCCAATTTCTCAACATATCTGTGAGGCAAGTTCCTCTAAAGAGACTATGTGCTTTACACCAAATAGAGGCCAAACATCTAATCCTTTCCCACAAAACTAGCTTGTATGAGAATCTATCATTGAAGGTGCAAGAATTATGTTTCAACCAAATACTCCAAATAGTGGCATATATAGAACCTTGACACAATGATTTTGCCTCTTTCTTTTTACCAAAACCAACAAAACTTGATACTAGGAGTTAATCTAAGGTCGTAGGGCACATCCAACACTCAGAAAAGAAACCAAACAAAGTGTTCCATAGAAAGTAAGCCATAGGACAGTGCCAAAATAGGTGAGATATCGATTTTGAATTCGCCCCACACATAACACACACATCAAGGGAACTAGCCCTATGAGGCCTTCGAACCAGCAAAATGTCATTGGTGTTAATTCTATTAAGCACAACTGTCCAAATCAAGGATTTGACCTTAGAGGGAGCTTTGGACTTCCAAATAAATTTATCAAGGAGGAAAGAGTTTTGAATTAAGGAATGAGTTAAAAATTGACAATAAGATTTGCAAGTAAACACTCCTGGAGAATCAAGGAACCACAACCTTTTATCTGGACTAGAGGACAAAGGAACAGAATCAATGAGACCCAAAAGACCAACTAATTCAGAGGACTCTTTATCATTTAGATTTCAAAAATAGTGAAAGTCCCAAGAATAGGTGGAGTCACACACACTGTAAAAGTTCTGAATAGGACAACTGTGAAATGAAAATAGGCAATAGAGGCAAGGAAAATCAAGAATAAAGGAGGCATCTCCTGCCTAGAGGTCCTTCCAAAAGTTAAAACGAGAACCATTACCTACCTTCAAGGAAAGCAAAGACTTAAAGATAGTATAATTTTGGGAAATAAATTTCTAGGTGCTGGAATGAAAAGCTTGTCCAACAATATTAGCATCTTACCCATTCTTGTCTACGCCATAATTACTCCAGATAACCTGATGCCATAAAGAATTAGGTCCTAAAAGGAAGCACCAAAGCCATTTAGCTAACAAGGCAAAATTTTTAGACACCAAATTGCCGAAACCCATACCCCCTTCCTTCTTAAGATGATAATACACCTTCCATCTCACGAAGTGATCATGATTCGTATCCAAAGCACTTGGCCAAAGAAAATCACTCATAACATAATCTTTTCAATAGTATTGGCCACCCCTACTAGTATACGGAACAAAGATAGGAAGTAGAGAAGAATGCTAAAGAGACAAGTCTGGATGAAGGTGATCTGACTGCCTAAAGAGAGATAGGCCCCTTTCCAATTTCCAAGACGCTTAGAAATCTTTTTTAACAACAGGATCCCAAAAAGCAGCAGATCTAGCATTAACACCTAGAGGAACACCCAAGTACACAAGAGGACACTCCAAAATCTGACAACCTGCCAAAGAAGTTGCATCAGAAAGGTCTTGAGAATCTATATTAATACCAGCCAGACCACTTTTTGACAGATTAATCTTTAACCTAGAGGATAACTCAAAAATCTGAAAAAAGAGATAGTGCTTTCAAAAAACTGTCCGGATCATTTTCTAGGAACAGCATGGTGTCTTTAGCAAATTGCAAATGACAAATCACAATCCCTTCAGAACCCACTTTGACAGCTTTAATTAACCCACTTGTGACTTGTCACTACCCTAGAGATTAAGCGACTAAGAACATCCACCACTAAAGTGAAAAGAACAGGGGGATAAAGGATCTCCTTGCCTCACACCTCTCTAATTTGTCAATTTTATTCCCAAGGTAACCTCTCATGGAACTCTCATTTTCTCACGAACTTGCATGATCAACAAGTTATTCCATTCTTCCTTTACTTGATTCTATTCATCTATCTAATATCCCTAACTCAAGAACTAGGACTATTGATCCCCTAAGAGTTTTCTCCTGCAAAACATATTTTTAGTTCTTGACTTCTTCTCCTAATATAGAATGATTTCTCTTGGATAAACCCATTTGGAAATCTAAAGCTCCCTTAAAGGTCAAAGCTTTTGTTTGGATTGCCGTTCTTAACAAGATTAACACAAATGACATGTTCCAGAAGTGTAGGCCTCTCACTTCTTTGTCCTTAGACATGTGTATAACATGTGGTTTAGATTCCAAATTGGGGGCTCGTCTCTTTCTCCATTGTCCTATGACGAGATCTCTTTCGAACAAGGTTTTCAGGATTTTTGGAGAGTTGTGGGTTTGCTCAATGGATTTACATAATTTTCTCCTCACTAAGTTCAGTGGTTTCGGCTCTAGTAAAGAATAGATCTTATGGCACTCACCAATTTTTGCTGTGATTTGGGGTATCTAGTTGAAATGAATGCAAAAATTTTTAAATATTCCTTTTTTACTATTGATTTTATTTGGGATAGGATTAATTTCTTTCGGCAACCCTTTCGTCCTCTACTCATGGTTGTTTAATGGTGTTTCTTTATCTAACCTACAAGGGACAAGCATGCTTTGCTACGTGGTTTTTCCACACATAAGATTTAACTATTAATTTTTGCTTTTTTTGTGACGATGCCTTATCCTCTTTTGTAATTTCTCTTCTTTTCTAATAAAATTTCTTCTTCTATTTTAAAAAAATTACCAAAAAAACAAACCTTTATGCATCAAACTACAAGAATCTGAGCATGATAAAGAAAACGACTATATCGCAATTTTGCAACAGTAAATTGAAAGAAAGAACAAAGAAAACAATGCCTTGTCATGTTGAAAAATCTTCATGCTATATCATACCCGAGGTGCTCGTGCACCCATTTCTTGAAATGCCCTTGGATTTTGCAAAAATGCCACAACTTCATTGATTTCCTCTTTCATAGACTCGATGCTAGCAAAGTTCTTCAACGGTATTGGTGGTTTCTTCACCCTCTGCAGAACAGCTATAAATCTTAACAGTTTTTCCTAGAGGAGAAGAGTATATAGTTTTTTTTTTGGGGGGGGGGGGTTGTTGAAAATAGTATAAAGCAAAAAAATTAATTGCCAAGTAACCTTCATTTGTTCAAAAGCTGTCTTTATGGGATCAACACCATCCTTTCTCTTCTGCTTGATTCTTCTCAATTTTTGATTAACGTAATACTTCTGCAAGATAGCTTAAAAAGCAATAATGAGTATCACAACTTTACAATTGGCAACAGCTTACCTCAAGTCCCCAAGAAACCTACACATTTGTATCACAACCCTTTTCTTTAATTTTTTTTTTTTTCAAATGTAAAAGAGATATTATGGGAGAGAAGAAAGGAATATAAAATTAGAAGCAGACAGTGGTCCACTAGGCAAGAAACCATGGTGGTTGAAGGGCACTAAATCAAGGAAGCAGAAACAATGGCATTAGTGGTTGTAACTTGTGTCTAGGTGGGCATGAAGGAGAAGAGGTTGAGTGTGATCAAACTGATTGCAGCAGTAGTGATGACAATAACATGACTTATTGAACATTCCACAATTGAAACAATTCAAGAAAGTAAGACCCACATTCTTATCAATGCAAGTCAGTCGACCTTCATATTGCAATTTATAAGGCTTGGTTTAAAACCTGAACAAAATTAAATTTGAATAAACACAAACTTTCGATCAGTTCAGTGAAGCTAAATAGCCTCCAAAAAGATTGTGACTTCTGTAATACTTCTTAATGCTTTCATCTCCAACTGTAAGCAATCAGTTTAACCTAAGCATCACACTAGTTTGACACAATAAAATACCACAATACAATATGAAACTTTAAATAATCAGTACACACACAAATGTGAAGCAGGATTGTAGGAATCCTCCACAACATGAAAACCATCAGAATTTTAGGCAGAAATTTAAAAGATAACATGTGTCAGATGCAAGAAGGAAGCAATACCACACAGCGCAACTTCCGCAAGTTTGGATCTCTTCGCAAAGGACCATAACCAAACAGACTTGGAATTCTTCTTCTCATAAATTTGAACACATGAAACATAACAAACCCAAATATGGCAGCTCTAATGAAAAACCAAAAAAACCATTGAACATCATCTGTTTGTCTGGATTTAAAATTCAATTCTGCCTCTGATTGCCATTTCAAGTACCATGTGGAGTCAACTGTCTGATATATTTCCTCCGGCCAAGCCATCCCCAATCTCATCCTCACCTATAGCACAATGACAATAAAAGTTAAAAAATTAGCTATTCAAAACCAACCACTTAAATTAGCAAACAGCAAGTTCTCAGATCAAGGATACCGGATAAGGGACTAAAAACTCCACAATAGGAAACACTATCACCATCATGATGTCATCAGTTATATCCTTAATATTCCTAAAGATCCAATTTCTTGCATTCATGACAACTTCAGAATTCCACAACCCACTTAAAAACCAGTGAGACACCCTAAATGTCAGGAGAAATTGCTGACGGATATCCAGCTCCGAGAAAGGGATCCACATCAGATGAACAGCCGTTGGAATACCAGAGGCAAGCATTTTCATATACAGCCCATCAAATCCCCCAAAATCTTCAAAAAGCATTTCAAAATCCTGAAATCAGAGGACATTCTAATAGTCACCATACAAGAAATAAAACAAAAAAGATATCCCAAGAAGAAATAGAATTGATAAGGCTATAACCTTTATGTCAACATAAAATTCCTTCTCCTCCCCCTTCAATGCAACATACATTGCACCCCAATCATGTCTAATCCGAGCATGCTCTATTAGCCTTTTGGAGACAGCATAAGCAACAGCCACTGGATGCATCTCCCATCTATTTTTCTCTTCATTATACCATGTCCTTGTTACCACCCGGTCACGGTCCAAAAGAATCCTTTCCTGCAATGGACAAGTAGTAAGAAATGAACAGAGTAAATGCCTGATGGCACTCCATTGATTGATTGATGTACAAAGAAAAGAAGCACATGACAAAATCAAGTGCAATGTACAAGGTATATAATTAACAAGAGACAGATTATTATAAGTGGATAAAGATTTAACCTCAATTCGACATGTTCAACCCCATCCTAGCGACATAGCAGCATTTATGGCACTTATGTTTTTCTTTAATTCCACATTTAAAACTTAACAACCATTCAAATAAAAAGACAAAATCAAAGTGTCCAATAGTCATAAAATAAAGAAAATAATGAATTATATTAAGCGCATATGAAGGTTGACTAAGTCTAACATCCAGAATCACTTGCACTATGCGCGGATGGTTGCGGTCCCTTAGTAAGAGTTCTCAAAATGCCCTTGGGGAACATCATTAACCAACCCAATTGTTTAAGTTTGAACCCATGACAAGGTCCTTTACTATCTTAGTTATCAAATGAAAATGTTTATGATTAAACATAATAGAGTTGACGCAGCACTAGAAATACAATGAAAAGTGAAACAGAACCTGTCTTTCAGCCACATATTGTCTGCCAAACTCAGCATTCTCTATTAAATTCCGTTTTAAATCTGCCTTAGCTTCTTCGCGCCATTTCTTCCAACCATGGTACAAATGGAGACTAACAGCTTTAGGAACCACAACCTCCTTGTTTCCAAACATCCACTTCAGCTGAACTTCAGGAAAACCCTTAACCACCTCTTCTTCTGGTGAGGAAACAATACAATGCTTTTCCTGGCCAAACTTCTTCATATTTTTTCTTATCTGAGCCTCTAAATTCCTTTGCATCTCCCTTGATTCTTTAAGACTTCTTTTCAGACGTTGAGCGAAATCAATAGAATCTTGATGAAAGAACGGCCCAAGATCTTCAACATCCAAAATACCAGGAAGAATGATTTGTTCTAAATGTTTTCTTTGTGCAGTTTCCAAGTCTTTCTGAATGTCAAATTTTGAGAGCCTGGTAGCAGTGCTTGCAGATGAACTGCAACCACATAAATGTTTGCACAATGACATACAATTCCAAAAGCATAATACCACAGCTAACTTGCATGATAGAATATTATGCAACAAAAGAAGCTTTTGCATACAAAATTGAGAACTAATTTCATCACTGCCAAATAGATTAAGATAACAACAGTATCAAACGGCCTTCATTGCAACCTGCAGGATTTGTCAATTCAAACATAATCTTGAGAGATAAGATCCCATCACAGTCAAAATTTGAAGGCAACTTCCTTCCTCTCTCTGCCACGTAAATTCAGAGATAACATAAACAATAATAATAAGACATCCCGAATTCTTTAAAGGGTACAAAAGGTACTGTGTAATGACTAAATGAATATTTTTTTTATATAAATTATTAGTATCCGAAGTCTATTGAACTCCAACTAATCTGCCTCAAGCTAAGTTGGCCCACTATGAAGATAAAACTTTCCTGGTGCTAGTTTTTCTTTTCTTTTTCCTTTCTTTATTTTCATTCATAAGACTTGAACCTAAAACCTTGGCTAAAGGGAACAAATGGTGAATCACTTGAACCAACCAAATATTGGTAATGGCTGAATTAATAATATGACTATACTAATTAAATAAATAGCAGTCTAAAAATTTAAATATGCATCCAGCTATAGGACTTGACTCCAGCCACACAAAGAATAAAAAAAAAAACCATGCCCATGTACCATCCTACAATGATCACCATATTCATGCCACTACACCAACAAAACTAGAACACAAAACTGCACCCAAAATTAATCAACTCGCAACATAGTACAGTGATGCATTCAACTCATCAATGCACGTTACTGACCTTTCCATGTCCTTGTGCCTCATTTCCCGTTTAAACCTCCCCACCATCTGCTCACACTCCCTCTCAATGAAGTTAATCTCCCTCACCCCATAACTCAACGCCACCGTCTCCTTCCTCGAAATCACATCCTCAATCTCCCCAGCCTTCTCCCATATCCCATTGTACTCGTCCTCCAACTCCCCAACCCTCTCTTCAATCCTCTCCACCCTCGCCTTCTCTTTCTCGTCCAATTCCATCTTCTTCCTCTTCAATTTCTCGTACTCGCCCTTCGCCATCAAAATCTCGTCGATTATCTCCCCCGCACGCTTCACCAACACACCCCTCTCCCTCCTCAGAACCCTCAACTGCGGGTACAGCCTCCCGTTGATCTCTCTCCGCATCTCTTCCTTCTTCGTCTTCACCGCCTTCAGCGCCGCCTCCACCTCGTTCATGTCTCCATTCCCCTTCCTAACATTCTCTACGCTCCTCAGAAATCCAGACACGGTTTCTAGAAGCTTCTCCGTGCAGTCGGCGTAGTCGTGACTCTTCGCCTTCTCTTTGTTCGCGCGTTTCTTCGCCGGAACGACGTCGTTTGACACGGGAGCTGCCGTAATTGCAGTTGCCGGAGGGACGCGGAACGCGCCGAGCGCGGAAACGCCAACGGCGAAACAAAATAGCGCTTGCTTCAACGAGCATTTGAATGCAATTGGCTCATGTTTTTCGCAATTTACATTGGTGACGGCTGAGCCTAATACGTCGTCGTTTTGCTGTTGTTGTTTGGGTGGTTCTGGAGAAGTGGATGTGGGTTTTGCGGGGAAGGTGATTAGTGGGGTGATGGAAGCGTTAGAGATTGGGTTGTTTCGCCGTGGTTTGGGGGACTTACTTTGGTTTCGAATTGGGAATGAGAATGGGAATGGTGGCGGTGAATGGAGGGAGAGGGAGAGGGAGTGGAGTGGGGGAGAGTGGAGAATGGAGTCCATTGTGGGAAGGGATTGGGAGTCAGAGAAGGGGAATAAGGGAGGAAGAGGAAGACAAAGAGAAAGACATTGATTGAAGTTTGAAGGAAGTGAAGGTAGCAGTAGCAAGTGTAGAGTGTTAGAGTGTGGAGAGTGGAGGTAGCGTTGTTATCCTTCAGCTTGTCAGCAGGAGCAAGGTACCAAAGGGGCCTTAATGGGTTTAGCAGACGACACAGGATACAAGGTGGTTGCATGAGGAGCCTATCATAAAAATTATAAATTATAAGTATAAATTTAATTTATACGGTTATTCAACCGTATTTTTATAAGTAAGATTTTTAAAATGATAAATAATTAAATTAAATATTTTTATTAATATAATAATAAATAATTAAATATTTACATAAAAATATTTTATATTAATAATAAATTAAAATTAAATTCTAATTTTATTACTGTATATAATATCAATGACACTTAAATATATTTTTTTAACTATTAATATCTAGTATCTAAAATATATTAGGCTTCAATTAATATAATTTAAATTAGTTTGGTTCCTATATAAAGTAAAATTCTCGCAAAATTATTTTTCTTGACTCAATCTAACTTAAAATTTATTTAAAAAACTTACATTTTAATATACTTTAAACAGCTAACAAGCCAAATTGTCAAATAGGCCGAGCGTAAGCCTTTGTCCCCAAACACCCTGCCTTCAAACTATGTATTAAAAATAAGAAGTCATGGTTTAGTGTTGAAATAGTTAGTGATTTGAAAGGTTGTGAGTTCTGACAAAAAAAAAAATTAGTTGTCACTTTTTTTTTTTTAAACTAAACTAGCAATAAATTTAGTTTTTGAAAGATTTTTTATATTAATTTAGTCTACAAAAAATATATATGATATTAGTTTAGCCTTTAAAAGATTTTTGACATTAATTTAGCCTCTAAAAAATACAAGTAATATCACTTTGATTTTTAAAAAATATATATGACATCTATTTGGTCCCTTCTTTTCTATAAATTTATTAACTTATTTATTATCGCATGCATCTTTCAGAAACTAAAATAATGTCACAAGTATCTTTCAAAAACTAAGTTAGTGCAAAAGATTTTCAAAGACTAAACTGATGTCACATGTATTTTTGAGCGACCAAATCACTATTTAGTCTTTTTTTTTCTTTATATCGATGATAATAAGATTTAAATCTATGATCCCGTATTAAATATCTAATCCCCTCATGGGTTTAAGACTCCATTTCAACCGTTTATAATCCTACACAACACATATATATAACTCTAATAGACCCATGCTGACCTACTAGAATTCACAAGCACTGCAGTAAGTGTTGTCCAGTCTATTAACATAAATAGGTTTTCAAACAAATCTAATCCTATTTTTACACAGGTGAGACCATGTCACATGATACTTAATTTGTTTCTATCCCTATGTAGAGGCAAGCTAATATGTGAAGTGTTGCATGTGGTCTCATGTTTAAATTTTACTTACACCAACCACATAAAAGGAACAAGCTAGTCTAAAGGGAACTTATCTCTAAAGTAAGAAAGTGAAGTCTACCATTAGATTATTTAGTGGACTATAATCGGAATGCATTTTGTTAATTTAAGGGTAGATCTTATTTATGATACAATTTCACTTTTTCTTTTTTTTGTTAATCAACAATAATGAAGTTCAAATCCCAAACATCATGCATATTATCCAAGCTCCTCACTATTAGACTACTCCTAGCTTGAGACAATTTTACTTTAGAACAACCTCATCCTCACTTAGAGTTATGTTTCAAAAAGGTTTAATTATTCTGCTAATCCTTATAATTTCACTCAATTTTCAATTAGGTCCATATAATTTAAAAATTTGTATTCAGGTCCTTATGTTAAACAAAACTTTGTAATCAAATCCTTGACGTTAACAACCATTACAAAAATTTTCTTGACAATACTATAGTGCACTAAATGAAGTATAGTAGTACATCATATACCTTATTGATCTAAACCATTCAATGTATATAAAATGAAAATCCATGGAAAATTTATGGCCAAAAATAGTGTAGAGTACCAATAAACCTACTTAGTGTAGTGTTCTCTAGAGGCACCATCACATCCTCCTTAATCCCTTCACCATCACTATCACCATCCCTTCACCAAGTCCTTCCTTCAATAACCCACAAACCCAAACAAAAACAACATCCAAACCACACAACATCATGCTCAGAGGAGTAGTGGGAGACGTGGTGGTTACGGGTTCACTACACAATGGTGATGCGATTGATAGTCGTGGTTCCGTAGGTGTGGTGTGCGATTCAGAATGGCAAAGATGCACGACAGATATAAGGCAACGGGGGGCTGGGGACGCAACGATAGTGGTGTCACAGATGACGGTCTTGGGGTTTGGTTTTGGTGTTGCCATTGTTCTGTTTGTATGTTTGGGTTGTGGATTGCGTGTTCTAAGGGGCTTGGGTTGGTTTGTTGTTGTTATTGTTCTACGTTTGTGTGTTTGATATCATGAGGTTTGGATGACATAGGTTGTTTGCTTTTGGGTTTGAGGATGATGGGATTTCATGGAGGAAATGGGACCTTTCTTATTAACGAGGAGAGATGGGTGGTGGGGAGGAAAGGAGGAAGAGAGAGATGGAGAAAGAGAAGAAATATTCTTAAAATATCTCGTTTAATTTCAAATTTTTGTAATAGTTGTTAACGTTAGGGACTTGATTATAAGGCTTTGTTTAATATAGGGATCTAATTATAAATTTTAAATTATAAAGACCTAGTTAAAAATTGAGTGAAACTATACGAACCAGCAAAATAATTAAACCTTTCAAAAAAATCCATATGGATATTTAATCTACTTCTATTTTTTTAATCTTAGGTTTTTGAAAGTCCTAATCCTTTCTTCTTTTTGAATATATCCATACGGGGATAATCAATTTAAATAATTTCATTAAACCAAATTCTTGCATATAGATGTTGAAATTTGAGTAACATAATGGAAATTATATTTATTGTAAAGTTATTGAATTGAATATGAATGAAACAAAATTCGTTCAAGCTCCATGTAATATCTTTTTTAATCACACATTGTAAGCGTAAATATTATATAAAGTTAAAGCTTTGAATATTTACAACAGACTTAAATATATTTTTAATCCCTATAAATATAGGTTGTTTTGCTTTTGGTCCCTGCAAAATTTTCTTTTTCACTTTTGATCCTTGTAAAATCTACTATTATGTATTTTGTCCCTGCCATTTACTCAAATTTCTCATTAAGCTGGCATGTGGCGGGCAAGCGATCCCAATCATCAAATGCTACATCACTCCCATGATCCTCATTAACAAAAAATATGACACATCAGCCACTAATTACATAACTAAAAATTTAACTCAAAACAAAAACAAAACAAAATCACTCTTTAACCATGTCTCATTCACGTGACTGAAACACTTAACCCACTCTCACCATCATATGCCTCTCTTCTCACTTCTCAAGTCTTCGAACCCTAAAGCCCTCCTCCTCTTCTCTTCATCCACTTCTCCTCTTCCCTTCTTATTGAGACACAAATGGCAAGCCCAAGCAAGTGTTCTGCATCAACTTCGGTTACACGAAACAGATTGTGTGGGCGCCGAGATGCTATCGTGCTGTTTAAATCTCGTTGTAAGGAGACCTTTGGAAAGAAGTTTTGGAGATGCCCAAACTGGAGAGTAAGTGTTTTGGGGTTCAAATTCTCTTTTATGTTGTGAATTTGAGTTGTATAATAAGTCATTTTTCTTATTTTAAAAAAGAAAAGTAGCTAAAATTTCTTTGAATAGGTGGAGTTTGAGTATGAGAATGAGGATGAACATGGGCCAAAAGATACTCGAAATTGGCATGAGTCAGAGGTAGTGCTTGAAGATTCAAGAAGAAAAATTGGGAAGTTAAAGATGAAACTATCTGTAGAGAGGAGAAAGGGACATAGGCTAGTAGCTGTTGCAATTTTGTCATGGGTAGTGACATTTTCATTGTGTTTGTACTGCATTGTGAAGTGCAATTGCCAATTTTAGGGAGTGAAAGTCTGTATGTGGTCCTCACGTTGTTGGGCATTAGGGCAGAAAAGGGAAAAAACTTTGTATGTGGGCTATTGGTGTGGGGCAAAAGGTGTGTATGTGGGGTTCTTTTGTTGGTGTTTTGTTTTGTAAGGATGTGTGAACAGTTGACTCACACTTAATGAAATGAAGTGATTATTTTCAATTTCTGCTACTTATTTGTTATGCTTAATAGTGCTGATTGAAAACAGATTGTAGTCATATTTATAGATTACGCTCAAAGACAAATGAAAATCCACACAAAATCTGCAATATGTATGCAGTAACAACATTCTACACTAAGTTGGTATTCACAAATTACAATAAATAGGTATTCAAAATCTGCACTAACAAAACTGCATTCAAAATTTGCATTTGCAACATATATCTCCAACATATGTACTAATATATCATATCATGAATATGTCTCCAAAACACAGTGTTTCGAAAATGAAGACATAAAATAGAAACTTGGACTCCTACACTATACTTTTCATTGAGTTCCCAAAATAACAACATATATCTGTCAACTACAAGATTACATCTCCAAATAATCCACATCTACAACATCAAAAAAATTATAACTCTCTTTCTCATTCTTCAAACACAAAAATAGAAACTTGGACTTCCACTTCTCATTCTACACTGTGTTGTTCATTCAGTTGCAAGCTGTCTCCTAGCACCCCTACCTTTGCCCCTATCAATTCTGCCCCCTGCCAATAACACCTTGACTTTGAAACCCTCCAGGAGTTTCACCTTGGTTCCCTCCAAGAGCTTCAGCTTTAGTAGCAGTGGTAGTGGTAGTTGCAGCTCCACCTTCAGTAGCAAGAGTTTGGTTATCTTGAGATAGCCCTGAGATAGCCTTTGTGCAAGTTGAGAACATATTCCTTCAAGTCCTTCTACCCTATTTCCACATTCAACTCTAGTAGTTTGAGTTTAAGTTACCAATTTTTTCCCTTTACTCTAAAATAAAGGAAATACATATGGTTAATGTTATATTAAAATATTGAGTTCCATTTCCATAACTTGGTTAAATATACCTTAGAAGCCCTCTGTGTTGGTTGAGAGGTGGTGTCAGTAGGATTTTCCTGTAATTTTGAAATATCTCTAACTTGGTTTCCTTTCCTCTACATCAAGAAATAAATAGGTAATGGAATTTTCAACTCAATTATTGGTTATGACATACTTCAAGTGGATAGTGGAATCTTACCTTTTTTTGTCCCTATGTTGGTTGAGAGCACTGAGTTGCAGATGTAGAGCCTTTAGTCCTAACCTTAGTTGCAGCATTTTTTCCTTTCCCCTTCCTCTGCAAGCATTTGCAATTATTTCATTGACATATAAATTATAGGACCAAAACCAGAAAATTAAAAAATTATAAGGACCATTAACAACATGATTGTTATTTGAAAGTGCTGAAACCAAACCTTAAAAAAATATAAGGACCAAAAGAGAACACAAGATTAAATACTTTTTAACCTTATTTTGTGTTTCAGCATTTTCCTGTGCACTTCCTCCTTCTATATTTTCATGAACTAGCCTATTCCTACAGCCCCTGTTGTTATGCCCATGTTGGTGACAAATATGGCACATATAATGAGTGTGAGATCTTCTTAGCTTGGTAGGATTTGGTTCTTCATCTAGCTCTCTCCTTCTCAGTTTTTTAGGCCTGCCTGGGCCTTGTTTGAATAATGGGGGCAATATTTCTTCATAATCAATCTTAGGCCATTTGTCTTGACCATTAATGGGACTGATAGTGTAACCATAGCACCTCTCATAGGCTTTTCTCTTTTAATACTGATGGACATATAACTCAGGGTAATCTCTAACATAGCATATGGCAGCCACAGCATGCCTACAAGGGATTCCCACCAACTCCCAAAAATTGCAAGTGCAACAATGAGTTTCTAAATTTACAACAAATTTGTTAGTGAATAAGCTATTAGTGACCTCAAATTTTTTGTCTCCTGCCCATGTGGCAAACCAATTCCCACTACGCTCAATCTCTTTGTCAAGTCTTTTTCTAAGCTTAGGCATTACATTTCCAGGATACTTGGCTAATTTATCCTTAAGTTTGGCAAATCTACCCATGATATAGACCCTAATCCATTCAAACATTGGAATAATTGGCTTCTATCTAGCTACTAGAATAGTGCTATTAAAAGCTTTAGACAAATTATTCATAAGCACATCACATCTAGGGTAAAAACTAAATGCATGCTTACACCATGCATTAGTAGGCACTTGAGCAAGCCAATCATGAGCCTTCTCATCAATAGTCTTAATTTGAGCCATTTTTTCTTCCCATGCTTCAATATAAGTGGCCTGCACAGCACCCATCATCAAGTCTCTTAACAATGTCCCTCCACCAAATTTCTTCTTGAAATTGCTATATAGATGCCTCAAGCAGAATCTGCACTCAACACCTTCCAACATCTCCTGAAAAGTAGGTATCAAGCCCTGTAAAGAGACAAAAATCCACCAATTAGGGTACATTATAAATAAGTGACAAATTAAACATGAAAGAGTATTTGAATGTTACCTTCTGCTTATTTAAAATAAAAACCCATCTATTTGACCTCAATCTCCAATGTCTTCCAACAAAAGAGTTAAGAACCACCTCTAGCTTTCCTTAGTCTCAATTACCACAACAGCAAACGCTAGTGGAAAATACTAGTCATTTGGATCTCTCTTAACAGCAATCAAGAGCTGCCCACCATATTTGCTTTTCAAATGACATCCATTAACTCCAATAAAATTTCCTACATGCACTTACAAATCCTTTCCTGCAACCTTCCAAGCACATGTAAAACCTACCAAATCTTGGCTGTAAGTTCTGGGTTAAGCCGTTCCAAGTGAATTTTGCAGGTGTTTCCTACACTAGACTTCCTCAACTTAGCTGCATAACTCTAAAGTAGTGTGTATTGCTTAATTGCATCTTTTTCAATAACTTCCTGAGCAAGTTTCCTTGCTTTGAATGCCCTTAACATAGTAATGCTAGTAGCGTATGTCCTTCTTTTGTCATCCATAATATCCTTCAATTCAATGTTGCTATTTAACCTAAATTTGTCAGTCATAACTCTAGCCACCCATTTTGAATTTGCATTCTTATTGTCAAAAACCCTACCACAAGTATGTTTGCCCACTAGAGTCTTCACCCTATAGGTATGATCAGTTCCAACCTGGCTTACTAGCATCATGAAACCACACTTAGCCTTGCACTTAACCCTCACTCTAATTAAATTATTCTTCATAAACTGAATCTGCCTACCATTTTACACAGAGTGCTCCAGAATTGCATCCTTAAATTGTTGCAATGATGAAAATTTCATACCCAACTTGAATTTAAAGTTCTTACACATATCCTCTGGCTTATACTTAGGATATGTAGGTTTAGGCTCATCATCAAGTTCTAAATCAACCAAATCACTATCCAATTCTTCACTCGAATATAATTCATCCATATCCCTAGTAGCTGTTTCAAAAGCTCCATCAGCTCCCTCTTTTGAATTTCCCTCATTTCCCTCATTTCTTTTTTTCTTTCCTCCCTCTCTGCTTTTAATTTGCAGTTTCTGCTTTGGTGACAAATAGGGCCTATATGGTGCCCTTTTTTTGGTTCTTCCTTTTCTTTCCGGGGTTTTTCCAGGTTCATTTGTAGTCACACCACCTCCATTATTGTCAAAACTATCATCAACTCCCAAATCTCTCTCCTCCTCACTATTACTAAAATGTACTGTAGTGACACTTTCATCACTACTGCCCTCATTTTCTTCCTCAACATGACCATCATTAGCAAACCCTTTTCTTTTATCATTTTCAACTGTAGCATTATTCTTGTTCTGTTGTTGCCCGTTCTCCTCATGCCTAACTTCACTCTCACCCCTGACATTACCCTCTAACCCAACTTCATTACACTCTTTCCCAACTTTGTCACCTTCTTTCCCAACTTTCTCACTTTTCGTCCTAACTCCATCACCATCTATCCTAACTTCATCACCCTCTTTCCCAACTTCCTCACCTTTCTTCCTAACTCCATCACTCTCCTTCTTAACTTTACCCCCATCACTATTTTATATCATGAAATGTTCTTCTTCAACAATAACAGGCTTTGAGGTCATGTGTTCGACATATATTTGTACTTCACATTTATTTTCTATACCAAAGTTGGCCATTTCTAAAGCATGTGAGTCCCAGGTAATTGCTTTTAGGCATTCAAACCCTGAACCAGGAGGCTTCCACCATAACTTACAACTACCAAAGTTCAAGTATCCTAGGTCCTTCACTAATGATAGAGCTTCAAAGTAAGACCAAGTGTCAATATACAACCCATGAAAGGCATCTACGTCTCCCCCTTTGTAATGGAGTTTCGGTTCATCCACAAAAGAACCCTTATGGTGCATCACTACAATAAAACCCATCTCTGTATGCTGAAACAAACAAAAAAAATGTTTAAAAAATGCCCTATGTAACATCCACCGAAATTCTTTTATCGTTTTCCGTTCAATTGTTCGGTTTTTATCGAATAATTAAGATTAATTAAAATTCGGTTAACTAATTATTTAGAATCAATTGATTAGCAATTACTTGAGTTTAGATAAGAGAGAATTAAGTTAGAGCATAGGAGATTTCATAAAATTTTGTTGAAAACCGATTTACCGATTTAGAGGAAATCGGTAATATTACGGTATTTTAAACTGTCGGAACCGAACCAATAGAATTACAAGCTTAAAACCCTAGAACCTTAAGAGTAGCACCACAAGGGCCACAATGCATGGAGAAGCTTGGCTGAATTTTAGCCAAGCATTCTAAACTAATCAAATGCCAAAGAAAAAGCCACCTAAACACCACTCATACAATCAGATTTTTCTGCTCCTTTATCACATATTCTGACCCCTTTGTTTGTGCCACTTCCTCTTCTCCTTTCAGCTCTCTTTCTCTCTTTTTTACACACATAACTCCAGCCAACATCAAGTCAATTCAAGCCTTGCTCATCCAAGCCTTCAAAATCCAGCAAAATCACTTAGAACAAAAGTAGGAGTTCTATTCTTGCATCAATTCTGTGGTCTTGGCTGGTTGAGTTTGGATTATTTTCATGATCTTTGAGGTGTTAAATAAATGATTATGATGACATGTGATTGGTTTTGGGCTATTGGTTAGGTTAAAACCGAATTGGAATCAAGAAAGAGTGAAAATAGGAAGAGCTGATGGGTGGTAGAACCAAAAACCCTCGGCAGTTCGTACGGCGGAGTGTACGACTCCGCCTACAGCCAATTAAATTTGATGAAACCAATTTTAAATGAAACTAGACATCTAGGGCTTTCCACACATATATCATATAACGCTTTTGGATTAGTATTGAGAGAGATATGATTTTTCGAATTTTGACCTAGGGTTTTGACTCTGATTCTGGGCAGACTGGGTTGTTTAGGTAGAACTCGCCCTATACTACTTGAAAATGAGTGAAACTAACTTTTTTAGAAAGCTTACACATAGGGGAATGTCCCATAAAAATTTTAGAATTAGATAAGGTCCCAGTTACTCCCAGTGATCCAAGAAAGTTACCCTATGTCCCAACTGGGTCAGAACAGGGCAGTTTAGGAAGGTCAGAATTCGGGGCTTATAACTCGAGTCCTACCAAGCCAAATGGAATGGGACTTTTTGTAAATGAAACTTTACCCTATTAGCTTTAATATGAGTCCAATTTTGTATCATTTGAGTGAGTTTTCGATTTATAGTGAATTTTTACTTTTAGGTGCCTGATTCTGGCTAGCCACTGGGCAGGCCAGGATAAAACCTAATTATCTTAAGCTATAGATATCAAAATTAGATGGGACTAAGGAGCTTAGAAAATAGACACATAACACTTTAACATATCCAAATTTGAGGTCCAAATGAGTTAAATAGAAATTATGGCTCGAATTATACAAATTGGGTTGGTTGAATATGCTGAGGCAGAAACTCTGCCTTAATGAATTTGATGTTGATATGAGTTCAATATTGAAATATGTATGTGATGTTGTGTTCTTTGTGATAAATTGATGTTCTGGTATGCTGACACTATTCATGGGAAAACGGACACGTTCCGTTATGCTGCCGAAATTTCAGCAGAACCCATGCACAAGTTATGAATTACATGTTAATGCATATGCGATTTCAAGTAAGCCATGAAAGTTATGATAAGGATTATGTCACTATGAAAGTTCCATGCTACTTGGGCCAGCCCCGGATAAGAAGTTAAGGGGAATAGATTAGTGGGGAGGTCAGGGAAAGTAAACCTGGCATTCCTGTATAGGAAAGAGCTCGATCCTGATAAGCAGACTATTACCCAAGAGTCTAAATAGCCAAGAACTCCCAGGGGACCAAGAGATGGAAAAAGATGATAAGTAATGGAAAGTTTTACGAAGAAAGATTCATGATTAAGTTTGCATGATTGCATGAATGCATGGTTATATGAAATAATTATGTCAAGATGAATGCAGTGTCCATTAAGTTCATTTGCTGCTATTTATTTATTTATTTATACTGTTTATTATTCTGTAGAATTCTATTAGTGAGTTATTCTGTTTCCTATGTCCACTAAAGTAAAATTGAACTTTGCCTCAGACCAGACTTTTCCTTAAACTCAATAAAATGGATAACTAGCTTGAACACATGTTTTTATAATTAAATAAAATCCGAGGCAACTGAGAATGCATGTGATAATAGAGAACCAATAAACACAACCCTACTGAGAATTTCTTTAAATTCTCACCTCTTTCTATAATTTCCGCATCATTCTCAGACGCTGGCGATGGACTCCACGGCCACCCTCTTTGTTGAGATCCCAGACTTGCAACTTCGCCGTTACTCCGAGTTGGGCTCGTTGAACATAGCTCTCTTCTGCCATTCCTGCCTCTGCTTTTTAGCAAGAGGGATTTTGCTGTTCCTTTGTTTCATCTATTTTTAATATAGACATATAGACTGAAGCAATGACTTCTAACATGTAAATATATATTTATGCATACAGTTAATGTTATTGTACTATTTTTTATCTGTTGTGGTATTATGTTGAGTTTAACGCTCACAATATAGTAGTGTGCCGTTTCATTTCAAAAAAAAAAAAAAAAAGATAAGCAGAATGTTAACACGATAACACAGACTACCTAATTTCATGCTATGACTTAAGTATAACATTAAATTAGTAGGGTGTTACACCCTAACAGTTTCAATGTCCCCCTGTCCCCACAAGCATAAAATGCCCTAAAAGTTTCGATGTCCCCCTAGTTCCCACAAGCATAAATCCATCCATCATTGTCACCAATATTTTACTCCCTTGGTCCCCACATGTATTCAAACCTCATAACAAAAACAGAAGCAAAAGAAACATAACATACCTTCTTTCCACGCACTGTGCTCGCTGTCTCGAACATGCATCGCCTCTACCGAGCCTCAAGTGGTGCTTATGTTCAGACCACGTCATTTTTGTCAATGGGTCTCCACCAACGATTGAGAGTTTCAACACATGTGTAACCTAAATGTTGGGAGTTTTAGGGATTTTTCTGTAGATGTGCGATATCGAAATATGAGTGTGTGATGGTGAGAGTGGGTGTGTTAACTGTTAAGGTTACGTGAATGAGACTTGGTTAAAGAGTGATTTTGTTTTGTTTTTGTTTTGAGTTAAATTTTTAGTTAATTATGTAATTAGTGGCTGATGTGTCATATTTTTTGTCAATGAGGACCATGGGAGTGATGTGGCATTTGGTGATTGGGACTACCATCTGCCACATCAGCAGTTAATAGAGCTGAGTAAACACAGTAGGGACAAAATACATAATAGTAGATTTTATAGGGATCAAAAGTGAAAAAAAAAAAATTGTAGGGACCAAAAACAAAACAACCTATATTTATAGGGATTAAAAACATATTTAAGCCTTTACAATATTAATATATCCCAATCTAATAATATTATATATATATATATATATATATATATATATATATATATATATATATATATATATATATATATATATATAAAATAGAAATCAAATAAAAAATTATTTATATTATGGAATGAATGAACAAAATAAAGGACAACAAAAACAATGAAAAAAGAATGTTCAATGGAGGGAAATAGAATTTGGTCAAACAAATAGTTGTTTTAGTATAAAAAATGGAAAACCTATATTTTTATAACATGAATTAGTTGAGATGTGCACATGTTGGCTCACCTACCATCATATTACATTATATTATTTCAAGTCAAAATAATTAAAATATCTACAATTTACCTAGTTATGCACTTGTAAATTCAACTTCTAGCTTATATTTGTATGGAAGTTTAGTTAAATTCATATTCATATTCATTCATATAAATTTGCAAAGTGATGAGTTTTGATACACTTTTACACAATTTCTTAAATAAGAATTATAAGCTTATTTCATGAGTTATTCATTAGTTTTGTAATCGTGTAAATGATTACAAAATACAATTTTATAAGTTTAGATGTTTAAATTGAGTCAACTTATTTAAAAACTTAAATTTGAAAAAAATTAAAAACTAAAATAAGCTCACAAGTTTTAAATCAAGGCTCCCAAAATCAAAGATGTTGACATCTTGAGTTATTTTAATTTTAGTATCATAAAGTTATGATTTTGATTTGTATTTCATATTTCGTAATCTATGTTTACTTTATTACGGTCTTGCAAGTAAATTTTTGACACACGCTTGTTTTATAATGAATTTAATATATTATGTTTAGATATTATAAATATTTTAATATTATTTTCAGAATAAATAAATTTGAGATTCAAGTTTATCTAGCCTTTACGAGTTTGGGTAAATTATAAACTTGTACGAGTTTTTTTTTTTTAAAAAATCAATTTGGGTAATGTAATCTTAACGAATAAAGGTAAACTTGAATGAACTCAAGTATACTTAGGTAAGCTCATGAGTACACTTTCTTATTTATTTACTTGTTTTCTTGTCAACCCCTATGGGATAGGGGTGGGGAGGGACGGGGGGCCTCAGGCCCTTGGAAATCGAATTGGCAACTCCTAGTTCTCTAGTGCACTACTAATGAGGAGGCCATATTAATGGCCATCTCAACCATGCCTCCAAGTGCCACTTTTTTAGTTGAAATATGGTCTCATAAGTAGGGTTGCTTGTGGGTCAGGGTAGATGGGTTTATAGTGTTTTTTGGACCCAACCCATTTATTGAAATGATGGGTTGAGTTTGGATCAAATCCATGAGTTTGATGTATATATTTTTTTAAAAAAAGGTTACCTATTAAAATATATCAAAATATATAATTGAATATAATAAATTTAAACATATATAAATTACATTCTGATATGAATATCAAAACTTTTAACAAGCATGACAACTATAAGTTTTAAGTATTAACATACATAAATTTAAGAAAACATCAATAAGTCCTAGAAGCTTCCAAGAAAGCATACACAAATAGTAAAAACTTTCAAGAAAGCATACATAAGGCCTTATAGTTTTCAATAAAACACTCCTAAAACCATAACAAACTACATGAACCTGTTGAAATCAATGCCTATCACAGATAGCATATGGTTTGACATAATTATAGACTTGGCTATCAATATTGACAGAACCAAGAGGGGGGTGAATTAGTTCTATAATTGAAATTTAAAAGCTTAAGAAAAAATTAAACAGAAAATAATATAAAATTAAGCTTAGAACAGTTTAAACACAAAATAGCAAAAGATTAAAAGAGATAAGGATGAAGAGAAATGTTCAACAATTTATACTGGTTCGGTTACAATTTGCAACCTACGTCCAATCCCCAATTATTTGGGATTTTCTTCATTAGTTGAATTTTGTCTTATAAGGCTTTCAACCAACCCTCCCCCACCTATCTTCCAAGTAGAGTACTTCTAGAAAGAAAGGACTCCTAGAATGCTACCTACACTCTTCCCTCTTCTCTAAAAAATGAATAACTCAATTATGTAGGCAAAGTGTTGCTCTTGAATATGAGTTACAAGAAAAGATTTAAACTCTCTCTAAGAGCAAAAAAAACAAATGTAAGAACAAAGAATAGAACTTTTAATCTCTAATTTCTCTTGATGGAAGGTCTCTCCTTCTTCTTCAATCTTGAAGGCTTTTTATAGATAATAAACTGTTGAATCCTACTAGCCATTGGAGAGAGTTGTGGCTAGAGTTTGGGCAAAGGAATATAATCTCGCAGAATCATGTGTGAATCAGTCGAGTAGTTCTTTGGATCCTGACCCTTAGTTTCTACTTTAATTATTGTTTCTCTCTGCTTTCATAACCATGCCATACTTCACTCATTTGAATGTTGGTTCCATGATTTCATCCCCTAGACATGATATTTCAGAGTAAAAATAGGTCAGATAATAATTTCAAATTAGGTATATTTCTAATTTAATTTAGGCTTGAATAAAAAATCATTCACTAGGATAAGAATGGAAATTGTTAAATATAGTATCTCCCTTTAATGGAAACTAGAAATCAGCACTTATTATTCATCATCAAAATCATATACCCAACAAATATTTTCAAGATTTTCATTTTAATATTTTTTTTAACCTCATTGTCAAAACAAAATCAATCTTTAAAAGGGTTGAAATCAAAAGTAAAAGTAAGATAATAATAACTCATGTCATGACTCACGATAACATTGACATCACATTAGCATTTTCTTTTTTTCTTTAAATAATTCTATAAGCCTTACAAGAAAGCCGATCACATTGAACATGTTTTATACAAGTTTGTGACCACTAAATGTAATGTCCCGAATTGCGGTATGTTTACTTTACACTGTTAATTAAAATATTCAATTTTATTAGAAGCATCAAGGTAATTAGGAATGAATTATAAAGAGATTAATGATTAGAGAATTTTAAATAGCTATGTAGAAAATTTCGGACGGTCACTAGTAATGCTTCGCCGATTCGAAGGAAACAGGTTAGATTTTGGTATTTTATACGGCTAGAATCGAACAGGTAAAATTTCATACCATGAAACCCCAAATTAAGTGGTTTGGAACTCAGCCACTTCACCCATATAGGTGGCGCCTTTCAGCCACAAGATATGTGGATAGTTGGCTCATTTCTTTACCATTCAAGCCAAGAGCCAATAGGAAGCCATGATGCTACTAAACCTTGTACCATGAGACTTCAAAAATTCCCCTTCAATCCCTAAGGATTTTGGCCTTTCATCTATAGAGACTCTCTCCATTTTCTCTTCCTCTCTTCCTCCATTCCACTTCTTCTTCCCCTCAACTCCAAGCTCCACCCATACTCTTCATTACAAACTCAATTCTAGCTAGTTTTGACATCAACTTGACATAGGATTCATTCTCTTTTCTTGATTTCTTGTAAATTGTTGGCTATTGAAAATTCTTCTATACTCGAGTATGTGATGTATATTGAGATTATGCATATGTTTATGGCTGGATTATCAAGTATATATTGAGTTTTGATTGATTAATTAGTGAAAGAACACAAAAAGAAGCAACCAGAGTGAACTTAACTAGGAAAAAGCCTACGGTGTCCGTACTTTCAAAGTATATGAACTCATCTACAGACATCAAAATGAGATGAAGCCAATTTTAAATAAAACTAGACATTTAGAGCTTTCCAACCATATAAATTATAAGGCCATTGAATTAGTATTAAGTGAGATATGATTTTGAAGTTTACCCTAGATTTCTACTTCTTGACCTGACCTAAGTGGGTTGTGCTGGGCATAACTCACCTTATATAACTTCAAATTGAGTGCAACCAATTTTGTTAGAAAGGTAACATATAGAGCAACATGTCATACAAATTTCAAAATCAAATTTGATTCCTGTTGCTCCCAGTAATTCATTGAAGATGCCCCATGTCTTGATTGGGATAGAACAGGGCAACTCAAGTTAGCTAGCTTCAAGAGCTCATAATTAACTTGAGTTCTACTTATTCAAATGAAATGAAACTTATTGGAAATGAAAACTAGTTGAATTAGCTTTAATATGATATAGTTTCGTATAAATCCAAGTTGATTTCTATTTTTGGTGAATTTTTACTTTTCAATATGTAAATCTCCTAGCTACAAAACAAACCTAGATAAATATACAATTTCTTGAGTTATACTCATCAAAATCTAATGGGACTAAAGAGGTTAGAAACTAGACAAATACCACTTTAACATATCGAAAATTCAAGTTCAAATGAATTAAACAAAAATTTTGGTCTAAATTCAAAGACTGGACAGAATTGAATATAATTGATAGAAACTCAATTCAAGCTCAAATGTTGCAAAATTTGTAAAAGTGTTAAAGGATTGATACACTATGTTAGTTTTATCGTGTGATTGAATGTCTACCTGAATGGCACTAATGACGGGGAAACGGACTTGACTCGTTATAGTGCCGAAATTTCGGCAGAAATGATGCACAAATCATACTCTTATTAATGCATATGACATTCTAGCCATTTAAATCTTGACTATGAAATTCATAAGAGTTATAAAGGATTTCATATTACTTAGGCCAGACTTGGAATAAAGTTAAGGGGAATAGATTGGTGGGAGAGTTGGGAAAAGTAAACCCGACAATCCTGTATAGGAATGAGCTCGGTCCTAAAAAGCAGATTATTACCTATGAGCTATGTGGCCAAATACTCCCAGGAGACTAAGTATGGATGAAAGATAAGAGCAAACACTTTAGGGACTGCGATACGTAATGCCTAGGTGTGTTAAGCAAAGTAAAGGAGAATAGAAAAGACTGCACTTTGAGGTTGATGATACGTAACGCTCAAGTGCAGACATATGTAGACGCCCTAAGAACTGTGATATATAATGCCTAGGTGTGTTAAACAAAGTAAAGAAGAATAAGAATGACTGTACTTTGAGGATGGCGATACGTAACGCTCAAATGCATATACATGCAGACGGCCTAAGGATTACGATATGTAATGCCTAGGTGTGTCAAGTAAAGAAAGCAAAGGAAAACATAAAGCACATGCATGATTTTATGATGAGCAATGCATACGCACAAATTATGTCTTTTGGTTGTCATCATTATGACATTGCAAGTAGGCTCTTGTCGTTATTATTATTATGAAATTTCTCGCAGTTCGTTATACTTGTGCTTTGAATTCTTACTCTGTTTGTCAAGTGTGTGAGTAAAATGGATCCTGCTACGGATAATACATTTTCAAATTATAAAACTGAAAAGTTTATATGATATGTTCACCTTTTTCATAATAAGCCAAAATAGATGGAGATAATGATGATAACATTTTGTGACAGTATAAAGAATTATACTGAGAATTTTATAAATTCTCACTCCTATGTCTATTTCCGTATTATCTCCAGATAGTTCAAGAAATTCTGAAGAGGGCCGGACGTTACTGTCAAATAAGACCCTCTCAGATAACAATAATAACTCCTAACTATGGTTCTATGACTTAGGCATGGTATTGTGGTTGGGAGGGTGTTACACTAAAAAATTCAAAAATAGATGGCTTATGTTGGGTAAAAACTGGCCCGAGCAACTTTTCAATTATTTTGGTTGCAGGTTTGTCAAAGTTGAAGAACATTGATTGAAAAAGTTATTTGCTTTTCAATGTTAAATTATAGCAAACAATTTTTTTACTTTATGATGTCCATTTCCCATTATCATGTTTGGACTGATATGCACAAGATATTTGGATTGTATACGAGATTGTTCCCAAAATGTTTTATGCTACAAATTCATAAATAAATTTCATGGTGCAAAAAGTGATGTGAGATTTGTGAACATCATTTATATTTAAATGAACCGACATTTGTGGTCTAGACTAAAATAATTTTGAAAATAATCAATAGATTAGTGCTAGTATAAATAGATTTATGAATATAAAAATGCACCAATTTGTATTAAGACTTCTTTTATTGAGACTTTATGAAAGTATTATGTATCAAATGTAATATTATGTTAAACTATGTTATTTATTTATAATATAATAATATGCATATGTTAAACTATGTATCAAATAAGTGTCATATGCATATTTTAGAATCAAAATTATATTACATTTTAACTTTTAAGAACCTATTTAATATCAAAATCTCTTAGCGATTAATGCGATGTCATAGTTGAATTTTCAAGGACCTGTCTAGAAAGAAAAAACTTTTAGAAACTAGGTTGATCATGTGTATCTTTCAAGATTCAAAATGTAATATTCCCGATTTTTGTTGCATTTGTAACTCTGCATTACAAATTAAATAAATAATGGTGTGTAAAATCATTAACAGATAAAATACATTAAAAATCGAAATTAAATTATTTGTAGACCATGAATTTTCAATAAAAAGCTTGTAGAAGAATTATTTACCACAATGTAGTTAAGAAAAATTAAACGGAGGAATAAAATAAAATAATAATAGATTAAATTACACAGTTGAAGATCTTGTCAAGGGTAAAAATTTAATAAATTATGTTCTCGGTGAAAATATTCCGAAACATATTAAAATTTCTTCTAGAACCTCTTAAAGCTTTTGATACTTTTAATTTAAGGATTTCGGATACAATAGAATACTCATGTCATGTCACAAAATATCAATGAGTGACATAAAGTAATAATTATCACTTCTAACCTTTTAATCAAGGGTTTGGATCAAGCGACAAGTCTTATTATTGATCTAAAGGCTAGAATTCAAATACCCATAAATACTACTACCACTTAAAACCCCAAACTCTCTATCAAGCATAACACTTTAACCCAAAACTCTCTTTCCCTCACTCTCTCAAACTCACACTGCCTCTCTCCCTCAAACCATCTCCATTCTTTCTTCCTTCAACCTCTCAAACCCTACAAAATTTCTCTCAAACCTCAAGTCCTCTCCTTCCTCTTTTCATTTCCTCTTTTCTTCACTCACTAAGAGGTAAAAACTCCTTTCTTCTCCTTCTTAAGGTAGCAGCTATCTCACTTGGAGGAAGGAAAAGATTCTTCTCTTGATCGGTGGAACTCAAAATACTCAAGGGTTTTTCAAGCTTGGGAATTGAGATAGGGATTTCTACTCTCTTCTTATTATGATTCTTGAGAAATAAATGTTCTATGAGTAAGGGCTACCATTCTAGGGTTCCAAATATTGAACATAGTGGTATGTTTGGAGCTTAGATTTAGTTTACGTTAGTTTGGGTGAGTGTTCTAATATGATTTTTATGAGGTGAAATCCTTTAGAGAGCAATTATTTGAGTTATGTCATAAACTAGCTAGAATAGGATTATTTAGGGTTAAGACTTGAATTCCCAAGATTTAATGTGAGGTTGAGGTTCTTATGAGTTTAGATAATTTAGTTAACTCTAAATATAAGTGCAATTATGGATACAAACTTGATATAATCCTTATTTTAGGCTTTCTCACAAAAAAGGGTAGTTAAAGTCTATCACTAGCAACTTAGAAAAGTGAAAAATTAATTATCTTACCAATGGAAGCACTGAAAACTAATTTTATCTCTTAAAGTATATGTTGTATGGAGTCTAATTGCCTTTGAGTAGTTGGTTTGGTGGAGGAATAAGTAAAAACAATTTTAGGCGTAAATACTAGAAGGATGAATTTTGGTTCCTATCCCTCAATGGATAGCAAAATTGATTTTAGCCTCGATTATTTGTGTTATATAGACCTTAGAAATGTCTTTATATGATTAGAATTGGTTTAAGGTGAATTATGAAAAGATTAGGAGTTAACTAGTCAAGCTTCCAAGTTAATAGAGTTATTTTTGGCCATATACTTAGAGGGTAATCAAAATCATATTTTAATTGAGTATTTAGAGTTATTATGATGAATTTAGGTGCCTTGGACCATATATAATCATGCAAGGTAAGTTTAAGAAGGTTTAAAGTGGGTTTAAGGTGTGAATAGCAAAAGGAAGTGTGTTATTAAGATTAGGCCAAAAATGGTATTAGACTATTTCTTTAGTATGGGTTAGAAGGCTTAGAATCTAAACTTCATTGTGGGTAAAGCATTAGCAAGTTGAAATATCCTCCTTTAAACAAAAACTCAAATCTTGAGACCAAGAGTTCTTGAGGAAAAAGTGATATGTTACTTATCTATTTGAATAAGAAGTGAATATGTTGGTGGTAAACCACTTGGAATGAAATTATTGAATGGTTGTTTGTGGCCAATGAGGCTAAAGAATAAAAATCAAGATACGTCTTTCTACTCTTGACTCTTGGGATTTTGATGATTTTACCTTAGTTGCTTTATTTATGCCTTATGATGATGATGATTGTATTTATGATAATGGATGTATTGGAATTATGAAATGATGAGTTGTTATTGATATTATGATTATGACCGGAAAATTGTTAGCTGTTTATTAGTATTTTTCAATTTTTGGATTGCTTTTAATACAATTGTTATGCTGCTGGATTTTTGTCAAACTTCTTAATATTTATGAATTAGTAGCCTTCATAAGCTTGCATGATGTATTATATAATTGTATAAAATCCGTGAATTAATAAAGATATTTGGAATTAATCCAAAACTATAAGACTCACAGTGATTAATCAAAGAATTTATATCTGGTTAATTACTTTATTTAAGGTTAGGGAATTTATACCTAACTATCTTGCTTGAATCAGGGAATTTATACTTGATAAGACTTATGGTAATTAATTAGAGAATTTATATTTAGTTAATTACTTAATTTAAGGTTAGGGAATTTATACCTGACAATGTTGCTTAAATCAGGGAATTTATACCTGATAAGACTTATGGTAATTAATCAGATAATTTATATCTGATTAATTACTTTATTTAAGGTTAGAGAATTTATACCTGACATAAGATAAGATAATTGGGCATGATCCTTCGTTAAGGGAAGGTGACCCACCAAGATATCCCTCTACCTTAGAGGCATGCGGCTAAGATAGATCCCTCCAAGTGTAAGAGGCATGAGATCCCTTTATCAGCCAAAGTTTGATTTAGATAGTATTATGTAACGACGGTCATGAAGTGAGTTTACATCCTAGGACAATCTATCCAAGGGCATGTGATAATAATAAGAAGAGTATGTGCTAAGAGAAAGGCCTTAATGATAAAGGAACAAAGAACATAAGTATCCATCATGAGACTTGCATGACATTCATTGCATGATGATAATGAAGTAATGATTTAATGTGTTGTCAATGCTATTATGTTTTAGAGTCTTGACTTAAATGATTGAATAAAATGAACTCACTTAGGAGTTATGTTTTCAAAAGTTATTAAAATAAACCTTTATTCTATTTATACATGTTCACTGCTTTTATTAAATAAACCGAAGTGACTGAGACGATGACAACGTCAGTTGTATGCTTGGTTAGGAGTCCCTACTAAGAAATACTTTATTTCTCATCCCTGTGTGTTCTTATGTCGTCCTCAAATGCAGCAGATGGTGACCACAGTAATCTTTCTAGAGGTGCCTGAGTAGACCTGACACTGTGATTCTGTCTTGGACTCACTGGTGTTAGTAGCCTGCAGTAGCTTCAAACTTTATATTTTCCCCAATGGCTCGTTTAGCAGATTGTAGAAACTCTTATATTAGTTTACTTTCTTTTAGAATTGCTATATGTATATTTTGTTTAGCTTGGCTTAAGGCCTTGCTTGGGCACTTTAGAGATACTGATATGTAAATATGTATGCACAGTACTTATGTATCTAATTATATGAATTCATCAGTTATCCATGTAAACTAGGTTGCCTCTTTATCTTATATGATTATGACGCAAATTAACTACGAATTCCAATACTATACGCCATAATGATATTATCGAGTATATGCTCTAGAAGGCTCAGTTTTAGAAATTAAGAGTCTATTTGGTTTGTCATTTTTCGTTTTCATTTCTATCAAAAACAGAATTTGGGACTGAAAATATGTTTGGTATCAGTTTTTCAAAAATATTTTCAAGAAATATTTCCTAAAATACTTGAAAATATGACAATGACAAATTCTCGTTTTCAACGTTTTTGGATTTAGTTGTTGAAAATATTTCCATCGAAGATGCGGTGGCATAATGATAATAAATAGCAAGTCTTTCTTTTTCACCCACGTTCGAGTCTGGCACAAGGATGCTTGCAATTTTTTTTG
This sequence comes from Pterocarpus macrocarpus, assembly GCA_031439585.1. NCBI lineage: Eukaryota > Viridiplantae > Streptophyta > Magnoliopsida > Fabales > Fabaceae > Pterocarpus > Pterocarpus macrocarpus. Next base: position 46,149,859 of record CM062516.1, read on the forward strand.
TCTAATTTTGACCCTCTGTTTTGGTGCACCTTTTAAACCTCAAAGGGAAGGGAAGAGAGCAAATTTTTTTTCCCCAATTCTAAGAGAAAAAGCCCTAACCACTAACACCCACACTTGTGCTCGTCCCCTTCCTCAACAAGTAGTAGCTCGCCATTGTCGTTGCCGAGCACCTCGCAGCTGATCGCCTTTCAGACCACCATCAACACCTCGGTCTTCCCTTCCGTCAAACCGCCGTCGCTTCCCTTCCTCCCTGAACTGATTTCGCATTGCTCACAAGGACGCTCGCCAGTCACCGTCGTGCAGACCTCCACCGCCACTGTCGCTCACCGTCGATTCCTTTCCTTCACCCCTGGTTTTGGCTTCTATTTTGGTATGAATGTACATATGGTTTTTGGCTTTTTTTCTTCGTTTTTCTTCCCTGATCCATTGTTGCGCTGCCACAGGGACCATCGCCACCGCTCACTGCTTCTTAGGCCACCACCACGCCGTGACTTCCTCCCTCACCCCTGTTTTTGGGTTGGATTTGGTATGGTTTGTTGGTTTCTTTTTTTTTTTTTACCTTTCTGGTTTGGTTTTTTTCCTATTTTAGTTTTTTTCTTATTTTGGTATATTTATTATGTTAGCAATTATATGTGGATATGTTTCTATGAGTGGCTCATATGTTCAATTGAAATCTCCTGAGAATTAAATAGAGAGAATTTCCTATTTTTTGTGGTTCTGTTTGGTATATTTTCGGCCTCATTTTTGGGTTTTATGGGGCTGGTTTTGCTTCTATAGTTTCTAACCATATGATACAGAGAACATGGTTCTGTTTAGTATAATGGCGCTGCTGGATAAATGTAATCCAAGTCACTTTGGTTTTCTGATTATTCATCTCTATTTTGTTTTGTGGTTGTAACTTTATTACTTATACTTTCCATTTCAATTTGACTTATTAGAGGTATAGGATGCTACTGAGCATTCTAAGAGAGCGGTTAATGGTAAAATTATTAAGAATAAGGATGTATCTTGGAGGTGAACGGCCATCATAATTGCATAGTTTCTGACCATATGATATAGAGAACGTGGTATATCAGCCTATCAATGTGGTTCTTATTCACAATTCCTATTCAACACATAACAATTTCTAAATTAACTAGTCCTTATTTTTATATAACATACTTTTCAACAGCTTAAATAAACAACATGATGACCTTTGCATCTCATTCTAAAGTTTACATGTGGAACATTGACATGTTCTCTTTATTTTTATTGATTTAAGTCAACTAAAGAAAGCTCCTAAACATGCTTTTTCTATATATAGAACAATGCAAAATAATCTTATGTCTAATGATTGAAGCATTGGAAAGTTGAAAATTTTCTCTGTTTTTTTTTTCTTGAAAAGTGCCAATTCAAGATTCTTGGCATTGGAGCTTGTTTCGTTTGGAAAAAAATGATAACAAGCTTTTTCTGTTGGAGTTAGCACAAAATTGTTTTGATAGATTTCTATAGCTTCATATATTCATTACTTCATTAATGATTCTCATATTTGTGATTGAAGTTTGAATGATTCTAAAATTATTTTGATAGCTTTCTATGAGTTATGTTTATAGTAATGCCTTCTTGTGTGTTTCTATACTTAATAAAATGCGAAGTTATTAGCACAAAATGAGCGAAAAAAGTGTGAAGGGGGATAATAAAGAATGGTCAGCATAGAACACAAAAGCATTCATTGAGATTGTTTATGATCATGTCAAGAAGAAGCTGTTACAAGCATCAATGTTTAAGAAACCAGTATGGGAAGATATCAATAATGAATTGACTTCAATCAGTGGAGAAAATTATGGAGTGGAAAGGTTGATGAGTAAGTTTAATCGTCTACGCATGCAATATCGCGAATTTTCAGCTTTGTTGGCTAGAACTGGAGTTACATGGGACTCAGAATCTAATAAAGTGAATGCTCTGGAAGAAGTATGGGAAGACACAAATATGGTATTGATAGCTTTAGTTTTGTGTTATTGTTATATTATATTGGTTTATGTATTGGCATAGATTGAAAATATTTATTTGTATTTTGCAGAAAGAAAGGTTCAACAAGCAATTCAAGAAGCATGGATTTGAGTACAATTATGAAATCCTTGGTGAAATCTTTAATAGCAGCACAGTAATAGGAAAATTGAGCCATGCTTCTACTAAAGAGCCATCGACATCAGGTGAAGAGAAAGAGTTGGAGGAAGATTTTCTTTCAAAAGGCGTGCATATAGACACTCAAACTGTTGATGTTGATAGTGATGTCCCAAAAGAAGCAAGCAAAAGAAAGAAAGCCATTGGGTCTTCAAGTGAGCGCCAACGAAAAGAGGCCAAGAATGCAAGATTAGATAAATTTGAATTTGCATTGGAGAAGTAGGCTAAGTCAGTGAGTGCACGAGCAGAAGTATCAAAGGCGAGGATTGAGAAATATAAATCCCATGGGAGTCAGGCTACTAGTCCATTGTCAGATTCTTTTTCTATTGAGGCATGCATGGAGGTGTTACATTTTATGCAAGATGTTTCAAGGACAATGTACAATAGAGTTGTGGCAAAGTTTGTACAAGCGGAATGGAGATGCATATTTATGACGATGGAAGCTGATAGAAGGATGGAATGGCTTGCTGATCTTGAATAGTTTGCTTTAGATAATTTGTATGAGTTTATGGATAATATGTTTCGTTTTCTTTTTTAATGAACCCTAGACTTTATGCTATGTTCCAGTATTTTCTAGACTTTATGTTATGTTATGCTCCAGTATTTATATCAGTTTATGACTTGGGTATTTGAAGAATTTGTGCTATGTTAATTTGAATAATTATTGTTATTTGCACATCTATTTCATTACTATTGTTATTAGAACTAGTTGATTGAATTATTTATTCATTTGAGCAGCATAATATGTCTATTTTTGGATCAACTAATAATTCACATAGCACCAGCAGTGATGATACGAATGAATTAGATGATGAGATGGGGGATATTATTATGGTTCGATTGATGATTGAATATGAAAGGAGCTATGTTGTCAGGAGACCTTGCAGAACTTCTGCCTTGACTGGAAGAATGTATACTCTTGAATTTTTAGCAGGCCATGAAACTAGATGTTATGAAAATTTTTGGATGGAGAAACAAGTGTTCATAAATTTCTGCAATGCTTTGAGGGAAGTTGCAAATTTAAATGATGGCAAAAGGGTAAGTGTAGAGGAAGGAGTTGCTATATTTTTCTTCATTATGTCTCATAATATGCGCCACCGAGTTGTTGATGAACACTTTCAACACTCTATATGTAACACCCTCTATCATATAAGCCATGCTCGAGTCATGGAATTACATAAAAAGGTTGTCACAGTGCTGAAAAATTCTTTAAAATAGGGAAAATATAATACATGGCCATTTTATTGTCCACTTTATTACTAACTACTAAACTCTAATATATAGAGAATAGAATAATTACACTTTAAAAGCAAATTGTAACCTACAGAGTAAACAGTGTGTACTTCCGACTAATCATTAGCTAGCTTTGATGGTCTCTTGATCTGGCTAGCGCCTGAGTCGTGCTCAATGAGCGGCCCTGCATTCCGTCTTGCACTGGATGTCCAACTTAGGTACTGGAATGTTTACGGAAAAGAAGAACATACAAGCAGGCAGTGAGAACCTAAGGTTCTCAATAGGTAAATTTGAACAAAACTTATGATGTCATCATAAACATTTTAGCCGCTTCGGTTTATTATGAAAATATGAGCATATATAAAAAAATGGTGGTTCAATTTTAAGTTGAAAATACGTTTCTCGAAGCGGGTTATATTTTAACCATCACTTACCATATTATATTACAGATATAGAAATATGATTAGTATGATATGCCTCAACCAGAATCATGATAATAATAATATGACTTAATGAGATAACTAAGGATGCGCTTATAGATACTTATGCTTGACTGTATGCAAATGCACTTGACTTAATTCATATCTTTCTTTAGCTTGCAACTTGGTCTTACTTTTCTGTGCTTGGTCCCCCGGAGGTGAATGACCTTTCTCACCCCTAGGCAATAGCCTGCTTTTCAGGTCCTAGCTCGTACCTATACATGAGTGACGGGTTTACTTTCACCGACCCTCACACTGGTCTATTCCCACTAATCTGGTCGAGGGCTGGCCAAAGTCTTAGACAGTACCGCTCTGGCCCACGCTAGCTGGGTCTATGCCATGCCTAGCGTGGTAGCTTAGTACGTCCCTCTTGAAAGTTCTTATCATCTTTCCTTTCCATATCTTATCATGCGTACAGATACTTTGTGCATACATGAATATGCCTCATGTCTTATTTCTCATATCATATTCTAATTATGCTTGCATGCATGGCATACATGAACATAACATGTGAATGTAATATATTCAAGGTATAATCTCTCATTGCATAAGCTCTCATAACTCATATCATGCCTAAAATTCATCTTTGATAACTCGTATCATATTCAAGTTCATCCTTACATGTAAACATTTCTAGTTTCATAGACTTTTGCCGCAAATCCGGCAGCATAACGGATCAGTTCCGTCTCCCCATGAATAGTGCCAGTTGTCACAGACAATTCAATCATAGCAATATAATCAATGTAACATATATATAGATACATCAATATAGAACTGGCAATCCTCAACTCAAACCTTATATGTCCACCAACTCTTGTGAAACTATCACTTTGGCCATTCTGCCAATGCTATTCAGTTCTGCCTGAATCTTGTATAATCCACCTTTATCTCTATTCAACTCATTTAAACCTGAATTTTGGATATATCATAGCTCTATATGTCTACTTTCAAACCTCTTTAGTCCCATATCATTTTGATTTATATAACTCAAGATATTCAAATTTTGCCTCGACCTATTCGGTCACTGGCCCGAATTACACTCCTGGAAGTATAAATTCACTAAAAATCGAAACTAAGCTCAAATCATACGAAATTGGTCTCATATTGAAGCTAACAGGACAACCTTTCATTTGCCACAAGCTTCATTCCATTTGCTTAAGTATACCTCGAGTTATAAGTCCTGAAAGTCGACCTTCCTGAACTACTCTGTTTTGGCCTGGTTTGGACATAGGGTAATTTCCTCGAATCACTGGGGACAATTGGGACCATAACAAACTCGGAATTTTATATTGCAATATTCCCCTATGTGTAAGCTTTCTAACAAAATTGGTTTCACTCAATTTGGAGTTGGATAAGGTGAGTTATGTCCTTCTCAAGTCATCCTGCCCGGAAGAAAGTCCTGAACTCTAGGTCAAACTTCACAAATTCATATATTTCTCAATACTAATCCAATAACCTTATATGATATATCCATAAAAGCCCTGAATGTCTACTTTTATCTAAAAATAGTTTCATCGGATTTGACCGATTGTAGGCGGAGCCGTACACTCCGCCGTATGGACTGCCGTGGAATTCTTCATCCAGACAGCATACTGGTTCTTCTCTCCTTCTAATTTCGTCTTCTAACCATAATTTAAACTCAAGATTTCCTATTAATCCTATCATAATTCAGCTATTAACTCATCAAATACATGAAGAAGAATATAAGTTCATACAGCCTTAGGGCAAATAATTCAAGAAGAGAAGTAGAATCCTACCTCTTTGGAGTGTGATCTTGAGTTAAGTGTTGAAGCTTGAATTATTAGGACCTGGCCAAGCTTGAAGGAGTGATGGAGTTGGGTGAGTGGAGAAGAGAAAAGAGAGCTGAAGTGAGGGAGAAGAGAGGGCACAGAAAATGGGTCTGAATTAGGGGAGAAAAAGGTGTTATATAGGCATGAGTGGTAGTCAACTTGGAGGGTTCTGATTGGCCTTAAAACACAAGGCTGAAATTCTGCCAAACTTCCCCTCTTTTGTGACAATTTGCTCTCCACGTCGCTCTAACAGTTGGACTTGTTTCCAGTATATTCTAAAGATGACATCGGAACTCGTGCACTTCATGAGATGAAATCGGAACTCGTGGATGATTTGGAAACTAGCTCAAAGATCTGAACTCGAGCCCTTTCTAACTGAATTCCACTTTAATGCGGGACCTCGTGATATTTTACTCGGAAGTCGGTACTTGCACCATTGTGTTAAACTATAACTTCTGAGGTCGGAAACCATGTACACTATTAAGGTTAGATCGGAATTCGGGTAAATTTTCTTTGAGACATGAAGTCGGATATCGTGGAATTACATCATGTTGTTCGGACTTGAAGTCCAAGTCGGAAGTCGGGAAAATAGGAGGTCGGAAATTATACTCACTATACTTTAACTTGAATATTGGAACTCGGAAGTCACTCCAGTTAACTCGAAGCTAAAACATTAAGTCGGAAATCGGAAAGGCCATGAAGTCGGAATGAAGAACATGCTGGGATAAGGTCGGAAATCATAAATTGGGCTGAAAACTGAAGACAAACTCGGAAATCGGAAATTGTTCCATTTCATGTGGAATTCGAGTACGAAGTCGGAAATCATAAAACTAATGAACTCGGAACTCGGAACTCGTTGTGGAGGTAAAATGGAATAATTTAGCGTAAAGAAAATTGGGATGTTACACTATATATACTGTAAGCAAATGATTTAGAATAGTTTTAAGAGCAGTATGCAAGTTGGGCACACATTATTCAACCCCAAAATCAAGAGACTACTCATCCACACATTTTGAATAACTACAAATACTTCCAGTATTTTAAGGTAATTATGCATTTATGTTCTAATATTTATTAAATATATGTAGCTACTATTGAACTAAAATATTATTTACATTTTTTTCATGAAGAACTGCATTGGTGCTATTGATGGCACACATGTATTTGCTTGGGCTTGTGCTTCCAAACAGACTATTTTTTGTGGAAGAAAGTTTTTGATAACATAAAATGTGTTGATAGTGTGTGATTTTGACATGTTATTCACCTTTATTTATTCTGGATGGAGATGGATAACAAATGATCCTAGAGTGTTTTTGGATGCATTAAAACCTGAAAATAATTTTCCAAAACCTAGTGGAGGTAATGTCTTGTTACATAGTATTGTTTTTTTTTTTTCTTCTCTTTTTCATTATTGGTTATAGTTATCTAATAGGTTCTTGGATTCTATGACAGATCAATTTTATCTTGTTGATTCTGGATTTCCTAATATGGCTGGCTATCTTGCTCCATTTCGTAGTGCAAGATATCATTTGCGTGACTTTCGTGATATAGGACGAGCACGAGGTAAACATGAACTTTTCAATTATAGACACTCTTTGTTGAGGAATGTTATTGAGAGGTGTTTTGGCGTTCCAAAGGCAAGGTTTCCAATCCTAAAAATGATGCCAAATTACCCTGTTAGAAGACAGAGGCAAATTCCCACTGCTTGTTGCACCATACATAATTTTATTAGAATGCAACATGGCACAGATAGACTATTTGGTGATTACTCTAGAGAAGACATGATTATGGATGATCAAAATTTAAGGGTTGATCAAGAAGGTGTTGATATTAATGCTATTGAAACAACTTAAATGGCACAAGTTAGGGAGACAATTGCCAATCAAATGTAGAATAATTATCATCGATAATTGATGACTATCACTTTTTATATTTTGTTGTAGGATGATGTATTTCTCTTTTTTCTCTTTTTCTTTGGGTATGTTTTAGCTGGATGATAAGTTCAAGTATAAACAAAGACTGTAATTTCATGATAGTACTAGTTATTTTGTTTAATTATGTCTCTTTTTATTTAAAGTTTCATTTCTAGTATTTAATTATATAATAATTTATAATGATAAACAAATTACTTAAACATGAGCAATTTGTTTTATTTTTAATCTTAAAATTTTATAGAGTTCTTTTATTTTAATAAATACTTTTAAATTCATCTCAAATTTGCAAATAATAAAATTCATCTAAATGTGCAAAAAAAATAACATTTTCATTATTTAATAATAAATATAATTTTATTATCTCAAATTTGATTTTGAAAATATATTTTGAAAATAGATAAACCAAACTATTTTCATTGTTTCCCCTTTTGAAAATAGATAAATCAAACGCATTTCTTAAATCTAGAAAATCTGAAAATGAAAATCGTTTTCAGAAAATGAAAATAAATAATGAAAACATGAAATATTTTCACAAACTAAACGCACTCTAATATTTTCATAAAAGAAAAATTTATATGTTATTTTTATAAACCAACTATTTTGAAGCTAAAAATATTTCGCTGGTTCAGCTATAGTGACTAATAAATACCGCAATACGACTTAAGTGTAGTGTGGTCTTATTAGGGCTTTACACAAAATACATATTTATCCTTTGTTTTATTATGGTATTGCAAATGCACATAAGATCTTGACTTATACTTGTTTTATTATTAATTTAATATATTGTGTTTAAATATTATAAATATTTTAATATTTTTTAAAATAAATAAACTCTTATAAATCTGTGAGTTGAGTTTTCTCTAGAAAGATCTAGATATAAAAAACATAATCCTCTCTTATATAACCTCTTATTTTGATAGATTTTTAGATATATTGTAATTTTACAAGAATATTAATACTCATAATAATTAGTATTGAATATAGTACCGAGAAAATATATTCAATATATTGTCATATGTTTTATTTAATTCAAATACAAATATAAAGTTATTTGACAATATCATATTATAATATCATATTATAGTAACTAATATTTAAGAATAATACTACTTTTATGCATTAACTTTTTCACAAATCAAAATCATATTTAAGATTTGTCAATAATCACATGAAGAATTATTATAGGGAAAATTTTTAGATAACATTAAATCATTAAAAATGAAAAAGATTATTTTCTTTTCATGCATTACCATTAAACATCTTTATTGTAAGGCAATATTTTTTAACACCTTAAATTCAATCTCAAGAAAAATAATTTTAAATGAAATGAAATAAATCAATATTAATTAAATACAATTAAAATTCATTAAATATAATTAAAACATTAATGAATTCGTGTTATAGTAGTATATATCACAAGAAAAAAAATAATAAAATAAAAATTTAATTTAAATATATTAATAATATAAAATATTTTTATATTATTATTCAATTAAAATATTTTATTTATATAATTATGCAAATAATAAGTATTTATATAAAAAATTTTTACTAATATATATATATATATATATATATATATATATATATATATATATATATAAAACTTTACATTAATAATACATTTAAATTAAATCAAAAAAAAAAATCTAAACTGGCGAATGGATCTAGCCGCAGCTAGTTTCATTTTGATGGAAAACCGCAACTTTTTCAAACTTTATAAAACAAATAATCTTCTTTTATTAAAAAGAAATTAAATCCAAAATAGAAAAATCTTTGGTAAGTTTTTCGCGTACTCCTCCCTCCCTCTCCCTCCTTTCCGCTCGTCGTGTCGTATCACCGCTCACCGGTCACAGAAAACACCCACTCATCTCTTTCAAATTGCGCCACCTCAAATAACACAACACAACAACGTTAAAGGCTTAAAGCTCACACACATATATATAAGAAACCTAAATTCCTGTCTTTCTTTTCTGCTCTGTGCCCTTATAGCTCAAAAAATCAAATCAAATCAGAAAAAAAGGGGTTGGTGTGTGTAATGAACTCCTTCTTCCCCTTCACACACTTTTTACAAACCTAGGAAGATCCGAAAAGCCATTACCACTTCTGCATCCCTAAGCTTCGAATTAAGGTACCAAAACGCTTCGTTCTTAGCTTGATTAGCAAAATGTTTGTTTTTAGTCCGGGAATTCTCGAAATGCTGGTTCCTTTTCAATGCGCTGGTGAAAGTGTTTACCTAACTAGTTAGTTACTTGTGTTTGAAAAATGAGTTTGTGAAAATTAACGTGTGCTGTGTTATGCTAAGTTCGTTTTCATGGATTGCCGTTACTTTTTTTGGTGCTTACTTAGTGATGTGTAGCTTGCTGGTCCATTTTCCTTGTTGGGATATGAACCAATGATGATTGGAATTTTGGATGAATTGATATTACATATAAACCCTATTCCTAGGCTTGCTATTAACAAGTTTTGCTTTGGCTCTTCAACCACTGAGCTAAATTAGTGGCATTATTATCTACCAAAGAAGAAAAAAAATAGTGGCATTATTTCACTATAAATTGTTGCTGGGTACCTGAGGTTGGTGGTTTGCCCTAGCTGCGGAATAGCCTCTTCCTAACCCTAAACTTTCCATTTTTAGGAAAAAGTTTGTGGGTTGTTAGTTATGATGAGTGAATAATGCTTGTCTGGTTCTGAAGAATGTTTTTATGCAAACCAGCAACTGTGTTGTGAAAATTTCCGTGTATCGGCAATGGTATTGTGAAAATTTCCCAAACCAAGGTATTTTGGCACCCTTAGGGCAACTGTGTCTAGGACACACCAAGAAACACAACGAAAGAAAAATTTACTGCAAACGAAAACCTGTTTGGTCGTTTGTAATGAAATTTTTTACTTGTTGAGAGAGCTGAATTAAATCAAGTAGGTTATATTACAGTAACTAGATTCATTTATGTGACTTTTATCATTCATATGTTGCTTCAGTTTTGCTTTGTAGTAGTGGCCTGGTCAAGGGGATGAGTAACGCCAAGAGTGCATCGTCCAAATGAATGACGCTTGACCTGGAAACTGTCAGCCACTTGTCTTACTTCTATTCAGTTGGATTCCTTCGGATCTTTAAAACGGCTGCATCTGGTATGTCTTAATTATCAATAATTGTCATCCTTTTACTAGTGGAGAGCCTTTGATTCTAGGTCCTAGACTTTACTGGTGAGATTTTATGAGATTGCAGTAAGGAGCTCAAGTGTCTATGCATTGTTCTTAGGAATATTGATTCCAGCATTATAAGATCATTTGTTGGCTCTGTAGTGTACCTAATTCCTAAAACAAGATCATGATTTTGTGCAGTTTGATGTACTTCAGGGTATTGTATTATTGATGCCATCGCTAATAATTTTAGATAGACTTGTAGCATAGCATGTATATTTATCCAAAGATCTGATGTATTTGACTAATTGTTTTTAAACATGAACTTGTATTAGAAGAGAAGAAAGGTTACAAAAGAGGATAAGACATCCTCACAAAGATAGGAAAGTAACAGCTAAAACCTATAGGGATAAACCGTGTAACAAAACATGCCAATCCCTTTGAATAACAGTTAGAGGAACACAATTAAACAGACCATGTGCAAAGCACCAAAGGGATGCCAAATAAGTAATCCTATCCCAAATAAAGTCAACAGTCAAAAAGGAATAATTAAAACTCTAGAATTCCTTTCCAACCAAATGCACCAATGCACTGCAAAAGCCAAGGACTGCCATAGAATCTTTGCTTCTTTACACGAGCCAAAGCCTCTGAACTTAGTGAGTAGAAATTGATGTAAGACCATAGGGCAAACCCACGATTCTTCAAAGATACCAAAAAGCATATCTAAATTGATCTCGTCATAGGGCAATGCAGAAAAAGATGGGCCCCCGATTTAGAATCTAAACTGCACATGATACACATATTAGAAGACGAAGCAGTAATGGCCCTGCACTTCTAGAGCATGTCACTAGTGTTAAACTGATTAAGAACAACAGTCCAAATAAAAGCTTTGACCTTAGAGGGAGATTTAGAATTATACTAATCTCTTTTAGAATTATATTAAGCTTTAACCTTGGAGGGAGATTTAGAATTAGATTAAGAACAACAGTCCCAGCATGTCATTTGTGTTGATTGCATTATGTTAATCTTAATTTAAAATTGATGTTTGCAGTTCATCTTTCTACTTCTCTGTGATTCATCTCTTTAAGAGTAATCCTTATAGGCCCTGTTCTTATAATGTGCCTCGGAAATTGGAATTTTAGCATTGGAACATGTGGTTTCATGTTTCTGTTGCAAAACAAACAGGCTCTTAATGTGTATACCTTGGCTCTCAATGGAGTACTGTTTATTCGACAGTACTTTTACTCATATTTGGTATGATTCTATTTTGTTTTTGTTTTTTTTTTAATAATTTTTTTATTATTATTTTTTAAACCTTATGTCAATTATGTGAATTAGCATTAATGTTGAAATCAATTCTTGAAAACAAGGCAGGACTATTTATTAGGTTCCAGCTTTTCCATGTTTGCAAGTTCATATTTATGGTTCCTATCTCAGATGAAGGAGATAGAAGCTACTGATACTAATTTAGAAGATTTGGAGGGAGCTCAATGGATTTAAGTAAATTTTAAAAGTAGTGCTAGCAAATTAAATGGCTATGATGACACTTGTTGCTAAATACTCGAATGCTTAATTGGGCAATATTTGGTTATTCCTTTATTAAAGAGCTTTCTAGTGATATTGAGAACAAAACCCTTCTTGTGAGTTTTTGGGACACTGGGCCTAAATGATGGTTAGATAGATAGTGTGTAGATTCTTGAAAGCTCATTCTTGTTTGTTGACATGCCAATTATTTGTGACTTCAACCTTGTTCTTTTTATAGACCAAGGATTGTAGGTAAAATAGTGGATTCAATACCCATGGGGTTAATGTAATTGACTTATCAATCAGGGGAGAAGAAACTATTATCTTTGGCTGTGATGATACTTTTTCAAAATGATTTTGGATACTGTTTGTTGTTCTAGGATGTGCCACTGCTGTAACTTTTTCTCTTCATTTTAATTGACTTGTTGTTATTCTTGTAGAAGGTTGTACGTTACATATATAATTGATACAATTTAATATTCAGTCTTTTGTATATTTGTCTGTCCTCTTGATGTAACTTTTACTAGAGATGGAGGGAAAAACTGAGGATGAGGTGGTAGATATTGAGAGTGCTTCTAGTGGTTCTTTCAATGATGATTCAGATGGTGACGGATCTTTGCCTCCCGAAATAGATGCCGGAGTGCATCTTGAGGTCAGTCATGTTGATGTTTTATTTCTTACTTTTCTCTTTGTTTCTGAATTTTTTTAATGATAGAATTTTGTATGCTCATAAAAAACCTAGCTGTCTATGTTTGCTTTCCTCATGTAAACTTTAGTGTACTTCATTTTCCAATTTTTATGTGTACTATGCAGGAACCTTTGACTGAGGAGGAGATAGAAGACCTTATTTCCGAGTTGTTAGAAGTGGAGAGCAAGGTATTATTATAATTCATTACATCACAGACACAAACATGTAATTACTGAAGGTGGATAGTTTGTTGAATCATGCTATATATAATATATATTCGTTTTAAGATTTTTGTGATCTCTTTTCGATTCTACTTCCTAAGTTGCATATTCTCTAAATGTTTAAATACAACTTTTTCATAATTCCTTTACCATTTCTTAATAACTGCTACACAAATTTATTGAAATCATTTTTAATATTTTTAATCTTTTTAGGGAAAATCACAAAAAACGTAAAATATTTATAGTTTAGGAACAATAAATCAGTGTGGTTACTCATTAATCTTTCTTTGAACATTATCTAGTTGAGCCATTAAATGTTTCTAAACATGTAAAATTTTTACTATGGTAATTATCAAAGAAGAAATTATGTGGTAGGAAAGCAATGAAATATTCAGAAGGGGATGTCCTAAAAACGCATAAACACATACTTGACAGATAGGGAAAGACCCATGAACTAAGCAAACCTTCCTCTAAGAAATCCATTAGGTGAATGACGTATGGATGCTAAATTATTCACTACATCCAGGCTCCAGAGGCAAAGATTTCTTATGTTAATTGTGTCATTTTTCTCCTTACACAGACTCCAAATAACTGGGTACATTGTTCGACTTCCCCTGTGCGCTTCTTTTTAAGGTCTCTGAAATGATATGAAAGAAATTGTTCCAAATATGAAGGTCCTACTTTTCACAAAACTGTCTAGGAGTTTACACCTACATATCTTGGAGAATTTATTCTAAACAAAAAGAAGAGAAAATCTAGTAGATGGAGAGTAATGGTCCTAAAAGAAATGTAACTCAAGTATTAGGAGTGTTTTGTGTGGTATGCAAACCTGCAATAAAATATTTACACTTTTATTTTCCGCATGCATTAAAAGGTGCAAATGGAGGTTCTCTAATGGTTTTTTAGGCTGCAGAGGCCCAAGAAGCTCTTGAAGAGGAGTCTCTTGCCAAAGTGGAGAGTGAAGTTAGACAAGAATTGCAGCAAACTCTTAAGGGGGATGATGTTAGTTTGTCTCCATGGCCCTGGCTGTTTTGATCTTTTAGTATTTACTTATGACTTCTGTATCTTTACTTGTCTGTAGTTGGAAACTGCTGTTGCTGATGAGATGGCTACTTTAAAAGAAGAATGGGAAGCTGTTCTGGATGACCTTGAAACTGAAAGTGCCAACTTACTGGTATCTTCAATATTTAGTAAACATTTTGGTTTCTAATGCTTGCTTTAAATATTGTGTTATAGGTTGTCACCTGTTAAGATATAAAATCATTCATGTTCCTCTACCTAATAGCTTAAGCTTTTGGGAGAAATGGTTTATGATATGGTATCAGAGCCTCTATGACTAAGTGGTCTAGAGTTTGATCATTGTTTGCCCCCACTTCTAAATAAAAAGTTAAATTTCAGCATAAGATAGGGTGGGTCTATGCATTGTTCACGCTTCAAGCTCAAAGTGGCTTTTGCGTGGGGGGCGTGTTAAGATATAATACCATTCATGTTCCTCTACTTAATAGCTTAAGCTTTTGGGAGAGATGGTTCATCACATCATCAATATTTAAATTGGTCCTATCCGTCGACTTCTGCTTCTTATGATGCTGATTTGGGTCCTGTTAATCAGTTTTTTTTTTTTTTGGCTATGATATTTAAAAGATAGAGTAGCCTTTGAAAACAAGTTCGCACTAAGACTGGTTGAACTAGGCCTCTAAATTTGGAAAACGGTGATAGCTTGAGCTGTGATCTTAAACCTGCCAAACTTACCTTTTATTTGACCTGGGGTGGGTAGTGGCTTTAAAAGAAAATGCTAGTGACTTGAATGTCTGCTTCTGCTGTGTAATGTTGTGTATAAATACCTTTACTAAAATGGAAGTGATTTTGTGCTCTGTGAGTTTGGAGTGTTCACCAATGTGGTATGGTTTAGTTATTTATGGCCTTATAGGAGTTGTGATGTTGAGCTCAACCTGCTCTTTATGCAGACCCTTTGTGCCTTAATTGCTGTCATTATTTAATGTTATTGTTATTGAGCCTTGACATGATGGAGTGTTGCTACATTTTTTGACCTGGTGGTCACTAATTCTCGTCGCAGAAATAGCTTCTCCATTCACATGGTTATGCATTTGACCCTCCCTGCATAATGATGGGAGCCTCGTGCAATTGGGCATCCTTTATTTATTTATTTTTAATTATGCTACAGCTTGATCCTGCAAGTTGTTGGGATTTTTGCGTGGTTAATATGTGTTGGCAGTTTTCTTGGAGCTGTTTTAAATTCTTCCTTTATTAAATGTGCTTATGATTTCCTGCTGCTATTCATTGATATGATTTTGAGTAGGAACAACTTGATGGTGCTGGAATTGAGCTCCCAAGCCTTTATAAGTGGATTGAAAGAGAAGCTCCCAATGGTTGCTGCACTGAAGCATGGAAAAAGAGGAATCATTGGGTAGGGTTTCAGGCAACTGCTGAAATTGCTGAGTCAATTGCTGATGCTGAGAAGTATCTACAAGTAAACAGACCTGTTAGAAGGTATGGTTCTTATATGACACTTTGGATCTGGCAACATTCAAATACAATCTTTTATGGTTTTGTGGTGTTGGTTCAGGCGACATGGTAAGTTACTTGAAGAGGGAGCTAGTGGATTTCTCCAAAAAAAACTTTGTGATGAAACCCAGGAGCCTGTAAAGAAAGAAGCGGAGGGAGATTGGGACTTGTTTAATAAAATAGTTTCTGATGGGAGTGGTGCTGATGTTTCATTTGGCAGTAAGCACTGGGCTTCTGTCTATTTGGCCAGCACTCCACAGCAAGCTGCACTGATGGGACTCAAATTTGCTGGAGTTGATGAGGTGACAAATATATTTTTAACTCTGTTTACTGCTTTTCATATTGGATGCATGTACCAAAGGAATTCAAGCAATGGAAAGAAGGAACAGTAACTGGACCCAGCTCACATTAGTTTATTCTTTTCATCCTTCCTCCCCCCCCCCCCCCCCAAAAAAAAAAAGACAACAAAAATCTGAGGTCCCCTGAATCTTGGATTCCTGATGATTTGGACTGTGTAAAGCAGTACAAATATAATACATACATGGATAGACTTCAGGAATTAGCTGGGTAATAATAATGATGCTATTTGTTGTCAAATGGAAAAAAATAGCTTCAGCGATTAATTGGTTCTTGTGTTTCCTTATAAAATGTTGGATTTTACTGAGTTTCCCTTCCTAAAATTGTAGGATGCAACATGTGTTCCTTTTTTCCCCGTTGCCACTGTCTTTGAATACTGGTTTAAGTTTGCTAATTGCTGCAGAATTTGGCATTGGCATTGGGATTGTGTGATTGGATCCTCTGATTGCAGAATTCTTGCGTGAGGTTTTGTGAATTATATTTAGTCTTGTTTGTATGGTTTTGTGTTCCGAATGTGGAAAATGGGTTAATTTTGTGGTATTTGGAATTTTGATATTGTTAGTGCTTTCTTAAATTCTGGTCTTGTACATATTTATTTTTGACGCAAAATGCACTGTAGCAGCCATTGCCTATTACATTTTCTGTTGCTAGACAGTCCCCGTACGTGATGTTTATTTACTATTTTATTTAACCATTTTCTTTTGGAATTTCCTTTTCTTTAGGTGGAGGAGATTGATGATGTTGATGGCAATTCTACTGATCCATTTATTGCGGCTGCCATTGCAAATGAAAGAGAACTAGATCTTTCTGAAGAGCAAAGGAGACAATTTAAGAAGGTTTGTCATTATTACATTATCAGTTATTTGTCGTGCCAAATGGCATCTGGTCCTTGAAAATATACTGCACTGATGCACTTGTAATTTTTTTTTTTGGATAAAAAAAGAAATTTTATTAGAAGAGAAGGAAAGAGTGCTATAGAGGATCATGCATCCTCACAGAATAACTCAAAAGAGCAAAACTAAATCCTAAGAGGATAAACCATGCATTAATGTATGCCAATCCCTTCGTATGGCAGATAATGACACTCCATGGAATAAATCATAAGCAGAGTACCAAAGGGTAGCCAAAAAAGTAATCCTATCCTTGATAAAATCTATAGACGAAAAGGAATCATTAAAAACCTTGGCATTTCTTTCCAACTAAATATACCATATCACAACATAAATTGAGAATTGCCGCAAGATCATTGCATTTTTACTTGCCAAAACCTCTGAATTTAGTAAGGAGAAAATGACGTAAATCTATTGAGCAAACCCACGATTCTTTAAAGATAGCAAAGAGTCTGTTCCAAAGTGATCTTGCTACAGGGAAATTGTAGAAAAATATGAGCCCCCGATTTGGAATCCAAACCACACATAATAAAGGGGACAAAGCAGTGAAAGGCCTGTGCTTTCCAAGCATGTCATTTGTGTTAATCCTATTAAGAACAACAGCCTGAACAAATTTTTAACCTTTGAGCTTTAGTAGCGCACTTGCAATTTAATCTCTGATTTTATGAAGTGTATGATATAGTCCTTGCATTATGCAACCATGTCTTATGTTACTTCTTTTGCTATCACTTTTGAGGACTAACATGATGTGAGTTTGAATAATTTAAGGGCTAAATTGTTTATAAACAAGAAAAGTAAGGACTAAAATGTATAATTAAATAAATCAGGGACTAAATTGTATTTTAGTGCATTTTCAAGGACCAATATGACAGTTTTCTTGTTATTTATTGACTATGGTGTTTTTGAATCTAAGGTGCTTCATGTCGATAAATTGTTTGATAGCCTTTTTTAATGCTCCTTTATTTGCTATAAATTTCTTTATGATGTGTTATATATTTATGACACAATTATTCTATGTTTAATAATGGAAAGCAGAGCAAAATGGAGGATGTTTTATCTTCGTTTTCCATTGAATTTAATATAATAAGCCTACATCTACGTGAAGATCTTTTCATCCATAAGAAGGCTGTATCAGATAAGCCAGCCATATATATATGTGTGTGTGTGTGTGTGTGTGTGTATTCCTATATATAGCAGAAAAATCCTACTATAAGCGATTGACACAGCATGTTATCTTGGTTAACCTTTTTTTTTTTTTAATTTTAAAATAAAATTTGCATATAACATAACATGTTCCTTGACTACTACAATTTGAGATGTCATTTATGAAATCAAACTCTTTGGCTTCATTGTAGACACCATTTATAATTTATTGTCTTGAGTTCTCTTGAGCTTTTCAATTATTAAAATGTCTGAAAAATGTTTCTGATAGTTATTCTTTTATTTTTTGAATATTTCCTATTCGGAATGAACTATTTATTAATTTTTATATCAATCTCTTTGTTTGGTTTAACTTTTCCTGGTTCACGTAAGTTTTATGATTCTATTTTTTTTAGGAACACTCCTAATTCTCCTGCTCTTTATTTTGCTTCTTTCTTAACATAGTTTTCCATAGACAAAAAGAGTTTGTACTTATCAATACCTCAGGTCTCCCTTGTATACTCAAAATGAAATTTGTCTTTATGCTGCGAGCCCATGACTACAACAGTGTCATACTCTGGCAGTTAGCTATTAAATGTCAAATTGGTTAGCGTTTTTGACATTTATAATCATGCTTCTGCATTGTCAGCGCAGATGTGCACTAGCACACTCTCATATGCTAATGTGTATCTAGCTGCCATATAGAGGCATTCCATGTTAATGAATGTTGTTGGCATCTGCATATTTTTTGACTTCCTGTCAGTATGTTTGTCTTTGTTTAGGAATTTGATTACATTTTGTTGCGTTGTTTATTTTTGGAAAGGTCAAAGAAGAGGATGATGCTATTGTTGATAGGAAGCTTCAAATCCGTTTGCAACATAGGAGGCATCAAAAGAAAAGTAAACAGGTGAATTTATGACTTTGATTCTCCTTTCTCATTTGCTTGACCCAGAAACTGTTGAGCATTACTTTTATGTCTTTTGCTTAGGATATGTTGTTGCTTGTAGTTTTTTCAGATCTCACTTGTAGATGATTATTTCTGTATCATTTACCCAGCCTAATGATATTGTGTATAGGGTAAATTCCAGTGGTTCTTGGTATTCATAATTTGGTATTTGCATCTAATTGTAGGAGTCCATGTAGCTTATTGATGATTGAATTGATTTGGTTTTGTACCTTAGATATCATCATACCCTATTATTAAATCTGAACATAATTCAGTGAGAGACATGCTGACCTGACCTGGTGATGGACAGGCATGTACAGAAGCTTCAAAGTGATCATTTTAAGCCTGATATGAAAGAAGTGTAAGAGAATATTCAGAATATCTTTATATTATCTTATAATATCTATGAAACAAATTGTAGAATCAATTGGTCCTCTAATTGAGGAAACAATATTGGGATTTCTGATTTCTGTTTTGTTCCTGATTTTTTATTTGGGCTATGTTTGGTATACACTTAAAATTTAAGCAAGAAATTAGTATTCTAATAATAATTTCTGGAGTGAAATTTGAAGGGGTAAACATTTAAATTCCTTAAAAGTTAAAGCTGTTTGGTAATATTAAAAAACAATTGAGGGGAAAATTTTTTTTTCAAAAAAAAGAAAAAACTCAGTCAAAATTTTCCAAATTTGTTGAGGCTTTTGTTGAACAGTTGATGCCCAAACAACTCACTGATTTCTCAATTTCATTATTTACTCCATTATTTGCGTACACAACCAAAGATGCAATGTATGATTTCTCAGCTTGTGTTTTGACAACAAAAAATAATGCCAGAATAAAGTTGAAGTTTTGAAAGAGTTGTGCTTTCTGGTTTCTGATTGGGCTTGAAAAAGACCTCTCAGATTGTTGAGAAGTTGCATGTTACTTCATGCAACAGAAGCCAGTATTGACGACAGTGACAGGTCAAGATCTGTAATGGACATGGCAGCAGAATGTTACTTTGGTGATGGTGAATTACTTTGGTGAAGGAAGCCAATGCCAACAGTCTATTTTTCACCACCTGTTTTAGGATGAAGGCTTTGAAATGGAGCAATTATCAATAGATAATTGAAGAGAAAGAAGGTTGGGGGATGGGGCAGAGATACAGAGAGAGCAGCTGAGTGAGTGAAGCTGAAAAAGCAAGAAAGGGTGGGGGATGGAAGTTTACTGTGGTCAAGGAATGGGTTAACAATTACCCCCAAAACAGGACTAATATTATTTCCAGAATTTTTTTTTCCTTTTACTTATCAACCATACTTACTCATCTAAACATTGACCGCCTCAAAATTTCTTTCCCCCCAAAATCCAAACATAGCCAGAGGGCTATTAGTCTTGTGTTTAGGGTGTTTGTGCTTGTACTAGTAGTTCAGTAGGCCTACCTACTAGTATAAAGAGGGGTATTAGTTCTGTGTTTTGTATCATAATACAACCTGTCAATGATATATTCAGTGTTATTTGTTTGCCATGTTTCTCTTTTTCTTCTTCCCTCACCCTAAACCTATAATTCTTGTACAGGAAGGAACTTGTGTTGATGGGAAAATTGTGTCTGATGACAAGATTGCTTGTCCAAATATGAAGACCAATAAAATTGAAGGTTTTGATGCTGCTTACCATCTTGAAAAAGTTAAACCCATGAATATTGGCGATTTGTCAGATCCCTCCAAGTCTTCATTGGATGATACTATTGAACAGAGAGGAACCAAGCGTGTAAATGATGGTGAACTGGATGGTGATAATAAAAGGTGTCGGACTGTTATTATCGACAATGATGATGACACAGATGCTATTGAAGATAAGTTAGATAGCAATATCAATTCCGTAGAGGATCAATCTACGGTAAAAGGTTTGTGTAAGAGTGGTGCTGATTCTCTCCCTTCAGAGTGTCTGGATGAGAAATTTCACTGCACAATTTGTGATAAAGTGGCTCTTGAAGTTCACCCACACCCTCTGTTGAAGGTGATTATTTGTGGGGATTGCAAATGCTCATTGGAGGAAAAGATAGACACATCGGTAAGGAAATTTAAAGCTACTAGTGTTTTAGTTAGAAGTTGTCTTTAAAATTCTGAGTGATATTTTGGTGCATATTTCAGTTTTAATATATTAGCAAAACCTGGCTTTAGTGTTAAAAAAGGTTTAAAGACGGGGGTCTGTTTTTTTTTTTTTTTTTGGGGTCTAAATCCATAATGTCTGGGCCATACTATTGCGGACAAACTTCTATTTTGTTTATTTATTTTTTAGATATATAAATTGGTAAATATGTTGTTTGAGTTCACCATCAAGGAGTTATTCATAAGCAACCTGAGAGAAAATCATGGTTCTAAATTTTTTTTTTTTATGAATAAATTCATATTATTATATTGATAGATGACTGAGACTTTATGCTTATTGAGGGTAAGCTGATTTTTCACATATTCTGATATTGAAATATTTTTATATCCATAAAAGGAGGCTCAAAAGCTCAATTTAAATGCTTAATCATTCTAGTAGGTATAAACTCTGAACAGCAGTTAGGAATTTAGTATTGTTTTCCCCAAATTAATAAAATAAGCATTGCCTTCATACCCTCTTCTTCTCGTGACTCATGGTACAAAACATGAGGACTATGCAGTGAGCCTAAATGTATCCAGGGTTTTTCTCTAATATCTAAACTGCTTAGGGCAAGTGAAGGTGATTTTTTATTTTCAATTTTAAATATTTATAGTTTGTGTAATAATTCATCTTGCCCTACACCGTGTGAGAGTAATCCCACATGCCACTGTAAACTTTCGGGTTTTCCAGAGAGGTTAGGGTGTGATGTGATAGGTTTGTTTATATGGATGGAAAATATGCTCGCTGAGGACAAATTTTAGTATTAGTCAATGAGTGTGGAGAGCTCTTCTGAACAGATGCAGTTTTTCTCTCTTATTTTCTTAACTTGAATTTTAATTGGAAGCTAATAATTTGTTGCTGGACCTGGGTCTTTATTGTCCCCAGGGTTCTTGTGCATGGTGTGGAGGAAGCAGTGGTTTAGTTAGTTGTAAATTGTGCAAGGTGTTATTCTGTACCGGCTGTATAAAGAAGAATCTTGGTGCAGAACTTCTTACTGAAGCTCAGGCCGCTGGCTGGGATTGTTGTTGTTGCTGTCCAAAACTTCTGCAAAGACTGACATTGCAATTAGAGAAAGCTATGGGATCTGCTGATATGCTAGTTTCCAGCTCTAGTGGTGATTCAGATAATTCAGATGATTCAGATGCAGATATTAATGCTACAATCAGGTGGAGTCATTGTTATAGATTTAATTTATATAATTTTTTGGCATCATTCAATGTGCTCTTTTATTCAATATCTATGGCTTGCATGTGAATCGTTGAGTTTTTCCAATCTGATTTGCAATCAAGGTGTACACGTCATACTCATACTTCACATCCTGAGGTTGCTGATTGTGAAATGTGAATATCATGGCCATTATAAACTTATACATGCAAATCTGTCATGGTTTATTTGAGCTGCATCCTACTGTTTTATTTCCTCCAATGCCAAGGCTTATCAGCAATTTTCAGATTTTTCTATCAAGTATCCTTACAAACTGTAATCTGGGAATCTGGGCATTCTTGTAGTTGAGATTTAGCATTTAATGCCGTTGATTGAGTTACTACTTACTACTTTACATGTTTATCCCCGGTCATTCTTCTGTTGATATGTCCTGGTGATGGTTATGAGATGAAGTGGCTTCAGCATTTATTCTTCACTGGGGTGTTGCTTTCTATTTTCTCTTATATTTAGGAATGCATATCTCAATTTGACAAGTTCATTTGATGATTCGTATTATTTTATGTTGATTATTATTGTCTTTTCTGTTATTTCATCATCCTTCTTTCTAGGTTTTTTCTAATCAGAATTCATGTCGCTATTTCATTTGAAATGACGTGCATGGGATCCTCAGGATTACATGCATTTGTTGCTTTGCTAATCTAACTTATTCTTGCATAGACTGTAACAAGTTACCGGTAATCTCTATAGTTGAGTTGCAAAGATGGTCATTATAATATCTTATCATTTCTTCCAGCTCTAAGAGAAGGCGCAAAAAGAAGATTCGGAGGATACTTGACGATGCGGAATTAGGAGAAGAGACAAAAAGGAAAATAGCAATTGAAAAGGTGGCATTTTAATGTAGGTCTTTTTTGACAAAACTTGTTTTACCGGTCCAGATTGTTAATTATTCTCCCTACTTGTGCAGGAACGTCAGGAACGCTTAGAGTCTTTGCGAGTGCAGTTTTCTGCCTCATCAAATGAGATGAGCTCTGCTGGCTGTATTGGGAATTTACCTGAAGGTGCTAGCATTGAAGTTCTTGGTGATGCAGTAGCAGGTTACATAGTGAATGTTGTGAGGGAGAAAGGCGAAGAAGCTGTCAGAATTCCTCCTAGCATCTCAGCTAAACTGAAGGCCCATCAGGTTTTCTATTTTGTCTTCTGTTCCTCATGATATTTTTCTTTGAATATAACTTCTCTTTCCTGCTTGCTATTTACATTGTATTCGGTTACTAATTTTGCTTAAGCCCATCTTGATCATGATTATCCACGTATATTTATTTATTTAGGGATAACAAACCTTACTAGGATTCACTTGGGGTCAGAAGAAATTGCACATTTTTTTGTTTGAACTTTCAACTATGTTATTCACTTATTGCTTATCATTAGCAGAAAATGAGAAAAAGATGAAGGTATTTGTTGCATATCATTTTGGCGCTTCTGTATGTCAGACTGGTGCCTTTTTGTCTGATCTTCTGAGTGGAGGATCTTATCATGCTCTGAACATCTGTTTGAATTGAACTTTTGATTTGCACTATCCCGAGCAATGATAGATGTGGGCACTCATCATCTTGGAAGCTAATATGCCTTCATTCGCTACTAGAGTAAGGGGGGTTTAATTGCTAAAAGGGAAAATTTGGGATACCATGGAATTAGTAATGAGAAGGAATGGCTATTACTTTTCACTAGCCTTATGTCTTCCGTTGTTCATTTGAATTTTTTTATTGCTGCTTCTTTGAGCATCTTTGAAGGTTTTTACGTCAAGTTTGTTGGTCTTTTTAAAAATTTATTTTCACTACAATTTGATTTGTTTCATATGTGCAGATTGCAGGAATAAGATTTATGTGGGAAAATATAATACAGTCAATAAGAAAAGTGAAGTCTGGGGATAAAGGTCTTGGCTGTATTCTAGCTCATACCATGGGCCTTGGTAAAACTTTTCAGGTATTCTACTCTTCCCGGATATTTTAATATATACATATGATTGAAGAGTGAATTCTGGTTTGTTGAAAATGCATGTGACAGATTAATGTCTTCTCTGTGAAAAGGATGATAATCTATTGCATTTGGTTGATGTGTGAAGTGAGTAGTGTTTGCTGATAATCTATTGCATTTGTAATTTCATCTTTTTATATTTATCTTTAAATCTTATAGGGCCCTTTGGAACGTATGATAGGATAAGACCCGGTAGTTTATGGCCTATTAAAATTTAAATACCACATAGTTTTTAGTATGAAATATAATATTATATAATGTAGTATTATTTTCTTGTTATCATAACATTTACAATCATAAGTAAAATTTTAACAAATTATAATTTTAGTAATGGTTTAATTATGAACTTAAAAATAAATAGTATTATTTAAATATTTTTTAATTATAATTATTATGCAAAATTGTAATATATATTAAATGTTATTTATTATATATTTTAACATTTTTCAGTAATTATATTTCATTTTAGTAAAATATGAAAAATTAACCAATATATATACAAAAAGAAAAAATAAAATTATATTTAAATAATATTTTTATTAATTATTTAAATTATTTAAAATATAAATTTTAAATTAAATAATATAATTGAATTATTTTTTATTAATTATAATTATTTAAAATGCTTTTATTTTTTATGATATATAATTATAATTTATATTAAGCATTATTTTTTAGTATTTCTATATTATTTTGAATATTCATTTTTATATTAAATATTATTTGTTTTAAAATATCTATTTATTATAAAATATTTTTATTACAAATAATTATTATTCAATTTTATAATGTTTAATTTTTATTATTTATTTATTTATTTAACAATTATTTTTATTTCAATAATTTTTAAAAAAAAAAATAAAAGAGTGAAAGAGACTTTATATATTAAAAGCTAATCAAGCCTAATTCTATTTTGCTAAGCTTGATTAAGTTATCCATCATCTTAATGTATAAGAGGGTTTTAATGCATACACTTGTACAATAAATTGCTTACACCAAATAACTGATAAAACCATAATATATTATATTAGCTAGGTTATGCCTAATACAACATGCCTTTAATGAGTAATATGATGCGTTTGTAATGCTATCATTTTTATCTTTAGATGATTGATTATGATGGTTTTGTAAAAAATAAAAATTAGAGACCAAACAAATTAGATTCAGGGCCGCCATTAGAACAGCCCCTATTCAGATGCTGAGTGCTATCGCGCTTCAATAAGGTCAGGGATTTTATAGCAGGAATCCCTGTTTCTGCCACTGCCATGGTGGCCATGAATGTTGCCATTGACAATACTGTAGTATGCTAGTGAATAGTGATTCTGTTTTCAAGAGCTGGTTTTGTTTCCTTAACGGACTCATAATCTTATAACTGTTTAGTCTAGTTCTGTATTTTCATTTGGGGAAAATTTGCTCCTTTTTTTCTTTGGTTGGTTCTCTTTCCGTTTGCTGGTTGATGATTTTAGTCTGATGACTGTTACGCCAAAACTTTTAGGTGATAGCTTTCTTGTACACTGCAATGAGAAGTGTTGATTTGGGGTTAAGAACTGCACTTATAGTCACACCTGTCAATGTGCTGCATAATTGGCGGCAGGAGTTTATGAAGTGGAGGCCCTCAGAGTTAAAGCCACTCCGGGTCTTCATGCTGGAAGATGTATCAAGGTTTGCTTATTACTTTGTTTTGACGTCAAATCAGACCTGCAACAACATACTTGCAAACTCCAGTTGCAGCATTTGAACAAAATATATATATATACAGAGAGAGAGAGAGAGAGAGAGATTAATTTTGATGCACTGTGTAAAAGAATTTTACACTATCATCCAATCATTTGCTTCTATTTGTAAGATTTTTAGGGTAGCAGGTGGTTGAGTCAAATACTTTCGTTGATATGGCAATTCATGATTGGATGTTCGTGTAAAACTTTTTTACACTGATAGTCATCAAACTTAAATTCACACACACACACACACACACACACACACACACACACACATATATATATATATAAAAGAAATTTATTTGATAAAGCAAGGGGAAGATGTACAAAAGATTGGAGGATAAGAAATCCTCAACATAAGGAAAGGGAGGAAACTAGTATAAAAAGTAATCACTGTAGAAGAGCAACACAATGCCTCTGCACATACGAAATGCGGATGCCTTGCCATGCACTATGTGCCAAAGAGATAACATGTAAAAGACTCGATTCCATGGCTAGATATTACCATGTACATACACTTCGGCAATAGTATCAAAAACTAAGTCTTTTCTCACTAAATGGAGTCGGTGATATAGATCAAATGACTCCACTGCATCTTTTTATAAATCAAGTTTGTGGACAAGCCAAGCCAAAGAGAGATACCATATATATACACTTCAAACTATAACAAATAATTATATAAAACTGAGCCAGTGACATCATTACATTTTTAACATCAATAAGAATTGCTCCTTGTAATCTGGGTTTTTAATTAGTTAGTCTAGCTGATTTTCATCAACTTCACTTTAAAACTTGCATATTTGTCTAAATAACCTCTATTCGTGAATTTAGTCACCCACTCATATCAGCTGGTTCCCTTTGTTGAGATTGATTCTTGGGGAAGAATCTTATAATTTTGCATGCTGCTTGAATTTTTTATGACCAGTCAGTCAACAAATTGGGTCTGGTTTATATGAATTGCATTATACTGCTGTATGGATAGTAATGTAATTATTCTCCAAGGGATTTCTTTATCACTTGCGAGATGGGAGTAAGTGGATGGATGTCTTTTATACGTGGCATTTGGCTCCCTTTTTTGCAATTTTCTTTTTTGGTCGCTCTAGGTGGATTTCTTGTCTAGCTTTTTTGTATTTGTATTCTTTCTCTTTATTTGTCTTTTATCAATAGAGAAAAAAGATACAAAGAGATTCATCATTTTACTATTTCATGAGCTTAATTATTACATTAGATATCCATGTGGCTAGAGCCCCCTTCACTTTTTTCCCATTTTGACTCAACATTTACACAGTCATCAGCTTGTTTATTACTTCTTCCCAGAGATAGGAGGGTGGAATTGCTTGCAAAGTGGAGAACTAAAGGTGGTGTCTTTTTGATTGGCTATACTGCTTTCCGCAATTTGTCTTTTGGAAAGCATGTGAAAGATCGGCACGTTGCCAGAGAAATTTGCCATGCTTTGCAGGTAGATTCTTGAAATTTATCTCCTCATGTTTTTAGATGAAATTTCTTTCTGTTGCCATTGATCTGGTGGATGCTTTATGATTCATAGATACACATCCTTCGGCACTGTTGCCAACTATCAAGATATTACTTAGGAAATCTAAGAATTGTATAAATCCTTATCTACATTAATTATGTCAAAACAAAATGTTTAGAGAAATTGAGGGTGCAGCTCAAACATAATCTATCTTATTTATTACTAACTGCATTAAGTACATGAACTACTAACTATAATTGACTAGTATCCTTATGTGTTGTTAAATATGTTAATAAATGTAGACCATTGGCTAATGAATCTAGCCTAGTATTTGAACTCTATTTCAAGCTGACATGTAGATTATATGCACCAAGCTTGTTACTATTACATTTAAGGAAAATAGTTTAAAAAATATAATGGTTCCATAAACCTCATAGCATTGCTGGAGAGAAACAAAATGAGGCTTACCAAACATTGGCTGCTAGAGAGACAAACAAGCACTACATAGAAAGATAACACAATCAAAAAGTTGTAAGGTGATGGCATTGTCCATTTTTCACAAAAGCGAGAGGAAAAACAAATTATCAATGGCAGCTGCAGATGAATTTTCCAGCAATGAAACTGCCGAGATTCCAGTGGGAAAAGGGGGCTTGACCCCAAACAGGCAAGTTTATCAAGTCCAGGTTTGTTGTAGCAATAGCCAGATAAAGTGTTTGGATGTGCCAGCATGTGGCCAGAACTGGACTGGATATAGGTAGCATGGGGAAGGTTGATTACATGAAATGTCTAGGTTCTACAGCTCTGGATGATCTTAAGTTAATGGGAGGATGGATTGCCCATCAGGCATGGGAAAAGGCAAGAAGTGGAAATGTAAGCCACAGTGGTGAGGGAAGGCATGCTGAAAGAGTGAGACAGCCAATGGAAATTGAAGGCAGGAAAACGTGACACCGAATTTGCATATTTTGGGAAGTCAGCACTCAGCAGTGGAGGAGTGACTGGATGAAGACTCTTAACACTTGAATAACCCTAATGTTCTATTTTGTCTCCTTTGTAATCGCATTCCTTTGAAATTGTTGACCTGTTACTGCAGGACGGACCAGATATTCTTGTTTGTGATGAAGCCCATATGATAAAAAATACAAAGGCTGACGTAACTCAGGCCTTGAAACAAGTAAAATGCCAAAGAAGAATTGCGCTGACTGGATCACCCCTTCAAAACAATCTCATGGAATATTATTGTGTAAGTTTTCATAGAAGTTACAAATTGGATGATTATTAAGGTATTGTATGCTCTTTTGAGTCTTTCATTTCTATGAAATGGATGGTTGATTTTGTAATTTTGTAAGTTTTCATGGAAGTTACAAATTGGGTGATTATTAAGGTATTGTATGCAATTTTGAATCTTTCATTTCTCTGAAACAGATGGTTGATTTTGTAAGAGAAGGTTTTCTTGGAAGCAGCCATGAATTTAGGAACCGGTAAGGGTTTTGTTACTCTCATTATTCCAATTTTTACTGTGAGTTATACTTTTTTTATGTTTCTTAGAAACTATTTTCCTGTATGTGCAGTTTCCAGAATCCTATAGAGAATGGTCAACACACTAATTCGACTCTGACTGATGTGAAAATTATGAACCAAAGGTCTCATATCCTCTATGAACAGTTAAAAGGCTTTGTCCAAAGAATGGACATGAATGTGGTGAAGAAGGATCTACCCCCCAAAACTGTCTTTGTCATAACTGTCAAGCTTTCTCTGTTACAGAGAAAATTGTACAAGAGATTCCTTGATGTGCATGGGTTCACTAAAGACAGGGAACCTCATGAAAAGTTAAGAAAGAGATGTTTTTTTGCTGGTTACCAGGCGTTAGCTCGGGTATGTATGTATGTAGACCACTTGGTAGTCAGTTTAATTGTCTATGCAATTTTGGTAGATATAATAACTTGAAGAAAAAGGTGGTGGTTGCAGGAAGTGGGAGCAATTTGATAAAAGGGAAAGGGTAGTAGTTTAGGTGCAATTTGACGAGAGTTGTTGATTTGGGTTAAAAATTGGACGTGTAAATGTTTGCATAGATTTTGTGTTTTCTCTATCTTACCCATTATTTTGTTTGGGTAAGTCTCCTATTACTTATCAATTGGTGCACCTGCATCTATTATTTTCAAGCAGCAGCTTTTGATGTATGTAAACTCAAGCAGCTGTTTTCTAAACTTGCTGGTTTTTTTTCAGAAATTGTGTATTAAGTATCATGGGAAAACTTCTTGTTGTTATTTCAGATTTGTCGATATTGCTCAGTTATTTTCTGTTAATTTTGGCATGGTTTTGATAAATGTTTTGGCTTTTTAGCTGAAAATGTATGGTTGGTGATAGGAAGTCTTGTCCATTTGATAAATTATGGTTGCTTCCTATTGTATTTAGTATATCATGGTGATAAAGAATTTTGTGTGTGTGTGGTAGATATGGAACCACCCTGGGATCTTGCAATTGACAAAAGAAGATAAGGACTATGTAAGACATGAAGAAACCGTCGAGAATTTTCTCGTGGATGATTGCTCCAGTGATGATAATTCTGACAATAATGCTGTTGGAGGTAGTGTTCATGTATATGTATATATGTGCACTTTTGTTATCTGCTTTCAATATTGCATATCAGTTAAGATATTTATTAATTGATTGAAGGCTTCCTCTATATGCAATGGGTGGTTTTTAGGATGCATGTTTGTATTTACATAATCTATTATTAATTTGTTATTATTTTGGCATTGCTTGATCTATGTAGCCGACCCCACCTAGTGGGATAGGGCTTGGTTGTTTTTGTTACTTGTTAATATGTTATTAGTATGCGCTGAGTCCATTGAAACTGGTTTCCCATGTGGTACGACATATGGCTTAAGTTGCATTTTTGTCTTGGTTGTATGTGCTGGAAAACCGAAACCTCCTTAGCCGTGAATGGGTGGGAGAGTGGTAGGAAGTGGGCATATTTACTCAGACGATCCACCACAACCATGATAGTATCAACCCCTTTTGCACGCGGCAGACCCGAAATGAAGTCCATGGACACCTCAGTCCAAATGTGCTCTGGGATAGGTAATGGATTCAGCAGTCCTACAGGTGATAGGGCCTCATACTTGTTCTGCTGACATATCTGACAACTGGCCACAAAATCCTTCACTGCCTTACGCATCCCCTGCCAATAGAAGGTGGTTGCAACCTTCTTATAAGTGCAGAGGAACCCGGAATGACCCCCTGTTGCAGTATTGTGGAAGTCATCCAATAAAACAGGGATTTGGGAAGAAGAACTTGGTAACACGACCCTGTCTTGGTAGAAAAGACGTCCCTGCCGCAAAGAAAAACTAGGGAATTTACCTGTTCCCTGCTGCAAAGCCTGTATCACCTTACGTAAAGCTGGATCAGCCTGCACCCGTGAATCAATCGTGTCCCACAAGCTGGCTTGCGCCACTGAAATTGCCTTATACATCATTTGACGCGACAAAGAATTAGCTGCTTTGTTCTCCAACCCAGGCCTATACTGAATCTCAATCAAAACCAATGAGTTTACATGTCCATCTGAACTGATCTTCACCCAAAACCTTTGATCAGTTAAGAATTTTAAGCTACGTTGGTCCGTCATGATCACAAAGTGACCACCCAATAGGTAATGCTTCCAATTCTGGACTGCCAGAACTATCGCCATTAGTTCACGCTCATATACTGATTTCCTGTGGGCCCGCAGAGATAACGCTTGGCAGAAAAATGCAATCGGTTTGCCCCCTTGGGACAGCACTGCCCTGAGCCCTTGTCTAGAAGCATCCGTTTCTAGCACAAACTCCTGAGAAAAATCTGGTACAGCCAGGATTGGCAGGTCTGCCATTGCTGCCTTGAGCTCATCAAAGGCAGCTTGAGCCTCAGGTGACCAGCAGAATGCATTTTGCTTGGTGAGTGCAGTTAGAGGCTTAGCAATGACGCCATACCCCTTTACGAATCGCCGATAATACCTGGTTAGCCCAAGGAAACCCCTCAAGGCCTTCACATCCTTGGGTACAGGCCACTGACGCATGGCCTCCGTCTTCGCAGGGTCAGCAGGAACACCCGCAGCCGAGACAATATGCCCCAAGTATTCAACCCATGACACTCCGAATTCACACTTCTTCTTATTCACCACCAAACTGTGGGCAATCAATAACTGAAATACTGCTGCCAAGTGTTCCGCATGTGCTGCCCTGTCTCTGCTATACACTAGAATATCATCAAAGAAAACCAATGTGAACTTCCTGAGATACAGCCTCAAAACGTCATTCATCAATGCCTGAAACGTTGAGGGAGCATTAGTCAAGCCAAATGGCATGACTAGGAACTTGTAATGCCCGTCATGCATGCGAAATGCAGTTTTCTTGATATCATCCTCCCTCATTCTAATCTGGTGGTAACCAGGTTTGAGGTCCAGCTTAGAAAATAACGTCACCCATGCATCCCCCCGTCGGAGAATGAGTCTGGACTCCTTGAAGTTGGCGATAACGTCACCCAATGTATCCAACCAAGCCAACCCCAGTACCACTTCAGAGCCCTCCAATGGAAACAAATAAAAATCCTGCTTGACTACCAGACTTGGAAAGTTGATAGTTACTCCTGTACAATGGCCTTGGCTTGTCACTTTCTGCCCATTCCCCACTTTCACCACAAAATCAGAAGTGGGAAGTGTCTCCAACCCAACTAGCTGCACTAAATTCAGGCAAATGAAATTGTGAGATGCTCCTGAATCTATGAGCACTCTAACTTTCTGACCAGCAACTAGCCCCCAAAGCCTCAGGGAACGATGTGTCGACTGTCTGGACATGCTTCTGTAATCCAGTTGCAGTGTGTTCATCACCCCCAGGTCCTCCACTGCGTCTTGCCACTCAGGCTCGGCCCCTCCATCAGGCTCCTCCTCAAGGATCAAGAACTTGAACTGTTTGTTTTTACAAACATGCTTCGGTGTGTACCGTTCATCACAAGCAAAACACAACCCTCTAACCCTTTTCTCCCTATACTCCTCATCAGATAATTGCCTAAATCCCCTGGCTCTAGGACCTTGGTACATCTGCTTGTTATCTTCTCTACTCACGGCATTATTCCCTGCAGTAGAGCCTCCTCCACTGTTCTTATTCAGAAACGGTATTCCCCCAAACTCAGCTGAACTGTGGGGACCAGCTACCTTACTCATACCTCTAGCATTGCTTTTAGGCAACAATAAGTTCCTACTCTCAACCATTTCTGCTAGATTCATTAATTGGTCTAAGGAATGAAAAATATGAAGTTTCAATTCAGCTCTAATCTCGTCTTTTAGGCCATTGAGGAATAAGCCAAGAAGGTACCTGCACTCGGAGACCTTCAGTGGCTGTGAATACATCTCAAATTGCTCACGGAACTCCCGAACCGACCCTTCCTGCTTCAGCCCAACCAGAATCTCGAACGGATTTTGGATCAATTCAGGCTGGAACCGTCTCACCACAGCATCTTTGAAACCCTCCCATGTTCTCAGGAGAACTGTCTCCCACCACCTGAACCAGGTTAGTGTTTTCCCTTCCATAGCCACCACAGCCACAGAAACCCATTCTTCTTCTGGCACACCCCTGATGTCAAAGAACTGTTCGATGCGATCAACCCAAGCATAAGTGTCCTCACCTTGAAACAGAGGAATATCGATTTTCCTTCACAGCTCCATGGTGCGAGCCTTGCGCTGCACGCTGGGACCCTCCTTGCGCGTGTCACCAACCCCATGTCAACCCTTGCGATGGAACTCACGATTCCCACCCCCACGGTATTGGTTGCGGGCATCAAAGCGCGCTTCAATCCGCTGCAGAATCGCGTTCATGGAGTTTTGGAAATCAGCGAATCGCTGATCCCTTTCTTCCAACTGTTTCTGAAACACATTCATTGCGCCTTCGAAATTGTCAATCTTCTTGTCCATCTTGGTGTTAACCATGGAAGCTTGTTCCCAGGAATTGGTAGTGACAACTGATACCAATTGTTAGGATCCAAGTACAGAACCTGAAGATGAAACTAGAGAGAATGTGTTATTGAATGTGGGATCCTGGTAAGGCACCAAGAACCCTAGAATTACAACAAGGAATTGCTACAGAGGGAGTGGGAGAGCCCTCCAACTCTTTCTACAACCAAAAACTTGACACACCTCTCCTACGCCTCAGACTTCCTATTTATATTCTAACTTCCCCTAACTAACTTTCCCTCCACTTTTTCTGTTTTATTACAGCTTGTTACAATTCTGGGCCTATTTTCGGCCCTCCTCCCTTCTATTTTTCCCGTTATATTTCTGCCCATAAAACCTGTCTCTAACAGATACTCTTTCATATTCTAGGAGATATGATGTAGGATACTCTATGATATGATAGAGATATTACTTGTATTGTTTATCTTCTCTCCGTAACTCCCCAATTCAGAATTTCTTGTAAATCCTGTTTTCTATTTCTAACCCATTCTTTAAATAGAACGTCTTTTTGTCTTGATAAGCCCATTTGGAAATCCAAAGCTCCCTCGAAGGTCAAATCCTTTATTTGGACAGCCGTGCTTAATATAACACCAACGATATGTTGCAGAAGGCAATTTCCCCTAATATGTGTGTTATGTGTGGTACTAGTTCGGAATCGACTACACACCTTTTTTGGCATTTCTATTGCTGATTTTCTGTGGAATGCTTTGTTTGGTGAGTGTTGGGTGTGTCCTAAAGCTTTGGACCAGTTCTTATTGACTAGCTTTGTTGGTTTTGGGAGGAGGAAGGAAGCCAAATCTTTGTGGCAATGTGCTGTCTATGCCATTGTTTGGTGCATCTGGTTGGAGCATAACTCTCGCATTTTTCATGGCAAGCATTCGGACAAGCAAGTCTTATGGGATAGGATTAGGCGTCTTGCTTCTATTTGGTGCAAGGCGCACAATCTGTTTAGAGGGCTGTCTCTCTCAAATATGTAGAGAGATTGGAAAGCATTGCTTTTTTGATGTTTTTGTCTAATCCTACTTTTTGTATTGAGGATCTCTTGTCCTCCATGCTATTTGTAATATCCTTCTCTTGTTAATAATATTTCTTCTTTTAACCAAAAAAAAAAAATGATAGAGATATTACTTGATGGTTTTTTGATTTCTAACAATTTTGAGGAACTACTGGTTCTGAAACTTTCAAACCTAGTTTAGATGACTTTGTTTATCATGGAACAAATCTGTTCTCTGTTTTGGAGGCACAATCCATTTTTCCTTAGTAGGAACTTCCGGAAAATGTGTGTACAATTATATATATTGGTCTTTTTAGATGCATTTACCTGTTAACAGATAAACTAATTTAGAGCACCACTTTTGTGCGCTGTGTGTGAGGAGCTAGAGATAGGTGACTTTTCAGTGTGTACACCCCCAAAAAAAAAAAAAAAAAAAGAGGTGACTTTTCAGTATAGTTCCTACATTCTCATTGTGATATTTATATGCTCTAAATTTGCAATTTACATGTTTGGTACTACAGGAAAGTTGAAATCTTAAAAACCATAGTTCCAAGGGCAATATGTAGGATACCTTGGGAATTCTTCTACTATGTGAAATAGAAAATTTTGGTGTCCAAGCTCAATGTCTGCTGTACCCTAACAGCACTTCCAAATGTCCGAGTAGCATGATGAATGATCATGCTGTTTATATATCCTTTTACTTGGTCCTAATTAAAATTGTGTTTGGCCTCAGAATTTCAGGTGGTTTTTATAAGAGGGGAAAAAAAAAAGATAATGAATTTTGGTTGTTTGTGCAATGATTAGGTAGTACAACATATATACGGAAGTCATCAGCTGGTAATAAAAACATATGTTGAACTTTCTTGTGATGCATAACTCATTGACTATTTCGAGATTGGGTTTTGTTTTTGTCTTTTTTTTTTACCTTAATTTCTTTTATTTTCATAAATATAATTCTACACAGTATCTTTTGACAACTTATTACCTTACAGAGAAGATGAGATACGCAAATGATTTGCTGCAAAGGAAAGATGGAACTGGCTTTTTCGTAAAGGTATGAAAAGACAAAAACTAAATTGATTAATGGTATAATACTTTAGTTAATCTTTTCAATTTGCATTAGGATTTTAAATATGAGATGCTGTGTTGGCTGCTGTGGGTATCATCTTCTGATATAGTGATACTACTTGCGTGAAACGTAGGTTAGATCACTTGGTATGAATTATGCTTTTAACAAGCTTTCAGTGATGATGCTTCATACTTATCTCTTACCAGGGTTGGTGGAATGATCTGCTTCATGAAAAGATCTATAAAGAGCCTGATCACAGTGGCAAAATGGTTTTGCTGATGGAGATACTGACCATGAGTTCTAATGTGGGTGATAAGGTGTTAGTTTTTAGTCAGAGCATACCAACCCTTGACCTCATAGAACTTTATCTCTCAAGGATACCTCGACGTGGCAAACCAGGGAAGTTTTGGAAGAAGGGGAAGGATTGGTATCGGTGGGTTTAGAATTTTTAAAACGTCCAACTTGCTGCTACTTTTTCAGTTTCTGGGGATGATCTGTCTCTTCCCATTTTAATTGCTGCTAGAATTAGTAAATTAGTATTAATTTTAGGGTTTAACACTCTTATTTATTATTGGCATGATCAAATTATTCTTGACAGTTTGCAATTTTTTTTTTGGTTTTTTTTATTTCCTTTCAAGCTGGTAGTAGTAGACGTCTTTTAGGGTGACACCTTGGTAGAAATATTCTCATAAAATCTTACATATGAAACTTCTCAATCCTTATGTTGTGAAGAAGTTTGATATAGTTTTCAGTTATATAATGTATGAACTGCATAAATTTTATTGCTGATCAGTTTATGCACCCAAAAACAAAAAAAATGGAAAAGAAAAAGTAAGAAGGCTTATCAATTATCTTTTAATCTGAGAATAAGATTTATGAACTTGTTATTGTATTTAATATGTCTCTATTGTTTTGTTTTTCGTTTTGGAGTTCTTATGAAAGTATAATTGGGTATTTTAGATCAAATGTTCTTCGCATGTAAAATTCTTTTGTTTCTTCTAGTCATTTAATTTAATATTTATAAATTTTTGTTTCTCTCTGTCTAATTAAGACTTGTGTAATCTTTATGCTTTGTACTGTTTCTTATTTTTCTTCACACTTACATTGATTTCATCTCAATCTGCATGTATCATATATGATGCTCTATGTTGAAACTTAATATTCAAGGTCCGCACTTGAAATTTAGATGGATTCTACTGTTAATGATTGTTCCTCGATTCATTATTTTCTTATATGATTTAACCTCCAGGCTGGATGGAAGGACAGAGAGCTCTGAAAGGCAGAAGCTTGTTGAGAGGTTTAATGAGCCCTCGAATAGGAGGGTAAAATGCACTCTGATTTCGACCAGAGCGGGCTCTTTGGGTATTAATCTTCATGCTGCTAACCGTGTTGTTATAATTGATGGTTCTTGGAATCCAACATATGATCTCCAGGCCATCTATCGAGCTTGGAGGTAAGCTCTTGTTAATTTTTACCTTAATCAAAATGAGTTTTCTTCTGGTGATAATATTAGTTATAAAGTATATTTAGGGTTGAACATTCAGAGAAGTAATAAAATTTTGAAGGAATGTGGGTAAAGAAACTTTTCAATTGGATGTGATGTTGACTGTTAACAGTTTTTTCCAAGTAGCAAAAGTGACAAAAAGCAAAGTGCCAAATAGGGTTCTTATCCAATAGTTGATGCTATGCCATTTCAATATTGCCTGAAAGTTGAGACTTCTCCTTCAAATTATGGTCACCTATGTCTGTGTAGTTCTTGCAAAAGCATTTGCTCGCATGGGAAATTAGGTGGTAAAGTCATACATACAACTGATACCACAATATTTGCAAATCAAAATCTCACTTGGCTTGGAATAGTTTGGCCAGTTTCACTTTGGACAGATATCTTTAAAAATTTTAAAATGATGCACATTTTTTATTTGATCATTTGCAAATTATTTGCTTATCAATTGGCGTAAATGTGATAGAAGTGAAAATATCTTTTTCGTGCTTGCAAGGTATGGGCAGACAAAGCCTGTGTTTGCATACCGATTGCTGGCTCATGGAACCATGGAAGAGAAAATATATAAGCGCCAGGTAATAAACACTACATCATGTGCTTCTCCTGTTCTTTTGTCAATATTTCTGATGTATAGAAATGGTTTTGATAGGTAACAAAGGAGGGACTTGCTGCTAGAGTGGTTGATAGGCAACAGGTGCATAGGACCATATCTAAAGAAGAGATGTTACATCTGTTCGAGTTTGGTGATGATGAGAACCCTGAGACATTGGATGAACTTAATCAAGAAAATGGGGATACTTGTGATCAAAATGACCCGAATTTGCTTCGGCATTCACTGAAACATACAGTATCCCATTCAAATGGAAGCAGTAATTCTGATAAGTTGATGGAAAGCTTACTTAAAAAGCATCATCCCCGGTACGTTCTCTTGACTTAGAGTAGTTGTTTCGATGAGTCTCTTTTTATGATTAAGGTGTGTTTCTCGGTTTGACTGTTAAGGTTATTCTTTACTCTTTTTAACCCTTGGTCTTGGTTCGCTGGGAATCTCTACATATAAAAATGGAGTGTACAATAGAACTTTTTATTTTTTTCCACGTACTTCTTCAGTGACAACAAAACCAAAAAAACTTCAAATATAATTGACAAACTATCATCCATAAGGCACATACACGTGTACAACTTAATGAAAAAGTCTATCAGATTATTTTTTCTGTGAACTCTAAATTGATAAAGCGAAGAGAGTTTCCAGTTGTCAATGAGGATTGGCTAAAGTAGTAGGATCAAACATCAATAGAAAGGTCTTGGATTCATTTTTTGCTAGTTGTCCTTCATTAATACATCATCTGTAAGTACTACTGTAAGCACTGGTTAGGCTTGTAGCATGACTTGGAATGGAGCAGCCTTCCCCTCCCTCAAACTTTTTGGCACAAGAGAGGAGACATTTTCTATTAGGACATCTAAAGCGTAGTCACAAGTGCTGTGATCTTTAGTATGATTAGGACATTAATTGAACCGAATAGTTCAAGTTTGAGGGCTAGATCAATGGCTATGCTAGTAGCAGTAGTATACATTAAAGATTTCTTTGTTAGACTAGAAATTTTGTACTCGGGTCAGTTCTCTAAGGTACCAAAACTTATATCTAGTTTCTCCCAGCTTTCTTAGAATAAGCAACTATTATGTATCTGACCGAATATTTTGATACTAGGTGGATTGCCAATTATCATGAACATGAATCCCTGTTACAAGAAAATGAAGAGGAAAAGCTATCAAAAGAGGAGAAAGACATGGCCTGGGAGGTGTACAGGAAATCACTTGAATGGGAAGAAGTGCAGAGAGTACCAGTTAGTGAGCCTATGCCTGATCAAAAACCAGAAATGCCAAGTGCAAAACCTCAGGTGTCAGACACCTTCAGCATGTTGTCAAGTAGGATAAGGAATCGTTTCACCATGAGGAAATGCACCAACCTTGCACACATGCTGACACTTAGAAGTCAGGGCATAAAACATGGTTGCAGCACAGTTTGTGGGGAATGCGCCCAGGAGATCAGGTGGGATGACTTGAAGAATGGCAGATAGGAAAGGGGCAAGATGAAGGATGATATAATCTGAACTGTTCATATAAATAAAATCTAATTTAAATTTTTTTGGTTGTAATTGGATTATGCCCCATGTCCAAAATATTTTTTTCTGGATAAAATAGAAATGTGGCACGGTGAAGGATGAGATTGTCTTAGCTGTCAATTTGTAATCCAACTTATTCTTTTGGTTGTAAATGCATTGTGCCACATGTTCAAGACCTTTTTTGGTATAAAATAGAAATATGGCAAGGTGAAGGATAATAATCTGAACTGTTCATATATAATCCAATATATATCTTTTTGTAAATGAATTGTGCCCCATGTTCAAAATCATGTTTTGGATAAAATAAACAGGGAAAATAGCATATAATTTTATTAAATTTTCACTCACAAATAGTTATAACTAATTTTTAAATCTTCCAATTGTATTGTTAAACAATCACTTACAAATAGATATTATCAACTATTAAAATTTTTAATTAAATTTTCAATATATAATAATAATTCTCATAATTAGGTCTTTTGTTCAATTTTATCGAGATCACCTATGGACTGTGATATTGTTAGTGAATGATATAAAAAAAATCTATGCGTGACAGTGCTGAAATCTGTATTGCACTTTTTTTTTTCACTTGTTTTATTATCTCATATAATATTACTGAAAATTGATTAACATATTAAAAGAATTAAAACATATTTTAACAATAGCTTTAGAATAATTATGTATCTGTCTTGTACCAAATGAGTGAAACTCATCACAATGAAGTCAAATCAGGTTAAATTTAATTTTCAAAATCTGTTTGATTTTTCAAAAAACTTTTAATATTTTTTTTAGTAATATTAGATTAAAATATTTAAAAGAAAAAATGGTGGGGATTTTAACGTGTGATGGTTGTAAATCTTGAGACAATATTCCTTGGGCGCGTTTTGCTATGCACCTGCTTAAAAATGGTGCATAATGCACCTGATGATCCAATGGCGAAGGTTGATGGTCTATCGGTACTCTAACACCACATGGATACACCGAAGTCGCCCCCTTTCTTCTTATTCTTCTTTTTCCTTCTTCATTTTTCTTCCGTTACTTCGTCGTTTCACCATCAATGCCACCGCCAACCCGTCATTCGGCGTCGCCGTTGACCCACCCTCCAGCGCCACCACTGCCCCTGTTACCCATGCTCCATTGGATCACTGCCCATGTCTCTACCTCGCCGCGCCATTACCTCGCTTTGCCGGCCCATAGTCGATGTCCGTGTGGCCTTCGACGTCGCGGAGCTTCCATCATCTTCCCCCGTCACGGATCCAATGCTCTTGTCATTCCTGCTATTTTGCCGATTGAAGGTTCTGCAGCTTAGGGGCTGTGCTTTCCAGTTTCCACTTTCATCTTTAGTATGGTGCAGTGGACCTCCATGAGGTGGACAATGTCGGAGGTGAGGGTGGCAATGGCAACAGTGGTAGCGACAAGGAACGAGAAGAGGAAGAAGAACTAGAGAAGAAGCGAGAAGAATTAGAGAGGTGAGTGATGGTGCTTCAATGCTCCTAGTGATTGATTCCATCGACACACTGTTCCATCTTTAACGTTGGATGAAAAGGTGTATAATGCACCATTATTAAGAGGGAGCATTACGGATGGCGCCTCACTGACAATGCTTTGTTAGTGAGCTCTGTTAAACAAAATAGAAGAAACAATTATGGGAATTATGAGTTATTTGGTAATGCCTAATAGAATGAGAATAAAATTTTGATATTGTAGTTTTTTTAGTATAACATTCTAAATAATACTATATAATATATTGTTATCCTCTTGCGGGCACAAATAATTATAATAAGAAAAAGTATGAATAAAAAAGTAATAAAATTATATTTTTTTATTAATTGTTATATTATAAATTTAAAAAATAAATATAAAATTGTAATTTACATTAAATTTTATGTAATATGTCAAATATTTTAATAACTATATTTCATCTTAATAGAATATATAAAATTAACAAATATATATTACTTTCTCTCTCTTTTATATCAATATTTTATTACTTGTACTTTTCTTCATCATATACAAAAGAAAATTATACTAAAATAATAATTTTGTTGATTATTTAAATTTAAAAGTAAATATTATTATTAACTATTTGTTTATTAATTATAATTACTGTGGTATTTTTTTTATTACTTATAAATATAATTTATATTAAATATTATTTATTATTTATATATACTTTCTATATTACTTTGAGTAGTTATTTTTATATTAAATATTATTTATTAAAAATAATTTTGTTATTTATATTTTTACTAATTTTTATTTAATAATTATAAATATAAAAAAAATGACAGAATAAAAGACACTTAGGACTTGTTTGAAAGTGTTGTATTTTTTAGTTTTCAAAAACTATTTTATAAAACTGTTTTTAAGTTCAATTTTTAAAAATAAAAGAACAAAAAAATCTGTTTGATAAGTTTGTTCTAAAAACAGGTTTTTAGTGGTAAAAAATAGAAAATCTGTTTGAATGATTATTTTTAAAAACAAGTTTTAAAAGTAATAAAACAAGAACTTGTTTGGCAAAATTTTTTTAAAAGTTGCAAACATATTACATTATATTAAATTTGATACATAAAACTTTTATAAAATCTCAATAAACAAAATCTTAATACAAGTTGATTCATTTTATATTCATAAATCTATTTACCTAGCATTAATTCATTGAGTATTTTCATAATTCTTTTAGTTTTAACCTCAAATATCAGTACAGTAAAACAATAACCGAATAAAAATGAGCTCACTTTAGTCTTATATTATACAAGTGGAGTGACAAAATAATAATACCAAAGCTTTAAATAATAATATAAAAATGTCAGGCAAAGTACAACATGTGATTCACCCTTCTTGGTGGATCACCTAAGCATTTCAGTGAAACAATATGCTTGCATACCCTCACCAACAAGCAAGATACCTCATATTTTTCTATATTTCTAAATTGATAAGAATAAGAAATGCATCTGTCCCAGACAAATAAAGACCGCATATCATTTAGGGAAGTACAATTAGAACAAACTAAAATGACTTTTTTTCAAGTAAAAGCCATTGACTTATTGAAAGCTACTTATCACTTTTGTCCCAAATGACCATTTTTGGTAGTTTTGTCTCAATATCAAATTTTTCAGCAAACTCTTCCAGCTGTCTAACTTGCAGATACCAGTTCCCTTGATCTTTCTTCACCTTCATCTTCAACCAAGATAAACGACAAGCATAAAAAAACAACATTACACCCGTAGCCTGCTAGATCAACTCCCAACATCATATCTGCACCATAATGCATTTAGAGGGACCCTGTATCATGTGGTTGAAATCATCAACTCCAACCAGCAGCATATAAATTCCCACCCTTCAGTCTATTTGAATTCTCAAGGCACATATACGAAAACATAAACCAGCAACTTTTGTGAACCAAACCAAAGCCAAATCTAACACATTAAGACTAATCTAGCAGCAACAATATTAAACCAGAAACTTATGTGATCCAAACCAAAATGCCTCAATGCACAAAGAGAATGACTGCAACAACACAAGATCAACCAGCGTAGACATGCTTAACTTGTGGGTGTCTACTTGTAACATCTTTAATCCAAATCAAATAATATGAATAAACTC
This sequence comes from Pterocarpus macrocarpus, assembly GCA_031439585.1. NCBI lineage: Eukaryota > Viridiplantae > Streptophyta > Magnoliopsida > Fabales > Fabaceae > Pterocarpus > Pterocarpus macrocarpus. The sequence goes on from CM062516.1 coordinate 46,192,666, forward strand.
CTAAAAATATTGACTGCTTACCTTCAATACATCATGCGCGACACACAATCACATCACACACTCTTTTTTTTTTTTTATTGAAAACACATCACAATCAAAATTCAAACCAGCTGAGGAGGCCCCAATGCACAATCACAAATCATAACTCTTTTTCACCTCTGCAGTGGTCTCGCCTTCAATCACGGCCTTCAATTCAGCAGCAGCAACAGGAGCGTCCCAAACAGATTGAGGAGGAGCGGTGGTGGCGTAATAGTCGTCATCATCTTTGTTGTCGACATCGGCCCATGACTTCGCTGTGGTAGCCGCCAGAGCCTAGAAAACCTCCTTCTTCTCCAGTTGTTGGGCGGAGGATGCGGCAGAAGATGGGGATCGAAGCAAAGCAAAGAGGAAGATCGCAATAGAAAGACCAGCCACCTCCACGGAAAGATCGCAAACGGAGGAACCCAAAGACAGAGAGATAGAACGTGAGGCACAGAGAGAGACAGAGACGGATCGCGCGACGCCGAGAGAGAGATAGACAGAGCGCAACTCGGCGATAGAGGGAGCAAGAGTGCGATGCGAACGGTGGTGGTGGTGGTGAGGACGGTGGTGGGCGGTGGCGAGCATGAAAGAGAAAACGAAACAAAAGGGAAGAAAGGGAAGGGGAAAAAGGACAAAAAGAAAGAAGCAGATGGAGGAGAAGAAGACAAGGGAAAAATAGAACGGTGATGGTGGTGAGAATCGAATTGGGTGAAGATGAATAAAACAAAATATTTACAAGTATGCCACCGCCTCAATAGATGTTTTTAAAAATAGAAGATCACAAAACATGTTTAAGGTGTTCTGAGTTTTCTGTTTTAAAAAATCAGATTTTGTTTTTTGATTTTTAAAAACAATATGAGAAAAACAAGTTGTCAAACAAGGTTTTTTGTTTTTTTCTTTTTAAAAATCAAAAACTGTTTTTGAAAACACATATCAAACAAGCCCTTATATACTAAAAGCTAATCACATCTAATGCTTGATTAATTTATCAATCATTTTGATATATAAGAGCAGGACTTTAATAAATAGCCTCATACAATATATTACTTGTATCAAACAATCGATAAAATCATAATGTATTGTAATGGTCAGTATCTGGTTGACCTTTGGCCCATCGATTACATCCAAGTTCGAGGAGCTGAATGACCCATTAATGGAGCAGTCTCTCCCAACATAGGTTTCTCCATCCCTAGGGCTTGAATCGAAGATGACTGGTTATGGAGTTGGAGCTCCCTACCACTCCAACCAACCATGTATTGATAATGACTTATCTTATTATATATAATATAATATGCCAAACATTGTCCTAGCTTATATATATATATATATATATATATATATATATATATATCTGTGTGTGTGTGTGTGTGAAATATTTGGATGCATTCCCTCGACACATATAGCCGAAAGAGTCATAGAGACTCGTAAATACATACGATGGATAAAATACAGTTGCATTAAAAGTAAATTATAATTAAAGTAAAAAATTTTAAAAAAAGAAAAGTCCCTAATAGTGCTTCCAAAACCCATGCGCATCACCCACTCTTCACTCCCTGCCCCCATCTTTTTCTTCTTCTCATCACCCCAAGCAGGAATTGCCATCGCTGTGGGTGAAGCACCGCTGTGTTGGAAATTGAGATTTAAGGAAAAAGTTAATCTTCTAAACCTGCGAGTGTTGAAAACTTTGGGTAATTTGTTGGCATCTGATTTACAAAGTGTTGGTAACTGATCAGAAATATTGGTAACTTTTTCATTGATTTAATTTTTATTCAAATGCACTTGTGGGCTGATTTATGAATTTAAAAACTCTAATAATTCCTTTGGAAAAAAAAAAAAAGGATTTAAAGAAGAAACCAATTTTGTCACGACCCAATCCAGGCCGTGACCAGTGCTTAGAGAGCACGCTCCCTACCAAGCCTTACACATCAAGATTTCACAAAAAAAAATTGGGCAGAGTTTCCTCTATATTTAGGATATTTCCCAAATACGAATACTTATCCTACAATTCAACAATCACACACTTCCATAGGGGATCCAGGCATTCTCAGAATGCACCCCTCAGCACACAGCACAATTTATAAACAAACATATTCATCTAATCATAATCCATTCATTAGAGTTAATATACAATAATCAATCCAACTCAGTCTAAACAATTTCTGAACATAAACTTAATCCACCAGCAAAGGTCAGACCCTGCCTGTAGTACTATAGAGCTACATAATAAGATTACAACTGAAACAGAATTACAATTTAGGACCCGTTACTAAATAGAGCTCACCCAGATAGGAATCTAATGATGCTGAGCAGAAAGGTTGGCTCCTAAGTCTGAACCTGTATCTGAAAAGAACATAATAACCGCGGGGTGAGTTTTGAGAAACTCAGTGAGAGACAGGATATTTTTGAACTTCATGAGTCAATGTATATATATAGGTATAAAACGATTTCATTCAAATAAGGAAAACAACGGAAATATCTAACAGGATAAACAGACAGGATTCACACTTAGGTGGCCGCTCCTTCGTGTGAATCCCGAAATCAGGCATGCACCCCCCCTTTTTGAGAGGCCGTGAAGTACAGGCACGCACCACACTATATGTATGGCCGTGAAATATCCGTCATGCACCACCCCCTTGGGTGGCCATGTAATATCATAATCCAAGGTGCACCAAGGCTAACGTCTATTGTCGTTAGCAAATAGATCCTATTACAGACTTTCCTATTCTTTCATATTCATAAATCATAAATCTCATATCACATTCGAATTCCATTCGTCATTGACTCATGAGTAGCGTTCTTAAAGTAAATAAACAATTATAAATTTAAAACAAAATTAATTCAAAAGTATTCTATCTACTCACAGATCACCGGTCACAAGGAAATCTTAATTCTCTGGAGCCACAAAGTTAGAGGGAAATTCCTTAGAATAATCTAACACCACAATATGGTAAATTAATTATTTATGAGTCACTAATAAGCTCCACATAATAAATCCCTAATCTCTCTACCCTAGGGTTTCAAAAATTCTACTAACAATCAAGGAGTTAAAATTAATTTTTAAGAAGAAGAAGAAGAAATGAGGCATGAGAATTACCGTTAGAATTGGAGTGAAGAGGAAATGGATAGAGATATGCCCTCCAACATCAAATCTGCCCAAGCAAGTAGGAGAAAAGGAGAAACGGATTAAATGGATGATTTGTGTTTAAAAGGAGTGAAGATTACCACGAAAAATTGGTAATCGATTACCACGAAAAATTGGTAATCGATTACCGTAGCCAAAGAGCTGGTAATCGATTACCATCCTTGGTAATCGATTATCACATGAAAAGTTTTTTAACCTGTGGCATACAGAGAGGATTGTAATCGATTACAGGTCCTCTATAATCGATTACCATCTCCAAAAACTTGGTTCCCTCCTTCTGCAGTCCTTTCCTAGATCCAGTATATTGCACAGACTTATTTAAACCCTGAACTCCATTAACTTTAAAACATAAATGTAAAAAAGGGAATATCCCCCATTTGGATTCAAAAAAAATATCTAAAAATTCAAAATCCTTAGGAATTAGAATCCAACTTTTGGATTTTAGTACAATTCTCTGAAAACTTGCATTTTTTTATAAACTTGAGGGTTGAAAATGAAGGGTTTATCCATTCCTTAAAATTCGTTAAAAATTCCTCTTCAACTCATTAATACCTAGAGAACCATTACCGAGACTTTTGATCTTAAGAAAATTTCTCAATTCTATAGCCCTCCAAGGATGCATAGGGTTCAAACTCAGAATTTCTCAGGTTCCGGTATCGACAGGCAACTGCAACTCATGCTGGGGTGTTACAAATTTACTATACCTGGATGTGTTATTAACCTAGGTTAAATTATTGGTAACTTGTTCATAACTTATTTGTAACTGATCAAAAATATTGGTAACTTTTTAGTTAGTTTAATTTTCAATAAAATACATTTTTGGGCTAATTTGTAGATTTGAGAACTCTAATAATTCCTTCCAATAATAAATATTTGAAGAATAAAATAAATCTATAATACTTGGATATATTGGTGACCTAAGCCAAATTATTGATAACTGACCGAATATATTAATAATTTTTCAATTTGTTAAATTTTTATCCAAATTGACTTATGAGCTGATTTGCGTGTATGAGAACTATAATAATTTCTCATAATAACCAAAATCTGAAGAAAAAGTTAATTTACTATGCCTACACATATCGGTAACCTTGGACAATTTGTTAGTAGTTGGTTTATAAATGTTGGTAACTGACAAAAAATATTGGTAACTTTTTAGTTGGTTTAATTTTCAACCAAATGCACTTTTTGATTGATTTGTGGGTTCAAAAATTTTAATAATTTCTTCCAATAAGAAAGATTTTAAGAAGAAAGCAAATATATTAAACATAGATGTATGGGTAACCAAGGTCAAATTGTTAGTAACTTATTCATAACATGTTGATAATTGACTGAAAATATTGGTAACTTTTCAATTGGCTTAATTTTCAATCAATGCATTTATTTGCTACTTTGTGGGTTTAAGAATATTAATAATTTCTTCCAATAATAAAAATTTGAAAAAGAAATCAAATGTATTATACTTGAATGTGTTGGTAACCTAAGATAAATTATTGATAACTTATTCACAATATATTGATAACCAAATGTATATGTTGATAACTTTTCAGTTTATTAAATTTTTATCCAAATTCAATTGTGGGTTAATCTATGTATTTGAGAACTTTAGAAATTACTCATAGTAATCAAGATTTGAAGAAAAAGTTAATTTATTATACTTACGCATGATGATAAACTTAGCCAATTTGTTGATAACTGGTTTACAAAATGTTTGTAACTGATAGAAAATATTGATAACTTTTTAGCTGACTTAATTTCATCCTAATGCACTTGTGGGTTGATTTGTGGTTTAAAAACTCTAAAAGTAACTCTCCATAAAAAGATTTGAAGAAAAAAACAAGTTTATTGTACGTGGATATGTTGGTAACCTATATCAAATTATTGGTAACTTCTTCATAACTTGTTGGTGACTAATTGGAAATATTTGTAACATTTTAGTTGGCTTAATTTTTAACAAAATGCTCCTATAGGTTGATTTGTAAGTTTTAGAGCTATAAAAATTCTTCTCCCTATCAAAGACTTGAATAAGAAAGCAAATCTATTATACCTAAATATGTTGGTAACATGGATCAAATTATGGATAACATATTGGTAATTGACCAGAAACGTTAGTAACTTTTCAATAGATTTAATTTTCAACCAAATGTACTTGTAGGCTAATTTGTGGTTTTGAGGATACTAATAATTCCTCATAATAATAAAAATTTGAAGAAAAGTGTTAATAAATGACCAGAAATATTGGTAATATTTTAGTTGACTTAATTTTTATATAAATACAATTGTGGGCTGATTTATGGGGTTGAAAACTCTAAGAATTTCTCTCAATAACAAAGATTTGAATTATAAAGCAAATATACTATACCTGGATGTGTTGGTAACTTGGGCAAAATTATGGGTAATTTGTTCAAAACATGTTGGTAACTGACCGGATATAATATTAACTTTTCAATCTGTTAAATTTTTATCTAAATTCACATGTAGGTTGATTTGTATATTTGAGAATTTTGATAATTCCTCCTAGTAATCAAATTTTGGAAAAAAGAACAAAGAGTTAATTTACTATACTTATACGTGTTGGTAACATTGACCAATTTGTTAGTAACTAATTTACAACTTGTTGGTAAATCACCACAAATTATAACTTTTCATTTGACTTAATTGTCATTCAAATACACTTGTAAGCTAATTTACGAGTTTAAAAACGCTAATAATTCCTCCAAATAATAAAAAAATGAAGAATGCAAATCTACTATACTTGGATATATTGATAACTTGGGCTAAATTATTGAGAACTTATTCATAATAAGTTAGTAACTAACTAGAAATGTTAGTAACTTTTTAATTTGTTTAATTTTTATCAAATGTAATTGTGGACTGATTTGTGGGTTTTAAAACTCTAATGATTTCTCACAGTAATAAAAATTTGAAGAAGAAAATAAATCTATTTTATTTGGATGTGTGAGTAACCTGAGTCAAATTGTTGGTACCTTATTCACAATATGTTAGAAATTGACCAAATATATTGATGACTTTTTAGTTGATTAAACTTTTATCCAAATTCACTTGTAGGCTGATTTGGGTGTTTGAGAACTTTATTAATTGCTCTTAGTAACTAAGATTTGAAGAAAATTTTAATCTACTATATTTGCATGTGTTGGTAACCTTGACCGATTTGTTGGTAACAAGTTTACAAAATATTGGTAACTAATTGAAAATGTTAGTAACTTTTCAGCTAGCTTAATTTTCATCCAAATGCATTTGTGGGGAGATTTATAGGTATGAAAACTCTAATAACTTCTCCTAATAACAAAGATTTAAAGAAAAAAATAAATCTGCTATACCTGGATGTGTTGGTAACTTAGGTGAAATTATTTGTAACTTGTTCACAACATGTTGGCAACTGATTGAAAATATCAGTAATTTTTCAGTTAGCTTAATTTTTATCAAATTCACTTGTGGGCTAGTTTATTGATTTGAAAACTAATAATTCCTCACAATAACAAAAATTCCAAGAAGAAAGTAAATCTAATATATTTAAATACGTTGGTAATTTGGGCCAAATTGTTAAAACTTTGTTTGTAATATATTGGTAACTAATAGGATATGTTGAAACTTTTCAGTTTGTTAAATTTTTATCCAAATTCACTTGTAGGATGATTTGTGAGCATAAGAACTTGAACAATTTCTCCTTGTAACTAAGATTTGAAGAAAAAAATTAATTTACTATACTTGCACGTGTTGGGACCTTGGCCAATTTATTGATAACTGGTTTACAAAATATTGGTAACTGAACGAAAATGTAGGTAACTTTTTAGTTGGATTAATTTCATTAAAATGCACTTGTGGACTTGATTTTAGGATTGAAAACTCTAATAATTCCTCTCAATAAAAAGATTTGACTAAAAAAGCAAATGTACTATATCTAAACTTGTTAGTAATATAGCTAAATTGTTAGTAACTTATTCATAACATGTTGGAATCTGATCGGATATATTGGTAACTTTCCAATTTATTAAATTTTCATCCAAACTAATTTGTGTATTTGAAAACTTTAATAATTTCTTTTAATAACTAAGATTTAAATAAAATTTAATATACTATACCTGCACATATTGGTAATATTGGCCAATGGTTTACAAAATGTTAGTAACTGACCTAAAATAATAGTAATTTTTTATTTGACTTAATTTTCATCTAAATGTACTTATGGGTAGATTTGTGGGTTTGAAAACTCTAATAATTCTTCTCAATAATAAAGATTTGAAGAAGAATACAAATCTACTATATGTGGATATGCTGATCACTTGAGTCAAATTGCTAGTACGTATTTTTTTCGATTTCGATAGAACCATCAGTATTCGGGCACTATTATTGGGAACATGACTAATTTGATCTGACCCGACGGAGATTCCTAAAGGAGGTAGGAGTCTTCTAGCAAGAATTTTTTCCATTCTGAAAACTCGAACCCAAGACCTTTGGTTAAGGAGCTAAGGCACCTACCATTAGCCCCTTAACCAACCTCATATTAGTAAATTGCTAGTACTTTGTTCACAACATATTGGTAACTAACTAGATATGTTGGTAATTTTTCAGTTTGTTAAATTTTCATCCAAATACACTTGTAGGTTGATTTGTATGCTTGAGAAATTGAATAATTTCTCCTTGTATATAAGATTTGAAGAAAAAATTAATCTACTATACCTGCACGCATGGTTATTAAACTCTTGAATTAACTCTTAAACTTTTACAAGTTTATAATCCTACCATACAAAAACGAGCTAACTCACGCATAAACTTTTTTTTTTGTCAAAATCGTATGAGTTTAAGTAAACTCTAACAAAATTGATAAACTCTCAATTCTATAAATAAATTTACGAATCTAAAATTATACTTGATTTTGTTTTCAAATATAAAATATTGGTCATTTTTATTGTGTACTTTGATTTACTTGTTTATTGCATACAATATTTATTGGTTTTATTTAATTAATTTTATCCATTTGTTATTATTTAATTATGTTTTGTCGAACTACAAATCAATATATATATGGAATAAAGTATGGTATAAAAATGAAGTCATATAGTGGACTATATTTTATTTTTTTTCATTTATGCTGTTATAAAGTTACAATTGTTCAATATTAATCATAAAAATATCATTTAATTATATTTAATTACTAAAATATATTTTTTAAGTAATATTTCTTAAATATGTAAACTATTATGAGTCTACGATTCGACTTTGCTAAGAATTCACAAGTTTATCTAAACTCTTGTGTTTGATAACCTTACGTGCACATACTGGTAACATTGGCCAATTTGTTAGTAATTAGTTACAAAAAGTTGGTAACTGACCGAAAATATTAGTAAGTTGTTAGTTAGCTTAATTTCATTAAAATGCACTTATGGGTTGATTTGTGGATTTGAAAACTCTAATAATTTCTCCCAATAAAAAAAATTGATGAAGAAAGCAAATATATTATACGTGGATATGTTAGTAATGTGGGCCAAATTATTGGCAACTTGTTCAAAATATGTTTGCAACTGACCATATATATTGGTAACTTTTCAGTTTGTTAAATTTTCATTCAAATTCACTTGTAGGTTGGTTTATGTGTTTGAGAAATTTAACAATTCCTCCTAGTAACCAGAATTTTTAAAAAAATTTAATTTACGATATCTGCATGTGTTGGTAACTTTGGTCAATTTGTTGGTAATTGATTTACAAAATATTAGTAACTAACTGGAAATATTTGTAACTTTTCAATTGGCTTAATTTTCATCCAAATGCATTTGTGGCTAGATTTATAGGTTCGAAAATTCTAATAATTCTTCTTAATAACAAAAATTTGAAGAAGAAATCAAATATACTATACTTGGGTATGTTAGTAATATGGGCGAAATTATTAGTAACTTGTTCATAATATGTTGGTAACTGATTAGCAATATTTGTAACTTTTCAGTTGGCTTAATTTTCAATCAAATGCACTTGTGGACTTATTTTTTGGTTTGAAAACTCTAATAATTCTTCTCAATAACAAAAATTCGAAACAGAAGGCAAATCTACTATATTTAGATGTATTGATAACTTTGGCCAAATTATTGGTACCTTATTCATAATATGTTGGTAACTAACCAGATTTGTTGATAACTTTTTAGCTTGTTAAATTTTTTATCCAAATTCACTTGTGGATTAATTTGTGTGCTTGAAACTTTAATAATTTTTCCTAGTAACTAAGATTTGATGAAAAAAGAAATTAATTTAGTATACTTACATGTGTTGGTAACCTTGGCCAATTTCTTAGCAACTAGTTTATAAAATATTGGTAACTGATCGAAAATATTAGCAACTTTTTAGTTAACTTAATTTTCAATCAAATGCACTTGTGGGTTTATTTATGGATTTGAGAAGTCTAATCATTTCTCTCAATAATAAAGACTTGAAGAAGAAAGTAAATCTACTATACCCGAATGTATTGATAACCTGGGCCAAATTATTAGTAACTTTTCAATTTGGTAAATTTTCATCCAAATTTACATGTGAATTGATTTGTGTATTTGAGAACTTTAATAATTCTTTCTAATCACTAACATTTGAAGAAAAAGTTAATCTACTATATTTGCACATATTGGCAACCTTTGCCGATTTGTTGATAACTGATTTACAAAATGTTCATAATTGACCGGAATTATTGGTAACTTTTCAGTTGGCTTAATTTTCATCCAAATACACTTGTGGGCTAATTTGTGGGTTAGAAAACTATAATAATTCATTCCAATAACAAAGATTTGAAGAAAAATGCAAATATACTATACTAGGATGTGTTGGTGATCTATGCCAAATTGTTAGTAACTTGTTCACAATATGTTGGTAATTGATCAAAAATATTAATAAATTTTTAATTGGCTTAATTTTCAACCCAATACACAAGTGGACTTATTTGAGGGTTTGAAAACTCTAATAATTCTTCCCAATAACAAAGGTGTAAAGATTAAATGTGTTTGTTGGTAATTTGAGTCAAATTGGGTATTAATTTGCTGGAAATTAGCTTCAAATTCCTTTTCTCCCCTGCTTTTGAGAGCATTGTCGTATTGTTTAATAAAGTGTTGCAAACTTATTATTGAGTTGACATATCTATCAAAGATTGTATGTACATTCTCACTTCATTGTGTTATTGATATCCCTGCCCAAAATTCCTTCTTCAAGAAAATTGGAATCCATCTATACCGAATCTTCTACAATTCTCTCAACCATTCATTACCTCCAAACTCAAATTCTTTCAATAAAAATCACCATTTGTCATCATGTTCTTCCTTTGTAAATGTTTCATGAATGATTGCTTTCATTGCACACTTTATTTTCTTATATGCCTCATATCGTTTAAGCTTCTCACTAAATTCAAAAGAACAATTCACAAAGATATGGTTAGAGAAAAACATAACGAGGAGAATAAATTGAGGAAATAAGAAGGCCAGAAAGCTTTGTACTTTTAGGGGAACAGGTTATATAAAAAAGTGCTCACTTCCAAAATATCAAATGCAGATTTTAAGAAGAACATTGGAGGTAATAGTTAAAAAAAATGGAGTGTGAAGAAGAACCATAATCAAATGAAAATGGTAGAGGAGAAGGCTATACTTGTTAATGGTTAGATATGTCAAGAATCTCAGGAATGGCTTGATAGAAGATTCATTGGAGAATCCTTATTTCCTCTGTCTTTAAAATCAGTCACAAGTCAACTAAAGAAGAGTTTGAGTAGAAAACTTTGGGATACCTCCTCAATCATTGTCAAGTGAAAATTTAAGGAGATTAGGAGAAGGTTGGGGCATATGGTTTGTTTTGATAGAAAAACTAAATTTGGTGATTCTTTGTGCTCTGCTAAGATACTAATTGATACATATTGTTTTCAGTATTCCCAAGGAAGGGTTCATCTAATTCTTGGCGGGAAGGTTATATCAAAGAAATTAGAGATCTTTGGAACCTGCAGAAGTCGGTTGGAATAGTTACGGCAACCCACAAGAGTTCAAGTTTTAATCTTTCAGGTGCAATGGAGAAGGCAGAGCTTACCATTAATGTAGGAGGATATTTTTCAGTAGTCTTGGTAATCGGAGAGTCAGTGGAAATACAAACAAGTGTAGTGGGTAACACATTTATTGAAAATTATGGGAATGCATTGAGAAATGGAATTATTGATAAAGGAAGCAAGCAATTTAAGGAGAAAATCATGGATATTGACCATGTACATATAGAAGGTCAAATAGTGGTGTTGGTGGAAACTAACAAATCAGTGAGGTGAGACATCAAGTGGACTACCATCCAACAAAGGAAAATGTAGCTAGCCACCAAAAGCCCATTAATAAACCAATTCTAAGGATATGTAGACCTTCCAAATAGGCCTATGTTGAAAGTGGTTCAAAGTTTGCAAGGCGTCATCCTAGTCTCTTTCATGCCCACCTAGATTGGCTTTTTAGAGAATGAAGAATGTGGGATCCAAGGCCTACTCATGAATGATCTAGAGTCTACACATCGCGATGATGATTACTGTATGGATTGGAAGGATACTCAAAAGGCTATTGACAATGGCACCACAACTTGTGATAAAAGGTAAATAATGAACGAATTAGTTAAGCAACTCCATAGGTCCATGGCAAATGAGAAGCTAATATGAGGAAGCCTGTCAACAACTAGATTCTAGAATTTTCAATTGGATATGTGCATCCATTGGAGAATTGCAGTGGAAAAGTGGAACCTAAAGTATATGAGGCTGGTCATGATCCTCAACATGGTGGGGCAATGTCAGAATTGAGCTTAGCATTCCCTCTAGGTTTCGAACCACAACTAGAGATATCAAATGAAAATAAAAAATAGATAGAGATTGAGGATGAAGAGTTAGATAACCAGGGGAAGTAGCGAGTAGGGTTAGAATGTGATTCTAAAGAAGACATTTTCGAGGAAGCAAAAAGAGCATGGGAGTTAGGAAAAAGGTTAGATTTCTCTGCCTCAAATGAGATTGATGTTATTTGGGCAATGGCGAAGAGTCGTAGTAATAATAAGAAAGTGAAGAAAAAGGTGGAGTCAAGAGGAAACAAACATGGAAGGAAGGAAAAGAAAAATATAAATCTAAGTGGGTGGGCGTGGTTTTTTGCGGATGGGATATGCTTTTGTCTACTATTTTCTTTGGTGTTATCAAGGATTGATACTAATGTGACATTATAGTGAGCGCCTTTGCTTTTGGTTTGTGTGTATGGTTTCAGGGGAACAGTTTTGTAGTTGTTATATCTCTCTAGTTTTTAATGGGTGTTGGGTGGTGGACAGTTTTTGTGTGGTTTGCTATCCGATTTTTGGTCTTGGAATTTTTTATTAGGGTTACATGTTTTGTATGAGGGTGTATGCTTCTAGTTGTTTGGGTGTCTACTTTGATAGTTTGATTTTAAGGGTTCTCTATGAGTTTTCATAGGCGATTTTTTTTAATGGATATTGTTTATCTTGTATTTGCTCCACTCCTAATAGAGAGTTTTGAATCTGATTCAATAATTGTCAAAAAAATCCTTTAAGCTTCTTTGGAATCTTTCTCATTCTATGCCATAAGCACCATCTATGATGAGTATTAAACATAACTATCTCAATAGCTTTTTGTATAGTTTTGCATTGGTCAGTCATAATGCCACTAGATGGCTTCCCAATCATGCATCTCATGCAACATTCAAAAAGCCAAACAAAGGACTCAGTATCTTCTGATGAGAGTAAACCACACCCTAGCAAACATGTTCAACCATAGTGATTTACACCAACAAATGCAGCAAAAGGCATTTTGTACTTATTTGTAAGATATGTTGTATTAAAAGTCACAAAATCTCCAAAGGCTTTATGTGTAGCTCTACTTCCAGCATCTGCCCAAAATACATTTCTCACATAGAACACATTATCAAGATCTATATCATACACAAAGTTACAATTCAGTTCCTTCATTCTACAGAAGTTGCTTAGCAAAGCTTTGAAATTCCTCCTTTCCACTTGCACGTCTTTCCTTCTGATTATAGTTTTTGACATCTTGTTCAATAAATGACAAATTCTTCAATAAATGACAACTTAGGCAAGAGATTGAAATGTCTTGTTGATCCTTACCCCAATATCATTATTCACTTGAATTGTTCTCTTCACATGCAAGCTAATCCTCTTGTTCACATTGAACATCATTGCCTTTGTAGGACTAAGATCATGGTAGTGGTCAATAACAACCTTTTTGAGGCACCATACTTCATTTTTTTCTCTTGCTTGCTATAATCTTTGCATCACTTTTTACAACACTAGTTGGAAGTGTCTTTAGTGTTGGTGGTATTTTTGACACATAACTTCCCTCTTGTGCATGCTAGAACCAAGTAATATAGTTGCCCATCAAGTTCTCTTTTTGAATATCTTATTTTCTATTTAAAACCCTCTTTAGAAGCATACGTTCTGCAAAATGATTTAATATCTTCTTCCGAATCAAACTCCATTCCTATAGTTAGCTCCAATGTTTTTGAGTTGACATTTAAGTCATCAATATGACCTTCGGGATCAATATCAATACGTGTATTGTGATTGCTTGCTTCCTCTATATACTTCAATAATAGAGGGTTAACACACCTACAAAAAAAGGGGAGAAACACCTAACAATGGAGAAGCAATCCAAATATTAAGAGGATAGAAGATTGGGTAATATAGTTCACATAACATAGGCCATAAACAAACAACACAAATATTTGTGAGTCATATTAGTAAGCATCATAGAGATATTGTAATAGCTAAATTATATCTACCAACTCTGCAATCAACTTTTTATTTGACCTTCCTGCATCTAGTATTTAATTTTTCTTTACTTTCATTTGCAACTTGTAAACCTGAAACTCTAGTGACCCACAAACTGCCACCAATAGTAACAAATTTTTTTTATTTTCATCGACCAAATTCTTTTCTATAATCCAGGGTTTGTAGTCTAAATGCATCCAAAAAGGTTAAGCGTTGTGGTCTAAGTGTTGTTAAATCCTCAAGTAAAATATTTTTCTCTAATCCCTAAAAAAGTTAAGCTATAGGGGAAAAAAAGATCCATTACGTCTAACTTTTATAGTTTAAGTAATGTCTCCTTTTTTGTTACCATCATTGTTCATGAGATTACTAGTTGGAGGTTATGTCATGGTTACACATATGTCTCATAACAAACAAATCAATCCAAGATAGCTTACTAGTTAAATCAGTTTGCTATGTGCAATTAGAATACAAATTGCCAACATAGCTTTGAGTAATAATAATTGCATCCAAAACTTATGTAATTTGCCAAGTTACCAGCAATTTTAGTTTGTTATATGCAACTACAATAAAAATTACCAACAAAGACATAAGTGTTATCAACTACAGAAAGGACTTAAGTTTTTGTCAGTTCTACATCATTTCTCAAAAGATTATGCCTTGTGTACTAAAATCAAAGGAATGCTTATCAACTATAAAATATTAGCAATTAGTCTATACTTCTACATCATCTCTCAAAAGATCATGCCTTTTGTTAATGAAGATTTAGTAATGATATACAAGACACATAGTGTAGACCAAATATGAATAGACACCATCCAACTAAAAGAGCATTCATTCATCATTTCAAATCTCAATTTGCAAGTCACATATTATCTCATGTGCAACGAAAGTGCAAAAGAAAGCCTTATTCCCAATTTGAAGAATGAAAGCATAATAAAAGCCCCTTTTTTTTCCCTTTGTTGAGCTCATAGTCATAGTATACTAACATTGCAAATCAATTAAATGATCCTCCATCCTTCTCATATTGCATAGAATCCCCACATAGTATGAGTTGCAGTTAGTCGTCGATACTGAAGCTTGAAAAATTCTAAATCTGAACCCTATATCTCCTTGGAGGGCTATAGGTTTAAGGCATTTTCTTAAGATCAAAAGTCCCGGTAATGGTTCTCTAGGCATCAATGAGTTGAATAGGGATTTTTAACGAATTTTAGGGAATGGATAACCCTTTCGTTTTCAACCCTCAAGTTTATAAAAATGCAAACTTTCGGAGAATTGCACTAAAACCCAAAAGTTGGATTCTAATCCTTAAGGATTTTGAATTTTTAGATATTTTTATTGAATCCAAATGGGGGGTATTTCCTTATTTACATTTATGTTTTAAAGTTAATGGAGAGTAAAGTTAAAGGGGAATAAGTCTATGCAATATCCTGGATCTGGGAAAGGACTGTAGAAGGAGGGAACTAAGTTTTTGGAGTTGGTAATCGATTACCGAGGACCTGTAATCGATTACAATCCTCTCTGCATGCCACGGGTTAAAATTTTTCGTGTGGTAATCGATTACCAAGGATGGTAATCGATTACCAATTCTGGGTTTGTGGTAATCGATTACCATAGGGGAACCAGTTCTTCATGGTAATCGGTAATCGATTACCACAGGGCAATATATATGCCCATACATGTCCCACGCCCTCATTTTCAAATTTCCTCTCTCTCTCTAACTCAAAACTCTCTCCCTTCTCTCTAAAACACATCTCCCTTCCTTCTTAAACCCAATCTTTCCCATCTTTCCATCAAATTACACCATTTCCATTCACTTAAACTCAATTTCTTTCTTTAATCTCAAATTATAGCCTCATCCAAAAAAAAAATCAACACATTTGGTCTTAAAGCTTGGAGGAGGTGACATCAAGGCTCCTAAAGATTTTTTATTCCTTTTTCCTTCTAAGAGCTAATCTTCAAACTCCTTTCTCCTTTCTTTCCTTTGAATTATGAATTATTTCTCCTATAGTGAGTTCCTAGAGAACCTTAGGTTAGATAAATTAAGAATTTTCATATCTGGGAGTAAAGTAGATTAATCCTTAGTTTAAGTGACTAACCTTGAATTAAATTTTTGTATTATTGATAGTGTATACCACTGGAGAACTAGCTTTGGCTCTTAGAGTTCATGGGATTAGGATTTCACTTTTGGCATTAAGTCTGTGAGTAGATAGTTTATCCCTATCTTAGTTTTAACATATTTTTGTCTATATATATTCATATGCAAATGATTTGGTATGTCTTAGCAATATAATTTAAATTTTGATAGTTTATTTATTTCTACTCGATCACATGAGACAATGACTTGATTTTCGGGAAGAAAATATGACAAATGTTTGTTGCGTTGGGTTCCTATTAAACTTTGTAAAATTATTCTTGTTTTGAAAGGTTTTTGGATAACAGCTTTGGACTTTTGTTCTTTTTGATTTATCAAAGTGTTAAAGCTTTACTTTTCTTTAAAATTACAATTTTATTGTTTTATACAAGGAATATTGGTATGTTTTATAAGAATCTTTATTAAATATTCTGTACAATAGAAAAGAAAGATTTGGGAAAGTCTAGACCAGGATCTGTAGGCTAATGGCAGTAGGCGTTAGCCCTTGGTGCCCCTAGGAGGCTGTATTTCATGGCCACTCAAGGGAGTGGTGCGTGTCTGATATTCACGGCCATACATATAGTGTGATGCGTGCCTAATATTCACGGCCACAGGAAGAGTGGTGCGTGCCTGATTACAGGATTCACACAAAGGAAATGCCACCTAAGTGTGTTTCTTGACGGATTATCCTGGAATAGATGGACTCTACTTTGGAAAAGAAAATTTGGATAATATTTGATTAAGATTTCTATTATGGTTTCGTTATACATAGTATAGTATCACCTTAATATCTATAAGTTTGTACATTGTCTCATGTGGGTTAGGGACACTCTATCTCTCACTGAGTTTCATAAACTCACCCTATTATTTCTTTCTCCTTTTCAGATGCAGGTATTCTGGTAGGATCTAATCCTTCAGCCTTCGTGATTAAACTCTGAGTTTTATGGATAAACCCTATTCTACTTAAGGGTATATTGTAAATATTTGAATTTGAGAAACTCTTAGATAGTGGTAGCTCCATAGTACTACAGACAGGGTCCGACCTTGACCTGATTATATTGATTCTGTTGTTTTTCATTTGCTTATACTATGTTGTTGAATTTCTTAAAAGGATTTGGTTTTCTAAATAATTCAAGTTATGTATTTTGGATGAGTATTTGTAACTATTTACATATATATTTAATTGTTATACTATGTGCTGAGGGGTGTATTATGAGAATACCTGGATCCCCAATGGAAGATTGTGTTTGTTTATCTTGCAAGGTAACCTTTTGTAATTGGGAAATATCCGGATTACAAAGGGGACTTTGTCAAAATTTTTATAAAAATTTTGTGGTGAAAGGCTTGCGTGAGGACTTGTCCCTATGCGCTCGTCACGGCCCGGGTTGGGTCGTGACATATATATATATATACACCAAAAATCAAAGAATGGATTTTCATCTGTATTAGTCAAATTCATCAACAAAATATTGATTAGTGATCTCTAAATGGGATAATCTTTGAATGGGATTTGCACAAGAGTGAAAAGGCAAAAATTACCAGATGAAAAAGAAGAAGCAAAAGCTACAATTGATGACAAACAGAAAGAGAGCAAGAGATAGAGTCAGAGATGGAGAATGCGAGATGTGATGTCCTTGGTTGTGAATTTGAACTGGGACCCTAACTGAAAGTCTGAGCTTCTGCTTTTATACAGAGTTTCAGAGTAAGGAAGAAGATGTGTCTGGAAAAGGAAGGATACCTATAGTTTTAGAGTGAGAGACAACATGTGTTTCAAAGTGTGGGAAGGAAGGATAGTTACATGCGGGAGTTGAAATTATTCCCTTTCTACATTTTTTTTCTTTTAAATTTTTCTTTTGTAAATTTATTTTATTTTTTCCACCGTATGTGGAGTATAACATATGTTCTTGTATCGTTCTCCTTGCCTTTTGGTTGTATGCGTCGTATATGTATCGCAACTTTTGCATCTGTATATCATTTCCCTATTTGTTATAAGGTTAACTTGACTTGTTTAACTCATGCGTCTAAATGGGTCAAGCAGGTAAAGTTGGACTCATTTATCATTCCTGGCCCCTGTTAGTATCCTCTTTCCCTATTTCATAGATTCACGCATGAACATTTTAATGTAGAACACATGAAGTAAAATATTAAGCACCTATTTGGTTTGGCCATTTTCTATTTTCATTTTCAGTGAAAATGAGAAACACAACTGAGAATTTGTTTGGTTACTCAAAGAAAATGATTTCATCGAAAACATTTCTTAAAAGGCATGTAAAATTGAAAACACTGATTTCATCTTTCTAATGTTTTTTGTTGTAATAGTTGAAAACATTTTCAAAGGAAAATGCAGTGGCACTCCTGTAAATATTGAAAATCTTGAGCAAAGGGCTGCATTTGATTCCTGATCAAGAGAAAAAATCCCTCCTTTTTCTTTCCTTTCTTTTGTCTTCGTTGAACACCTAACCTCCCTAGGACCCCCTCCCTCAACCATAACCACCACTGTATCATTTAGAGTGACATCGCCCCTCTTTACCACACGAGCAATTGACTGTGCCACCAGTGGCACAGAGGAGAAGCAGTGGCTTCGCCTTTTGTGATTTAGGTTTTATGGGCAATAGAGGATGGCGGCAGTTGCTTTGTGGTGCTAGCAGTGATTTCACGATGGTCTTGCTGGGTGTGTAGGGCCATCGCAGTGGCCGCTGGACGACGAGCTGCAATTATGAGCGATGGAGCTAGACGATGGTGTGGTTGCTGCGCGGTGGTGGGGCTATGCTTGCGGTAATGGTTGATAGCAGAGATGCGATTTCAGTGGCTGGAAGTTAGAGGATGGTGGGGATTGATGCCGTGGTTAATAGCTACATCGGGGGGCTCGCGATGGTCACAGTGTGGCACTTGATGGTAGCTCTATTTTTTGATGTTTTGCTTCTTTCTCTCTTTTTTGTGTTATTTATTTATTTATTTTGATTCACAAATGCTGGTATTGTGTGTTTGAGTTGGGGTTGTTTTGCTGGGGTGTGATTCATTTATTTAGTGTGTTGGTTGTGAGGAGTTTGGTTATGATTTCAAGTTGGTTGCAATTTCAGTTTGTGTTGGGTTTGAGTTTAATTTGAGGGTTTATTGGTAGTTAAGGTCATGATTCTGGTTCTTGGCTTTGTGTGTGGGGGTTTTTGGCAATGATATGTGGAAGGTTTTAGTAGATGAACAAAATATGCAATTTGATTTATCTCAAATTTGATTTTGAAAATATATTTTGAAAACAAATAAATCAAGCATATTTTCATTATTTTTCCTTTTTGAAAATAGACAAACCAAACACATCTCCCAAATTTAGAAAATCTGAAAATAAAAATCATTTTTAGAAAATAACAAAAGAAAATGAAAACAAGAAATATTTTCATAAACCAAACGCCGCCTAAAAAATTGCAAGCTCTAAAGCATGGGCTCCTAAATAGCTACTGTATCTGCACTAGTGATTGTTGTGTATTCATGTGTTTAAGTCAAGCATTATAATAAACAAATGTTACCTAAGTATCAACTAGTCTTTATAAAACATCAACTCTTACTATTAAACTATTTTATTTACTTTTAAATGAAACAAACGACTATTCTATTCCTTTAAATCTTGTCTCCTTTTAATTTTTCTTTTTTTGAATGTTATAACAATTACATTTATTTTATGATTTAATTATTTTTTTATTTATAATTTTTTATTTTTATATAATATCCCCTTCCATGTGCATACCCTAATTTTTGCAAAATTTGTTTACTCCATACCCAGTATCAATATCGTACCTGTACCCATGCATAGATTGCAAGCAAAAGAATGCAAGTGAAGTAATAAAATTAAAATCACACTGAATCACAGACGTTCCTACTCCATGACCAGCAATGCCTGGAACTCGGACAAACATGTCTGCCACAAAATATTGACACCAGGGTTATGATTCTCCACAAGTAAATTCATCATTAATGTATTGAAAACTTTCAGTTATTAATATATGAATCTTTATATGTCCAAATGACTTCCGAAACAAGTTGGAACAAATAACAGTATTGAATGTATGTACAACCAATAACCTTAGCGTGGACATTTCATATTCTTTTAGGCATCTAGAACATAGAGAGCTATAGTTTATCACGCCACCAAGAATGACATAAATTGCTACTATATGAGGTACACCTTTACAATTGGCACATAATGATGATGTCTTGATCCACTTTCACCTTGTCCACAGCCCACAGTGACACAGAAAACATACTATTTAACGAGATAGAGAGATACTATCTCAACACTTTGGATTCCTTTCCAATTAACAATGAGTGGAAAAGGATTAGTATCCAGGGTCACGAGCTCACAAGGCATGGCTAGTAGCAGAGAGTAACATAGCAAAAGATGGTAACTAGCAATATTCATCTCCTAGCCAATTGTCCTTCTCCTTTGGACCAGTAGGCCCCTCCTCACCATAAAGCTCTGTTGGAAACAATTCAAACAAGTTCTCCACAGAAAATCTAACAAACATTGGAAGCAGATCTATTATCTTCTCTATTTCCGAACGCGAATCATACACAACAGTAGGACCCCACTCTCTCATATACTGCAACCAACATGGCTCTTTGATGGCTCCATAACCAAGATACTCGGCTGCAACAATCTGATATCTGATGCTTGAGTCCACAATGAATTCGCTTTGAGCTGCATCGTTGCGTACTCCTATTCCAAGCTTGGATGACCCCTGAAGGTAAGTACCAGGATGAGGGAAGCTAGCATGGCCATGTTTTGATGAATAAACAATTGGTTTGTTCCCCTTAATATACTCCAGATCAGATGCATTTACCCATTCACCTCCACTATGCTGAGAGAAGAACACAGACCACAGCTCTCCAGTGAAGTTGCTTATTCTAAGGGTGAAATGCTCCCAGTCACTCACATGTTCACCTATCTTATTCATCTCAATGTTCACCAAGGCCACTTTAAGGGTGGCAGGTCCATTGAAGGGGCAAAACACCCACATCGCGATATCAGTGAAGGATCCTCCCAATGTTGGTTTTACATGAACATAGAGTTCTGCTGTCTCTATGTTTCCCTTCTTTAGATTATTTCTGGCATCACCATCAGTAGGCAAATCAATCCAAAATGCACCATCATTTGTTCCTCCACTAGGTAAATTTGAGCCCTCATACTCTATAGCACTACCCTTCTTGCTGCCAGCTGAATACACAAGTGCTCCATTCTTGAAAAACCATTGCACTGATGATGGCATGTATATCTCATCAGGATGGAAGTATACAGTAGGCCCATAATGCTCAACAAGTGCATGAATCTGGTTCAGATTTGGCATTGCATGCAAGGTAGAATCAAGATTCTTCAAGCACGCAATATTATCCACCACTTGTTGAGAATCAAAATAGGTGCCACAGATGAATGTCCCAACAGATACACCTCTACAGAGCATACCTCTATCACAGGGTTGTATGTTCCAAACCTGAAGTGAATTCTTTGAAGATTTTGACTTTATAGTTAGTAATAGATCAGAAGTCTCACAAGCTTCTGTTAGATCTGCTCGCACACATCTAACTTCTTCAACTTCAGGTTCATTTGGCGTGCTAGTAACTACTACCCCCATGGCTTTATAACCCTTTGGAGGATTTGGCAACCAAAAGTAAGCGCATTCATCATGTGAATCAGTGCTCCAAACTAAAGTGTAGTCAAGAGGCTTTTTAAGGGCTGGAGATTCTGATTCAGAAGTAGTTTCACGGGCCACAAGAACGTATCCTCTCAATGGCTCACCATTGGACTGGCAGTAATGACCAAGGGAGAAGAAGCCATCTGGAATCTCCAAAGGTCTATAAAAGGTGAAACCCTGTGCTTTTCCACGCAATCGATTGCATCTCCAAATTCTCCCAAACTTGGTTATTTGTAAAACTTCTATTTCTCCAAGGCATATTCTTCCATTAGCAAATCCATTACCTGACCAGATCATTCACATGCTTAGATAAATAAGATGATTAAGCCACAAATTTCATGACAGCATAGCTACGGCAAAGAGAGCCAACTCAATTAAAAGATTGTTGATAGCAAGAATTCAATTTGATCTCTATAGTAAGACTTCCACCATAGATTATCCTAGCCAAATGTCCACGAAAGATGCTTATTTGATGCATACATACTAAGCAAAGGTGCATCATATATAGTAAGTGTCTAAGCCTAGCAAAATTTTGTGATAAAGAATTGTGATGATTGTAAGTTCCACACAAAGCTCTGCAATAATGAACCAATATTTGCTCAACTCTCAAAGGAAAACAAACATCCAGAAAAAGTTGCACTATAATTGACAAGACATCTGTCATCCGAAGTCAATACAAGAAATTCCAGTAAGAGTTCATAAATAGTAACAAATCTCAATTCTGATCTAATTATCTATGTAGTTTGCTCAAATTTGGCTCCTCTTGATCACCCAAACAAAGAAAAAAATTGCACCATCCTGAAAACTGTGGTTCATGAATATCTCTACAAAATCAATAGAACCGAAAAAAAAAAACACTTTTTCAAAGATGGTCAATCTAGAGATATAAAAGAGCTGGTCTTCTGGTTTGATTTGATTAGCTGAAGGCAACAAGAAGAAACAAGAACAGTGCCTAATCCCCGTTACAATAATATTTGCATACAAGCCAATTCAATTGACTAAAAAAATAAAAATATAAAAACAAGGAACACCCTTTGATGAAAACCAAGGGAATAATCCAAGAGCAAACTTTTTTGGTTTAAAATTTCAAAGCTTTAAGACATACCCTGTGGCCACTGTGGAAGAGGTGCAGGCAAAGAGAAGGGGTATGGCGCAGGGTCAACGATTTCAGGGACACAATCCCAGCAAAAACACTCGCACCCCAACATCCCTCTGTATGAGTATTAGCCGTAAAGCAGCTGAGAAAGAGCCACAGAGAGAGAGAGAGAGAGAGAGAGAGAGAGAGGGACCAATCTTCAGAGTCCCTCTTTTTTTATATACTCCAAACAAAGCACAAGCACTGAAACTGTGAAAGGCACAGAAAGAGTGGTTTTTGCTTGCCTTGAAAAGGAGTTCAAGAAGAAGAAGAAGGAGAAGAAGAAGAAGAAGAGTGTTTGTAGTAACAGTAAAGAAAAAGTCTTCCACTTTCTCCCCTTCCCTCTCCCCTCTTCTTTCTTCTGCAAGCTAGAGTGTTTTTGCAGAGATGCTGCTTCTTTTATTTTGTTTCGAGTTTTTTGAGGTTGCTTATTCCAGCATTTTCCATCTTTTTTTCTCCTTTGTTTTTTTTTCTCGTCTTCCTTTTTTCTTTTTTTTTTTTGTTAGAGTTTTCTTTTTTTTTTTTTTTTCCTTTTTTTATTTCTTTCTTTCTTTCTTTCTCGTGTTTTAGACTTGTTAGCTTTCACTAGTTGTTAATTCATGAAAATATCTGTTGTATAGCATAACCACCTTGCGTAAAGTATTCACTCGCCACCTTGTGTGGGTTTTCCTAACACGCTTCAATTAGTCTTCAATTATTGGCTTTGTTGTTGTTGATTAAGACATACTTCCCTCTTTCTTTAGGTTTCAGGACTCAGGTATAAGTTGCAAATGGATGGATTCCCACGCATATTTATATAGAAAAAAATTTAGATCAAATTTTTTAGATTTATTTTATTCAATTTTTAAATTAAATAATGATATATGGATGCTTTTCTTTGTATGAATATATAATTTTAAATATTATTATTTGATTTAAAAATTAATTGAAATAGATATAAAAAACTTAATATAAATCTTATCATATTTATATTCCATAAAAATATATTAGTATATATTTAATCTTCTTAAATAACTTTTATTAAAAAAATTTTTACAAAACTTATCATTAAATTGAAAAAGTTTATATATTATTTTACATTAACTGCAGGGCTGAGCCCAAAAGGGAAAAAGTTTATATATATATACTTTTACATTAATTTTAAAATTATATTTGGAATTTAGTTAATAACAATATAACAACAAATTTAAATAATAGGAACTAATTAAAAACAACGTTATCAAAACTAACAAAGTACTTAAACAAATATCCGAAGGTATTTTTAAAATGTTACAAAATCCAAAAAAATTATAAAAATACAGAATATTATCACTCAATGAACAGATTAAGAAACAAATTCTCCTTTTATGACATTCAGAAAAAATATCTTAAAGAAAACATAAAAGGTTAATAAAATAAAAATTTAGTTTAATATATTATTATCCAATCAAATTTTTTTATTTATAAATTATTCAAATAATAATTTTGAAAGTCAACTATTCTTATTAGCGTAGTGATACATAATTAAATATTTGAGTGAAATTTTTTTATGCAAATAAAATATCAAAATTAAATTCATAAAAATGGTTAAAACACGTTTAAAAGAACACACACATTTATCGTCGAGTTAGGGATGGAAGCGGCTGTACAACACGCGCTTCAGAGACAATGTTTGGCAAACAACAAACAATAACATTTCATTTACGTTCTTCTCATTATTTGCGATAAAGGAGCAAACTTAGTAGGCCACAGTCCATTTATTATTATTATTATTATTATTATTTGGATTCACCGGTCCAAAATATCTAAACTTGCCAGGCTTCTCTCGTTTTCCCTTTTTTTTAAATTAATTTTTCCATTTTATTTTTGAATTTAATTTTGAAGTTGAACGTTCAAACTTGGAATCAAATAGTATGAAGGGTGAATATTCCGTAGTATGTCATTTTCAAATGGAAAAAATGATTAGCCAAGGCGCTTGCCACTTAGCTTTTCGGGTCCTTTATCTGCAAGAAAATATGATTTCCTAGGAAGATAGATGATTGTGCATGGATTTCTTATTTTCTTTTGTGGGTGCCCGACTGGTCCAACAAAACCTAGGATCAATACTCGTGCATAATGTTTTGTTTTATAATCTCATTATGTGAACATTGCTAATTTATTACTTAGGGTAGAAGAATGCATATAACCTGAGATTTGAATAATCACATAAGAAATTATACTTGTACTTTTTTGTGAATTTCGACATGGTCCTAAATCTCACATTGAAAAAAAAAAAAGGGAAAAATGTGTATTGATAGAGTGGAGTGAAAATGAACGCACAATGTCCTGCCAACTTGGACCAAACTTCACTGAAATGGGTCCACAACATTGAAAATGCTGCCATCGATTTTGATGGACATTAATGCCAATTGTTGGCTGATTGCTTTCATCTATCCACCAATTCATGAATATACTTCCACTTCTATTCACAGGGAAAATAAAAAATCGAGTAATCCTAATATTTTAAGAATTTAAATGGTATATATTGATGATATAAAATTATTTTATATTATTTAAAATTATTTTATATTATCAATTAATAGAAATAAAAAAAATAAAAAATTATAATGGATCTTTTATTATAATGGATAATTATTTATGTAAGTTGATATTTTTTATTATTTTTATTAATTGACAGTGTAAAATTATTTTACATTATCAATATATTTAAATTAAATTTATATTTTAAAAGTGGTATTAATTTGATTTTTAAAAAATTATGATATTAATTTAGTTTTAATATTTTGAAATTAAAATAAATTTAATTTTAAAAATAATTTTAAAATTAATTTAATTCTAATATTTTGAAATTTGATATCAATTTAGTTTTAACAAATTTTTCATAAATATCAAATTTTTCATCAAATCATATAAGATTAAATTGATGTTAAAATTAAAAATATGAGAACTAAATTAATGTCAAATTCTTTTTTAAATTAAATTAATATCAATTTTAAAATATTAGGACTATAATAAATATTTATTCTAAAAAATAAAACTGAAAAAAAATTAAAAACCCAAAGCCGCCTGCCGCCCCATTAGAGTTGAAATGTCAAATTCAATGCATTCCACGTGAAACAAGTAGGCATTAAAATAATCTTTCCAATTTAGATAAGAATATGAAGGTACGTCCGCCGGGTCACCAACCACTAATATATTTATTTGATCGCTTTTGTGCATTTGTTTTATTTCTTTAGATTTATTATCCGGTATCCTTTGAATAACTGTTTTTTTTCAATACCTTAATAACTTTTGACCCTTTATTTCGGGAATTTATTCTCATATGAAAAATGTGAGGTCTAAGTTAGATTTTTTTTAAAAAAATTAGATGTGTTTATTTTAACTTTTTTAACAAGTTACTTTTCAACCATTAAAAAAATTATTTTTTATATAAATTATTCATTTTAATTTTTATTAAAAAATTAAAAATATTGAATAAAAATTAAAAATATTTTTTTAAAATTTTTGAGTGGAAGATAAGATAAATAGCTTTTATATAAAATAACTTTTTAATAAAAAATCATCCCTTTTTTAATAAAAAAAGTTAAAACAAACATTCTTAATTAATGCTAAAAATTAATTCATCATCATGTTATAAGAAATTTTGACATAAAAAAATTATTTTCTTTTATTTTTATTTAATTTTAGGGATTTGTCACGTTGACTGGTCCAAAAACTTAAAAAAACAAAAAAGAAACTGCACGATACACTTCAAAAAGAACTTTTTAAATATTCCTAAAACGTCACATAAATTATACTTATAATTAATAATAAAATAATATTTTAAATAAAAATATAAATTAATAATAAATATTAATTTCAATTCATATGACACTCCACCAATATCGAAGAATATCTGTAGAACAAAAACCCTGCATAGATGCCAAGACAACACCGGAGAGCGGGGAAATCAACTAAATTAACAGGCTCCCCAAGCTTCCAAACAATTAAGGGCCACCTAAAAGCTTGCTGCAGAACCCGACACTACACGAAGCCATTTAAAGCTATAATAATTAATAAAGACTTCTGTTCCGTACGAAAATATAGTGATAAAAATTTATTCCCGCATTGCACAACAAGAAAAGGCTCGTCCAAACAACTATAAAGTTGTTTGGAATGAAAAAAAAAATTGAATCAGCGATTAAATTTAATTGTATTATAATTTAAATTTTTATATTTAAAATAAATTAATAAATTATATAATTGAATTTAATTATATTATTTGAAATATATATAAAAATAAATTAAATTTTTTATTTTAATTATTTTATCCTTCATTAATAAAATATTATATTTTAATAATTTATTTATTCATTAAATAGGATTAAAGATATTTTTCATATACCAATTTTTAACATTAAATTTATTAAATTAAGAATTATAAATTAGGTCTATTTTGGTCTGATTTACTTTTGAATATTTTTATAAAATTAATTTTTTTTATTTTAATTCCATATCATTAATTGATTTCAAAGAAGAAAATTAAATTAAATTTCTTTAATGAATTTAATTTCAAGACTTTCCAAACAAACCTATAATAAAAACAGGACAACTCAAATTCCACATCACAACACCATTGTCAACCTAAAATTCAACATTAGGTCTCATATAAAATAGGAGCTAAAGATAACGATAAACGGAAGAGATGGAGGGTGCTACAATGGGGCTTGTTGAGCTAATGTTACGACTTATGATAGTTGATAGATGTAACACCCACCCAAACCGTAAGAAAATTGAGGGGTTTAGATATGTGAACCTTGCAATTGTTGGGCTTTCTAAAGCCCAATCTTAAAGAAAATGCATATAGCCCATAATCAATCCAATCACCAGTAGACCAAAAAAGGCCCGTCACCTGGCCTTACATCTAGAGTTGTAAAAGTGGGCTAACCCGGCTCACTCGGGTTGGTCCACCATGAGTCACAAACTGGGACTAGCTATACAACCTGATTCACTTTTTTGATGATCTATAAAAATATCAACCTGGATTAATTCACCCGAGTTGGTGGGTTAAATAAGTTGGCTCACAAAAAAATAATAAAAAATTAAAAAATAAAAAAAAACCTTAAAATTAATTAAAAAATCCCAAAAAAATGGTTAAAAAATTAAACAGGTTTGTATATACATTGGTATCAGAAAACTTTAGCTATACAAAAATAAAAAAAAATTATGCAAAACAAGGTGAACAACATATAGAATTCAACACAATAAGCAAAGGTTTACCAAGATAGTAACAACTAATATCTTATAATCCTATCAGATAGTGGTTAAGTTGGTTAAATATAACAATTAGGCAACCATATGAAATACTATATGCTATAAATCATAGAGTGTAGTTATTATTTGTTAATATTATCTATTATTTTTTACTAGTGCTAATCTTTTTTTTTAAACTATAAAAAAAAGTGCCAACTCACTTTCAATCCGGCCTAAACCCACTTAACCTTCGGGTTATACGGGTTGAATTAAATTGACCCACTTCCATGTGTACTCACATTAAAAAAGAAAAGAAAAAATCCATGTGTACTGAATATTTTTGCCCTTTTCTTGTCCACGACAGAAGAAAAAAAAGATCGTCGGAAAAAGAAACTGAGGAGGCTGGTCTAATATACTAAAGTACTTGTATTATCTAGTAATTGTAAACTCAGTTTCAATGAGCAATTTATGCTTTTCATTCCCCATCAGTTTGTCAAACAGTTACTGAAAAAGGCTAAGGGAAGAAATTATGGGGGAAGAATGTAGAATTCCATGAGGGGTGTAATATTGCACTTGTTTAGCTTTTCTGATGGAAAGTGGAAACACTTTCGGTTTGGGATGGAGCAAGACCATTTCAACCAACATTTACCTACCTACTATAACTTATGACTACTTTGCATATTTTATACTTGCGTAAAGCGATAAAATTTATGCTGTCTACATACCACACATACATGTTCGATCTTAGGCATAGTTAAATAATAGAATATTGTACATTGATTATTATACTTTTTTGTTCTCTTAATTCGTACTAAAAGGAATATCATTTTACAATGTTAGAAAATAAGTTTAAACATCATTTTGGTTCTTATAACGTGGTATCAACTAAAGAAATTCAAAGCAAGGTTTTAGAGGGTTTGGATTCGCATATTTAAATAACCAATAGAAGAGATACCAGTCCAGGGCATATCCCATGTAAAAGCAAGTAATCTAACCAGTGAGAGCAGGTAAGCGCTTCAAGCAGGTAATAAATAGATGTGATGGCACTTAATCCACTTAGCGAAATGCATCTGACCCACCTCATGGATTAAATTTTAATTTTGGTCTTCATAAATTCTTTAGTATAAATTCATATATATAAATTTTTTTATCATTTATAAATTTTAATATTATAGAAATCAAAGTAAAAATAAATTAAGAATTTAAATATATTTTTAATCTCTATAAATATAGATTTTTTTATTTTAATCCTTCTAAAATATTTACATCTATTTTGGTTCTTCTTTTTTTCTTTTTATTGTTTTTAGCCCCCTTATTCCAAATTTTGGTCATTATAAATATTTTAGAATATGTGTTTAGTCTTTTCAAATATGAAAAAATTATTTTTGATCTTTATAAATATTTTTTGAATATTCTTTTACTTCTTATAAATATCACCATTTAATACTGAATCTAAACGATAAAAACCTAATAATAGAAAAAAAAGAGCAATTGAAACTAAAGCAAAAATTTTAAAGGAACCAAAATCAAAACAACCAATATTTATAAGGATAGAAAATACAGCTAAACCTAATTTAAACTATATAAACTAATCTTCATAAATATTCATAGAAACAACAATCATAGGAATTAACATCTGTAAAAGGTTAAGATATATAAATAATAATACTCAATTATGAAGACCAAACATGTAAATTAATTAGTAACATTGCAGAAACTAAAACCTTAAAAAATATTATAGGGATCAAAAATAAAGTAAGTAGAAACTACAATAATCAAAACAAAAAAAAATCTTTACAAAAGTATATTTGATTTATACAAATAAATTCAAAGATAAAATTAATAGTAACACTTGATTCGTTTAAGTGGTTCAATATTTATTTCTTTTAAGCAAAGTCTCAAGTTCAAATCCTATGGATGAAAACAACTAGCAGTGGGAGAGTTTTAGCACTATAATGGGTCAACTCAACTCGAACTAGATTAGTTAGGATCCAGTGAACTTCAGATATGATAGTTTTAACTAAATAAAAAAGATAAAATAAATTTAATAGTTAATTGTTATTTGCAATTAGTGTAGAGTATAAAATAAATTTACATTGACATTAAAATTATATGTTCACATTATTTGATGATTTTTTTTATAAAATTATTTGATGATATTTTTTTAATAACTAAGTTTAGGTTGAGGAGAATGTTTACCCCAATTTACGGTTAGGGCCTCCATATTTATCAAGCATTTATAAAAATATTTATCAATCACCTACCAACAAAAGAGCCTAAAAATTGAATTTAAGTTATGACAATATATAAGTATAGAGCCGAGCTAACCCCTATTAAAATAACATGTCAACATGGCAATATAAAATTATTTATACTAACCACACATCTAATTGAATTCATAAATAAAATAAGTAAATTGACTCAAATGCTTAAAAGTATAAGCAAGGCAGATTAATTTCTTTCCTTTTGGTCTTTTTGCTTCATCATAATTCATAACAAGAAGCGTTTGTCATTGTTGTTTTGACCAGGTAATAAAGTAGTTTTACATTGCGGGAAATTCTCTCATGTCGTTTATTAATGAATGCATGTGCGGCGTACCTAATTCATTGCAGTACACCTCGCTTGGACGCTTCTTGTCATGTTCCATTTTATCTTCTTGGCATCGCCGTGTGTAAAACTCTTCTATGTTAATAGTGTATTAAAATTAATTTTTCCCTATATTTATTTATTTATTACGAAGAGTACAAAGCCCAAATGCCCAATCTTCATCATGACTGCACGTGACATACAAGAAGATGAAGCACAAAAATTAGGGGCTTAATTTCACTGCAAGAAGGAAAGTGTGATGAAAAAAGCTTAAAACAAGAAAATCAACTAGCAGAGTCACTTGTATTTCGCTATTACAATCCATTCACGAGGGTATTTAAATAGCAGACCTAAATCTATAAAGTAAACTATTAAGTAGCACCATCTTGATACTAAGTTTTCATTAAATCATTCAACGAAAATCAATATACATTATCTTGTCTTTACGAGACAAAAGTGGGAGAAAGAAAGATATCAAAGGAAAGGAAAAATAAATGAATCGGAGGAGACAGAAGGCATGACAATACTCCTATCTAGCATCCTGCGACATCCTACAATGGATCATCACTCCTACTTCTAAATCCAAGCTATCCATTGCAATTTACAGCACCTCAAATTAATTAAATTCTCCCGACGAAAGAATATAAATCGTTACGTGCCCTCGAAGATTAGTTAATGCATGCTCCAATGAAGATTCATATCATTACATATGTTTTCCAAGAGTAAGCAACAATACCTTAAAGCTACTTCACTAGAGAGACATGCACCAGGCCAATGTCATGCATGGGAAGAAAAATCTTATCATGCATGTCACACATGTCACAAACCTATGATCAAGAAATCAGTTTGGCTAGCCGTGTCTTGTTCCCTTAAATCCTTAATTTCTCAAACATAGGATATTTCATCGTAGGTGAGATCAGACGCAGCAAGATGACCCTTGCGCCCTTCATACCTCTTCTTGCGGCTGCCCCCACCGCAAGTAATCGAAAAC
This sequence comes from Pterocarpus macrocarpus, assembly GCA_031439585.1. Lineage (NCBI taxonomy): Eukaryota > Viridiplantae > Streptophyta > Magnoliopsida > Fabales > Fabaceae > Pterocarpus > Pterocarpus macrocarpus. The sequence goes on from CM062516.1 coordinate 46,224,349, forward strand.
TCACACCCTAACGCCGTTCCGAAGCACGAAAACAGCCCATTTCCACGGCGGTGGCCGGGCCGTCTCTGGTTCTGACCCTTCCCCTTCGTGCTGATCGGCTTCCCCTTCTTCTGTTTCTGGCCCAGGTGGTCGTAAACAGGCGTCATATCCGGTTCAGACCGCCACCTCTCGATCATCTTTGTCTTCATCCCCACCTCGCTGTCCTTCCCTGGCCAATCATGAAGCATGGGGTTCCCCGCCGTCCGTGGCGCTGGCAGCGGCACAGGGTACAGCCCTTTCGCAATCGCGGCCGCCACCACGGATGGCGAGGGCCCCACATCCGAACACAAGGACCCATTCGCATTCACAATCTTCCCCTTTTTAGCGGTAGTAAGTGCCATCGCGAGTTCGGAGCCTACTCCCTGGTCATCAACGTAGTAACCATTCTGTTTCCCTGGGTTATACGTATAATCATTAATAGTAGAATCATTCTTCTCACTCTGGGAACGTTGTAACGTATATAGCTTGGAGTCGTAACCAAGATTTTCATGATTTTGTTGCGGTGTTTGATTCGGCTTCTCCTTCTTGGGGTCCACTATGTCCCAATACCCAACCGCGGAAGCGCTAAGCTCCGAATACATCGGCATGCTCCTCATCGTGGCATCAACGAGGTTAACCCCAATGTTGAGAATCCCTTGAGGTCGACCCGAAGGTCTTCGAACCTGCAACGCAACGAACCTCACCTTTGAAGACTTGCGGTTGTTCAACCGCGTAGAAGGGGGCAAAAGATTGCTAACGAGGACGCCAACGGTTCCGATGAGGACGTCACGGAGCCACGCGGAGGCGTAGATCTCGATCATGATGGCGGAATCTTCGGCGTTGAGGAACTCGTCGTCGACGCGGAAGACGAATTTCTCGTTCCACGTGGGGTTGTTGTCGCCGTCGGGGTCTATTTGGGTGGTCAGCTTGCGGTCCGGGTGCAGCCATGCGACCGCGTAGGCTTTGATGTTCTTGGCAACGGGTGCAAGTTCTTGTGCCGAAATGAGGTTGATTTCTAGGAGCTGGAATGGGGGTGCAAGCATAGACATCGTTGTTTCGGAATTTTGAGAAGATTTGGATTATCTGGTAATCGAAAAATTAAGGTTAAGGTTGTGGACAATGATGTACGATGGCGGGTGAGATAGCTCTCGCCCACCACCGTAAATGCCAATGAAAGAGTCTAGTCCTTTTTTCCTCTATTTCTCCCTTTCTTTCTATGCGTTAAACAACACGTTTGTTCGATGTTATATTGGAAAGCAAATTAAGCATGGGATGTTCTTATTTTTGGGTCATGCACCTGGCCATATGTCAGGATTCAAGGAAGAGAGGGAGATAGGGATTAAGAGGTGGCTGTTGAAACGAGTTGGTTACATGCCATGTCATTTTTTTTTTTTACTTTTTTGTTTTTTTGACAATTTTGTTAAGTTTGTGATTGAGATGTGTTGTTCTAGGCCATTTTTAAATCTTCGGAACAATTAGGGAACATGGGCTGGAAAAAAAATGTCAAAAGCTAACTGCATAAACAAATTTACAAGCTGTCACTACAGAGTTTGGGAGCGTCCTTTACACTGCTTGCAGTAGTTGTTGCGTGAGGACTTGTTAGGAGGCTGAGTGTTCTTGACTTTTTGTGCTTATTTTTTGTTTTTTTTCTCTACTCTGCCAAAAAAATAATAATTTACAAGCTGTAATACCTGCTGTGCGATGTAAAATAACGGCCTAAGCTTGCAGTTAAACGGGATTGAAAATTGTATTCTTATGAATATAAAACTCTTTTAATGGAAAAGGATCATCTAAAGTAAGAAAATTTAGAAAGTGAAAAAATAAAGAATTAATCACTCTTAAATTAATAACTTTTATTGTGAGTAGGACTCATTAAATGATTTAAGGATGATGAATCCTTTATTTTCTTATTTTACAAGGCTCCTCATTTTAGATTATCCAACTCCTCTTTTAATGAAACATGAATTATGATAAATGTGATATGCATCTAAGTAATAAGTTATCAATCTAGTAATATTTTCTTTCACATAACATAATATAAATGTACTAGCAAACTATTTCTTATTCTAATAAAAATAAGTTAAGAGAACAACATCAACTCGTATACTTATGAGATATGTTATATGAGTTGTGTTATTTATATATATAATTTTAAAGATACCTATAGACACTTGCACATAAAAAGATGGATATCTATAACTTTGCCATTGTTACATTATATTTTTTCAACTCTTTTAATCATAAAAATAAAGGATATTCGTGGATGTTTATCACTTCAAGTGATATAAAAATTATTTTTTATATTTTATATAAAGTTTAGGGTTATATATTGTTACATTATATTTATATTTTTGTATACTTGAAGTGATAAACATCCACAAATATCCTTTATTTTTAGGATTAAAAGAGTTGAAAAAATATAATGTAACAATGACAAAATTATAGATATCCATTTTTTTATGTGCAAGTGTCTATAGGTATCTTTAAAATTATATATATATATAGTCAGAAATGTTTCCAATTTTATCCAGCTAAGGGTTGTCGAGCTCTATGTCATAGTGGCATGTACAATTAACTTTTCTGTATGCTTATTGTGTTTTATTTGGTTTGACCAATTGAGCAATTTTATATGTTATTATGATTTCATTTTCTGTAGCTACACACCTTATATATTGTTAATCTTATTTAATTCATTTATTTTTTAAATGCGTGCCTCAAGAAAAATAGTTACACTGATATTATATTTACCTAAGAGGATCTATTTTTATATATGCTCATATTTCTTTAAAGTATCAATTGGACTTAGGTATTGCGACAAGTGAGCTGCACTCTCTTATAAAGAATCTAGATTCAAATTTTAGTGGAAGCCTTTTAATTAAGACAATGCTGAGAATTTGATCTCATGCAATCATTGGATTTATTCTCTCACTTAATCAATGGCTTGACAAGTGTGAACTTGGTGCTTGATGCACCAGGCTAATCCAAGGGTGAGATATAAGGGTGTACTCATAACCAAATTATATAAGGTGCGGTGTAATATTTTTTTAATTTAACAAGATTTTAAAAATATGGTTAAATATATTTTAAAAATAATTTGATTTTTTTATATAGTTTTCCAACCAGATAGATAAAATTTGATCACATCTATTTGATAACTTTTACATTTTAGAAATGATCAAATTTTATTTGTGTGATATCCAAAAAATTTCTATTAGTTTTATGATCACATAGAAAAAATCTGGTCACTACCTAAACGCATTTAACTATATTTTTCTAAAATCTAGCAAAACCGAAAAATAATGCAATGCACCACGCACGCAATTTGGAGTATGTATACATCCTTAATATTCTACCTTTAGATTGGCTGGTGTATCATACATCAAGTTTAACATGGTACATTGTACCATCTCCTGTAAACGCTTCCTGGCTCTCAAGACCAAAGATAAAGTTGAGGTATAAAATTCATAAATTCCATTTTCATATCAACTAAATGACATTAATTACCTATCCGTATTAAATACTAAATCATAAAAGGATTGGCCTTTTTTGACTTCATTATCAACCTTACATCACCGTGTGCAAAGTAATAATATTCCAGGGGAAACGCAAGGTTGAAATTGGAATGAGAATGACGCAGTGTTTTCCACTCATACTCATACTCTGACGTTTTGCTATTTCACTTTCTGCTAGACCATTCGGTAGATAGGATTAGGAAAGAAAAGCAAACAAAAACCCAACTCCCCAAAGCCACCGTTTCCAAATTAAAAGTAGTATCCATATATCAACCCATCAAATGAATTTACCCCAATGTTATTTCACCAAATCAATGAATTTACCCCAATGTTATTTCACCAAATCAATGTCCCAGAACCACCATATATGTGCTAGCGTTGAACCAAAAACCACCCCACAAATGGATTTTTCCCATTCCACCATCCTTCTCATCCTCACTTTCTTCTTGCTTCTCCCACCTTCTTCCAAACCAGCTTCCGATTATAGCACACTAGTGTACAAAACCTGTGCAAACCAAACCTTCAACGATCAATTATCTCAACCTCTTTCACAAGCACTCACTTCTCTATTCCATCAACTCATTGCACAATCTTCCCAGGCCAAGTTCTTCAAAACCAAGGAACTTGGCAATGATGACACAACCACCATCATCTCAGGCCTCTTTCAATGCAGAGATGATATGAGCGCAGAAGATTGTTTCAGCTGCGTGAATTCGATTCCTCACATGTCAAACACATTGTGCAGCGGTTCGATATCAGCACGGGTGCAGCTTGAAGGTTGCCACGTTCAATATGAGACTGAACATCTTTCAGAAACAACAAGTGAAGATGAATCTGAGAGCAGTAACAATATTCTGCTTCACAAGGATTGTGGGGAACCCATTACTGAGGCATATGTGGAGTTTAGAGAGTTGATCGACGAGGCACTTGTGGCACTGCAAAGTGGGATTGCAAAAAGTGATGGATACTGTAGAACGAGTTACAAATCGGTGCAATTGATGGCACAGTGTGAAGGTGATTCAGACACTTGTGAATGTAGTGAATGCGTGAGCGATGCAGTGCATGTTGCGAAGGAAGAGTGCGGTAGCTCGCTTTTTGCACAGATATATCTTGATAAGTGTTTCATAAGCTATATATACCACCCGGAATCTGATGGGATTCCTGGCAATTCAGTCCAAGGTAATTCTTAAATTGAATCAAGAAACAAAGTCATGTTTTTGAATTTTCATTTTTTTTTCTTGATTTCATTATTAAATACTTTGTATTTCATTTCTATTTATTCAAATAGGCACAAATTTCTTTTTATTTAAAAGATTTGTATCTCGAGTCTATTGTATCCCGACTAATCAGGTACAGCCACCAATACGGGGTTGGTTGAAGTGGCTAGATGCTTTGGTTCTTTAATCAGGTGTTTCGAGTTCGAATCCTAAGAATGAAAAATATCCTTACTGAGAGATCTAAAACCCCCTCTGAGACCTCTACAAGTCGAATCGGATTAATCGGGTTCCTAATAATAGAGTTAAGTGATCATGTGGGCTTCACCCAAAAAAAAAAAAAGAAAAAAAATGAGTTACAGGCCGAATTGGTTCATTATAAGGATAATGTTTTCCTTGTGTTAGTTTTTTTTATTCACAATCTCAAACTAAAGATCTTACTTAAGGGAAAACACTTGAATTAGTCAAGCATTAGTTGCATAAACATATTCTCTTTTTTAAGGAAATTAAATAAGCATACTACAATAACAAAAAGTCTTGATTCACTAGATGGGGTCCCCTACATAGATCAAACCAAACAATGCTATAATATCCTATCGTAAATTATATTTATGGTCAAACCATTCTAACATGTAGTTTTTCTTAGCCTCCCTCTATATATACTTAGATTGGGCCACTCTCTAGTTGATCTGCTATGGTTAGTAAGGCTTATGCAATTTTCTTCACACATACTCAAACAACCTGATGTGAGATTTTACCATTTTTTTTTTCACAATAGGGTGCTAGACCAACTTTCTCTATAATACTTTTATTCCTAATCCTAACTTGCTAATGTGCCCATTTATCCATCGCAACATCCTCATCTCTAGCAACATGGAGTTAATTTTCTTGTTGGCTTTTGATTACCCAACATTTAGTTCCATACAGCATCACCTGTGTTATAATTGTGAGGTAAACCTTTTCCTTAAGTTTGAGTGCTATTTTGTTTTCTCTCAAATAACACCCAAAAAACTTCTCCATTTCATCTAACTAGTTTGAATCATATGGTTTACATCTTCCTCTATTTCCTAATCATTTTAGATGATATCCAAGATACTTAAATTGTATAACTCATGCATCTGCTGCTAAGCTTACATTTTTTTTATACTCTTTTGTCTTCTACTTATAAAAAAATCGCTTGCTCCCAAAGCTTGTCTCCACATTCTAACTTCTAGCTTCCTGCCTATTTCCTTCCTTGATTCGCCTATTATGACCATACCATCTAAAAATAAAAAATTATTTGTCATTAAGACATATGTATGCATATATGAATCTCTATCATAGAGGATATCCAAAGAATCTATACTTAATTGCCTATATTAAAAAAATACTTTACAATCAAAATTTAGTGGAAATGTTTGTTGATTCTAGAATATATGAATGGCTTTATATAGAGATGGCAAACCAAGTTGAACCTGATTGCTCACCCCAATTCACCCACCAAAAATGATGGATTAAGTTACATTTTGCAATCCTTTTTTTTTTTTAAGGTGGGTTATTTTAACTTGTCCCACATAATCTACGAGTTATGGCAAGATAGATTGGGTTGACTAGTCGCGTTAGTCGTATTATTTTTTATTTTTTTATTGGTAGATTAAGTAGGTCAATCTACAAGTTCATTTACCTAACTTATTTTTTCAATCCATTTTAAATTTAAGTTAGGCATACTAGCGGGTCAGCTTGTTTAATCCACCATTTTAATTTGCTTATTTTTAGGCAAATAGCTCACCAAGGAAATAACCCTCCAATCTGCCAATCTACTATTAAAAATAATAGGTTGACACTCATTTTCTAAAATGAATCAACTCACCCCCCACCTGGCTCCAATTTTAAGCAAATCTGTGATGAGGGACAGGTCGGGATGACTTGATGCATTTGCAATCACTAATTTTATATTTTATTGTGTCCACTAACTATTAGTACTTGTATTTTGTTGAAGTTGTGGCTCTTTTCTTTAATCATTACTTATTATGTGTGAAATTTATGAATACACAGGGGCAAGCAATAACAACAACACCAAAAAGTTGGCAGCAATAGTTGTTGGAGGGGCTGCAGCTCTATCTTTGGTTTTGATTTTCATATCGTTGCTCAACTCTCGACTTAAAAAACAGGACTATGAATAGTTTGAACTAAGTTCATCTGATTAATAGGATAATTTTGTTTGTATAATAGTCTTCTTCGCTTTGTTTATGCTCTCATGGGATAACAATACTGTATTGCAATTTTATTTACATTGACGGTGGAAAGAGCAGACATTGATGACTGCATAACAATTTATCCATACACACACAAAGTGAAATGAATGCCTAACACACAATTGCCATTAATTAACAACGTTTGCTGACGTACAACAGTTTAAGAGATTAATTTCAATACATTGTTAATGTAAAAAAAAATTTATACTATTATCTAATCACATATTTTTATTCGTAAGAATTTTAAATTAGTGAATGATTGAGTTAAACACCTTTACTGATATAATAATATATAATTGGATATTTATGCAAAATTGTTTTACACGACAATATATCAAAATTAAATTCATAGTTTAATACTATATTTTTATTTTAAAATAGATGTAATTATAAGTTAATTTTTTATAGTATTATTGATATCTTGTTAAGAAATATTAATTATTATCAATAATTATAGAATTTTGAGAAAAAATGATGAATAACTTTTCTAGAAAAAATATGGATACTTTCATGAATACTTAAAATTTGAACTATTTGGTTTCTATCAATAAAGCTCAAACATATTTAATCACTAGAAGAAAATGATTGATTGCCAACAAATTCACAGATGAATTTGACATTAAATATTCGTTGGTAAATATTATTACCAACAAAAACATCAACAAAACAAGTTCATCGAAAAAACACGCTTGCCGATGGATATTTATTTCCATTGGTACAATATTGATAAAAGATCTGTCAATAATTAATTAAATCTCAGTATTTATTTGAGAAATACGTCACCATTTTCATCATTGTAAAAATAATAATGGTTGATCTTATAAATATACTGACAGATTAATCCATCAATAATATTATCAAAATAAAAATTATAGTTTATAATGAAATATTCTCTAGTAAATATAATTATAAATTTTGTTAATATCTTAATTACCAATAAATAATCTGTTGGTAATAATAAAATGACTTTTAAAAAATTGTACATAACCTATTTTTAATTAATTAATTAATTAAATTTTCTTATTTCTAGATACTAACATTATTTTTTTAATTATTTGGACATTTATATAACTAAAAATATAATAGTTATTATCAGAAGTTGCAAATAAAATCGGCAAGAAAAAAACTAAATTAATATACAAAATGCTTAAATTATGTACAAAATAAAGATACAAAATCAATGGTAATTGTCTTTGATATTAGAGAAACCCTTGTGTTGTCATCAGAATTCAAGGGCAATGGAGGAGGTGAAGGTGGAGATAATGAACCACTAGCCCACATATGCTTAAAGTAGCTACACATCATGATCAACATCCTTTACTCCACGCTCTTGCTCCTTCTTCCAGGCAACTTTCTCCTGTCAATGTCTCCACTTGTAATCTTAAAGCTTCTTCTCGAGTTTCTCATCAAGGGCATGGATATGAGTACGAACAATGTCCTCAATATTAGGCCCAACAGACGAACCTCCGATTATAAAGGCAAGGGACAAACTATCACTATAGTAGGCTCCATTGTAACATCCCCTTTGTCATGGAATGTTTTGTGTAAAGGGATAATTTGTTTAATTTATTTAAATTAATTTTGAGACAATAATTGATTGATAAAATAGTTAAATTATAGACATTAACTTTCTAAACTAAGATAATGAATTAATAAAAGTAACCTTGAAATATATTAAAAGTACATTTTATTGAGAAAAATAATAATATTATTTTTTGTATTAGAAGATATATTTATATAATAATAGTAATAATATATTATTTAAATGAACCAAAAAAAGAAAAAAGAAAAAAGAGTCATGTTATGTGACTAGACTTCTAAAGGAAGTCTTCATCAAAATATACATGGTCAAGCATAAGAAAATGAAGAAGAGAAAATAGAGATTTAGGAATTTTAATAGAATTAAGAGTGAGGAGGAAAAACACACATATGCACACATGCGCATTTGCACACACAAATGAGCACAAGTGTGCGTAGAGAGAGAGAGAGAGAGAGAGAGAGAGGAATTACATGGAAACTTATGGGAGAGGAAACTACACAAAAATGTGTAAAAACATCATAATCGATGGTTAACAACTTAACTATTACGTCTTGGAAGTCTATATAAAAGGCAGGGGGTAATAATCTAACATTAGAAAGAGAGAGGATAAAAATAACAGAGTGACATTCAGAGAGTATAGAAATTAAGGAGAGGGAAGTTACCATGAAAAAGGAAAAGAGAGAGTAAAACAAAAGAGAAGAAAAAAAGAAGAGGACAAAATGAGAGGAAAGAAGAAGGGAAAGAAAAAGAGTAAAACATCTTGGCATGCACATACCATTTTCATCTCTACAAGTATTTAAAAGTAGAAAATAAAGTTATTTGCGAAATAAATTCATAACTACATTTATTAGCTCATTTTAATTAAGTTATTATTAATTTTATTTATTATTCTTTTATATCAAAGTACTTATTACTACTTATTATTGGATTTTATTTATTGTTCCTTTATATTTACATTGTTCATTATTTATTGCAAGTTATTTTATTTATAGTCCATTTATATTAAAGATGCTCATTATTATTTATATTAAAGATGCTCATTATTATTTATTTTTGTAATTTATGTTATTTATTATTCCCTTATATTTACGTTGCTTATTATTTATTGTAAGCTATTTTATTTATTGTTCCTTTATATTAAAGATGCTCATTATTTTATTATTATTATTTATTTTTTCAATTTATTTTATTTATTGTTCCTTATATTTATGTTGCTTATTATTTATTGCAAGTTATTTTATTTATTATTCCTTTATAATACTTAAAAATTATTAGGAGTTGATTTCCTCTTACAGTTCATTATTCTAACTTTTTATGTAAGCTATTAATTTCTTTATGGGATTGACATTGTAGAATAAATTTACTTGGATTATGCATTGTTATGTACATTGAGAATTTATGCATGATGGCAAGCATGTGAATTAAAGAGAAAATATTTAAAACTTGCAACTAACCACAAAAAAAGGCAAAGGGATAGATGAAATATCCTTTTTATGTTATTTGCCTTAGTTAATGTGGCGCAATAGTCTTGTTTTGTTGTAATGACATTATGAGTAATACTATAAAAGGAGAATTCCCTAGGAGGAGGCCTTCGACTATATGTGGACAAGCAGACCAAATGAATGGTGAAACTAAAATAAAGATATTATAATGCATACAATACTGCCTTATTTTGTTGCATGTAGAGTTGCAATAGAATGGTCTATTTTTATTACTTATGATATAATGTCTTGATATATGACCATATAAGATTTTGAATATGACATGGTAGTCGTGCGATTTTTTGTGCTATGACATGGCTGGAGCCAAGTATAGTTCTCAAATATTTTAGAACTATTCATTTTCTACTAAGAATTTTCAATTCTTATTTTATTTCTTATGGTTTTATATTAGTTAAGTATCACCCCAAAGGAAGGCAAACTCTTCGAGGTTCTAGGAATGTACAGTCTTGTATTTAAATAAATTGTAGCTTATTTTACTGCTTTAGAATTACTTAATCTATGGCCAATAACACTTTGATATATTTATGTATATTAATATTCAACCCTAAACTTCCTATGTAATTTGTGCCATTAGCTTTATTATGCATAAGTGTTACACCCATGCCATAGATGCAACATTGATAAGAATAAGGTTTACTAAATTGATTGTTCGAAGTAAATCTATTAGCACAAAGCCCTAATCTAGTATTTTAGGGATTAGATGCTAAATCAGGGAACACTTGATTAAAATGTTGCTAAGCTTCACCATGAGAAGGACAATGTATTACACCATCGTTCCTCTTATTCTTACTATGACACCTCATGTAAGTTGCTAAGCTCATTGATGCATACTATACTTTAAGTCTAAGGATTTTAGTCAAATAGTATTTTCTTTTTCGAGGAATATCTTTACACTTCCACTTCCCCCACTTTCCAACTTAAACCTAGGGATTCCACAAGATTTGCAATAAGTTAGGATAGCATCAACTTTGTAATAAAACATACATCTTTTCACACAACAATGTTGCTTTTGACCTAAGTTTAGAAACTAATGTTTTAGCTTGGTAATAGTCCTTTGGGATGGAGGTAGGTTGTGAATTCAGGTCACTAATCAATGTTGCCTAGTAATCAAAGGAACTTTGGCTTTATTTCCTTTTTGATTTAATACTCAATATCCTTACCTCTAAATGTAACTTCAAATGTGCATACTCTTCCCATAGAAGTTTTTTGACTGCCTCTAACAAACTATAAAATCTCTCATCTCTAGATTGGGAACCTCAATAGAAGGTTGGGAATACATTCCAAACTCAGGACTAGCAACATCAAAAACCATTTCTTCATAATGACTAAAGTTCTCATCCTAGGTTACAGTACCCATATCTTGACCATCTATGTGGATTCTATTGGAATGAACCTCCAATATAGCCTATACTGAACTAATTCTTTGGTGCAACTTCTTCCCCATGCTTAGTCTAGACTTAATAATTAGGCTTAAAGCCATATTTGTGCACATGATACCTAATAGCCTCAATATTTAAATATTTCCTAAGTCTGCACTTACCATAGAGACACCTAATCTTTCCTTCACTATGAATTATTGTGTTTGACATGTAACACTTATAAATTGCCCAATCCCCTCATAAAATTTCGATTTAATCCCTTAGGTTTGAGTGCAACCTATTATACATCCATAATTGCTTTGAAGGAAACACTGCCTCTCAACAATATTTAAACTAAAAATTACAAAACAAGTATCAATCATAAATTGGACAAAGTCTCCCCTATATATACACATCTTCCAAAAATTGCATTATAAACGACAATCATATATCTACCAAAATTTGGGTAGAGTCTACATTTAGATTAGGACACTTTAATATTGAAAACAACAGATTGGACAAGAATCAATCACAAATTGGACAGAGTGTCCCTTATATATACACATATTCCAACAGTTGCATAGCATAACCACAACCACACATATCGATCATAAATTAGGCAAAATTTTCCCTTAAATTAGAACACTTCAGCAAACTCATCAATAACACAACAATATAATAGATTCAATAAATTCAATCACAAATTGGATAGTCTCCCTTTAGATTAGGAGACTTTAAATTTGGGTAGACTCTCACTTTTCGTTAGGACACTTTAACACTTTAACAAACTCATCAATAATAAAACAATAGATTCAATAAATTAAACAAATTCAAGCAATTCAATCAATCCTAATATCTATTCTAAAGTACATCCCCTTACTTCATGACATGTAGGCAAAAAGTACCACAACAAATAGTTCAAACAATTGGGAATGAATGCTAAAGCTTTCTCCAGTCGAGCAATCTCATTCTCCTTCTTCAATCCTACAACTCTATCCTAGAAAATATAAATCTTGTAAGGAACATGAATCTACAAACCACCAAGTGTACTCCAACCATAAGCTCCAATGTATGCTTCAAGTGTGCTCTCCCCAATAAACCAACTTACCTATGATTCATTCTCAAATAAATCAAAATTCAACATTTATATTCAAAGCAAAGAAATATCATGTCATTTTCTAAGTAACAATATAGACCAACTAACCTATGATTCATTCTAAACTAACAATATAGAACAAATAGATTACATGGAAAAGAGGAGCAAAGAAGAAAAAACTTACCTATTAAAATAACAAATAATGAAAGCAAGACACAATGATAGTCTCCAATAGCAGTGGGAGAGGTGGTTCACTGTGGGATGAGAGGGAAGGAGAGGGAACAAGAAAGAAAGGAGGAAGAAGAAAGGAAGAGAAATAGGGGAGGAAGAAAGGGTGTCACGGTTATATGCTGTCCCATGACCATTACTAACGGATTTTTCGTCAATAATGAAATTAATGAAAGCAATCATTTCATTAATTCAATTATCAATGAAAATTTAGTCAGTAGCCAAATTAATGAAATGATTGTTTCATTACTAATTATTAATGACAAAAATTTCATTAGTATTCAATTTATATGGGATATTCCAAATCGCACCAATGCCAATGTTTAGAATTTTAAATACCAACAAAATTTCTATAGGTAATTCATTATTCTAAAAAATAAAAAAATAAAGTATCATTACTGAAAGCAAAATCCGTTGGTAATTTACTATTTAAAAAAAATTAAAATTAAATTGTTATTACCAACAAAATTATCTATCAGTAATTTATCATATTTGAAAAAAAATAAAAAAATGAAAGTATGCATTATAACCAATGGATTTTTCATCAATAAACCTTAATACCTACTGATGAGTTGTCCATCGGTGATTCTGTCAATAATTTTTACATGCTAATTAGTGCCAAAAGTTATTGACGAATTTTTCGATGGGTTTTTCAATTCATTGATAACCTATACAAGTATTCAAATTTTAATAATTTTTATGATATTTTTGTTAATATTCTGTTGCTGTTACTGACGAAAATTAATCCATTGGTAATATCCATTGATTTTTCATGAGTTTCTTGTAGTGAACATATTCACTCAAGGAAGGCATTAACAAATACTATGATTTGGATTTATTTAAAAAAGTATATAGAATTTTATTTTATTTTTTGTGATGATGCTTTGGGCATTGAGTAAGTAATGAATGTTCAATTATGAAATTATTTTTCAAAAATTTTGTTGTTTTATTGTCTCCCTTTTCATCTTCTTAGAAATCTTCATTTTACTTAACTCTAAAGTTATTGGAAATTCAGTCAATCTATTCAGGAAATCAAGGAGATTTATTGATTAAAACTTGGTGCAAATATGTATGAATTCTCAACCTAAGTTATGTTTTTAAATTTTCATTTTTTTTCAATTTTATTGTATTTAAGGTACTTTCTTGATTTTTTTTATTTATTCAAATAAGCATAATTTAAAACTTAAGTTACATATGCGCACATAGGAATCTATAATATATCATTGAATCTATACAAAATTACTCATACTTATTGAAAAAAACTAGACAATCTAAAGTGCCAACCCATAACTTCCCTTGTAAAGGTAATCAAATAACCAGAGGTGGATTTTCTAGAATCATCATCCCTTACCATTTTTAAATTTGTATAACCACAAAGAACAAATTTCCCAATTCCAAAACGTTTTCAAATTAGAAGCACCATGGAGATATTTCAAAATCCACTTCACAACTTTCAATGCTCAATACCATCATTGAAAAGACACCAATTTCCTTCTGTAGATGCATAAGGAACACATTGCATGTCTTCTCTTTTTTTTTTTAATCGCTAGAAAGAGTCTGTCTAGTGCTAAGCCTAAAGTGTGAAGCCTGAGGAGTAATTATCGCTTTAGCTTTATCCATGTGAAATTGTTAAAGTGATTTCTCAATGTATATCTCTTGAGTCAACTACAACTTCTTGGACTCTTTATCATGAGCAATATGCATGCCAAGAGTCTGTCTTGCTAGTCCCAAGTGTCATCACAAAAGAATTGTCAAGCTCTTTTTCCAACTTGTCTATTTTAGACAAATTATGACCAATAATCAACACGTTATCCACGTAGAGCAATAAAATGATAAAATCATTATTAGAGAATTTCTTCACAAAAAGACAACAATAAGAAGTGGTCTTCTTAAATCCTTATTGGATCATAATAGACTCAAATTTTTTGTATCACTACCTTGGGGTTTGGTTCAACCCATACGAGCTTTTCTTCAAATTGCAGACATAATCCCCCTCACTTTTTACTACAAAACCCTCATATTGCTCCATGTAAATTTCTTTCTACAAATCACCATGAAGGAAAGTGGTTTTCACGTCTTCCTATGCAACTCTAAATCAAAAATGGCCAAGCCAAGAACAACTCGAATGGAAGATATTTTAACAATAGGCAAGAAAATCTCATCAAAATCAACACACTTTTTTTATTGTAGCCTTTAACGACTAATCTTGTTTTGTATCATGGAACAAAAATATCTTCTTTGGTCTTTAATCTACAAATCCACTGATTTTGTAATGCTTTTTTGTCCTTAGGCAAGTTGACCATCTCAAATGTATGACTGTCAAGCAAAGATTTCATCTCATCATCCATTTTGGCAACCCATCATTTCTTATGCTCACTGTCCATAGCTCCTTCATAGCACTCAATTCTCCTTCGTCAGTAAGGAGTATATATTCATTAGACGAGTAGCCAATAGAGAGGAAAAACTATCCAAAGGACCTCCTAAGAGGAACAAGTTCATCAATATCATCAACAACGTCATCATCACCGTCAATATTCTTAACTGGATCATCTGGAATATGATTATGGGCATCAACATGATTGCCAAAGTCTCTTATATTAGGCATATGTGTCTCATGAACTGGATCAAGGTCAACCAAACCATCAATACACAGAGACTTTGATTTTTCTACCTTATCAGTATCTTCAATAGTTTGATCCTCCATAAAAACAACATCAAAATGAAGATGTACTGCCTCGTTTTGACATCTAACTTGGACCTTTCATCTTTCAGCACATGTACCAATGCTTTGCAACCAAAAACACAAATGGTCATAGGAGACATCCTTTCCATAGCACACTATGTTAGGAACATCAGCTTGCAAAGCAACAACAGACAAATTAATAACATGTGCAACATTATATAAGCCCCGAAAAAATCTAGGCAACTATGCTTCAGAAGACAAATATCTAACTTTCTCTATAATATCTTATTCATCCTTTCTGCCAAGCCATTGAGCTAAGGAGTCTTGGGGGCATCTTCTATTGTCGAATACATTACTATCTACAGTATTCATGAAAAGGTCCACAAAACTTTCCACCATTATCAGTGTGAATACTCAGTTTCTTCCCTTTTTTTGTTTTTCCTCAACAGAAGCAAAACATAAACCCAAACCTTTCATGAATGATCATCAATAAACTTAACAAAGTAAAGTCCACTGCCAAAAGTCTAAGTCGTCATTAGACCACATAGATCTAAATGTACTAACTCAAGCACACCTAATTTTTTAGAAGGATGATGGCTCTTGAAGGAGACCCTATTTTGTTTCCTAGCCAAGTAGCACACTTTTCTGATTTATAGCCTTTCAAACCTGCAAGTAAATTCTTTGACTAAATAATTCAGTCCCTTCTAATTAATGTGGCTAAGCTTCTTATGCCATAAATCTAATGAGTTGTCACAATTAACAGCAGTTACAACATCAACAAAAACTAAAGCTTTCATCCAATACAACCCAAAAAACTTCTTACCATGTGTCGTAACCAAAGAACCTTTAGTCAGCTTCCATTGATCACCACCAAAGGTACTAACATAACCATCATTGTCAAGAACACTAGTAGAAATCAGATGCAAATGGATGTCTAGTGTGTCCCTGATATTTTTCAAAATTAACTATCCTAATGCTAGTTTCCAAACAAGCAGTACCAATATCAATTAACTTTGACATATCATTATTACCCATCTTCAACACACCAAAATGACTTGGAATATAAGGTGAGAAGAAATCTTATCTTGATGTCATATGAAAACTGGTACCACTGTCAACAACCTAACTAGAATCATCACAGACACTAACTATATTCTCATCATAAGCAATTACAAGATCTTCTATAGTAGCAATGGCAACACGATCATCATTCTTTTATTCTTGTTTGCCTTTGTTATCATTCTTATTATTCTTGAATTGATAGCAATATTTATAAAGATGACCCTTTTTACCAAAATAATCACACTTATAATTTTTGTACTTAGACTTTGATTTGCTTCTGTGCTAGCTTTACTTCTTTGACCTCTTCCCTAATCCATTACTAGAAACACGTGAATTACCGACAAAAATTACCTACGAAATTTACATCGATGGATTTTTTATGAATATTCCGTTAATCAACAGATTTTTTATGAATATTCCATCGGTAAACCAATAAATAAATTTTCTAAAAAAAATAATTGATGGAATAAATATTTTTTTGGAAGATCTATCGATAAAGTTAGCGCAATATGGTATGAAAAAGTTACCGATGGATTATACATCACTACAAACAGACTAGTTCATCCTGCAGTTATTGATGGATAATCTGTTGGTAATATTTAATTAATTTTTATTTTAAAAATTTGGTATTCAAATTAATACCTGTTGGAGGGAAATCGACACTTTACCGATGAATTTTCCATCGGTATTTGAATTTATATACTTTAGAGGGAGATCTAAATATTATCGATGAATAATTCATCGGTAATTTGAGTCAGTGAAACACTGCATTTCATTAACTCAATTACTAATGAAAAATTCATCAGTAATGTTAGGGCTCAGAACTTAAAAGCGAGCCCCTTCTTCCTCCTCCATTTCTCTCTCTACACTATCTATTGTTTCTTCTCCTCACACTCACACTCACATCACCACTGCCACTACCACTACCACATCACACCACTACCATTACCGTCACCACCACTACCATAGCTCTCTCGACCCATCTCTCTCTCTCTTTCTCTTTCTCTCTCTCTTTCTCTCTCGCAGTGCCTCTTGTAACATCCCCAATTTTTGTCTAAGCTAATTAGCTCAATAATCCTGGCTAATTAGAGAGGTTAACGATTAACTGAGGATTAATCGGCTAATCTCGATAAGCAAGAGCTTAGTGAATTGAGTCAAGTCAAGTTAAGAAGAGAAAAGGGGCTTCAGTCCAAACCCTTGAAGGGAAGAAGTTAAGAGAAGCTTATAGCATAGCCATGCATGTTTTATGTAATTATACTTGTGCCCATGTATGCTATGATATAAATGAATTAGAGGACATGTTAAAAATTGAATCCGCTTCGGATGGCTATGTTTTCGAAAATCTAAGAATTGGACCTTATGCATACTCACTGTTTTCATTTATAAAACCGAAGTGGCTGGGACGATGACGATGACACTTTCGTGTCGGGTTCGAAATAAATCTTGAGAAATCTCATTTCTCACCCCAGTTATTCTTCCGTATCGTCACCAGATCTCGATGGCGCATCCGGTGGAGTGGAGCATGGATCCCCCACACTGTGAGCGGGCGTATGACGTGTGATGTCAGACAATGCTGATATGGACTTGTAGTTGCCGTAGCTCTGTATCTTCATATATTCCTTTTTGTGACGAACGAAGTCAATTTAAGTTTGTATCTAGTATTTGGATCATGGCATGACCATGAGTCTCCTTCGATGTAATGCTGATATATATGTATGTATATATATATATATATATATATATATATATATATATATATATATATATCATGAACCCCTATCAATGTAATGATTTGCTATAGAATGCAATGTATTTGTGAATTACTATTTATTTACCTTTCTCTTGTTTTATGATATTGGAGTATGTATTTTATGCGACACGTTCTTTCTCTATCTATCTTCTCGGTTAAGGCTTTACTTTTCAAAACGCTGCAAAGCGACGACGTATTTCCAAAAAAAAAAAAAATCTTACCGTATTTTCCGCATAACTTAATTTCAAGTGAAGATTAGTTTTCCACGAGTATAAGTAACAACTAATAAAACGCCGTAATACGATTTAAGCGTAGTATGGGTTTATTAAGATGTTACATTATGGTATCAGAGCAGTTCATCCTGTTAAAGCCTGAGGTTGGATTGACTATGCTTCCAACCATAACTTTACGTGTGTTATGCTAAGTCGTGTTGTGAATCTTGTCTATATGATGGGATGTAGGATTTAGAATGCATGACCATCGTGTGAGATTGCCTTTAGTTGCTGCCATGCTTATGCTTAATATTGGGCCTAATCAACTCGATATCCTTGTATGGTGTGTTCAGGAACTAATGGCAACTCGCAGACGTACCTCCAATGAGAACAGCGACAGCGCGAACCTCGCCGAGTTCATGAGAACCTTCCAACAAATGGCAAATGGCAACGTACGCAAGCTCAAGCTACAAATTTGAGCATATGATGGACCGGGCTTGAACCAAGATCCCAAGAGTCCATTGGTGGAAATGGAGCCGATGCTTAGTATCGGAAGTTCTCGAGTTTCGTAAGCGCTAACCCTGAGCTCAAAGGGGCTTTCAACCCTGACGAAGCCGACGAGTGGATCAAAGAGATTGAGAAGATCTACTCTGTGCTATCTTACTCAGAGACCCAAAAGGTGGCCTTTGCCACTTACATGTTGAAGGCGGATGCTGAGTTCTGGTGGAAAGGAGCGAAAAGCTTGATGGAAAGTGATTAGAGGGAGATCACATTAGATGCCTTCAAGGTGGCTTTTTATGAGAAGTACTTCCCAATGTCCGTAAGGAATGCAAAGGAGATGGAGTTCCTGAGGCTCTACCAAGGAGGTAGGAGCATTGCTGAATACACGACAAAGTTTGAGGAGCTGTGTAAGTTTTCTACACTATATCAGCAAAACCCGGATGAGCATTGGAAATGTATGAAGTATGAGGGAGGATTGCAGGCCGACATTCTGGCATCAGTGGCCCCATTGGAGATAAGGAACTATGCGACACTTGTTAATAAGAGCCGTGTAGTAGAAGAATGTAATCGGAAATTGGTGATCCAGAGATCAGAGGCCCATAAGAGGAGACAGGCGCCTCAAGGGCAACACCCGAAGCAGCCCCCACAAAAGAAGCCTTACCACGGTGAAGGTTCTAAGGGTAACCAGCCACAAGAGCCCTCCACCAACCCTCCAAGACCACCACCAGCTCCTCGGTGCAATGAATCCCACCGCGCCAAAGTGTGGGAGACAAAGACAGGGATTTGCTACGCCGGACAAACCGCTCTGCTTCAAATGTGGACAGCCTGCATTTTGCAAGGAATCGCACTGGGGGCATGCCCGCCTTTGACCTGTTTATAGGTAACGAATTTTGAGGGCAAAATTCTTTTTAAGGAGGGGAAAGTGTAACATCCCCAATTTTTGTCTAAGCTAATTAGCTCAGTGATCCTAGCTAATTAGAGAGGTTAACGATTAACTGAGGATTAATCAGCTAATCTCGAGGAGCAAGAGCTTAGTGAATTGAGTCAAGTCAAGTTAAGAAAAGAAAAGGGGCTTCGGTCCAAACCCTTCAAGGGAAGAAGTTAAGAGAAGCTTATAGTATAGCCATGCATGTTTTATGCAATTATACTTGTGCCCATGTATGCTATGATATAAATGAATAAGAGGATATGTTAAAAATTGAATCCGCTTTGGATGGCTATGTTTTCGAAAATCTAAGAATTAGACCTTATGCATGCTCACTATTTTCATTTATAAAACCGAAGTGGCTGGGACGATGACGATGACACTTTCGTGTTGGGTTCAAGTCGTACTGAGAAATCCCATTTCTCACCCCAGTTATTTTTCCGTATCGTCACCAGATCTCGATGGCGCATCCGGTGGAGTGGAGCATGGATCCCCCACACTGTAAGCGGGCGTATGATGTGGGATGTCAGACAATGCTGATGTGGACTTGTAGTTGCCATAGCTCTGCATCTTCATATATTCCTTTTTGTGACGAACGAAGTCAATTTAAGTTTGTATCTAGTATTTGGATCATGGCATGACCATGAGCCTCCTTCGATGTAATGCTGATATATATGTATGTATATATATATATTATGAACCCCTATCGATGTAATGATTTGCTATAGAATGCAATGTATTTGTGAATTACTATTTATTTACCTTTCTCTTATTTTATGATATTGGAGTATGTATTTTATGCGACATGTTCTTTCTCTATCTATCTTCTCGATCAAGGCTTTACTTTTCAAAACCGCAGTTTACCCACGTTGTTTCCAAAAAAAAAAAAAAAATCTTACTGTACTTTCCGCGTAACTTAATTTCAAGTGAAGATTAGTTTTCAACGAGCATAAGTAACAACTAATAAAACGCCGTAATACGACTTAAGCGTAGTATGGGTTTATTAGGGTGTTACACCTCTTACTATCGCCAGCCACACCACCATCGCTTTCTGCCGCTGCCATCACCCCTACTACTGCCCTATCATTGCCTCTTCAATTTGTGAGGTTTGGATTCCTAACCTTTGGTTTAACATGTTAATTTTATTACTTTAACATTTTTAATTTAACATGTCAAATTATTATGAGTTTAATTTTATGAGTCTAATTTTATTAGTTTAACATTTTTAGTTTAATATGTTAATTTTATGAGTTCCTATTATTATTAAAATTATTGAATTATGTTCAAACTTACGAGTTTAGGTTATTGAAATTTATGAGTTACTATTATTATTCTTATTAACTGTGTTAAAATTGTTGAACACTGTGTTCGATTAATTATACTGGAGTCTCCTAATTTAAAGGGAGACCCTGTCTAAATTGTGTTGAAATTATTGAGTACTAGGCCTGATTATTAAATTAATTATTATGGTATCTCCTAATTTAAGGGGAAACTCCGCTGAATTTATTAATTGTTGAATTAATTGTTATATATATTTGTTTTAGATATGGCAGGCAAAGACAGAGGTTGACTAAAGAAGAATGGTACCCGCTCCACTACACCAATGTCCACTACACCGATGTCTACATCTGTTACTTTGGATATGATCACCACCCCTACTGCATCTACCCCCACTCCACCACGGCTGGGAATCCACACGGACTCTAACAAACATGTCTATCCTTACTCCACCACCAAGTAATCACCCTACTATTTCACAACCGCAACCCACAACTGATAGTAGAGGAGCAGCTGGCTCATCAGCTAGGTAGACACACGGGTCATCCATGGAATCACATATTCTCCTGGTTCCAGACAAAAAAACTTGGTAATTAATTTTGAATTTTGAATTTAATATTTGTCACTGTTTGTTATTATTAGTTGATATATAAATTTTAATTTGTTATGTGTCTGATTTAGTTGGCTACTTGCATTTGAGGGTCTCCATAAGATCATGGAGACCATCTAGAAGCTGCATGATTGGCTATGCAAGAGCTTTGGCAAACTCTCGAAAGACAAAAAGCAACGGTAGTACGTACCGCGAATGGAAGGTAATCTCAATTTTTTTTCTCATATATATATTGTAATGTATATAATTTTAAATAACATTGTGTAACATTTGTATATGCAGAAACATTACATCATTGACCCATGAGACGACGCTTATTCCTTCAAGGCATTCAAGACTCGTGCAATGAAGCGGATGCAGGACATGTACCTTGACATCCATGAGGATCGTGATCCCCATCCACAGTGGATAATTGAGGCCAACCTAAGGGTCTTGTGGGACTACTAGAAGTCCAACAAGTTCTTATAGAAGTCGGCAAAGGCCAAGGCTAGTAGAGCCTCAATTAAGGGTGGCTCACTCCATTGCGGTGGCTCAACCACAACAGAGTCCACCAGGACATGGCTGGTAAGTTAAATTGTTTTTGTATTTAATTAATTTAACAATTATTTGTATTTTTATTTACTTATTATGATGTCAAAATGACTTTGAAATGTAGGCCAAGCTCTGGAACAGGCAACCTAATTAGAGAAAGTTGCTTTGGGAGACCCACACTTAGAAAGGGACAAGGCATAATGGGCCGACCAACGCTCCGAGCAGACCTATGTAATATATAAACTCAAGCCCTTTTTCAATTATTCCTAATATATTGATTCCCTTCGCAAAGTCTAATTTGTTCTACTTAATTGTAATTGTAGGCTGAGTTCACACAGCAACTGCAAGAGACTAGATCCCAACAGACCCAATTGGCTGTGGATGGCACCGAGGATTGCCCGCCTATTGACAAGAGCATGGTGTGGGTAGATACAGTTGACTATTCTTACAAGAACCCTATATACGACGTAGGGATCTACTACACTGATAGCATGTCCTCTAGCTCTGTGAGTATGAGTGGAGCCTCAGTGGGGCGGTCTGCTGCTAATGATGAGGTTAGTGACTATGAGATGGTTTTCAAGCTCAATGTAGAACTTTAAGCACAAGCTCAGTGAATCAAGGAGCAAAAACAATGCCATGTCTAGGAGAAATCTGAGTTGATGAAGCAATTCATTGACCAGATCAAGATCCTAAGGAAGGAGTCGAAGTAAGACAAGAAGAGGCTGCAAAGCGAGATGATGGGCCTCTTTTGACATATGCAAGTAGGTGTTTTAGCACCAGCTAATGCTTCTTCGTCTGATTCTTCTAACGCTAAGAACTACTCTTGATATAGCTTCCTTTTTTTCCCTTATGTTTTATATTTAAACATTCTATGTACTAAGTTCAATTAATTAATTTATGTATTCGACTTTCAATTAATTTGTTTGCATAATTAGTATTTTAAATTATATAATTTTTAAATAAAATATGAAATTAATTGTAAAAAAATAAAAAACACAAACAATCATTAAAATTAATTAAAAAAGTATCATTAGCTAAAAAAATACATTGAAATTATTGATGGAATATTCCGTCAGTAAAATTATAATAATAATTTTAAAATGTAATATTACTGACGGAATTTTTGGTCCATAATTTTTTGATATCCGTTGATAATATATAATCCCAAGATGAAAATGGGAATGAATTTCCTAAAAAATTATCGATCGATTATTTTATTTTATCGATAGAATATCCGTCAATAGTTTACTGACAGATGATTTTTTCCATCAGTAAAATACTATTTTCTTATAGTGATCTTTGTCTCTACTTCTTCCTTATTTTTAATAACCAAAACCTTTGACCGTGGATAAGATGCCTGCTGAGTGCGTCATTTGACTTCTTCGTTTAAAACAACAATTTTATATAATCCATGGTCTTAACACCACTAGGAGCAGAGCTAATCAAAGTAATATAGAGATTTTTTTTCCCAAGAATTAGGTAGAGTGTTAAGTAACCAAAGGCCCAAAATCTCATCTTCAAATTCAACACCCATATCAGACAATTAATCAAAACAATCTTGAAATTCATTCAAGTGATCAGAAATAGAAGTCCCTTCTTTATACCTCAAATTCATCAAAAATAGTTTACTGTTCGTAGTTTTGGAGGCATACAAGGTTTTCAACTTGTCCCACAGAGTTCTGGAATATTCAGCATTAGCAATATGATTCCAGACCTTATCATCTTCCCATTGTCGGATAAAGCTACAAACCATCTCATGCTCAAAAGTCCATTCTTTGTCCGATTTGTTTTCGGGTTTCTGAGTAACAAGCACAGATAAATGTAACTTTTTCATAAAGAGTAGATCCTTTATCTTGCCTCCCCCCTTGTGGTAATTATTGTCATTCAAAGTAATCATTCTACCGGAGTTAGGCTCTATCATCCAATCAAGCAAATTATCCAAGAAAAAATAAGCAACTCTAATGCCAACTATTAGGAAAGGTAGCATGTACGTAGCGAAAATAAAATACTTCCTACTTTGGAGAACTTGTGAGAAGCGTATTATACAGCAAGCCAAAAATATGCCAAACAAATAATATCGTCAAGAGTACAGAAAATAAATAGGTAAAAGCAGGAAGGACAAACAACCATTTTTAATGTGAAAAACCCCTAATGTGAGGGACCTAGTACAGAAAAATTCTACTGTGAAAAATACTAATGAGTACTGCAAAGGAGTTCCACTAAAAATGCAAAAATAAATGCCCTACCTGCTACCAAAATAGTGGAAACTACCAAAGCAACAATACACAAAGAGACCCACAATGGGATAAAAATAGGCCAGCCAAATAGGAGAAAAATAAAGTTTTGAGTGTACCAGATGAATGGCCACAATGTCAGGAAAAA
The DNA here is from genome assembly GCA_031439585.1 of Pterocarpus macrocarpus. Lineage (NCBI taxonomy): Eukaryota > Viridiplantae > Streptophyta > Magnoliopsida > Fabales > Fabaceae > Pterocarpus > Pterocarpus macrocarpus. Next base: position 46,248,985 of record CM062516.1, read on the forward strand.
CTGGCTAAAATTTCACCCAAAATGGAGCTCAAATTAGTATCCAATATATAGTGCAGGTGAGCAAAATACCCCCTCCAAAATATAGAATGGCAGCACTGAGAAATTAGGAAAAGAAGTCACTTGTTGCAAGCCTTTCATCCTATTTATATGAATGTCATGTCAGGTTACTTCAAAACACAAAAACTGCCCTTTTTTAAAATAATAAGTGTGTGTAGCCCACTTAAGGAGGCCAATATAACAATTCTAACACTCCAAATTTTTGTAACGCAAAAGCGAAAAGAACCGATTGCTCAAAAGAAATGAAAATTAGCTAGCATTTTTTTTCCCTAACTCATATTATTTCTTTTTAATAATTACTACTTTTCACTTCATAATCTTGAATTTATTTTCAAGTTCTCTTTATTAGAAATTTTGGTGAAAGAAAGTTTCTTCAAACTTGCACTTGTTCATCTTTTCGTTTCTTCAATTTTGAAGTGGTCAAAATTCACCAAAACTATGGTTAGTTTAGTCATCATGATTCCATCTTGCTCTTTGCTACACCTTCTGGTTTCTCTGGCAAAAGCGGTTCTTCCAGATCTATCCTACTACTTTTCTCATCATCCTCCATGTTTGGGTGGGGTGCCTGTTTCTTAACCCCTTCATACTCTTTGGCTTTACCCCAGAGCACAATATATAAACCAGTAATCACTCCAATAGCTCCTATCAAGCTGAAAATGAAGTGAAAGTATCTTTATATCTATGGCATATTATTGGTAACCATAATTTATTTATTAAAAAAAGCCACTGACGGGGTATAGAGTGAATAGAAATAACAATGTCTAATATAAATGAGAGAAAAATAGCACGTTCTAACCTTCCAACATATAGCTTTTCTTGTAGGAATAGAGTAGCGATCAAAGCTGTGATGACTGTTTGTAGTGGGTTAAACAATGCACAGTGCAGAGGGCCTTTTTCTGAGATGCACCAGGTTTGGCACAAGAAGCTAGCCGCAATTCCAACTCCCTATTTCATAAAAGTCACCGATTAGTTGCTAACAGTATCAGTATGCACTATAATGGCTTTAAACTGTGGTCTGGTCTGTAGCTGCAATAGTGGCCACGATATTACTATTGTGGTGCCTTTTATAATGGCACTTATAGTCACATCAACCATATTTTTTTGCAATTTTTCGTAATCGCAACATAACTCTAACTATGACTACAATCGCAATTTAAAATTATGCATTATATTAGGGGTGTTCATAAGTTGGGTTGGATAGGTTTCAAGAGCTTTTTTGGCCCAACCCACTTATTCAATTAATGGGTTGAATTGAGAAAATTTTTTCTTTCAACCCGACCCGGCCCAACCCATTTATGAGTGAGTTGGGTTGGATCAAACTCATGGATCTTATATGCATTAAAAAGAAAAAATTTCCCATTAAAATATGTCAAAATATATAATCAAATACAAATCTTTTAACAAACATGATAACAATATTATAAGCCTCAACATACATAAATTTAAAAGAGCATATATAAGTTTAAGAAAATATCCATAAATCCTAAAAGGCTTTAGAAAGCATACAAAAGTCCTAATATATAGATTTTAAAAAAGCATGTATAAGTTCTAAAAATATAGTAAATTATATGAGCCAATTGAAATCAATATCACCATATATATTATATTGGCATAATGTATTGAGTCATTATCTTGTAGGCCATAGCATGACATTTTCTTTTAGCAAAAAAAAAAAATCCTTTTAAGCCCAAAACAAAAAAAGAAAAAGTCTATTGTATTAAACCAGAGATTAGGTAAGTCTTTGTTAGAAGCTAAATATAATGGGGAAAAAAATGCAATCTTCACACAAGTTTGAGAAACATTAAAAAACAAAAATGTGAATAGATTGTGTGGGTTAAAAATTCCTCAACCCACAACCCAACCCGTATTTTATGTGTTGGGTTGGGTCAAAACGCATGGGTTCATGGGTTGATCCAACTCAATAGAGACCCCTATACATTTTACAACAATTTGAACTATAAATTGAACTATTGATTAGGAGTTTGAGACTTACTGCATATAGACAACATAGAAATTCTAGAGGTGAATGTAAAATCCATGATTTAAGATTCTGCTCGTAAAGCAGTGCAAATATGCCTGACTGAATCGTTGAAAATAGACACATCCAAAAGGTCGATATGAAATGGTCTGGGCAGCTTGAATTAGAAATTGGTACCTGTTGAAGCTAAATCAGATTTCCATTGTTGGACAATAAGATCATCAGAGATTCTAGTGCTACTTACCTGCAATATAATCCAACATGCCCAAAAAGCACTACTTGCTAAGAGCAATAGACAACCCAGCAACCAATTCTCATCACCTCCACTGGCAATGAGATGTTTGGAAGGAGGCAACTCCATATGTAACAGCTTAGGTCCTTTCAGCAATGCCATGGTTAAGGCTCCACTGACGCAGCAAATTGTCCCTATTATCTTGGCAATACTTCTTAAGCTTCGTGGATCAACTTTCTCAAATCTAACTCGTTCAAAGATGAGAAATGTTAAGTAAAGTAAACAAATATCAACGGAAAATATATGATCACATGATCACTATAGCCACATTCACATATTTCAAATCATTTATTGTAATAGTTATATTCTATTTGAGTTGTAGCTGCGTTCACATATTTCAAATCATTTGTTGTGATAGTTATAATCTATTTGAGCTGAAGTAATTCATGATTTGAATCTTGTGTTTGTCATACTAGCAATTTGCATATTTAGTGGGGATAAGAGCAATTACCCAACAATTGTTGCAAGCACAAAAGTTAATGCAGGTATCAGATTACTCATTGCTGTGGCTGCCGTAGAAGATGCATAGTATAAACCTATATAATATGTAATCTGATTTGTTGTTACTCTGCAAGCAAAAAAAATCAACCTTATTTGGGTAAGTTTCATTAATTTTTTCAAAAGCTAAATAGCACAACAACAACATAAGAGTTAATTTTTTTTTCTTTCTGGAAACTGTACCCAATAACAGCTGTCCCAAAGATCAAAAGAAAGCTCCTTAATCTCAGTGAAATCTTCAAAGATTGTCTCCTGCTAGCAAAAATTAACAAGCATATGAGTCCTTTTGGGTGCCATTATCTTGATAAAAAAAATATTCTTTAAGAATTTTTTTAAATATTTTTTTCATATATTTGGGTAAGATTTTTTAAGAAAGTTAGAATTGCTAGAAAAAATACAAAAAACAAAAAATCTTTTCTCAAAAGCTATAATTTTTATCTTTTGGAAAAAAGATTTTTTTATAAGATAAAAAGATGTTTGAGGATTAAAGAAGATCTTTTAGTATTATATCCAAATATTATTTAATTTTATATTTAAGTATAAAATAATTTTTACTTTTTTAAAAGATCATTTTAAAAAATGTCATTTAATAAAAATATCATTTTGAAAAACCTCATCCAAGTGAACTCCAATTGAGTGAATGAGAAGAATGAGAGTAAATGCTTAAAGAGAATGAAATTAATTAAAGGATATCCAACAATTACCGCTTAGGGTACAAAGCCATAGGCGCCAATGTCAAAGCGGCTATGCCTTGCCTGTACGCAACGTACACAGTGGGACTCAGCCCGTCTAACATAGCTGCTCTTGTCAGCATGGTAATCATTGCATAATGAAATTGTAATCCTATCATACACAATGTAGGAAGATGCCCATCTAAACGACCCATTTTTTTTGGAGGGGGGGTGGAAGGGGCGAGATGATGAAGCTAATGAAGTAACCTCTTTGAACCCTTGGTATATATATTATATATAAACTAAAAATGAATCTAGACAAGTCCTTAGAATTGGTCTAATGATAAGATATTTGAGTAGTTTACATAAAATATTATATTCAAATTTCATTATCATCAGTATATTGACAAAAAAAAAAAAAGAACCTAGACGTGAAAGAGAGATGGTTCAATTAGCAGTGTCCAACTGTGCTAAAGGTAATCGTAATTTTCACAAAAGATAGGCACACGCACATTCCTGAGTAGGTAGGTATCAAAGATATATAAGCTTTTCCTTTCAAAGATACACGAGGATTGGGGATCAATATGGAAGGTACATGATAGACCTATGACCATAGTAAGAGAGGAAGCTTTAATTGCCAATCATGCAAGGCTGGACTACTACAAAACCTATGCAAGATTGACTAGAAGACGATGACCGTTGTCAACAGCATATTCCTAATTGTCCTGATCATTGCATGCGTAGTATTGAATGAGTATGGGTACTAGTATTGAATACAATACGATACCATAAATAGATAGAATATTTTTAAGTTCAAAAAATTAGTCACGGACAAAAGAATTAGCCATATGAGCATACATTAACATACAGTACACATACGTAAACAAAACTCAAGAATTTGTGCATCATAATGTTTACTCTATTCGTTGTTGTGCATTTAGGAATAATCGAAGGAACAATCGGAAGATATTAGGCTCATCATTACATTCAAAATTATTAACAGGTAATGCAAACGTGATTTCAGTACAGTTTTATTATTTCCATTGTAAATTGCCCAATTTTATATTGCAATTACTACTACTACCATTTGTAATTTTGGGAATGGTCCTGATTACATTTTTTACTCCCAGTTGAAGTTATTAATTGCAAGATGGAGTGAATTTGTGACTCACTAATTGTAAAATAAAGTGAACTTTACGTGTATATATATAGATATAGATATAGATATAGATTTATTGAAAAACTTTGTATTGATATTATTAATTATCTTATTATATTCATTATTAAGATAATACAAATTTCTATATATTAAATCATAAAAACATTTCCTTATGAATGAAATTGGAAAGAAATCTGCAGAAATGAAAATGCTTTCTTGTAATTTTGTGTAAATATAAAATTTAAATTTTGAATCATAAAAACATTTCCTCATGAATGAAGTTGGAAAAAAAATTGCAAAAATAAAAAAAAAATGCCTTTTTTTAAAATATAAACAAATTCATCAATCTAAAGTTAATGCATTTAAATTTTCAACCATAAAAATATTTCCTCTAAAATGAAATTGGGAAGAAATTTGCAAAAATAAAAAAATACTTATTTTGTGATTTTTTTTTTGTAAATATAAACAAATTAATGAATATGAAATTAACGCATTTAAATTTTTAATCAGAATAATATTGCCTCATGAATGAAATTGGAAAAATTGTGCAATGATTAAAATGCTATTTTTGTGATATTTATTTTGTAAATATAAATAAATTCATGTATCTGAATTTATTACATTAAAATTTGAATCATAAAAACTTTTCCTCATGAATGAAATTGGAAAGGAATTGTAAGTTAAAAAGAAATGCTTATTTTGTGATAGTTTTTTGTACATATAAACAAATTCATGAATAAGTAGTTAATGCACTTGAATTTTGAATCATAAAAACATTTCCTCATGAATGAAATTGGGAAGAAATTTGAAAAAAAAAGATTATTTTGTGAATTTGTTTGGTAAATATAAACAAGTTCACAAATGTGAAGTTAATGCATTTAAATTTTGAATTATAAAATTATTTCCATATGAATGAAGTTGGAAAAAAATTGCAAAATTAAAAAAAATGTTGTTTTGTGATTTTTTTTGTAAATATAAATAAATTACTCCATTCGTTTCTATTTATCTGTCAATTTAAACAATTTAGTACATTTTTAATCAATGTAAAATGGATCAAAATACATTAATTTAAGAATGTATTAAGTTATTCAAATTGACAGATAAATTGAAATAACTGAAGTAATAAATATGAAGTTAATGCATTTAAGTTTTGAATCATAAAAATATTTCCTCTTGAATGAAAGTGGAAAGAAATTTGCAAAAATAAAAATGGTTATTGTGTGATTTTTTTGTAAATATAAACAATTTCCTGAATTAATAGTTAATGCTTTTAATTTTGTTTTTTATTTGGGTCTTTTAATGTGGCAATTAAAAGGCCCTTCCAACAATGCCTTCTCCAAGGCCATGTCCTCTTCCATGGAGTGTAGTTTATTTACTACTATATCCAACCCTTATTGGTAATGCTTTTAAAATTTTAATCGTAATGACTTTGCCTCATGAATGAAATTGGGAAAAAAAATGTGCAATAATAAGCATTTTTGTGATACTTTGTTTTTGTAAATATAAATTAATTCATGTAAATGAAATTGAAAGAAAAAACCCTTTCTCATGAATGAAATTGGAAAGAAATTTAAGAGGAAATGCTTATTTTGTGATAATTGTTTAATAAAGGCGAATTATATTGATCTCCCCTAAGATTTAATAAAATTACTCCCAACACACCTCAATTTGTAAAATTGATTCTGAGGTCTCTCTATAATCAATTGGATGTTACACCGACCTCCCCTTCACTTAACCATCTGTCAATATAAGACTTGGTTTAGTATTGTTATCGCTTTTTAAAAGTTGCTGAGTTTTCTCGGCTCTCTAAAGCTGCTCTCAAAAAATTATAGTAGTATCATTTGGTAAAATAATGTAAAAATTACTCTCAATAAGCAGAAGCCACAAAAATAATATTTGGTAAAATTGCTCTTAATATTTAAAATAACTATAATAGTTATAAATACTAAAGAGAATAATATCTATTTTTAATATCATTAAATAGAGTGAGGTTATATTAGTCTTTTAAATTTTAGAGAACACAAACTAACTTCGAAAAGTACTCCATGAGGGCTCTCGAGAGTACCCCCTAGCTCTCAAAAGTCAAGAGCAAAAACACTCCAGCTTTTCAATTTACCAAATAGACAAAATTGACTTATGTTTTTCATAAGTTAGAGCACTACCAAACTAGACCTAAGTGACTTAAAACAGACATGATCATTAATGGCAATCTGGAAATATTTGGCACATGAATTGATGTTAACACCCTTTTTACCGTGATTTTAAATTAAAAGCTCCCCTCATGACATTAGCGATCACCAAAAGATTGAACCAACGTGCAAATTTTGATTGGTTTTAATCAGTTAATGCAATATTTTGCAACTGTGGTACTTATTTAATTTTCTTCTATTTTGGTACTTTGTTTTTATCACAAACCCTTCAATAGATTGCACTTAAACAACAACAACTAAGCCTCTTCCTATTAAATGAGGTTGATTATATAGATCAAATGATGTCATAGTACTCTATCATAGATTATGTCTATATTTAAACCATTAACACATAAATTTCTTTTAACTATTTCACCTGTAAAGTGTTTGATAAATTGTCAAACTCAAGTTTGACACCAATTTTTTTTCTTCTACCTAGGATGATAATGTCTTCAAGTGTGAGTGTAAGTAAAGGAGATGTGATGTTGAAATATTACAACAAGAGCCGTAAATGTGGAAGACTTGCAGACATAAAAAATTCAAGTACAAAAGCAAATTCAAATAGGATCTTTTACACTTATAGAGAAAGAACATGTTAATAATACATTAAAATTAAATTATACATATAGTATATATTAAACAACAGAAATAATTTATTATAAAATAAAAAATAAATCTTAATTATTAAATCTCATATAAAAAGACAAAATTAGAATATAAAGTTTGGTGATTATATGTTGCATGTTGAATTGTTGCATTGACATTTTATGTTTGTGTCATATTTTCTATTCATACTTATGCCTCTACAACTACGTATAGAAAACATATAAATAAAGTTTTAAATCAAATGTTAACAATGTTGTACATGATGCCTACAAATTATTCCATCTAGTAACATTTTTCTTTTTCTTTTGATTTATTTATTTTTATTATTTTTGGGGATAAGAAATCGCTTCATTAATTCATCTCTATTCTTCGTAGCATATTTTTAATTCAAAGGATATTGACTTAATTCCTTACATACATACAAATTATTTAACCCCGATTGATCATAATAAAGGCATTTAAATAAATTATATGATAGCGTAAAACTTTTATAATATTTGACTTTTATAATATTTAATTGATTGATAATGTAAAACTCTTTTGTACTTAAATGTGTCTCTTAAGAAATTAGTTATTTTAAAAGTTTAAATATATTTTTAGGTTCTATAAATATTGATCATTTTGATTTTAATCTCTTTAAAATTTTTGTTTTGGTTTTGATCCCTTTTTTTTAACTTTTTTTTGTTGTATTTAGTCTCTAATGTTCTAAATTTTGGTCCTTATAAGTGCTTTAGAATATGCATTTAACCTTACAGATATTGGAAATTGTGGTTTTCATCATTATAAATATTTTTTGAATTTTCTTTTAGTTTTTAAAATATATTACCACTTAATAATATATCTAAACAATAAGAACTAAAAACCTAATAATGGAAAAAAAAGGACCAAAATCAAAGCAAAAATTTTAGAAGTATCAAAACCAAAATACCTAATTTTTATAGGGACTAAAAATATATTGAAACATATTTTAAATTTTATATCTTTAAATAAAAAAAGTGTCCTTAAAATATTTAAACAAACAAATCATAAAACTTTTTACAAAAAACATCTTTTCTTTTTGTGAAGATTGTTATAGAGGAGGAGGAGGAGGAGAGGATGAATTTGTATCTAGTAGAGATGATAGGGTGGTGATTATGGAAGTGACAATGAAATAGAAATAAAGGAGATAATTAAGGGTACAGAAGTTATTTTATGTGTTTTTCCAACTTTTTTTTAAATAAAAGTCGTGTGCAACTACAAGAACAGACGGCTTGTTGACGCCAAGGGAAATTAGTGTACTGTTATTAAACAAATTAAAAGAGTCGTGTATCGACATATAAACTAAGGTATGGCAAGTGTAACATCGAAAAATCTCAGCAGAAGTAATTGTTATTTTTCTTATTAATTTATTTCTTTGACTTGCTATATTTATCATACATAAAGTTTTTCATTTTTATGAATCTATTAATCTTTTAGATGCTGACCCTAGCTTGTATGCATTGAACCAACTCACTTGCTCGTAGACCTGTCAATCTTTCAGCTTCATTAGCAAAGATAATGAAAGAGGTATATTATTTTTCATCCAGTACAATTATCTGCAATCCAAACTTGAAAAATAAAAATAATATTTAATAACAAAAACTATTTATTCACATAACACGACAAAACTAACTTGCATGTTAATCGTGGATGAAAATTGACTGACACATGTTCTGCAGTACCTTGTCCTCCACCACAGTAGTAGCGCATCTACCACTTTGACATCTATAGTAAAGCCACTTGCATTGTTTTAGTAACCTCTTAATGGTTGCCAAAACAACAAACTTACCAACCCTCATACAAATGACCAAGTTATTAAAAGTATCAAAGTTGTTCAGAAATTAGTGAATCATAATGTTTACCTCCTTTATCTCCTAATCTCTTCTTCGTGGTCTGGTGAAGAAAGTCATATTGTAAAAAGCATGTATTTTGTAAGGTAAAGCATCATTTATGTCCCTTATATTTTACAATAATTTTAAATTAGTCTCAAAATTTTTTTTTGTTTTATTTACATCCTTAACGTTTACAAAATATCTTAATCTTACCATTTTAACATTCATATTATAAATATAAAAGATTGATATGAATGTCAGGTTATAATGTTAGTGATAAAATGTTTATTACTTATCTGAATGAGATGATATTATTCACCATTATTTTTTTCATATTTTTAGAGGATATGAAAGTTCTTTTTTTGTTTAAAAATTTAAACTCCTTTATGCTCAAATAATCTTTCTCTTGTAAAAACTCATACTCAAAGTTTTTCCTTGGAGAATTGAAGATAAATAATCTCTATTAGTGGTGTTTAGATATCAGTAACATAATAATTTAACCTGAACATCAACTTTTTTCGTTGATAATTTGGATTTCGTTTATCAAAAAGGCAAGATTGAAACGTTTGTAAAATGTCATAGATGTAAATAGAACCAAAAAAAAAAATTAAAGACAAAATTCAAATCTTCACTAAATATAAATGACATAAATGGGACTTTACTTGTATTTTGTAAAGACAAATCAGACAATATGATTTGTTATTGCCTAAATTAGCCTCCAAATGTTTATTTTGTGAATGAAATAAATAGAGTTTTAAGGGCGAAACATAGTGCTCCAATTTTTAAAGGAAAAAAATTGGCTTAATTAAGCAACAAAGCAACATGGAGGAATAACCTCAAATGAAAGTCTTCAACCTCAAGAGTTATCGCATTTATGAGTAGTTGGGTTGGCTGCACGACCGGCAAAACCCTGTAGTCAATGTCGCGACCCTTTGCTTTGTTGAATCGACACCTCTCTTATAGACCTGAATAAAGTGTGTTTGGTTTGTGATCGATAATTGATGCCTTTCTAGTAATGCGCGTGGCTAACCCACTAGCCTTCTGGGCCCAAGCTCAACAGAGCAAAGGGTCATGGGGTTGACTGCAGGGTTTGCCCTGCCATGTGACTAACTCACAAGCCATCCTAACCCAATTCGAGAAACTCATGTTTGCATGGCTCGTACTTCTGAGCATTCAAGGCAATGCTTATAAACAAGCATTTCCTAACTTTTTTTTTTTCAAACATGTATACATGCATGTTCTTAGCAGTGGCTTGTATCCTCCCACTTAAGCATTAGTGATACTAATAAGACATATAGTATAGAATGTAGGAATTTAATAGAAATTAAACTTGACAATTATCTTCTAATGCGCGCCACTGCTACTAGTTCCAACTCGTCGCCATATGATGGATTTGCAAAATGAAGTTGTTTCTACAACCGGACAACACGAACCTTCAGTGTCAAAAGTTTTGGTTGTGGTGTTAATATCTTCAATAAAACAGAACATGCTTGCCATTGATGGGTTGATGTACAATAAAAGGACAACTTTGTAAAAATAATTCAACACTCCGAAGCACAATTTGTTAGATAATATTATACATGGTACTACTTGATTTTTTATAATATATATCGTCCTCTTATGAGGCGAATGTGATCTTACACATGGTACCCCTTATATTTTATAAAATGTAATACTAAACATCCTTGTGAATATGATATTGATCGGTGCATGCATAAAAAATCGAAGAATATTATATGTAAAATCACCAAATCTTAGAGGATGTTAATATAATTTATACTAAAATTAAAAGATGTATAACTAAGTTTTAAATTTTTAATGTTTTAAATTTTTTAATTTAAATCACTAATAGTTAGGCTCCGTGAAGCTACACATTATATTTTCTATGAAATTTTTCTTTTAATTTCTTAATTACTCCGAGGCCTTTTTGTTTATGGGTTTTGAAAATATTGTGTATATGAATATGGAATTTTAGAGTAAATTACGAAGATATAGGAATGAAGATTTTTTAAGGTGTAGCATTTTTTCAAATAAAGTAAAAATTGTCATTAACGATTTTTTGGTCCACATATTTTTTAATAATGTGACTCCATGCAACTTTTTAGAAAAAGCAAAAATTGTTATTGATGATATTTGAAAAAGCGAAAAAAAAAATGCCACTAGCAATTTTTTAATCTTATTTTAATGTAATTTGTTCTGTAAACCTATATTGGTGTATATAATACACCTATTTACAAAATTAAAAATAAAAAACCAATTAGGGGCTCTTAGAAAAATTGGTTAAATCGAACAGTAAAACCAATCCAATGAGAATGCAACACGTCACCGGATATATGATATGTATATGTAGCTCACCGTAGGCGACAACTATTGTCCCAAACAGTACGAACCAATAGACTCGGCAACTCTGCGGCTTTCTCCTGCGTAAAAGCGCGCAGTAACCACATTCTCTCTCTCTCTCTCTCTCTCATTTTTTCCGAGAGATTTTCTTGGCAGCCAAACACACCTTTCTCATGGCAATCTCAGAAAAAACCTAACAATGTAGGATTTTATTAAATAGAAAAGTTAGCATGACAAATCATATGCGTTTAATAACTTGTATCAATTGGTTTTCTCATCATCAGTGGTTCATATTGTGGACTAGGTTTAAATTGCGGGTGCACCTTGTTGGAAGCAAATCCCTCTTTCTAAGGGTTTGGACTTTATTGTACCTTTGATTACACGTTCAGTATAAAGTTTTCTTCCTCCTTTTTTCTCGAGAAAATATATAAATTTCGTTAACTTTCTGTGTTGAACAAGGGAAGGATAACTCGCTATTGATCACATTTTAACAAATTTACTACTTCACCACTATTCGTATTGTTTCGAAGCTTCCAGAGGGAAAATAATGTTGCTTCATTCTGAAGATTCTCCTTCCTTCAAGAAATAGCTCTTGAGCCTACCTGCATTGTTGTTTCCCGTATGTAAAACCAGTCTTCTATTCTTATTCTTTTAATGTTTATAGCAATTTTTTAATTCTAGTTTCTATTAAACTTCGCTAATAGTCTGTTACGCCAAGAAATTAAACCACCATAATGATGGTTTGAGCTTGATTCGTATCTGCATTCCCCCCCCCCCCTACTGTTACATAGGGTAGTAATTGTATGATGGTGCTGTTTTTGTCGGTTTCATTGTTTAGGAGAAATAGGTAGCTGCAGAGAAGGCAATTTCATGGTTTACAAGTATTGCATACGGTGTTTAATTGTTATTTTTTCGAAAATGGGGCAGAAATTTTTTGAGTCAAATGCGGTGTATTGGTAGGTTGTCTTTTAAGTAACACTGTAAGTCTTCACCGAGACTTGTGACATGTCCTGTCCTTAGAATGAGACAACCTTTCCTCCTCTTAAACTTCTAGGTAAGAAAAGAGTGCAGGGAAAACAGTTTTGTAAGGATTTGATCCCAAGATCAATAGAGACGTTCACTGTATCTTAGTATATAATGCTTTCTGGATTAGGAATTTGTGAGGCAAAACCCCTTTTTGCAGCTTACTGCATCATATCACTTTGGCACTTTTCCCCTGTTGTGGTGCAGGATTTTCTTAAATTTTTTACCCTTTTTTTTTTTTTCATAGGAGCAAAAAGATAATCTCGTTTCATCCATTGTTTCCTGAAGGTACATGTATGCATTATTGTAGGAACCTTTAAGATGAGTTTTCATAACATTCTCTAAATTTCTAACAAAACTCCATAGAGAACATCAGGCAAGCAAAATGTACTCAATAGAAGGCCTCTAAGGAAAGCCTTACCTAAATGTACTCAATAGAATTTTTTTTATGAAGAATGTTCTAAGTGCACCCGTATATGTGTACCTATACTGGGTATGTAAATGGTATGACAGCCATATGGAGGAGTACTGTGCATCCTAGGTTCTCTGATAATATATTCCTAAATATTTCTAAATGTTGATTGAGATATTTGGTAACAACATCAATGCAAATTATTGCTTTTTAATTGGATTTAATTTTGATATTGTGTCATAGTCATCTAATTATAATATATTGTCACATCATTAAAATTGTTTGACTCTTACTATAACTACGTTAGAAGTCACACATATGATGATATATGATCATTTGACGGTATAAAACACTTTACATTGACAATGTATTAAAATTAATCTTTTTTTTTTTTTTTCAATTTCTTATATTTACTTTGGTAGCATATCTAGATCAAATTACATCGAAATTATTGACTTTGCTGCAAGAGGCATAGCTCTCCTGTAGATCTGATAGGCATTGTATCTAGCAAGCATTGTCAACTGGTTTCTCTTCATAATTTCTTCAGGTATTGTAAGATTGCTTCCGCTTGTATTCTTTTTCTTCCTTCTTCTTTGCTTTAAATCGAACTATGAATTTATTGAATGATATTGGTACATTGATCCCTAAGTCTTAGCTTATAAGGATTGAGACTTTGCTTGAAATGATTAGGTCTAATTCCTCATTTTAGCAATTCCCCTTCGTAGGCTTATGCAAATACCACTTTAAGTGCTTAGCAAGACTTATGGCATGCCCTGGCCTTTAAAAGCCCAAAAAAAAGCCAACAGTGGTTGGTTCAACTTCTCTAGATCGAAGAACTTTGCTTGAAATGCGTAGGTTTGATTCCTTCTGATAGCAATTACCCATGATAGGTTATCTATAAATACCAATTTAAGCCCTTACCAATACTTGTGGCATGCCATGGCCTTGTAATGGAGTAATCTCCCTTCCCACTAAACTTCAACTGGCCCAAAAAGCATTGTGTTTTCCTTTAATTCTCTTATATATATTAATTTTTATTCTGTGGTCCTGTGTTCTAGGCAGAAAGTTGCCAAAATTGTGCTAGACAGTTCAGTGCATTAGTGTAGATCAGGTTATGTCTATTCACTGTAATAAAACCTTCAATTAGCCTTATCTATGATATCATATATATATATAGAATATTAAGCAGGATGTCACCTAGCATCTGGCATTAATCCCTGATTAATAACCTTTGATGTTTTCCTTGATTTTTATTCTTGTTCAAAGTTTCCTTCTAAAATTTCAATACTATTGCTTTTGCTTTAATTTGTTCCTCAATATCTTTCTTCTCAATGCATTGAACCTCTGTGAAGTATTGTACTCTGATCCCATTTTGTGATACACAGGATAAACATTAATTATTGAGCATATAAAGTTCAAGTTGATAGGGAGTTTTAGTAAAAGGTCATTTGGAGGAGTACAAAGCCTTGAAATACAACTGGCAGCTGAGCTAGTGTTGAATCGGGTGACAATTACCTTTTGGAACTATCATGGCACCTAATCCGAGAGTTATTAATGCCTATAATGCTATGAGGACCTTAGGAGTTTCTGCTGATGAGGTGAAGCCCGTCCTGATAAAGTTGCTAAAAGTGTATGATAGAAGGTGGGAACTTATTGAAGAAGACAATTATCGGACACTTGTAGATGCATACTTTGAGTCAAAGGAAGATAAGGTTTTTGTAAACATCTTTTATTTGTCTGTACATTTATACATCGATTTGATCAATTGTCCTTGCAATTTTAAGTGTTTTATGTGTCTTGATAAAGTGTCTTGTGATTGCTTCATTTGAATCTACATCAATCACCTTCTTTTCCTTTTGTTTTGGTTTCTACTTTCTTGAGTATATTTTGTTGTTGATACCATGTTATGTTGTTTCAAATAGCAAGTAAAAGGGAAGAGGAAAGCTCCAATCAGCTATCATGATGGAGAAACAGCAGCACAGAAACTACACCTGGTGGATGGAGATGACCAGGTCTCATCAACTGACAATGCAGAACGAGTGTTGTCCGTAGAAGACGCTGAAGTACCTCCAAAGACTTCTAAACAAGAAATCGTTAAGCCATCTCAAACATCCACAGGAGATATGAAGCCCACAACCAGTTCACAAGCTCTGCAGACAAGGTCTAGTGGGGTAGAAATCATCTCAAATTTACCTTGCATGGATGCTAGAGATAGGAAATTGTATCCTGAGAAAGCAGCATCTGCAGGGCATTGTGAAGATCCAATTGATGAATCTAGCTGTCCTCATATCCAGAGGAAATATATGCCAAGTGATCATTATGAGAAGGAGCTTATAAGACCAAAATCTACGAAACCGAAGTTACATCTTGGACCTGTTTCGTCTCCTTTCAAAGGTAATTATCATGACAGCATTTATAATTCCATGTCTCTCACACTTTTTTGTTTTGTTTTTTGTTTTTGCATCAATTATGATCCAAATTTCTTTCAGTTAGAGTTCTGAAATTTTTTCCTTCTTTCTTCTGATTTTTCCTCCGTGTTAAAAATAAGAGTGTAGCATTCTGAAAGCAATTGATTTGCAATATCAATGCTTCCTATATTTCTGCCAAGAAAAGAAATGAAAGGCTGAAAAATGGACTGTTGTAGATGTTTTATACATCATAACTGGATTATATTCTACCAACTTGCTTTGTAGGCCACATTAGGCTCTTTCCCCTAAGTGTGTAATGTGCAGTGCTTGCTCAAAATCTGTGACACATTTTTTCCTGCATTGCTCTGCTGCTGTTTCTTCATGGCACTCCTTATTTGGTATATTCGATGAATGTTGGTTGTGTCCTAGCTTCTTGGAACTGTTAGGGTTAGCTTCCACGATTTTGGAACAAGAGGCTAAACTTTTATGGCAATGTGCAATCTATTCTACTGTATGATGTATTTTTTTGGATTGAAACTCTTGTACCTTTAAGGAGAGTTTTGTGACACATCACTTGATTTGGGATAAGATTTGACGGCTTGCACCTATTTGGTGCAAATCTCATGGCCTGTTCTCTGGGATTTCTCTAAATGTTATCTTGCAGGACTAAGAAGCTTTGTTACTTTGATCTTTTCCTTTTTTTCTGGCTTGTTTTGTTCTCCTCACTTTTTGTAATTGTATCTCTCTGTCCTGATAAAATTCTTTTTCCTATAAAAAAAACTACCAACATGCAATTTCCTCATTATTCTTAAGACATTCTGCAGCTAGTCAGAAATGCATATGTTGCTGAATGCTTGAACTTGGTTTAATTTTGTTATTTTGATAATAACTGCTGTTTATTGAATTTCTTGTGGATCTTCTCTAGGCCCATGTGATACTTCAAATGGAACTCGTCGTTTCAAATCTCTGTCAGCTCTGTATCAAGATATGCAGAAGAAAGATGATACCCCAGCATCCAATAGTAACACCAGAACCTGTGAGGGTAATATTGATATTGCTTCTTCACCTTTGGGAGAAGTTAAAATTTCTTTAAACTGTGATGCTGCCCTGGGACAACCAAACTTCCATATTCCTAATTTGGATATTGTTATGAAGTCCATGGAAGAAAAGTACCTGAGATCTTGGAAGACTGCTGGGCCCAAACTCTCTATGGTTAAGTTATTAGATGATTTATGTGAGAGTTATTTGAAGCTAGGCATGAATTTAAATCTAAAGGGGCCAAATCCCAATCATTCCAATTCACACAACATGGCATGTATGCAACAGCAAGCTGTTGCTCAAGATGACAACAATTCCATTCAATTTCTCGTTGACATAACAAAAGGTTTGGAAAATGTTAAAATTCCATTATTAGATGAAACTGGAAGTGAGGACATGCCAAAGTTTAATTACATACCGTATAATATTATATATCAAAGTGCTAATGTGAATATTTCACTTGCTCGGATTGCGGATGAGGATTGCTGTTCTGATTGTTCAGGCGACTGTCTTTCTTTGTCATTTCCTTGTGCATGTGCTCAAGAAACTGGTGGAGAGTTTGCTTATACCCCACAAGGATTTTTGAAAGAAGAATTTCTAACAGTTTGCATGTCTATGAAAACGGAACCTCAAGATCATCATTTTGTGTATTGTCGAGAATGCCCACTGGAAAGGTCTAAAAATGAGAGCATGCCTGAAAATTGCAAGGGGCATCTGGTTAGAAAGTTTATAAAGGAATGTTGGAGGAAATGTGGCTGTGACATGCAGTGTGGAAATCGAGTAGTGCAATGTGGTTTAAGATGTAAATTGCAGGTAAACTATTATCTGAATAATCTTGCAATATATTTGATGAGAGTTTTATTTCTTTTCAGTAATTTTATTTTATTTTGACTGTTGTATGAACTAATGGCAAGTGAGAACTTCGCTAATAGGAACTTTTATCTTGTTATTTGTGACTTTGAATCATTCTCTACATCTTTCTTTGATACTTTATAGTATAATGGTCATATCTTAATCCGTACTTTTCCCATGATATGGTGAAAGGTGCCATCTTTTGCTATTTGAAAGACAAATTAATTAGAATTAAAAAAATAAAATAAAATAAAATAATTTTCAGTTGTTCATCATGCATTAACTTGTTTGTTTTTTTGCATCACACATTAATAAGTCTTTATTAGTGTACTGACTGTCAATTCACTCATCTTGCTGCAAGTGCCAACATTTAATAGTGTTTTGAAGATGTCCTAATCAACATTTATATCTTGCTGTGCTGAAGATGTCGTCTTTTGCTGTTTGGAAGTTAGAGTAATTAGACTAAGAAAACTTAACTTTTTGGAGGTCATCATCTTGTTGTATAAGCCTCCTATGTGTTTTTTCCGTCACTACATTAATTACTTTCTGATAGATATATAATCATTTATGAGCCTTTGCCAACTTAAGCTTTTGGTATTGTTGGTTCGTGATATATTATTAGAGCTTCCATGAGCATGTTGTGTTCGATCCTTGCCACTTCCATTCTTTCATTACAAGGTGTTTATGCTTGTGCATTGTTCACACTTTAAATGCAAAGAATTGTTGTATGAGGGGGCATATTAGACATAAAACCTTCCATATGCCTTCATTTAATGACTTAAACTTTTGGGATAATTGGTTCTCGATACTTTTTATCAGCGTGCCAACTTTCAATTCACTCAACTTGTTGTAAGTTACCACAATTTCTTCAACAAATCCTTCAAAATGTGTATCTGTATTACATTTGTTTTTTGTTAGTACCAGCTGTTATTTTTGCTACATTCTTGAATTTGATATATAACGTGGTACATTGTCATCCTCTATTTTTCAGGTGTTCTTGACTCGTGAAGGAAAGGGCTGGGGCCTTAGAACACTAGAAGATTTGCCCAAGGGATGCTTTGTATGTGAATATGTCGGGGAAATATTAACCAATACAGAATTATATGAAAGGATTTTGCAGAATAGTGGCAATGACAGACATACATATCCTGTAACCCTTGATGCGGACTGGGGCTCAGAAGGGGTGTTAAAGGATGAGGAGGCACTATGCTTAGATGCAACATTTAATGGAAATGTTGCAAGGTTTATCAATCATAGGTAATTTTATGTGTGCAAATGGCTCTATGTTACAAAAAATAATAATTTTTGAAATTTAGTAACCAAATTTTTTAATCAGGCTGAAATTGAGCCAGCACGATCTCTTTGGGCTAAAATTTCGTTAGCCTGATCACTTTTGGGCTGAAAACTTGGGAGTAAATTGGGTTGGGCGGATCAGTTTTGGTGAAATAAAATAACCTCTTTACATGACCGAGCCAGCTACAACATCACATACTTTTATTGTCTAATATGTTTAGTTTTAATGTCAATATCTACTGTCTGCTTGCTTTGTTCCGGTTTTTTAAAATGATCAAGCTAGATGATAGAACCATTACTGATATTAGCTCAATATATGATGAAATTGAAAAGCGTCAAAGAGAGAATTATTGAATTTCTTTTATTTATTTGTCATTGTGATGGATTTTTTGTTGTTCCCTTTATAGCAAAGTCCATTATAGTGTAACCATTTTTTCTTCTCTCCTCCTTTTCTTCCGTTTTTTATATTAAATATTTTTTATTTTCTCCTTTTCTCTTGTTTTCAAATTAATTTTTAATATTTTTATTTTCTCCATTTCTTTTGTTCTTATTCAGTGTTCATCTTGCAGATGTTCTTTATCTTGTGTCTTTTTCTTTCCTTTTAAGCTATTGATTTCTAGTGCCAGCCCCACTGAGTGGAATAATGCTTGATTGTTGTTGTCATCTATTGATTTCTAATAAGATATTTGTGTTCATAATTCCAGATGCTCTGATGCAAATCTGATAGACATTCCTGTTGAAGTGGAGACTCCTGATCGCCACTATTATCATGTAAGATTATGATTGATTTTATATTCATATATTTCCATTTAAACGGATTGATTCACTTAATCTGTTTGAAGACAATGAAAATCAACTGTTAAGAGTTTATGTTCCTTGTCGGCAGATTGCTCTCTTTACGAACAGAAAAGTGAAAGCATACGAGGAGTTGACATGGGTAAGCGGGTTGGACCAATACAAGACATTTTGCTTCCTATATATTTTATCTGCAAACATTACTTCTAAGTGGGTGCCTTTGGTGACAAGTAAAGCATGCTTTTCTTTGTGGATTTGTGTAAAAATATGGTTTTCAAGTTTTGAGCCCTAAATATTCTGCCATAAAAAAGGGCCTATAAAAGTGTTTTTCTGGCACAGTTATCTTCTATACATGGGTTTAAATGGCCCAAAATAATAATTAAAAAAAAAAAAAGGAGATGGCCGATGAAATG
Organism: Pterocarpus macrocarpus; assembly: GCA_031439585.1. NCBI lineage: Eukaryota > Viridiplantae > Streptophyta > Magnoliopsida > Fabales > Fabaceae > Pterocarpus > Pterocarpus macrocarpus. Next base: position 46,268,859 of record CM062516.1, read on the forward strand.
ACATAGCTAGTAATTTCTGAACGTTGGTAAAGCTTTTTACTTGGAATTGTCAAATTCTCACGTTTTCTGCGGGGTTATGTGAAGCATCTTCAATTTAGAGGGAATTATATGTCTGTAGGCACCTTAGATTCTAGTATTGTAATCCTATACTTATGCACAAAATATGGGTATATATATCTAACTCAAGTGTATAAAATTCTCGAATCCTAGATGCCTAGATGAAGATGATAGTGTACCAACAACCTAAGTTGAACTTTACACTCATCAAAAGTTTCTGTGAAGTTGTTGAGTTTCCTCATGGATAAGATGTGAGAAATTATTTGCAGGATTACGGTATTGATTTTGATGATCATGACCATCCTATAAAAGCATTTCAATGTTGTTGTGGAAGTGCCTTCTGCCGTGACACGAAACAGAAAGGTCAGCTAGATAATTTGGTCTTAGTCATGCTATCCATGTCAGAATTTCCTTTACCTGCTTTATTTAATGCATTTTCTCGTTGTTTTAATATTTTCCAAAGTAGCTATACAAATGATTTTAAATTTGCAGTTATTGTTGATCAAAATTTTCAAATGATCCAGTCTAATTGTTGGATTTAGATTTAAATTAATGTTTATTGTCCATTACTCCATTCCTGATAAATTTTTGCAAGATGAATGAAACCCCATAAGTGACAATAGCCTAAGAATTATAAATAGTTTCTTTTGGAATTGTGAGATTGCTAGGCAGTTGTGGGGTAGTTTCTTTGAGATATAAGGTGAGAAATGGTCATTGGATTTGTCCTCCATTCTTGAGATTTTCTTCTCTGCCTGTTTTCGGGACTTCGGAAAAGGAAGGAGGATAAGTTGTTGTGGAGTTCCGCTTTATGCTGGCATGTTGGTGCATCTGGTTAAGCAAGCCTTTATGTGGTTTCTAACAGCAAATCTTGCTTTGGATACCGTAGTTTTCCTTGCTTCTTTGTGGGTTTTTTGCTCATCATTTCTTTAAGGATGTTTCTTTTTCAGATTTACGAAGGGTTTAGAGAGCTCTTTTGATCATTTTTTTTTTCTATAATAACTATTTTTTGAAAAAAGTAAATCTAATAATGAAGACAAAGGCTAACAGGGATTGGGTTACTCTAGTTGGCCTTCTGTTCATATATCGCTATGACTTGAGTTTAATTATTAAGTTTTCTTATTGATAGGTGATAAGTATTTCTGTAAGTGTTTGATAAGCCCAAAAGTATGCCTGACATTGAATTAAGAGAAGCCTTTCCTTTAACATAAACTTTAGTTAATAAAAAAAAAATGGTAAAAAGGGTATGAGCTGTTGTTATATGTGCTAATAGTCGTTTACGTTACATACATTTAACCACGAAAATGTGCAGGGTCTGCTTTGAGGTGTTTGAAATGCTTACCCATATCGTATATTATGACTTGCTAATGCTAATGTAATGTTCAACAGTTCAACTAACAAGGGAAATGTCTATGTAATTGCGTTTCAACTTTCAGCTAAGTGAGGTGACCCCACAACCATTTGAGTAGCTGGGGCCAAACAAACTTATTAAGGAATCGAATACCCGATCGGCTATTTGTTTTTTCCCCAGATTTTATTTCTACAATGTCCGTAGTTTCACCTCTTAACTGGTTCGTGCTTTTTTGAGGCCTCAACTAAAAACATTTTGTTTGTGCAAATTATCTGAAAAAATAAAGTCTGATCATAGTCTTGACCTTGAGGTCTTTTGTGAAGCAGTTTTCGATCTCTTTGGTCCTATACTTTTAGACATTTATTTATGTGCTATAGATGACGCTCTTGCTTACATACTGTTCATCTTTTGGCAGGAACTAGAATATTGAACACTAAAAAAACACAGATAGAGACTTGCACACAGATGGAGTGGTTGAGATGATTATTGTTAACCTTTATATATATATATATATATATATATATATATATATATCAGTCAGAGGTTGTTTGCAGAGAGTCAACAATACGAAATTTTAAAGCGGTTTCTCAAGACGTAACATGTATGGCAGCCATATAGATGAGATTTTCGTGAGAAATTTTTTGTAGGTAGATGGTCTATTCTTGTATGGTCTCGAAAACGAGAATTTGTCTGAGGCTATTTATATAAACTCTTTTTTCTTTGTTGTTTTAGGCGAAACAATTATTTCGGTGGATTTTGTGATCCTAAATTATTTTTTTTATGAAAAAGAAAATTTCATTAAAAGTCTATCGATACTTACAAAATTTAAAAAAAAAAAAATCATATCCAAAGTTAATAAGAAGCATAGATCAACCAACAATTTTGTGTCTTTGTTTCTTGCTCAAAAATTATCGATGTCTAAATATCTTTCACAATAAAAATCAACATAGAAAGTGTTATAGCTTAAAAAAAGTATTATGTTTCTTTTCAAAATAGATCTAAAATTTTTTGCCATATGCAAGACTATCAAGATAGAAATGCTCAAAAGAGAAACTAAAACAACTATAAAAAGAACAATAAACAAAATAAAAGACACAAAATCTGCCACTAAGAGAAACGACATATATGGCCAATTCTGTTTAGGATCTAATAGATTTAGGTCATTTATTAGATAAATAAAATAATGAACAATGAAAAAAAACAATCGAGGTTGCTACCAAAGAAGAAGACAACCACCAAAGAAGAAGATAGCTCCCTCAATAACACTCATGAAACATTTGAGAGAACAAGAAATATTTAAGCAAATCATTTTGAAGGTTTGCCCTGAGATAGTAATGCTTCAAGAAACTAAATTAGAATCTTTTGAAGATATGCATTTGAGAGAAGTTTGGGATTCCAGACATAAGCATTATGTCTTTCTTCCTTCTTCCGAAGCTTTAGAAGGCATGGTTTTGATTTGGGACACAAAAGTTGATAAGAAAGTGGATGCTTTTAGTGGCTCTCTCTCTCTCTCTCTCTCTCTCTCTCTCTCTCTCTCTCTGTTCTTTTAAAGTCATCTAGTAAGGGTAAGTGGTAGTGCACCTCTGTTTATGGTCCGAATAGACCGAACCTCTATTCTCTTTTTTGGGAGGAGCTAACTTATGTTTGTGGCTTCTGTGCTCCTTGTTGGTGCGTGGGAGGTGATTTTCATGTAGTGAGATTCCCTAGTGAGAAGTTAGGTGGAGAGAGGGTTACGTTAAGTATGCGAGATTTTGATGCTTTTATCCAGGATTGTGGTATAAAGGACCTACCTCTTTCTAATGCTAAGTTCACTTGGTCTGTCAATAGGAGTCACATAGTGTCTTCTCGCTTAGATAGGTTTCTTTTTAACAATGATTGGGAAGATACTTTCCCTAATCTTGTAAAAGAGATCTCCTTTTGAGTTGTTTCGGACCGTTTTCCTGTTATTTTGGAATCCTCCAAGATCAAATAGAGCCTAACACTGTTTAGATTTGAGAATATGTGGCTGTCTCATGGTGCTTTTATTCTTTTTTTGAAAGAAGTTTGGGATAATGTTGAGGTTCAAGGTTAGGAAGGGTTCAGGTTCATGAGAAAGCTAAAAAGCCTTAAAGATAAGTTGAAGGTTTGGAATCAGGAAGTTTTTGGTAATATTCGAATAAAAAAGGATGAAATTCTCAAAGAAATTGAGACCTTGGATAGATTGGATATGGAAGGTCTTATCTCTAGTGAAAATCACAAGAGGAACGTTTCTTTGTTAAATGATTTTGAGAAGCTCTTGCTAAAAGAAAAAATTAGTTGGAGGCAAAAGGCCAAGATTCAATGGGCCAAGGAAGGGGATGTGAATTTTACGCTTTTTCATAAGGTAGCAACTGGGAGACAGAGAAAAAGTTTAATTAAGGAGTTGGAATTTGGGGAAGGTTAGCGTGTTAGAGAGAGTGGTACTATTGTCGAAGAGATTACAAGATTCTACGGGGCTCTTTACTCGGAGGAAAACCAGTCTAGACCTTTCCTTGAAGCTTTAGATTGGTGTGCTATTTCTTAGGAAAAGGCTGCCTTTTTGGAAAGACCTTTTGAAGAAGAAGAAATAAGAAGGGCAATTTGTGTATGGATAATGACAAGGCACCAAGTCCTGATGGTTTTACTGCTAGTTTTTTCCAAGGCTTTTGGGATGTCATTAAAGCTGATCTTATGAAGATTTTTCAGGAATTTCATATGAATGGTAAGATTGGTGTTCACATTAATTCCACTTTTATCACCTTAGTTCCTAAAAAGGATAGATTGATTAGAGTTGAAGATTACAAACCAATTAGCCTTGTTACTAGCTTGTATAAAATCATTACAAAGGTCCTTTCTACCTGCTTATGTGTGGTTTTAGGAGACATTATTTCGGAGAAGTAGAGTGCCTTTGTTGCTAGAGGCAAATCTTAGATGCTACTTTGATTGCTAATGAAATGGTGAATGATATAAGGAAATAGTCAAAACAATGTCTTGCATTCAAGTTAGACTTTGAAAAAGCTATGATAGGGTTAGTTGGAGTTTTTAGGACAACGTGTTAGAGAGAAAAGGGTTTGGTTCTAGGTGGACAAGTTGGATTTCACGTGTCTTGCAACTAGTACCTTTTCGGTGATTGTTCATGGAGAGCCAAAATCTTGGTTTCGTGGTGAAAGGGGTATGAGGTAAGGAGATCCTTTATCCCCACTTCGATTCACTTTAGTGGCGGATGTTCTTAGTCGCTTGATGTCTAGAGTATTGTTGGGTGGGTTAATTTGTGGTTTCTAATTTGCAGTTTGCTGATGAAACCATTCTATTCTTAGATAATGATAAGGACAATTTTTGGAACACTCTTTCTATCTTTCATATTTTTGAGTTTGTTCTAGGTTGAAGATGAATCTATCCAAAAACAGCTTAGCTGGTATTAATATAGATTCTCAAGAGCTTTCTTATATAGCTTCTCTGGTTAGTTGCCAGATTTTAGAATGACCTATTGTGTACTTGGGTGTTCCTTTGGGTGGTAACCTTAGATCTGTTTCGTTTTAGGATCTTGCTGTGGAAAAGATTTCTAAATATCTTGAAAATTGGAAAGGGGCTTATTTTTCTTTAGGTGGTCAAATTACACTTACTCAAACTTACCTCTTTAGTATTCCATTTTACTTCTTATCTCTGTTTCATGTCCCAATGGGGTTGGCTAATTCTATTGAAAAGATTATGAGAGACTTTCTCTGATCAAGTGTTTCAGAAATGAATCAGGATCATTTGGTGAGTTGGGAGGTGTGTTGCCATACTAGGAAGGAAGGAGACTTGGGTCTTGGCAATTTGGTGTCTAAAAACATTTCTTCAGTAGCTAAATGGCTATGGCATTTTCCTTTAGAGCATTATTCTTTATAGCATCAACTTATCCAGAGTAAGTATGGCTTGGACAAGAACGGGTGGGATCCTAATACTGCTACATAGGTTACTCATCTTAGCCCCTGGAAGTTTACTTCTCAAGGTTATATTACCTTTAAACCTTTGCTCTCCTTGCAAGTCAGTAATGGTTCTCATTTTAACTTTTGGAAGAACATTGGGTAGGAGACTCCTTTCTTAATTTAGCCTTCCCTCACCTTTACCGTCTATCTTCTTTACATAACTCTCCTATCTAGAATTTGTACAATGTGCAAGAATCTACTTATTCTTGGGATTTATACTTTTTTTTTTTGGAAACCTTAATAATAGAGAGTCCTCTAAATTAGTGGTCCTTTTGGGTTTACTTAATTCTGTTCATTTATCTTCTAGCCTAGATAAAAGATTATGGTCTCTTGATCCCTCTGGATTGTTTACTTGCAAATCTTCTTTTTTCTAGTTTCTAGCCTATTCCGCGAATATAATCTCTTCCACCTTGATAAATCTATTTGGAAGTCCAACGCTCCCTCTAAGGTTAAAACCTTTATTTGGACAGTTGTACTTAACAAAATTAATACCAATGACATTTTGCATGTTCGAAGACCACATAAGGCTATTTCCCCTTATGTGTGTGTTATGTGTGGGATGAATTTAGAGTCAATATCACACTTATTTTTGCATTGCCCCATGGCTCACTTTTTATGGAATACTTTGCCTGATATATTTGGTGAGTGTTGGGGGTGTCCTACAACCTTAGATCAATTCTTGTTAACTAGTTTTGCTGGGTTTGGGAGAAGGAAGGAGACCAAATCATTATGGCAATATGAAATGTATGCCACTATTTGGAGTATTGGGCTAGATCGTAATTCTCGCATCTTCAATGGTTAGATTTTCAGACAAGCAAGTTTTGTGTGATAGAGTTAGGTATTTCGCCTCTATTTGGCGTAAATCTCATAATTTTTTTATAGGAATTTTTCTCTCAAGTATGTTGAGAGATTGGAAAGTTATGCTTTATTAATAATTTTTATTTTTGTTTATTTTTGCTCTTTTAAGAAGGATCTCTTATCCTCCCATCTCCTTGTATCATTCTTCCCTTCTTAATAACATTCTTCTTTTATCCAAAAAAAAAAAAAAAATGCACACAAAACATCAAAATAAGAGAGTAGAAGGAAAAAAGAAGGGTTTTAATCCTAACATGTCTTTGCTAAAAAGGATAAGCAGCTTAATTGCTTCTGAGGACAAAATCATTTGAAAAATACCTTGTAAGATCAAATATTAGTTTTTTTTTTTTTACTCTACACCGAATGGTGGTTTATTGATCGTGAAATTATCAAGAAAATAAAGGTAAAGCAAAAATAAAACAACAAAGAAACTTGCAAATTAGAATGGAGATGTTTCTTCGAGACTCACAACAGTTGATAGGAGTTTTCAAAACTCACAAATAGTGCAAGTTTAATTTGTTCAACTAGGATTCATGTGGGAAACTTTTGGCATTTTCAATTCTAGAGTGGAAAATGAGCGAGCTATCTCTCTCCGTTGGTTTTTTTTTTCTTTGCTCGACTGGGGATCCATATAGGAAATTTACGAGATTTTTTGTTGAAGAATGGGACATGAGAAACTCTCTCCAACTTGTAAAGAGAGAATATTTTGAAGAGAGAGATTTTTTTGATGTGGAAGAGAAGAGAGAGAGTTTCTCACTCTCCATTATTGAATAGAAAATCCCCCAAGTTTATTAAATTTTAATAAGTTATTTTTATTAATTATTAATGTAAAATTTTTTATACATCCAACCAATTATATAATATATATCATATAAGTATGACTTTTGATGTAATTATTATTAAAATTAAACACTTTTAATAATATATATATGATTGGATATGTGTGTTAAAAAAGAAAAATTATTAACAATACATCAAAACTAAGGCAGTTGCACTAATGTTGATTTAAAAAAATCAGTACCGTGAAAATTGTAGTTATATAAATGATATGTGGATGGTCTATGATGCAGTTAATCTCATATGGTCCACCAAAGGCACTCCCTTGAAGACTCTATTAAGCATCCGAGTTCCGATCTCAGATTTCTGAGTTCAAAGTTAGGTCTTACGCTATTAAATATCAATATATTGACATCGGATTCCGAGTTTCGAATTGGGTGTCACATTGACAAAAATATATAGAGGAGTTTATGATGTATCATATTTCATCAGTTACATGATATACCTATTGTATCTGTCATCCACTCATTTAATAGAACACTATCTTTACGGTACTGTTTTTTTAGAGCAACCGGCTAAAACTAAATAATTTATTCTATTCAACAATTATCCATATATTTTACTTAAATTATAATATTTTTAAATTGCGACTTATATATCATGTGAGAATGGAGAAAAAAAAAATTAAGTAACAAAAAATTTTGCAACTTTATTTTGATCCATGCTAAATTACAAGAGTCGTGACAGGTGAATGTAAACCATCGATGCACGCTATCCGACACACCGGTAAGTTCAAAGACACACCAGTCCATTTTTTTTTTTTTTTCCTTTTTGCATGCATATCAACCCACCGGGCAGTGAGTCGCGGATAAGGAGGGTCGATTTTTTGCATTCACATGACATTTCTGAAATTACAAATGATTTATGTATATTTTTTTGAGTTTAATTGGAGTGTACTGATAGTGTAAAATATTTTTATACTATTATTCAATCAAAATCTTCCATTTGTATGATCATTCAAATAGTAGGTAGTTATGTCAAAGACTTGTATTGATGTGACAATATATGATTGGATGTCTATGTAAAAAATTTTTATACTGATAGTATATTCAAATTAAATCCTATTTTTTTTTTTCTCTAGTTATGAGTATTTACCAAATACATGTAAAAATTGATGTGACGTTTCCTACATCTGGGCTTAGTTTATGCTTTATCTATTATATCAGCCTCCCTATTATAATAAGCTTTGTTTTTTATTTTTAATTAATGAAATTATGTTGAAAAAAAAAAGGATGAATTTTGAATGCGTGACAAATTCTATGATAATTGTAATCTAAAATATTCATTTACTAGCCATTAATTTTTTGTGCTTTACGTTTAGAGACTATTTTTAAAGTATTTTATACTATTAATTGTTTGTCAATCTGATGTGATTTTTGAAATAATTATGATAAGATTCAAAATGCATTTAATAATATAATTATTCATAATTGAATGATCGATTTTGTACCATCACTGCATGCATCAAATTTTGTTTTACGTATAAAGCGACATATTGGAGAATAACAATATCATGGTATTCTCAGGAAAAGTATATTACTTTGCTTTGAAATTGAATAAACGTGATGTTCCATTCAATAACGAATTGCGTACTGCGCAATGTATAAATTTTGCATGACTGATTGATCGCATTATTAACCTGTAATTAAGATGACAAGACCATTATAACGAAATGCGTTTATCATCATTGCTAGGGAAGGTGAACCAGAAGCACAACAAAGAAGGGCTTTTTGACCAAACTATCATTTTTTTTACAATCAATTTATCATACTACAGTAGGTTTCAAACAGCTTTTTTTTGTCCATAATTGATTCTCCCACGATGGAATGGAGGATGAATTTTTTATTCGTGTGACATGGCTGTGGCGCAAAAGCAAACAGTGCCAACAGTCTGTCACAAACACAGATTATTCCGATGACAAGACAAAGCATTCACAGGCAACTAGGCGGAGTAGCTTCAAGTTGCACCACCAAGGGAAAAAGCCACGTGTTGCGCATACAACAGCTGTCATTGCTTCAAATTGCGCCAACCAAAAACAACTACTGCATGCCATCTGTTAAAAAAAAAAAGAGTTATTAACTAGATGCTATCTGTTAAAATAAACATATACATAAATAGAATTTTTTTAACTCATAAAAAAAAATTAAAACTTAATGGTTAATACTAAATATATTCAAATAATTTTTGTAATAATTTTTTTATTATATAACCTAAATATAGCATAATATTTCTAATAAATATTATTAGAAACAAGATTATAAATATTTTAATAAAACCTTTTAAAACTAAACACATAAAAAAATTCACTATAAGTTATTATAATTTCCTTAAAAAATTAATATATTTTTTTTTTCAAAACTAACTCATTGATAAAATTAAAATCTAATCTTTTGAAAAAAATGTAAATATATAGATAAATAGAATTTTTTTAACACAATGATTTTACAAAAATAAAATTAACTCATGAAAAAATGAAAACCTAATGCTAAATAATTTTTTAATAAATATTTTATTATGTAGCTTAAATATAGCCAAATATTTATAATAAAAAATTTATTAGAACTAAACCCATAAATATAGCTTAAATATAACCTAATATTCTCATAAAAAAATTCACTAGAAGCAAAAATTGAACATATTTATGAACTGGTAGCAAATAATTATTATATTTATGAACTGAAAATAAACTAACTAAAAATCATAGCAATAACTAAAATTTAAATTACCTTTATGAGATGTAAAATCACTTAATTTGCACTTAAAAAAAAATTAATAGAGCAGTGGAGGGGCAGAAATTTTATGTGTTGTATGCATGCATTTAGGGGGAGGGGTGGGGGAGAACAACCCCATCTTACAGTAGCGGAGAGGACGAATTGAATCCTGCATGGTAGACACATGGCGTATCCCTAGGGTGGCGCAAGTTGCTGTATGCGCGACAAGTGGCTTTTCCCGTGATGGCACAACTTGCAGTTGCTCCTCCTAGTACCTGAATAGTATGTGTCTGTGACAGACCGTTCGTGCTGTTTTCTTTTGCGTCACAGTTATGTCACACAAATAAAATATTCACCATCAGTTCCACCGTGGCAGAATTAACTATAGACAGAAAAATTGTTTGAAACCTAATATAGTATGGTAAATTGATTGTAAAAGGACGATGGTTTGGTCAAAAAGCCAACAAAGAAGTGCCAAGTTAGAAACAGTGATGCTACACGAAAATGGAGAGAGGGGAAAAGAAAATAAGAAGAAAATTCTATTTTTTCTTCTATTGTTTGAATAAAAAAATAATAAACAGAAAGAAAATTATTTTTTTTTATTTGATTGGAGAGAAAAGTAAGAAGAAAAAAAGTATAATACATTATTCGGTTAAAAAGAAAAAATGAGAGAAAAGAAGATGAAAGAAAAGAAAATAGAATGAAGAAAAAATGAGTAAAAAAATATATTTTTTTTTTGCATATGTTTGGTTGAAGAAAAAATGAAGGAAAAAAATAAAAATTATATAAAAAGTAAGAGTGATATAATTATATAAAATAATATATATATATATATATATTTTAAAGAAATTCTTAAAATAAAATGAATAAATGAAACTATAATAAATATTAATTAAAAATATTTTATATCTAATTAAATATTATAATCTATTAAAAAATTATTTTCCTCTCTCTTCCCTTCTCTTTCTCATTCCCATTTGTCTCACGATTTACACCAGGTGTAACATAACATTTCAAATTGTTGATCTGACTTGTGCACACAACATAGTATATTAGCATGTTTGAGAGCATGTTTGGTACCCTCAGACTTAATTTTAATCCCCCAAAATTGATTCTATTAATTTTTTATGATATTTGGTTGTTGACTCCCAAAATCAATTCTTGTTTCTAGAATTGATCTTGAGAAAAGTAAAAAATTTTTAGTTTATGTTAGAATTACTTTTAGAGCAATTACCAAATATAAATCATTTTACCTCAAAATCAATTATATCTAAAATCAATTATACAAAAATAGAACCAAATATGTACTAAATGCTTGGAGTAAGAAGTGGGGACTTATTTGTAATCATAAAGTGTTAACCTAATTCTTTCGATTTTCTTAGCATATCAGCAAAGAAAACTTTACTTTGGGACCACAGTTGAAGTTTTCTTTCCTATCCGAACAAGGTGAAAACCACCAAATCACTACATTTTCTCTCCACCTCTTTTCTTTCCTTCCTTCCTTTTTCTTTTGATCTAAATTAAGGATGGCTAAAAAACCCACCAAACTAGGCATATGCAAGAATTATCCGCGATGGAGATGGGTACAGAAACTGATTTGGTCCCTATGGAGATGGAGACAAAGTCCCTGTATTATAGATACTCACTAAATCTCCATTTATATTCCATATATATTTGGTCCCCATTTATTAAATAGGGCAGGGGCAGAAGATGAGGTCCCTCCCCATATAGACCCGCTAAATCAGCATTTATGTTCCATATATATATATATATATGGACTAACTTACAAATACATTTTGCAGCAATATGTAATGAAATCAAATTAATTTAAAATATAGTTAATATATGATAGACTAAAATTTTAACTAAATTCAAATTTATAATAATTGGCTAACTTTGATCAAAATAAAATTTTAATAACTTGGATTTATATCATATACTTTTATTTTTAATTTAGATTATGTTATATTACTAATATTATAATAGATCTTATATATGTATGATTGCATTGTTTAAGTTTAAGATTTTTTATATATAATTTTTTTTTAAAATTTTAAAATTTTTTACATAAACTCATAAATATTTGCAAGAATTTGAATCTCTACGTAGAACAGGAAATGGGGACCATAAGAGGATAATATCGGAGACTGAGGATAAATTTTTAAACAATGATGGAGGGTGGCGGGATGTGCATAACATGTATAAGTGAATAGTAAATAATAAATAAAAATAAAATTATTTTTTCGCCTAAATATTCTGAAGTTTAAGGAAGTCCAGACACTTCATAATTCCACTTCGAACGGCTAAAAGGCTGTAACCTTGAAATGTGCAAAATACACTTCTATACGATTGTACAATAGACCGAAAAAAAAAAAAAAGCTACATACGGATGTGATTGATTGATTATGGTGGCTTGTATAAGGGATGACTTCCACAACAAATATTCAGAACTAATAGCAAAGGAAATTATTGACCAATATTAATAAGAATGGTAGGAAAGAAAGTTATTGTCAGGCCAATATTAATAAAAATAAATTATTGAAAATTTTTTAAAATAAAAATATTATTTTAAATCAATCCAAGAATGCATCTAATCCACATACAATAACAACATCCACCTTCATCAAATAGTGTAGATTTAGTAAAACACTAACATATATCAGATCCAAGAAAAAGATCAATATATTAATCAATATAAAAAGAACAGATGATGAATCTAAAAGGTATCATCTATATAGCATTATAATCCAAACAGATAGTTAGTAGTCAATGTCATAATCAAGATTTTCTTCCCATTTTCAGTCACACTATAGTTCAATTCTGAGTTCTCTAACCGTAAAAGCACCAGAGTTTGAAACGTTGCACAGTGGTAAAGGGGTTGCTTTGAAATGCTCTCTCTCTTTGATTCTAACCCTGCTTATTTTCTATGCCAATTGGTGGTGGCATAAAGGGGTTGCTTTTATTGTGCTAAGTTTTTCAATCATCACAATAGTAAAGGTCAGATTCTGAAGCTTGAGATTTTCCTTGCGCCTAGAGCTAATGCACACCACAGCTTTGTTTTTTATTCTCTTCTTAATAGAATAATATATTTCATGACCAATAATTGCCTTCCAAAAAAGCTAGAAAAGTTTCGTCAGTTTGGTTTAAATTCTAAATACATCAATCCCTTGAATGCTTCAATTCATCTCAACTACGTCTTGCCTTGCATATTCCACGTACACCTCCTCACAGGTTCATAAAAGTGACAAAACTTTCTTCCTCCAATAAAACAAGATCAAGAACAACGATCACAAAACAACATCGGTTGAAAGCATAGATAGAAAAAAGGCTCACAGACATCTGAAATCTCACCTTACAATCCAGCTACGATGGTGCAACCTGCAACTGGCAGTGGATGCTGTGAATAGTGAGGGTGGGCAGAGACAAAAGGCAGTAGGCGCTGATCTCTTCTCCGACGTGACTGCAGGGCTAGGGGCGAGGGATGGCAATGGGAATCATAGATGGATATATCCGCTGGGGTATATGTAGATGGGGATATGAATTTGGAGATTTTTTTCCCATGAGAATGGGGATGGAAGTAAAAATTTCCCTACAATAACTTTGAAAATAGAGGATGAAAGAACTTTGGAAATATAGGATAAGGAGTAGGGAACTACTTCTCACCTTCGTCTTGGCCCATTGCCATCCCTAACTAAATAAGGGAAATTTATCTTTTTCCTTTCAATCTCTTTCCCTTCCCTCTCCTTTCTTTTATTTTCCTATCAACCATACAAAGCCTAAGAGTAGAGAGAAAAAAATTTTGTGGGCTCCACACATACTTATTTTTTTTTTCTCTATTTTTTTTCTCTACACAAGCAAAAAAAAAAAAAAAACCAAAATTTCCCTATTTTCTTTCCTCTTATTTTCTTTTTCTTTATTTTCTCTTGAACCATGTAAAAAGTTTCATTTTCTTTCTTTCCATTTTATCATCTTATCCAAGCAAAGGGTTTTACTCTAGTCTCACTCTAACATGGGAGATGTGGGTCGACCTTTTTTAGTCAAGCCATCTTTCCAGTGGTACCCTTATGCACTTTAGCCCAATACTTGTTACTCAAACAAGCTCCCATCAAAACAACGCCTCACAGCTTCCTTTGATAGCAGACCTTGTTCGTCTCTTGCTAGAAAATACAATACTCCCCACTTCAGCCTACTCGCAGTCATGCAATTCGGTTCAAAGAAATTCCACTACTTGTAATTGGTGATGTATATATATGGGGGATAGTTATGGAGAAATGATTTTATCAACATTTGGGTATACCTAGAGAATCATATATCAATAATTAGAGATTTCAATTACTTGGCGAATCGGCTTAATAATAAAAAATTTCAACTATCTTACTAATAATCCTATTAAGATAAGTAATAATATATGTGAAATTTCTTTACAAGATTCACTAATAAGACAAATGAATTTCTCAATTATTAACGCGTGCATATTTCTTTCAGGCAGATTCACCAGTAAAATAACTTATTAATACATGATGTTTGTAGTGTCAAAATGGTACATCAAATATCATTACTCATAATTATGTATGCTAACATATGTAGAAAGAGCAAGAGCAAGGACCAGCCAAAGAAATCATATGCAACACTGTTTGCTTGAGTCATGTCCGATAGCTCCCTTCGTGTCAATTTATGAAGGACTTTACGAGAATATTTGCTGAACATGACTTCGAGATTCGTTGGAATGAACCTACCGTGTTTAAATAACAGCCAGTTATAAAAGGCTCCTGGTTTTATAGCCAAAAGCACTTGATGTCGCCCTGCACCAAACCAGACATCAATAGGGCATTCTTTTTAATCTCGATTACCTTCCCTCTGCGTCATAGCTCCCTGTGTCACCTCTATGCATTGCTCTGCGTATGTTTTGTATGTAAATTCGGAACAAAGGTGAAGGAAGCCATGTCTGTATTAGAAGCCAGAACATGTACAGCACAAGTAAGTGTAAGTAATGCTAAGGTATAAGTCAATGTGAGTACATATGTAGAGGCTAGTTTCATGATAAAACAGCCTTACTGGAAGAGTGGAATAACTCATAGCTGCATGGATAAAAATCATAAATATGAACGAAGAAATCACATCGAAGCCAATTGTGCTGAATCCTGAAAAATGATGAATTAAACAATGATGAAAGGAATTTTCTTTACCTATGAGAAACCGTGAAAAAAGGTCAATATACATAGACACACAATTGTCAAGTCATCCTTTATTAAGGAGGATTTTATAGAAATCAAATTTAATTTTGATATATTACTAGAATAAAAATTTTTACACCATCAAGAAATATATATTATTTGTACATATAATTTTTGAGATAATTATTACGAAAGTCTAATATTTTCAATTACATGTCAATATATAATTGATTAATTGTATAAAAAAAATTTAAAGAAATTTTTTAATGTTCTTAGAATAAGTGTTACAACCCATTAGTTAATTTGTTAGTAGTTAGGTCCTTTAGTTAGATATATAAATAAAGGATATACCCTCATTGTAAATCAATTAGTTAAATAAAGTGAATTAGATTTTTGGAAAGTTATTTAGCAAGAGAGGAGTATTGTCTTTCAAGTAGAATTAGGATTTATAAGACTTCTCTATTGATGAATAACTCTCTAAGAATTCAATTCATTTTGGGGGTGTTTGTTTCAACTTTTAAAAAAAATAATTTTGAAATTTAACTTTTATATATAGTTAAAGAAAGTTGAAAATTAATTTTTTTTAGAAACTATTCTTTTCAATTTGCAAAAAAGTTAAAAATAGATTTTTTTTTAGAATCTGATTATTTTTAAAAAATTATCTAAACATACGAAAACTGATTTTTTTCGATGAAAAAAGCGATTTTTTACCTAAAAAAATCTTAAACAAACACACCCTTTATTCAACTAACTGATTTACAATGACATTACTGACCAACTGGAGGTCTTAACTACTAACTAACTAATGGATTGTAACAATAAGAAACAAAAAAAAAAAAGATTTTATTTTGTATTATTCATTACTCAAAAAATTAGCTTTGTGGTTATTATTGTTTCCGACTTTTTCTACACTTTTAATATAGTAATAGATGTGTCATATGATAAATAGTATTGAATAATTATTTTTTTCTTGCTCTATATATAGAAGCACCTAGAATTAGGATTTATAAGACTTCTCTATTGATGAATAACTCTCTAAGAATTCAATTCATTTTGGGGGTGTTTGTTTCAACTTTTAAAAAAAATAATTTTGAAATTTAACTTTTATATATAGTTAAAGAAAGTTGAAAATTGATTTTTTTTAGAAACTATTCTTTTCAATTTGCAAAAAAGTTAAAAATAGATTTTTTTTTAGAATCTGATTATTTTTAAAAAATTATCTAAACATACGAAAACTGATTTTTTTCGATGAAAAAAGCGATTTTTTACCTAAAAAAATCTTAAACAAACACACCCTTTATTCAACTAACTGATTTACAATGACATTACTGACCAACTGGAGGTCTTAACTACTAACTAACTAATGGATTGTAACAATAAGAAACAAAAAAAAAAAAGATTTTATTTTGTATTATTCATTACTCAAAAAATTAGCTTTGTGGTTATTATTGTTTCCGACTTTTTCTACACTTTTAATATAGTAATAGATGTGTCATATGATAAATAGTATTGAATAATTATTTTTTTCTTGCTCTATATATAGAAGCACCTAGAATTAGGATTTATAAGACTTCTATTGATGAATAACTCTCTCTAAGAATTCAATTCATTTTGGGGGTGTTTGTTTCAACTTTTAAAAAAAATAATTTTGAAATTTAACTTTTATATATAGTTAAAGAAAGTTGAAAATTAATTTTTTTTAGAAACTATTCTTTTCAATTTGCAAAAAAGTTAAAAATAGATTTTTTTTTAGAATCTGATTATTTTTAAAAAATTATCTAAACATACGAAAACTGATTTTTTTCGATGAAAAAAGCGATTTTTTACCTAAAAAAATCTTAAACAAACACACCCTTTATTCAACTAACTGATTTACAATGACATTACTGACCAACTGGAGGTCTTAACTACTAACTAACTAATGGATTGTAACAATAAGAAACAAAAAAAAAAAAGATTTTATTTTGTATTATTCATTACTCAAAAAATTAGCTTTGTGGTTATTATTGTTTCCGACTTTTTCTACACTTTTAATATAGTAATAGATGTGTCATATGATAAATAGTATTGAATAATTATTTTTTTCTTGCTCTATATATAGAAGCACCTAGAATCTCTCAAATTTTGATACTGTCTATGTATTAAATTTAAATTATAGATAATTAACATAAATTAAGCAACAGGACATGGGACATGAATCAGTCACCATTAACCAATTCAATCTATACACCTGATTCACATTTCATCCATAGTTCAAGTAAAGTACCTCTATATGTCTCCCATGGTTAAATGATACCATCTTTGTCAAGGTCGAAGAAGGCTGCATGCTGCTGAAGCACAGACATGCTATTATGTTCGTGGCCCCATGTCCCCTTCTGATGCAGCCAAGCCTCGAAGCATATCTGAACAAAAATTAACCATCCCAGAAGTTCAAACATCGAATTTCATGGAACCCCATTACATATGCATATTTTTTGGGTATTGAAACCCCATTATAATTTCTTCTTTTGGGGTCCTTAATTAATGGATGATATCTTATCCAGATTGTCCAAACTATAGAATCTCTTAATACATGTCATCATTAATTGAAAGAATGGAGTCGAAAGAAAATAAAAACGATAATCTATAAGAAACTATATTACATGGTTTGGGGAGTTTGGCGTTCAAGTGATGAGGGACCTTCCCCTCCAGCAGTTATTGGCGCCTTCTCGGCCACCCTTGTCATAGCTTCCTGGGATGCTTTTGCTGTTGCCATCACCCTATCTTGTATGGTGCCAATGAACTTGGATGAAGTAGCTGATTTTGCTTTGCTAATTAAGTTACTTGCTATGTTTTCTTGGTTATGACTTTTCCAGGAGTTGCTTTCATTGGTCCTGACCTTAGATGCTGAATGATAGGGAAGCCTCGTGAAGAGGAGAAGCAGTGAAGAGAGATGCTTTTAACAGATTCCAAGTGACTCGCGTGGTTGCTGCCTTGGTCCAATGTCACTTCCACGGCGTATTATTCCGATTTTGACACAAGCGGTGATGGCAATTGAGCTTTTATGTATATATATATATGATAAGAAAAATGTTGAAAAGTCAGAAATTTTGTCGTAATCTAGTAATCAAAATATTGTAATATAATTATTGATTTTTAGATGAATAGGTAAATTATATCATTTTATTTTATCTGATAACTATTATAATTTTTGTCAAAATTTCAAGCTATTCTTTTTTAGATTCTGCAACATTTTTCATATGATAATGCTTAATTTAGTTTTGTTCCTGTTACGTCAAAGTTTAGGGTGAATCGTTTTCAGGTCATACAAAATTGTTAACTTCAACAAGGTTTTATAATAAAGAAAAATGCTATAATAAAATTACATTTCACCTGTTAAATTCCTTATTCGATCGGTTATAGTATTGATTATGGAAAATTCTCGTTTAATTTTGAAAAATAGAGAATGATCATGCAATGTGGACAAATATTAAATATTTTTGACAACATACTCACCAGAATAATTTTAACAAACCCACACTCATCCCATCTCTCACTATTTGACTTATTGAACCTGTATATTCAATTATTTTGTTAGATAATAAAATGAATATGTGTAAAAAGTAATTAAAACGAATCAATTTAACATGCAAAACATGTATTAGCTGATAGGTAATTTTAATCAATATTTAAAATGAGAGAATATATGCCTCACAATATAAAAAAAATTATTTTTTTCAGACTTTATAAGTCTTCAAATAGGATTTATCTATTGACAAATTCTTCCACACCTTTTTTTTTAACCCCCATATTGAAGCGATGGGTTAAGAATAGAGAGAAAGGACGGTTTTAATAATAAGAAATATTATGTGAGTTTATTTCAAATGAGATATCGTACTGACTGAGATTCATTCATCATTTATTATTCAAAATGACAAGTATTTTATTTTAAATTTTTTATTATTTTTAGTAATAGAAAATACTTTATCTATTTCAAAATAACTATCAAAAAATTAAAAAATATAAAATTTAAGAAAAATAATAAATTGATTTTAGTAATAGTATAAAATTATATAAATAAATAAAATTATTCCTGTTTATGCTAGAAGTAAGTAAATGCATATCATTAATAGTTATTTAATTATCATAATTAAATTAAAGATATTATTAAAAAAATAATTAATACTATCTTAATATTAAAAAAAAATTAAATACTAAAATATTTAAAATTTGACATATATATTTAAATGAAGGAAATAGATGAATTGGCACGGTAATCTAAATGAAATGAGTTACATATGAAGTTTCTCTCTAATAGTAATAAGTAAATGTTGTTTGACTATAATTTATGGTAATTTGTTGGTCGAAGTTGGAATAGAGAGTATTCGCAGGTACACCGATTAAGCATAGAAAGAAAGCAGGCACTTTCGCAGATCATGGTAATCGCAAAACGCCAAAAAGGTGGAAAAAGTGTACCGGTAACGCTGATTTCATAATTGTTTTCCATGCATTTTCCAAGAAGTGCGACCCTAAACTATACAAAAGATTAAAAATCTAGACAAGGACAATGAATGATTTCCCACTCTGGATTTGCGTCCAGTTTCATTTCATGGCTTTTAGCAGCCTTTCACAAAAAACAATCACCAGCAGCCAACACGAATTTTACTTCGTTTAATTAACATTTTAACAATATTTAAAGCATAATTAGACGCAGATAACGATCAATAAAGCTTAAAAAATTACATTACTTGGGTTCTGGTAAAGTAAATAGCGTTTGCACAAAACCTTTTAATATTTCATGATCATCCATTGCTGTATATAACAAAGTGAGCAACTTGTAAATTGCAACATGGTGGGCCTACTAACTTGTTTAAACATGTAATTTTTTGAAAACTCTGGGTAATCTTTAAAAAAATTTAGGTTCGAATTTTTTTTTCCTTAAATTATAATAATTTTTAGTTTTAGTCTTTAGGAAATTTTCAATCCCTAATTTATATAAATAAGCATGAATGACATATGAAAAAGAGATTAAAAATATTACAAAAGAGATAATTTACACTCACTTTTAAAAAACTGTTTAATCTTTACATACTAACCGTTTAAAGCAATTTTATGTTATTATCTAATAAAATTATAAGAAATTATCGTATGTCATAAGTAATTTCATGAATTTAAATTCAAAAAATATACTATATTCTTATATTTCTATTAAATAATAATATAAAATTATTTTATATCCACAATGCGAAATTACACTCTGAAAATTTGAAACAATACTGATTTTCTTTAAGCAATCAAAAAAGCGTTATGCTATGTTTTAAAAAATAAAAAATATATTTAAACTAAAAACTTAGATAAATAAGCTAGATTAGAATCATTTATTTAAAAAATTAGATTAGGCTTGCTTTTAAGATAAGGTTTGGCCTAATCAAGGATCTTTGGAACCCCATCACACAACAATGGATCGGGATCAGACGGTCCTGAAGTGAAGGTTGAGCTGCGTGAGCCGCAGGGCAACATTTTCCATTTTCTCTCACATGTGATGTCTAAGGGGAATTTGTCACCACAAATCATAGAAGGGTCAAAACTCAAGACGAAGGAAAAAGGAGGGCAGCCTCGTACGTTCCCCTCGTTGGTTTTTATTGGACGACGACAACAACAACAACAACAAACCCCAAAACGTATGCATTAAAACGACTGCTCCTGCTGCTGCTCCTCGTGTCTTGCTTTCGGTCTTTCAGATTCCAACACTCTTCGGTTTTACATAACCCAGTTCTGATTTCTAGGTAATCTCTCGTGTCTATATACCCACTTCGATTTTGTTTATTTTTTTTAATTAATTAATTAATTATTTATTTATTTTAATTTTGTGTTGTAAATAATTTTTTCTCGGACTCTACCCCATGTTAATGTTAGAGCTGTTATTAAAGTTTGATTTTTTATTTTTATGTTAGATGACATCAAATTTTGCAAAATTTTTTGGTTCTGTAAGTGGGTTTTTGATTTGTTCTGCTCTGCTTTGAGTTGGGATGCCTCAATAAACGATTATAGTTATGTGGTCTAATAAAAAAATAAAAAAAAGGCATCTTGTGTGGAGGGTTCTTTGGTTTTTCAACTCGTGATTGAAAAGTGCATGGTATGCTGCTTCTGATTTTTTTTCACGCGGCGACACTGCCAATGATTTTTGTTTCTTCTTCTCTTCTTGCTGTTATTATTACTGCTGTTGTTGTTGCTGCTGCTGCTGTTATTATTAATTAATTATTTGGAGGGGGAGTGGATTATGGATATAGCTTGTTGTTCCTCATAGTTGGTGTTTTGGATGTGATTATGCAGTGAATGGTGAATTACTGAATTCCAATTTGATAGCACTCTTGAAATTGGTTGCCTTAGACCCTTCCCCGCCCCAACCCTCCCTTATGGCTTTCACTTTCTAATTTCCATTTGCAATTTTGCACTGACTCTGTCTCTGTGGACAGTTAAATTAAAAAAAAAAAAAAAAACAATATGTCACACTTGTGCGTAATTTGGCCCGTTATCACAAGTCTTACAAATATATTCTGCTAAGAAGCATTACATCTATCTGTTTTCTGGTGCTTTTGTAACTTAGCTATATTCTTCTTAGTGGCACACTAAGCTTTAACTCTTGGCTAGTGAGATATGAACAAATCTACTTACGGAATTAATGTATATCTTGTCCAATTATGTTATAGGCAAAGATAATTTCTCATTAGTGGATGAGTAGTTGACACAAAAATTGTTTTTTTCACAGGTCAGACGAAGCTGATTCGATTGGGAGCCTCCAGAGCTATGTCTTCATCTTTTCCTGTTCTTCCCACATCCTCAGTGCAGGCTGCATCAATAAATTCCAACATCAGAAGTGTTGGACACATGTTCTCGACTCCTGCTGATTGCCCTGATGGCATCCCTTTTTCCTCTGCTTCAGAAATAAATTCTACAACACTAATTTTTCAGCCTCAACAAAGTGATGGTATTTCCTGGGGAGCAGATCTGTTTCAGGATATTCTTCAGTTTCCTGATAATGTTCCTGTCCAGAATGATGATCATCATGTGGAATATAGTGCTCCTTACATGTCTAGTGATAATTCCAAAGCAACTGATTTTGGGGAGTGGGTTGATAGGTTAATGTCAGATGATGATTCTCTTCAGCCAAATTGGAATCAGTTTCTTGGTGGTGATAATGTAGCAGAGCCAAAATCAAAGGTTTGTTTCTTCTCAAGCTGATTTTGATCTAGTGGTGCTAGGTCTTAAAATGCTTGTTCTTACATGTGAAGTTAACTAGGACATGTAGGTGGCATCCCATGCCTCTATGAATAATTTAAAATCTGTAGTTGTCTTGCACCTTAACCTTTTTCTGTCCACAGTTTATTTATTTATTTTCATGTATAAGGTGCAGAAATGTATCCTTCTCTATTGATGCAGGAGAGCCAGGTTTCACTGCAGCAGCATGTGCCATCTGTGGAAGCTAATGATCTTCCTAACTCAGTGTCAACTGCACCACAAACTAAGCCAAGAATGCGTTGGACTCCTGAACTTCATGAGGCCTTTGTGGAAGCAGTCAATAAGCTTGGTGGTGGTGAGAGTATGTTCACTTCTTCATAATATTGTACTTCTTGATCTTCTCATTGACAGAGATATTTCAGGTTTTCATTTCTTGTCATCTCATCTCATGATGTTAACATGCAGAGGCTACTCCAAAGGGTGTCTTGAACCTGATGACAGTTGAGGGCCTTACCATCTATCATGTGAAAAGCCACCTACAGGTACATTTGTGATTTCTCTTCTTTCTAACTGGCTTGTCTTTGATATACATGGCTACAGTGAATAGCTCTTTTGTGGGTGTGCGTATATTTAGTCAAAGGTTTTTAATGAATTATTTGTTCTTTTAATTTCAGAAGTACAGAACTGCCAGATACAAACCTGAGTCATCAGAAGGTAGGTGTTAGTTTACTTAGTAGTTCCATTGTTCATATAAGTATATTTCTGATTTATGGGGCTTACTCACATTAAAATGTTTCATGAAAGATATTCTGTTTGAGATATAAAATGCATCCCTTTTCATGCTAACCTATGTGTTCAATGTTCTTTTCTCCTGTTCCCTTTATTATGTAATTAACATGTTAAGCAGATAGACATGCCCCCCCCCCCCCTCTTTTCTCTTTGTCAATCTGAGAATAATTATCAATGACTTTCTCTTCGCCTCCATGCACATGCAGAAGTTCCTGAGAAAAAGTTGACGACTTCAATTGAAGAAATGAAGCCTCTAGACTTAAAAACGTGAGTTTTCTGTAACCCTCCTTATGTTGAATATTTTCTCATAGCATTGAAACATATATTGACTGATCTTTTTGCTGGTGTTGGTCATTTGTTCTTGTTGCAAGCATTGAGCAGTGTACCGCCCCAACAAAATGTAACTTCTATCAAATTATCACATATTTGAATTTAAGTTATAACCTTAAACACGTGCTAAAACTGGACAAGAAGTGTGTAATTTTCACCATGGTTATGATACTTATTGTTCAAATTTCCAATATATACTGTTGTTCCATTTGCTTCAATTGCATTGCAATGAGTAATTAATGCTCAGAAACATACTCTGGATTGTGGTTGCAGGAGTAAGGGGATTACTGAAGCATTGCGGTTGCAGATGGAACTCCAGAAGCGGCTTCATGAACAACTGGAGGTACTTTATCTGTACTTAAGATTTGCTTTGTCTTTATCCTATAAACTTAAGATTTTTGTACGGAAGATGACCACATGGACACCTTAAGGTGGCGTTTGGCACATTACCTATTAAGATTGTCAGTAATGTAGATTACCACTTAAAAAGATTGTCACCTTTTAAATTGCTGGTAATGTTAAATGCAGTGTTCGGTATGCATAGTTAATCTAAGTGACAATTTACATTCTCCTGTTTAGTATATAAAAAAGATTATTAGGTAATATATATATTAAACTAATATAATAATAATAATAATATAAAATAGTTAATTATTATTATTATTAGTTATAATAATATTAATAATTAATAATAATTATTAGTTAATAAGAATAAGAAAATTTAATTATTAATTATGATTATAATAGTTAATTTTATTAACAATTAATATTATGAATATTAATTATTATTTAATAATAATTAATTATATTAATAATTAATCATGATAATATTAACAATAATAATATTAATAATAATATTTATTTTTAATAATAATAATAAATTATTATTATTATTTATTGATAATAATAATATTATTATTAATTAATAATAACTAATATTATTTTTAGTAATCAATAATAACAATAACAACAACAACAACAACAATAATAATAATAATAGAAGGATTGTCACATTGGCGGTAATCTACATTACCACCTTTTAAGGGGACAATCCACATTATTACATTAGTGGTAATCTACATTATCTTAAAAATTTGGATTGCCAGTAATATTGTCCAGCCAAACAGGGTAATATTGTGGGCTCAAACAATTTAATCAAACATTATCGATAATCCAGATGGATTAACCCATACCAAACGCCACCTAAGTTTTGCAATGTTCTGATATCATGACTGTTGTGCAGGTTCAAAGAAAGTTGCAGATTCAAATTGAAAACCAAGGGAAGCGTCTTCAGATGATGTTTGAGAAACAGATAGGGATGGATGACAGCAAGCTTAAGGGCTCGTCCTCCTCATTGGAGGGGTCTTCTGCTCCACTATCAAACATGGTGCTACCTTCTACAAATGAAAATTTAGAACCCTCAAATGAGGGTCATGTTAAATTTGGGATCAACAGGAGCACTCTAGAAACCATCCCTGAGGAAAGTTCTCAGGATGCAAGTACAAAGCAAAAGGTAGATGATGCTAAGGTTACTGATGAACATGAACTGGGAAATGACCAGTTTGCTGAACCTCCCACAAAACGGGTTAAGAGTTGATGAAAGATGAACTATTGTCTAACTTTTGAAGGGCTATAGTGTTTCTGCTTCTAGGGTCATGACTGTGGCTTCCTTAATCAGTGATTTTGGTTTCAACTTTGTATTTATTGTCCTTGGTCTGGGGTAAATTTTGCAATGGGAAATTTTACTCCAGATATTTGTTGTATATTCTTGGAATGTTAAAGACACCGTGGAACTTATAGAATTATTGTTGGACCCAAGGATGTTTCAACTAGACGATTAGAATGTTGTATACTGTTACTGTTGAATTAAGTTTAGAGAGGGAAAAAAAATAGTTTAGGAAATCTCTCCAGTCCCCATGCAACGTTTTCTCTGGATTTTATTATTTTGACTTTTGCTGTTGCTAGAGTGCAAGAGTTTAATGTAAAAGATAGCGTAGATATTGTCCACTTAATTGATAGTTGCTGTTGATATATTTATTGAAAATAGATTATTTCATGTTTTTTATTCATGTAATCATGTCATATAAAAAACATAGACATAATTATTTAAACTGAGTTTTATACATTTTAAAAAAATTTTATTCAGCAAAGTGTTTATGTTTATATCTTCTTTAACATAACATCATCGTATGAATAAGAATTATAGAAAATTCATTTTTCTTATTGAACTTCTTGCAAGAGGGTTTCAGCGATAAGCATGAGGTGAAGGAAAGGTAACACAAACTGGCGTAAGCATGACTAGTAATGAGAGATGTGGGCAAAATCACCGAACGGCCTATCTTTGTCTCTATCGGTGTCACAATTTTGTCCATTATAAAGCCAATTACTTCAGCAATTAAGCATGGGTTGTGTATGTGAGGACACCATTATTTAGTTACAATTAGTCAGGGTTAGTAAAAATAAAAATAATAGAGCAAAGAGAAAAGATATTTGATCATTTGTAAGGAAATCTTGGGAGAGTTGAAAAGTCTCTCAAATATATTAAAATTGGAATCATAAACTAATATTTATTCAAGAATTACAAGATCGCAGAATATTCAACTCTCCTAAGACTTACTTATAAATGATCAAAAACCCTTTCTCTTTATTCTATTCCTAACACTGTATGTGTATGTGACTACGTATGTGTTCTTTCAATAACCAGAAAACATTAAATATAACTTTACCAATGCAAAGTTGATATGATTGTTTTTTGTTCATACACTAAATCATGCTTTCATGTAAATATACCCAAGTCGTAGGCATTTTTGGTACATCCATACTTGTTACCTCGGTATGAACTCAACTATATATCGACATGTGGTAAAGTTCTATTTACGTCTCTCATATTTTACACAAGTTTTGATTTAGTTTTAAAATTTTATTCTATTTACGCTTCGAATGTTTTCAAATTATATCAATGTTACGATTTTACTAGATGATGTCTAAATTATTAATGGAAAGGTTGTCCTTGCTGCCTTCCATACCACTTGCTTGAAGTGACCATAAGAAAACTTCTTCCTAAATTTATCGTACAGCTGTTTTCGCACAAAACATTCATCTACACCAACATGTCACTTGCACTCCACATAAGTTATTTCCATTAACAATTTAGACATTGTCTAGTGAAAGGATAACATTGATGTGATTTGGAGATACTTAGGACGTAAATAGAACAAAAAAATAAACTTTTAGAACTAAATCGAAACTTATGTAAAACGTGCAGGAAGTAAAAAAGAAGTTTATCCTATGAACATGACTAATAGGGATTACAAAATAATCCATTTAAACGGGTAGTCGTACAAATTATCTGCGATGGGGGTGAATACAAGGATGGCTTTGATCATCGCCGGGATGGGAACCGAGCCCTTGTTTACTAAATGGGATGAAGTGGGCCAGAATCCATGTATATGAATTTACTTAAATGTCCTTATATTCATCATGTACTTTTATTGTTAATTTAGATTATAGTGTTAATAGTGCTGTAATAGATTATGGATTTCATTCATGTATGCTTTATTCAGGTTTAAGAGTATTTTTATGTATTTTTCTCTTTCTTTTAAATTTTTTTGCATCGTGTATATATGCCGAAATTCAAATCACCGTAGAGAATGAGGAATAGAAACTTGTGACAAAAACAAAAATAGGAGTGGAGGGTGACATGTCCCCAACTTATAATTACCTATGGCCATCCCTAAACTACAAGATATCTTGTCCTATTTTTGGTTACTAGGAAAGCGGACAAATAATACCTAGTAAAAACAATAAGGTGATTAGTACCCAAAGAAAATCAAGTCATAAGAAATACTTACTAATTTAAAGACTCTAATATGCATTCGAAGCATATTTTAGGATAGACCCAACTCCACTATGAAGTCGGCATTTGTGTGACGATTAGCCACACTTTTTGATTATTTAACCACACCTAATCTATGATGAACCTAAAGTTTTGGGATGATCCACCCAAAATGCCACCATGCATTCAATATTATTATGACAAAGAAATTTAACAAAAATCCTTTCAAACATTTTGATCATTAGCCACTACCAACTTGCATCAAGTAACATTGCCACCTCATCATGAATGCTAATAATTGGATTCATGGGCTTCATTTAAGCGAACCGTGATCAATGAGTATACTAAGCCGGTACTTGGAGAGCTTATCAACCTCCATCCTCTTTGATCCCCCCCCCCCCCCCCTCTTTCTTTTCTTCTCTTTCTCCAAAAAACAAAAAAAGAAACAGAAAAAGTGGATGAGTCGTTTGTTTGCATGCTATGTCAGGTAGCTAAACCTTCTGCTCTTCATTTTTCTCATAATGTTTCTTCTTCTTGAGTTCTCCTGGAACGTTTATTTTATAGTTGTCCTGCTCCAACTGCCACCATGGGACATGGGCGGATTCTTAAACTTGTCTTAATGTTACTAATCTCGGTATCCCTCAAAATGATGATATATGCTCATCTGAAACTAATTATTACTTTATTTAAACTCATTTTAAAAAACAACAAATTGCCTGTAAATAATTCACAAATGACAAATGATTAATTTTAGGCACCTTGAACCAAGGTCTACTTACTTCTACAGTGTTTATTGCACGTGTCTCCAAAGTCAAGATGCTCTTCACGCAGTTTGTAATTTAATGTGTCATATGTAAAAATGTTTTAAATGTATTTATATAATTATTATAATTATATTGTACAGTCCTTACAATAAATTTCTCCATTATTTTAACTTAATAAAGGAGATTTGTGAACCTATTTATAGTCTCTATGCTACACAAATGATGCATAAAATATTCATCAGTTTATTTCCTTGTTAAATTAGTAAAAAGAAAAACCAAAAATAGATTAAAAAAGTGCAGCCATTCACAAACGCGATGTTAGTTCTCTTTTTATATCCTTTTCAACAACCACGCTAAGAGCACGACTATCAAAATAACGTCTTTGTGGGAGATTATTCATTTGTACTCGTGCGAAACTAGAGCAACTAAATGGGGAGAACTTCTTTTATCTATGTTACTAATATTTGGAGTTTATTAAATTTGATTAATGTGATTTGAATTGAGTTAATTTATTATAAAATAAATTTTTTTAAGATTATTTTTTATTTACAATACTTATTTTGGTAATATTTTTAATTTTATTCAAGTTGAGTAGTATCACTTGAAAAACAAAACTCTCTTTCTGAATTTTAATACAGTTGTGTATCTAGAGCTAATTTAAAATTTTACTTATCAAAAATAGATATTAAATTATTTTGACCAACCAAACATTAATGGAATTATCTTAATTTAATTAATACAAATACTAATATAACTTTTTGTAATCTTATGTAAGTTATACTATTTTGTTTGATTATTTGAAGATCGCATTTGATTAGTAAAACGAATTTAAACTTAAACGATAGTTTTAACAAAATCTTAGATATATATATATATATATATATATATATATATATATATATATATAAACCATTCTGTTAAAGTAAACAATATTTAAATGCATTAATGTATTGGAAATGATCAAAATATAATCAACTTGAGAAAAAAAGAAAAGAAAAGAGAAGTGCTATATCCTAGGCGGCATTTCTATAAAAGTAGTTCACAAATGAAGTGGCTTATAGATTTACTAGTATTTTCTATTTTTATTTAAATAAAAAATACAAATTACTAAAATAAAGGTCAAGATAATAAGTAATTTTAACTAAGATTAATTTTGATATAATATTAGTATAAAGTATTTTATATTATTAACCTATCATGCATAATTAAATACATGTTATTCAAGGTAATTATTATAAAAGTCAAATATTTCTAAGGGTTAATTACATTTTACCTCCTTACATTGTAGGCTATATGCATTTTACCCCCAACATTTTAAAAATGTGCAACTCGATATCCTATATTTTCACAATATGCACTTTGGCCCCAAATAAGTACACTGTATTCTCCTAAATTTTTGAATCATGTGCGAATTGACCCCTTGAACTTTTCAAAATGTGCAACCCGACACCCTGCATTTTTATTTATAATTGATGAAAAAATTGATATAAAGGGGCTAAAGTGCACATTATGAAAATGAAGGGTGTCGGGTTGCATATTTTTAAAATATTGGGGATAAAGTGCACATGGCCTATAATTCAAGGGATAAACTGCAATTAACCTTATTTTTAATAACATGAAAAATATATGATTGAATAATTGTAACGCCCATTCATGGAAAAGTTAAAGGTATGAAAGCAAATAGAAAATTTGACATTTGACCTAGATATACTTGAGTATATCGAGATATTAAGTAATAAAACAACACAATCATATTGGTTATACATTGGATATCTCTAAAACCGAAACTAAAAACTATAGTTTTTCCCAATCCTACCTCATGTATCTATAGTGATTTGGAGGAGTCTTAATTCTTTGGGGTGTTAATTAACTATTTTGAAACCACTAGGAATAAAATGAAAGTTGGAAATTCTCGATAGAAAATGAATAATTCTAAAATATTTGAGAAGTATAATTGGCTCCGACCGTGTCTTTCACAGAAAATAGCATAGCTACTACCTTTATATAAAAATTACTTATATATATAATCTTCAATAATAACATAAATAATAAACATATATTAGAGCATGCTATGCAAATCTACATGCTTTGATGCATCATAATATCTTAACCTTTAAGCTCTATATGCAACATAAAGAAGAAAGTATTGTAACATCTTTGCTTTAGTTTCACCATTCCTTTGACCTGCTTGCCCTACACATCGTCAAGAGAATTCCTCTCCTTTGGTGTCACTCATAACATGGTGGTGGCAAAGCAATACCCTTATACCACACTAATCAAGACAAATAAATTTATCTTTCCACCTCAGTTAGCTACAAGTCTTAAATATATCTTTCCTTTAGACTCTATATACAACTTAAATAAGAAAACATTTTATGTACTATAATATCTTTGCTTTAATTTCTGCTTTTCTTCATTTGCTTGTCTCACAAACTCGAAGGTATTCTCTTAGAGAATTCCTCTCTTCTAGTGTTACTCATAATATCATAACAACAAAGCAGGATTATTATGTCATGCTAACTAAGGCAAGTATATCTATCTTTGTGCCTCGATTAGCTTCAAGTCCTAAATGTTTTATCTTTAAATAACTTTCTTGCCATGATAAATACTTAACATAATGCATTCTTAAATAAATAGAACTCAAGTAATAGAATAACCTTGACTTGACATAATGCATAAATATAATCAACGTAGAATAAGTAATAAACTTATATACTACATGTGAACTTAAGAATAATAAACATATAAAAATGAGTAGTAATAAAAAGCAGCCATAGTTTTACTTTAAAAATAAATTCATCTTCTACCTTTAAAATTTTTGTAGAGAATGAGAACTGGCTGTTGATAACCATTTCCTCTTGTTTCTCTTACTCTCTTTTTATTTCATTCTCTATTTTCTTACCTTCGTTACCTCCTTCTCACAGTATATCTCTCTTACTTCCACTCTTTCTATCTTATTTTTTCTTCTAGCATAGTATCATTCTCTCACTCTCAAATTTGCACCCTCTCGTTAATCTCTGAATGCTTCAACATGAGGCGTTGGTTCCATGCTATATGTAGGGGCTACTACAGTGCTTCATCGCTCACGGTGAAAATGGCACCGTTCCACATGTGTGATACATGTAAGATAAACTTCACACTTCTTTCTTGGTTAAAGCATTTCAAATTTTGGTTTTGACCAGTGCATGCGCTGCTTGCA
Organism: Pterocarpus macrocarpus; assembly: GCA_031439585.1. Lineage (NCBI taxonomy): Eukaryota > Viridiplantae > Streptophyta > Magnoliopsida > Fabales > Fabaceae > Pterocarpus > Pterocarpus macrocarpus. The sequence continues at coordinate 46,299,941 of CM062516.1, forward strand.
CCGCGCAGGTATCTTAGTTTTCTTTTTTTTTTTTTTCTAATACTAATCATTTTGTAAGGGTTTAAAGAAAACAAGGTGTCATATATCTGACACTTCTTCCTCTTTATTATTATTATTATTACTCCAAACTTTGTCATTATTATTATTTATTACATCTACTAAAACTATTTGACATATTAGGTTCTAATTACTAACTTATAATCTTAGTTTAAGAAATTAGTATCTAAGATTGAACTACTTAATCAATTAATTATTGTTACCAAAATCAACTTAAATTGATCAATTAAAACATTTAAATTAATCAAAAGAACCAAACTTAAACACAAAATATTTTACAAAAAGAGATGTTACAATAATTACGTATAAAACTTTTATATTGATAGTATATTGAGACAAAGATGTGATTTTTAAATTTTAAAAAATATTTTTTTAATTTTTTGTAGATATCCTCCACCAAAAATAATTTTATTTAAGATATAATTAAATACTAAATGTGAGCATATATCTCAGAAATTCGAACCATGCTTCCCCATACTGTAGGGAACTAGCCATTTTGCGAAACCAATCTCTAGTGGTAATTTCAAAAAATCAATTTTTATAGAGATGCTACACAATTTTTGTACTTATGATTGTAAATGGGGACCAGTTTCCGTGAATAATCCAAATAAGATGAATATGTGATGATATCTTAATCTCACTGAAAAATATAAATAAATAATTATTTACATTTGGAAGTTATCTGTTGGTATTTATCTTTTAATATTTAAATAACCAATTTAATATATATAAGCAATAATATTGATTATAATTTTAGTTTTTATTATATGTATCTGCAAGTTTTTAAATAAATAATTAATAATGACAAGTTTAAACAATCTAACTCCTTTTTTTCTGTACAAAACGATAAAACTATAATATAATAAAATGAAAAGTCTTCTTTTTATAATAACATAAGTTATCATTATTTCCACTAAAAGAATACTAATAACTTGAAATGATGATATAATGAATTATAACTCATGTGACTCCTGGCTTAATTTTTGCGCCAAAAAGTTGTTAACATAGGTCGGAGGTTTAATTTCCACACTTAACATAATTAAGAGGATTTTACAACCAAAAAATTCCCTAGTTGAATGAATCCCCTAGGAGTGTACAAAAGACGGGTTGGGTCGGGTTAAGCTAAACCGAATCCGACCTTATTTTAAGATCGAGTCATTTCTTTGAATCCGAATTCGACTCGATAATAACCTGATTAATGATTAGGTTATACCGGGTCAATTCGACATTTATATAATATATAAAAATTTAGACATTATATATAGTGAAATAATAAAATTTTAGAAGTAAAAAACAAATTCAAAAAATATTTTATAATATATATTTTAAAATAAATTATATTAAAATAAAAATAATATTATATTATATAAAATATATTGATTAAAATATAAAAATATTATAATTTATCACTAATTTTTTTTAAAATAAAATTTTTAAATAATTATTTAACTTCGGATCGTATTGAACCAACCCGAAACATGACCCGAACCCGACCCAAAAAATATACTGGGTCAATTTTCATAATTGGAACCTGGCCCAACAAGCTTTGAGTCAGGATGGGTTGGCGGGTCGGGCCGGAACACCCCTAACCCCCTCTCTCTCTCTCTCTCTCTCTCTCTCACACAGCTATATTCTAACCTATCAACAGCCATCCATCCGATGCAGTCTCCAACTCTTCAATCAGATCAAAAGCTTTGATGAACGGCTAGGATTGACGGTGTGTACAGTAGAACGAACACATCACAATCCTATAGCACCGTAGCAGCGGTAAATGTGAAGAACAGGAAGCTGATGACTTCAGGTTCATTACTTCAAGAAGGGACATTTTGCTTGTCCAACGATTCAGCAAATAGTCTAGTAAATTACAACCACCCACGTCTGAATTCTCCAACTCCATTGACATTGCACGCTTTTCATCCATTTCCCATTTACCAATGACAAAAGAACAAGCCTCCAATAATAGTAATAGTAATTCTCATATATAAAAAAATAGTAATAGTAATTCTCTCTAAACACAGCACCTCACTCGCCTGACACCGCTTGTCTTACACTCACTCTATGTGTCTACTCCACATAATGCCAATTAGTTGACACGAGTCTTTCACTCAAAGCAAATGCGAATGTAATCAACATGGACGTGGCGTGTCATCAATTGATTTGGATTGTTATCTATCCAAAGGGTTCGCTAACCCGCTTGAGGGAGTTTTCTAGACGAATTAAATAGATTTTAGTGCAATTTTTAGTTTAAAATGTATGTTGCATTATTGTTATGTCACATGTATGTTTTATTTGATATTGTATTTGTATATTTAAAGATATAATATGATGACATGATTGTATTACACAGTTCAATTACAATTTCAATGTACAAAGTAAAGTATAAAACAAATAAATGACGAAGAAAGAAAAATGATACTCAAAAGAGAAAGAAGGAAAGGTTGATTCTCAGCCAACTCATCACCTATCTTTATTGTTTTCTCACATAAATTTTTCTATACAAATACTAATACTAATACTATGTTATCTGACCTAATTATAACTTGGTTTGTTTATTTTACAAACAAATAAAGCAAACGTGGCATGGATTGGAAAGTTTCTGTGGCGTGTTCCTTTCATGTTCATGATAACAATTTACAAGTCACAACAAATGGACTAATTCCTTTCTTGTCGCTGGTGAAAACTGAACAATTCATTTGTACAAAAAAAAATTGGAAAATGTGTGCCACTTGCCTTGAAATAAAAGAAGTAATTGACCTGGGCTTTGGGTTCAACTGTTCAAGTACAGCGAGAAATGTTATGAAACTATGAAAAAAAATTAAAGAGGGGACCACAGATAGAGAACGGTGTAGAAAAGAATATGTATGTGGCAACTGCACCAGATGGTCCTGTTCTGCACTGGCAGTGAAAAATTGACTGCAAAACCATTACACGGCTCTAAATTCTCAAGCACTTGCATGACATGTCTGTGTTTTGTTTTGTTCCTCGGCGCAAAGGTGACTGTACTTGCTCCCTCACCTTCCCAAGAGGTCACTCTCCTTTTTGTTGTGGCATGGCCAATTGTCCTCTCCTTTTAGCCTTTTTTCAAATCCACTTACCCTTTTGAAAATTACAAATAAAAAAAGTAAAAACAATATAAGATATAAAATAACCGTGTCACTGTTTTAGTGGATTTCTGGTAAAGCTGTTTCTTCCACATATTCTTATCTTCTTCACGGATTGAGTCTTCTGGCTCTTTCATTGCATGTGTCCCTCTCTTGATGCTTTTTTGCTATCTACCTTGCAATCCTTTTCATATAACCAGTATTCATCAAGGGCCATGGTCATGGCTACCCTTTTGCTCCTCAAGGCCCAATTCAATTCAAAGTTCAAACCATGTTCAAAATTTATGATTTTAAATTTTTTTTTTTGGGTGATTATTTGCTTCTAATAATTCGCCAAGGTTAGACCTTCTTCGACCACTCCATCACTGTGTGTCTTTTAACTTTTTATTTTTAACTATTATTGGTATGAATGTTATTATGACATGAAGATTGTGAAAATATGTGAATTGTGGTTTCTTACCAATTTTATGCAAGTTTTATAACTTTTTCTCTCTATTGTTTTTGTGGCTGAGCATATATATTGATATGCATATTTCTTTTTTGGTGAATCATATTCATCTGTCCCTCTCTGATTCTCTGTATGAGCGTAGCTCTGGTGAAACTCTGATGGAAACTTGACATTTATGTTACAGTTGCAATGGTGACAGGGATGGCCCACAAAAGAGTTTAAGGTGGCAGGTACAAATAATTGTGAGTTTTACTTTCAGGTTTTCTTTTGTCCTTTTGGAGTAGTTGGAGGACTCACAAGTTGAATCCTTTATGACTGTGGATCGGTCACGAGTTGGAAAACCAGTCTCCAGGTGCTACTACTAATTCATGAAGAAAAAGGGTCATTCCAGAAGTTTTTCTTTTTTTGAATAAACATTTGGTTGTGAAGAGATTAGTGCGATGGAGCCACTGAATAAGAAGAGTACTACTATTGAGAGAGTGGTTTCCCAGAGAGCCTTGCAGATGGGTAGCTCGTTTCCATGCCAAATTTGTGTGGTGGGATTCCTCTGTGGAGTCTGCCTCACCTCTTTGTTCTTGGCTGCTTTGACTTCTTTTGGAACCTTTCAGCTTGGCCCCATTACATTCTCAACCATGTCAATGGCTAATTCTTCAGGGAACTCAACTTCTCATGATAATACCAGTAAGTCAATTCCCCTCTTCCTCCTCCTTCTACCATCTTTTTTTTTTTTTTTTTAAATAACTAATATTTGAAATTTACTATAATCTTAACAACTAATCTCGTTTGAGACGGCTAGCTCCTCCTTGGCTTAATCCATTTTTTATGTATTTTTCTATTTTAAATATTAATTTTTGTTTTGTGGAAGTGGGGTTGTGGATGCAAGGGTGCTTCTTCCTCTTTCACCTTTTGACTTTTGCGTCATCGTTAGAACATGGCATTTAAGAAACTCTGAAGCTGGTTCATAAAATAACTACAGTGGTTAATCTTTTTTAAAAAAAAAATTGCATAGGAAAAATAAAAAGGGGCCAACTAATTTTTTTTCTCTTCCTTTTTCCTTTTTCTTTTTTCTTTTTTGTTTTTGGTCTTATGTTGATGAAAAAGACCCGAGATTATTATGAGTTGTTACTTTATTTCAAAGTTTGGTGTATTCACGAACATTTATACATGAAGCGATCTTGATGACAACGAGTTAAGGCTTGAGCATGAAGCAATTTTAAGTACTTTAATTGCCTGCTTTACGTTAAGCATACTCTAATAGCCATTCTTTTTGACTTTGCATTTGCTAGAGGATATAGTGTACTAGGGAGAGAATGTATAGTATTATGCATACATTGTTTTGCATGATCAATATTACGTTTAGGACATTCTTGTAGTCAATTAGTATCTTTGATAAGAGGCACGTAGAAACTTATCACAATGATGTAGTAACGCAGTAACCAATTTGATTATTATGGGTAGATTAAATTAAATTCACGGTGGAATGTGTTTTCTTTGTTTCCTTAGTTACATATACGGAGTACAATTTTAATCTTAAGGAAGCAGAGAGATTATCTGAATTGAAGAGCAATAGGGAGGGAGATGAAGATGAAAGAGTGTCATTGCTTTATTCAGCTTGGAGTGCTATGTTAACCAAATCTACAACTGGGGGAAGTGAGTACTTGAAGAAACATGGAATTAGTGGGTCCAGTTTGCCTAATGCCCCACATTTAGAAAACTGCAAGGTGAAGACACGGCTCTACGGCCGTCTTGATGAGCGGACAGGGAACGAGAGCTTCCCGCCATGGACAAGTTGGAAGGGGTTCTTAGTCGCACACCCTATTGCTTCGTCCAATGAACAGATAAAAGACCTTAGGCATCAGGCTGTTTCTGAGGGGGCTTATCCACCCTGGGTATGATTTTAATTATTTCTAAGATATTTTGCACCCACCATAAATTGTTTCACTCACAAATGTGATTTATTTAGCATACTTGTGAAGTGGACTGTATTTGATTTATCATTACCTACAAAGATGCCAGTGAAGTGGTGGCATTAATTTCAATAACAATCACCTTTTCACAACCAACTCTTGTTTGGGTAGTTACTTGTTTCTTAAACCCATATTTTCAATCTGAGCAGAGCCAATTACATTAGTATTTTCTTCACTAGATATTACCTAATCTAAAACTAAATCCTATTCCAAAATTTGGGCTATAGTTATTAACAGAAGAAAAATATATATGGATCAAATCCTGGAAATAGCCTCTCCCCTTACGGGGGTAAAGCTGTATACATCTATCCTCCAAAACTTCAGCAGGTGGGAGCCTCATACACTAGGCCACCTTTTTTATAGTTGAGGAAGATTTAAGAACTTTAATTGAACCTAAAAATGACACAATGTTCCTGATTAAAAAATAATATGTAATGTTGGAATTACTTGCCAGTTTGTTTATATAGAAGCTTTTGCAGATTGCAGGATCCAATGAAGAAAACTATCCCTTGACTAGAAAAGTGCAGCGCGACATATGGATCCATCAGCATCCTTTAAACTGTAGGGACCCGAATGTCAAGTTCCTTCTAGCTGACTGGGAGAGATTACCTGGATTTGGTATCGGAGCTCAGATTGCTGGGATGTGTGGACTTCTTGCTATTGCAATCAGTGAAGGAAGAGTCATTGTCACTAACTACTATAACAGGGCTGACCATGATGGTTGCAAAGGTATGACTATTGTGAGCAAAACCATGGTTTTACTTCTTGTGGTCCATGTTGAATTAAGTTTTTATATACAATATGAACATTCGCCATCGACATGAATCTTCAAATATTATGAATAATCTTACCAAAAGACCAATATGAATTTGATGATACTTTAATATAGGCATTCTTTTATATGCAGGGTCTTCCCGGTCTCGTTGGAGTTGTTACTTCCTTCCAGAAACATCCCTAGAATGCCGGCAGCGCACATTTGAACTTATGAAAAATGAAGAGGCACGGATTAAAGGAATTGTTACCACAAAAGAAAATTATACATCCAAGCACATATGGGCTGGACCAACTCCTAGGTAAGTTCTCAAAACTGCAATCATATATTTACAATCATATATTTATGATTGCTTCCATCATGAGAACATGAATGTATAGAAATTTTATTCTTCCAATGTCAACATATCCTGCAGGAAATGGGGGGCTCCATGGAATTATTTGCAACCTACAACTGATATAAATGGGAGTCTGTTAGCTTCTCATAGAAAAATGGACAGACGGTGGTGGAGAGCACAGGTACTTATTAGACATGCAGAAATGAGTTATGTCCCCATTTTAGCAATAGTTTGTGATGTAATGTTGTTGCCATAATTTTTTTTTTTCCAGGCTGTGCGCTACTTAATGAGGTTCCCAACTGAATACACATGCAATTTAATGAATGAGGCCCGCCATGCTGCCTTTGGAAGATTAGCTGCAAAAATGGTTCTTGAAAGTCTCGCAGGAAACTGGCCAAAGGAGGTTGTTAAATTTGCACCACTTTTCTCAAAGTAATGTTAGTATAGTATCGGGTTCATCGTCAACCATAGAGATGGCAACATATCAACCATTCAAAACATAATTTACAATATATAGATATTATATAAACCAATGGTTGATATTTTGTCACGTGTTGGATTCAGAAAGAATGAAAATGGGTCCTAATGGAAAATTCACCTAATTTTTCCCTCAAGATAGTTGTATTCATAAAAGTTATGTCCATTTCCTACTTTGCTCAGGAAAGTAGAGACATGCCAAGGTCTGATATTGATGAATATGTGTGGTCCAATCACAAGCCATGGGTCCCTAGGCCTCTTCTAAGCATGCACGTGAGAATGGGAGACAAAGCATGTGAAATGAAGGTGGTTGGATTTGAAGAATACATGCAGCTTGCTGATAGGATTAGGAGGCACTTCCCAAACCTTAATAACATTTGGCTGTCCACTGAGATGCAGGTAATGCAGTTATTGCAGACTTTCAGCTTTCTTATTCCCTACTTATTTTGACTCATATTTTGGATGTAGTTTGTTATACAATCTAACATTATTAAGACTCTAATTTGGTTCAGGAGGTCATTGACAAGACCAGAAAATATTCACATTGGAACTTTCACTATACTAAGGTACGGCGCCAAGTTAGGACTAATGAGTCAATGGCAGACTATGAAGCCAACCTGGGAAGGGAGACAAGCACCAATTATCCACTGGTTAATTTCTTGATGGCTGTTGATTCTGACTTTTTTGTTGGAGCATTGGGTTCTACTTGGTCCTTCCTTATAGATGGAATGAGAAATACTGGGGGAAAGGTAATGGCCGGGTACTTGAGTGTCAACAAGGACAGATTTTGGTAGAGTTATGTCTGTAAATTAGTTATTGGCCATATGATTCTTTGTATGTGTAATTATTGTACATATGCCAAAAGTGGTACATTGGATCTCTAATAGAAAGAGTGATTGAAGGAATCAAATATTTGGATCCTGTTCTTCTTGTCCATTATATTCGTCCTGGTATCTTTCTATTTCATGGGGTGTTCCCCTATACCATCCATCATAACCTAAGAACTGAGATACTCAACACATACCCTTTTCTATTCCTGGAGCCCCTAAAAATCTAAAATGTTGCATATGATGCTGCAAAATTTTATCATAAACTCTATCTGAAACTGTTATGTATAGCCAACTGAGTTTTTTGCCCCTGCATCCAAATATTTTCCATAGCTGGTTGGAATTGCATATCGGTAATGCGTATGGGGTTTAAACGTGTCTCACTTTGTCACCGGCTGAGTAGTAGAAATACACATATACAAAGATAAGATTATATCGTGCTTTCCTTAGTTAGGGAGTTACATAATGTTCGAAAGGAATTTCGGATTCTCCACTTCGTAATAAAGAAAAAGAAATCATGTTTACCAAATTGATAATAATAATAATATTGAAAGAAAAAATATCCATACTATCAAATAAAGGAATAAAAATGTTCCTGTAATTCAATAATTCGGATACAATAGTTCAACTTTTTCTCCAGCAAAGTCAGTTTGAAAGAATATAACCAAAACTTGATGAACGAACAGGAAGACTGAAAAATACCACTCACAAAAATACAAAGTCAATAATCGTCGATACAGATTAGATGCAAATATTGGTATCCAGGGGGAAAATTAGAATAATGCCAAGTAATTGATATAGATTCTTTCTCTTCAATTTCACTTCACATGACAATACGACAATTTCCAGATGATTAGAGCTCTCTTCTTAATCCAATATCGCCAAAGGGGAAAAAACACAGAGGCACCCTTTTCTAATGAGTAACAATTGATCACCAAGAATTTCAGTAAATTCTTGGCGAGTTCATCCAATGTGAAAAGTAAAGTCAGCTGTGCACAAAGATTCTAACACTTTTCTGGCAACGATTATCAAAGCAACAATTACAGAGATACCATGCTATTATTATTCTTCCACATCCTCGCTCCCCTGATGCACTCCATCTCCTCCTTTTGCAACAGTCTGCTTCTTATGTTTCTTAGTTTTGGCTCTCTTCGCCTTCATTCGGCGCTTCCTCTCATTGGCATCGACCCATTTGTAGTCTGAAGGTATATTGAAAGGGTCGACTTCATCCTTATACCTGTGACTATCGGAGTCTACAGACTGTGTGCCGCGAGTTCCTTTCATCCATGAAATCCACGATGAAGACCCCTCTGATGCAATGGATTTGGCATCCTGGAAGTATGCTGGGCTGGATAGTGGAGTAGAAAACTCCTCTGCTGGTTGAAGCTCCTCAAATTTTGTGAAAGTGACAAGGACCCGTATAGTAGGGACTATAGGGATAGCTACCTGCATGGCAGTAGCACAATTATAGGCCTATGAAACGCATGCATGGATGTAGAATATATCACAACATAGATATACTGACCCGACAAAGTTTCCTTAGAGCAAAGCAAGGAGAAGACATGCATAGTAACTAGTAATATAATAAACTAATTAACTAAGTATATGAAATATTATAAGATACAAAAGATATACATGAAAAATTAACCAACAAAACAATATGTGCAAAATACATCTGACGTGTTCAAACATGTCTCAAAAATGTTCAAAAAATTCAGTATTTTCATTCCGTAATTTTAGTAGGAAAAACAGTACTTAGTCATTCTGAGTGTTGATGTCCATTCCATTTAGGACACCAAATTGTCTCCTTTCTTGAAGTGCTAGTGATTTCATATCTAGAATCAAAATCTGGGAGAAATGCTGAAAAAGAAACAACTGTAATTTCAATAATTGTATATCTATGGAGAATTTACCATGCAATATCTGGGACAGCATGCAGCATCTTCAGTAATGAAGCTATTAAGTTCAAGTTACATATTTGACAATAGAATGATAATTGCTATTTCCAGAGAATTATCCATTTTGTACATCAATAGCTTCTCTTAGCAACAATTAACCATCAACTTTTGGATCCAATGTGATACTAGAAAAATAATTTACTGCCGCTGCAAAACCAAATATAACCCTGTCCCTCAGGGTAAAAAGGCCTGATGACTAGCGTCATGTATAAAACAAGATGTGAATAATATCATATCTTCCAACTAGACTTATCAGAAAAGAACCTACAGCTAATATGAGCACACTGTAACCACAAGAGAGCAGAGCAACAGGGCATAAAAAATTAAGTACTGAAGGTTATGATGGTATGTGAATTACCTTGACAGGGAAGGTTCCATGAGGAAGTTTAGTTGTCAAAAGTTCTCTGAGTCTCCTAATAGCCTTAACCTTGTTTGCTAAGATGTCAAGTAAAGGCAGAAGCTCATCTGTTTTCAAAGGGAAGTCTGGTGTCAACCACAAGACAGGTCTTAAACCCTTTTTGTACTCACTCTCATTCTTAAATTCACTAATTGTTCCTTTCTTCTTTTTCTTTTTATTGTTTTTATCCTTTCCCTTCTTCGTGTCCTCAGGGTCCTCTTTGTGAAACTCAGATGCTGGCTTTTGCTGATCAACTGATCTCTGGTTGCTACTTGCCGGGCCCAGTGCTGAAAATTTCTTTGAAGTTTTGGAATCCTCAGGTTCATCGCTGCCACTCTTCACGTTTTTCTTGTTCCAAGCAAACCAGCTCTTCTTCTCTTTAACCACACCATTGGCTTCACAATTCTCATAGGAAGCTGCTGAACCATTTTCATGACCATCAAAGACTCCATGTTCCTCATCCTGACAAATACCATCGGAGTTCCCCATACTTAGTGCAGAATCCAATTGCCTTCTTTCCTCAGCAGTCAATACATCATCATACTCGTCATTGTTTTCTCCATTTATCATACTTTCTCCGTCCTCCACAGCAAAAAGCTCTTCATCCGTCATAGCACCTGGAACTCGTCTTGACTTCACACTTACCATGACATGAAGCATGTCATAAACTTTTGCCTTCCAGTTCCCAACCATCTCAGTCTTCTCTTGGCGCCTCCAATTCAAATGGGGAACAAGCTCAGCCTGAGTAACATCAATACCTGGTCTATACATATTTGTCTGAGACATCAACGAAACTTCATGAGCAACTTCGGCGTCTGTTGGCTGGGTACCAGCTCCTTCCAAAGCATTGGTGATTTCCTTCTCCTTATGAGCAAGAGCAATCAAAGAACCCGGTGGCAGAGCCAAATTACCATCCTCTGAAGTATAGCCCTCTCCAAGGAACAAAAATGTTTGGTCTGACCGCTGTATGCGGAAGCCATCAAAACCAGCTAGGGTCATATCAGCACGGAGATTAGAACCACGCTTCCAAATGCGGTACGTATCTGAAGGAGCTATCCGCCCAATAAAAGGAATGACAGAGCTCTCAAAGTGGAAAGATATCTCCATGTAAAAATCACGAATACGAGATGCAGAAGCAACAATGCGGGGAAGCCTTCGACACCATTTAGCCCAAGCCAGAGGTTGATAGTGCTTTGCAATAATCACAGCAATTGGTTCCTCTCTAGTGCACACGGCTTCTTGGAGAGCACTCCAACCATTCTCATTCTGCAGGCTCCAGTCAGCACCAGCAGCCATCAAAATCTCAGCAGAGATCGGATCCCTAAGACGCACCGCAAGGTGAAGAGGGGTCTCCCTACCAGGAACATCACGGCGATCAATAACAGCCGAGACCTCATCGGCTCGAAGCTCTGCAGCCAGAGATTCAGCTTCCGTATTGACCTCACCAGCCTTGGCAAGGCGGGGCAGCGCAGAAACAATATGCCTTAGGGCAACATGATCACGCCTGGCAACTGCCAGGTGAGCAGGACTGTGCGCATACTTAGATAAATCTTCCATCGATTTCTCTCCTAACTCTCTCTATTCCCTCTCTCTGCTCCTATTCTATCATCACTAGTGATTCCATTTGCTAGCATGGTTGGTAACTCTACTAGCTATAAATCAGAAATAACGCACGCTCCCCTCATACCTTTTTGCCTCTTTAAGGTTCAAGCAATTTCAACTATAGACCACTAAAATGGGAAAATTTCAAGTTTATTCTTGTCCACCACTCCCCTGCCACTGTTAAATTGCCAGAAGCAAAAATGATTTAGAAACAAGAAAATTTAGAAAACAAAAATTAAAGGGAAAAAAACAAAGATTGGGAACTCTTTTTGCTCCAAATCCTGTATTTTGAACTAAGACTACGAAATCCTAGATATACAAGCTGGTCTTGAGTTCCATTGACATTAACTCAGAGCACGAAATCAAATCACCGCACGGGAGCAGTACCAGACAAAGATTTGGAGCTGAAAATAGCTTTCCATATTAAATTTTTTAAAAATAAGACCAAATTTTACGAGCAATGATATATATAAGCATACAAAGAAACCAAAGAAAAGTGGAAATTTCGCAAATTCGGACTGCACGGGGTTAATCTGGTGAAAGATCAAAATGAATAAAAAATTGGAAACAAAGCAATTAGCAAAAGAAGAAGCGAAGAAAGTACCTGAGAATTGAGAAATTGAATTGGAAGAGAGCGATGGGTTTTGAGAGAGGGGGTACACAGTTAGGGTTGAGCTAAGAAGAGAGAGAGAGAGAGAGAGAGAGAGAGAGAGAGAGAAAGAGAGATTGGATCTAACAGTACGAATGAATGAGTGAGAGAGGGTTAAATGCTGACAACACAACTCAAAAGCACATGAACCCCCTTCTCAGTTCTCAGACACTCACGCACACACACACAATAGATGCCGCCCTTGCTCTCTCTTCTCTACTTACTATTATTACTCTCTCTTTCTCTCTCTGGGTGTCTCACTTTCTCCTCTATTATCTATTTCTTTGTGAATTGTGATTTGTGAGTGTGGCCACTTTTGCTTTTCCATTTGTTGGCTTAATTGGCACTTTTAGTTATTGCATTTAATTAATGGATGATAATAATGAGACTGTGTTGGACTGGTGTTATTAAGTAAAAGCAATAGGAATAAAGATATTTAAGGGTAGCAGGAGAGGAAGTAATAACAGAATCAAAAGCTACAGTGTTAGCCATTAGTAGTACCTAAACTAAAAGTGCCGGCGCTGCTGGTCATTAAGCAAATTATGCTGCTACATTACATGGTTATTAGTGATTACTGTTTACTGATTAGTTTTTAGTTAATGGTTAGTTAATAGCTTAGCAGTTGCCATTTCTCACTCTCCATTTGCTCCGCTGGGTTGCATAAAGAGGTACATGTCATTGTCACGAGATAAAAAAAGTCACGGCTTTATCATACCGAAAATTACCACGTCAACAATATGTATTACATGTTAAATGACCAAATGATATTTTATATATTAAACTCTTAATGAATATCGTCCAGGATTAAATCCTCTCATGTTTATTTTTAATATGATTATATCATGTTAATGTTTTGTTTGGATATAAAAAAATAACGGAAAAAAAATTAAAAAAATTAAGAGAAGAAAAATTGGAGAAAAAATTTATTTTCTCTTATATTAGTTAGATAAAGAGAACATAGGAGAAAAAATAAAAAGAAATAAAATGAAAAATATGTAAAATAATGTTTATATTCTTATTATATAATAAAATATAAATATATTATTTTTACTTAAATTTTAAACTATTTTTTTAAATTACATAAGCAAATAATTTTATAATAATTATTAATTAAAAATCAATTTACTAATTATGAGTTAAATTTGATATAAATTTAACTTATGACATTTTCATTTATTAAAACTATTTAAATTTTAATTTATAATATAATGTTTTATTAAAATATATGACTTTTTTATAAATAAAATTATTTCACAATTCTTTTTATCAATACATCTTTTCCCAATTTTTTTAATAGCAATGTACAATGTTACACCTCGTAACTCTATCCATTGTTGGGGCACATTTGTCTTTTGGAAGTATTCTTCACGGCTCCAGTTTTCTCGCGTGAAGTGAGAAGAAAATTTTTAACATGGGACCCATATGATTGTTTTCTCTTCTCTTAGTTTTCTACTTTATACCAAATAAGAGAAAACTTGCGAATCACCTCATTTTCTCTCCTTAAGTGTTCTTTCCTCCCATTTTTTGCTGATCCAAACAGATGCTAAGAGTGAGAAAGACATGTATATTTAAAATTAAGTTCTAAAAATTTTTAAAGGGTTCCATTTACTTAAAATGTTTGTATCTATTTCTTTCTTTTTCTAATACATCTAAAAATTAAAAGGAAGCTAAAAGCAGATAAAATAAGCCCATGACAAGTCACCAAGCAGCAACAACCAAAATGCGGTAGGGGGACAAGACCAAACTTTAAACATGCAAGAGTTCAAAAAGCCCTGTCTTACCATCCAATCTGCACGAGATTTGCCCTCTCGAAGGGTATGATTAGGATTGGAAGTGAGTCAAGTCAACTTGTAAGTTATTTTTGACTTGGTTCGTTAATAATTCCATAAACTGAGCTTATCATGAGCTTATGAGTCAAGATTCGACTTATTAGCTCATGGGCTGGTTCGATATATATGTGTGTGTGTGTGTGTGTGTGTGTGAATTATTGTTGTTATTATTGAGACTATTGTTATTAAATTCAGACTAATAATCGACTTGCTCAAGGCATAGGGTTATTGGGTCAAATCGAAGTCGCCAACAAGGTCATGCTTCGAGGTCTGAAGAAGAGACTTGATGAAGCTAAGGAAGCATGAGCTGATGAGCTTAGAAGCGTCTTATAGTCATATCGAATGAACCTCCACTTAACCACTGGCAAAACCCCTTTCAAGTTAACATATCGAATAGACGCCATGATCCCAATAAAAGTCAAAGAGCCCAGACTGAGGTTATTTTCTGAGCTCCTAATTCCGAGACCCTTCACGAAGATGTAGATCTTTCCAATGAAGCCAAAGAGATAGCACATATCCCGAAAAAAAACTTTGAAGCAAAGAGTTGCCAGAAGGTATAACTCCACCTTAATTCCTCAAAAATTTGAAGGAGACTTAGTATTCTGACATACTGACATCGGATCACCACCTTCTGGGCATGGCAAGCTCGTAGTGAATTGGGAGGGCCTATATCAGATCACTAAGTTTTTAGGGAAAGGAGCGTACAAGTTATCCACTCCATTAAGATCCAAGGTCTTGAGGTCATGCAATGCTTTGAACCTCAAGAGGTTTTATATATGATGTAATCACGCAAAGTCAACATACTCTTTTTCTACCTCTAGTTTTGTTCTATTGGGTTTTCTCAAGGAGATTTTAACGAGATAGGGCTTTCATGGGCCAAGTGGTATTCATACATTGCCACTTTGTTTCTTTTCTTGTTCAAGTTTTGAACTCAGTTATAAACTTTGATTCATGATCAATAAAATATTAACTTTCCATTCTTATTGATTGTTTAAATCTTAAAGGACTGATCACCCCTTAGTTAAAACATATAAAGCCTAGGTCCAAAAACTCAGGTATGGCTTTAGCTTAAATATCCGAATCACCACTGACCTAAAAAACTACCTGAGTTACCAATAACCTCGAGCATAACTATTAATCCTTAAGTTTCTAACTTAAGCCAAAAGTGGTACCAAGTCCCATGCGATCTTGCAAAATAGTAAAAATGAATTCCATTGAGTTATTAAACTTAAGTGTCTCATAAGGGATACATGCAAAGAACAAAAGCATAAGTTTCTAATACAAAACCTAGAAACCAAGTAATATGTTCATTACAAATGATGATGGCTCGAGAAACGAGGTGCCAAAATGCCATGTGTTGATCTAGGGCCAATAGATGCAACCTAAGACATGACCTCATGTCAAAGAAGGGAGGACCTCATCATTAGAAGATACTCTTTTAAGTCCCAAAGCAATTGTCCGATATTTGAAGACCTGATCAAAAGAGGAGAAATGTGGTTGAACTTGGCATCGAAACCAAGTTGGGGACACTATTACGGACTAGAATTTCGACCCAATTCAAATAAGCCTAAGGGGGGCCTAAACTCCAAAACCATACACACACTCCCAAAGTCAGGCCGAGGATCTCAAACCCCCTACATGCGAACCACATCGTGATCCATTAGAGGATTTCGAGATGGGTTCCCCGAATCACGGACATAACCGCACGACTATCTCCATGATCATCTCTTTACTTGTTCCTTTACTATAATAAATAATTAATAAATCTTAGAAATCAGGTATGCTATTACTCCCTTATACTCTCATACCTTTTACACCCCTAACTTGAGCATTGGAGTCATCATAGGTATACACTACTAGCTGACCAGCAGCTTGGAGTTTCCAATCTTGTTCGGAGATCCTCTATCATCTAATTTCCGGCTATCCACCTCCGAACAAATGTCTTCTACAAATTTTCACACAAGTTTTTTATTTCTTTTACACAATTGCCTACCACAGCTAATTCCCATTTACATTACTTCAATCAATAAATGGAAATTTAGTTTTAGATATAAAGTGATTTCATTTGGCAATAGTATTTACTTAATCTTGATGTATTAAGAAAAAGATAAATAAATCAACAAGTATATATTAATTATCCTTCTAATTTTATGAAATGCTTCGAGTCAATGAGTTTTTATTGGAGAACATATCATATTTTTAAGATGGAGAATGTTGTGATACACTAAGTTAAATTTGATATATCATACACTAGGTAATCCAATAGTGAGCAAAGAGATGTATCCATACATCAAATTATATGTTGTGCTCTACAATATTTTTTTAGTTTAGTCAATTTTTTTTTTAAAAAAATGGTTAAATGTATTTTATAAGTGGCCAAATTTTTTCTATATAATACTCTAAAAAATTCTATTTATTTACAAGATAACATAGATAAAATTTGATGATCATTGAATTGATTGAATTTTATATTAATCAAATTTTATCTGTGTGATATTCTTTATATTTCATAAGTGTCCAAATTTTATTTGTATGATATCTTAAAAATTTCAATTAATTTTAGGATGACATAAATAAAATCTAACTACTTCTAAAATGTATTTAACCATATTTCTTTAAATTTGGATAAACTACAAAAAATTGCAGTGTATCATATATAGTTTGATTATGAGTACACCTCTCTATCTTGCGATTAGATTATCCAGTGTATCAAATACCAAGTTTAAATGTATTGGGGACACTATTTTTAAGGCCAATGTTGAGTTACCACAACAATCCTAATAAGTATGCGAAAGTAATTTCACAAGCATATTTGTTAAATATAAATTTTAATATTTTAACAAAAATTATTATTTTAGTATAATTTTATTTTTTTTCTTTTTATATATATGAAAAGTAGAAACAAATAAAATATACAATTCAAAGAGAGTATATTTGTTAATTTATTATATTTTATTAAATTAAAAATAATAATAATAAATTAAATAAATGATAAACAATATTTACTATATATTAAGATTTTATAAAATTAAAATTAATGATTATTTATAATAATTACATTTAAAAATAATAAATATATAAAGTAATAATATTTATTTTTAAGTTTATAATTAAATAATAGTAAAAACTATTATTCTATGAATGATTTTTGTTAAATTTTATTTATAATTGAATTTTTTGTAAAAGCAAAAGCATAATATTATATTACATAATATAGTATCGTGTAATATCATACAAAACATTATATAGTATTCAAATTTTAACAAATATTATACTATTAAACCTTACCATATCATATATATTAAACAAATCCTAATATGTTATGTTCAAATTTAACCTATGGTTCCATACAAAAAATAAATAAATAAATAACCTAATTGTTAGTTTTTTCTTTTCCGCTGTTCATAGCAACTCTCTAATGAGAAATCATAAACCAACAAAGTGTTGGTATCTTATCAATGAAAAAAAGATCATTATCAATCGAGATAATTGAAGGCAGAGAATCTAAAACCACAAGTGTTTGGGAATAAATTCTCTCTTGTTAAATTTTGATATAATTTGATTAAATATCATCTTTTATCATTAATTCTCTAATATTTTGTGTTTTGTTTGGATCCTATTTATTGAATTCATAATAAAAAATTATGTATAATTAAGCCATGTAAAAATTTTACATGAGATAATCTATTTTTTGATTGCCCCTCAACTAGGCAAATTGCGTTAAACATAAAATTGTACCCTAATAAAAACGTAAATTTATTAGAACCCAAAAAAAAAAAAAAAAAACATAAATTTACTATTTGCATTAACTGTGATTGCGACCTTAATTTAGTTACACCAAAGTATGGGTATTTGGCATTTATGATGGCTACATCACTCGTTCCTACTTAGTAACTTCGCGACTCAAGGGAGTCCATCATCATTAGTGCATTAATGCATGCGTACGTTGAAATACTTGTTTTAAGGCAACTTGAACCGTAACTATTACTGCAATTATGCTCGATAATAATGACTATTCAAACGAATGATTTTTCAACTCTTGAAGTTGAGATCTTGTTCAAGAGCAAACTTATTCAGGTGTAAGATTAATTATTGGATAAGAAATAATTACAGTATCTATAATATCCCGTCAAAATAACACTTAATTAATTTTAAATAATTTAAGTTATGTAGTCTAGATATTTTAAAATAAAATATTTATGTCTCAACTATTCTACTAATGAGTAGTAATAAAATGATGAAAATAGAATTTCTAAATTTAAAAATGTACAAAAATAAAAGTAAAATTGTCCAATAACCAAGTCAATTAAAATTAAATATTTTCTTATTTTACTAAATAATGCAAAATAAAATCCTTTAAAAATTACTAATAGTAAATTATAACTCTATTAAGACAAAAATACCCTTAGTATAATAATTTGACCCTAGTTCAACTAAAACAATTGTGAAGAAAGGTCTCTGTCTGCTAACTAGTAGTTAACAGGTATGTTAGGTAATTAAAATTGTGATAAAAATATTATATTCAAATAAAATGTGGATAATAATTATAAAATTTACTGACACATTAAACCTATTAAGGGTAAAAGTGTCTAATTAAAAATAATTAGAAATAACTTTAGAAGAATTATAATAAAATTATAATTGATTATTTGACTCAATTTAAATACATTGAACTGAGTTATGATTATTTTAGAATTTATTTGGGTAATTTAGTAATTTACTAAAAACTTATGTAATTAAGAAAAAATGGAAACTAATATTCTAAAAATTTAAGACAAAGTGAGATATTATTTTTGGCCCATAAAATTAATTAGATCAAGTTCAAATAAGATTTAGAAATAAAAAATTTGCCTTAAATCAATTTTCTTTTAGCAAGAAAATTAATTAGACTAGATTAATTAAATTGATATATGTTAATTGATCTAAGATTACATTAATATCATTTTAGTATCATGAAATAAGAATTGGTCTTAACTTTTGATTTTGCCAAGAGGCGCCATCTTCTATAACTTTGGTGACCAAGTAGTGTAATTTAATTTCTTTGTAAATTTTATAACAAGGAAACTTAGTGAGTAAGCTAGTGTAGGAACTATATTACTCCAAGTAACACTACAAAAATTACTCCCCCATTTTAGTTGGTGAATGCTCCAAAGTAAACAAGAGGAGAAGAGAAATTGATTTCATAGCACAATTATTTAATAAAGGAAAACTAAAATAAGTATGACAACTTGCTAGTTAAGTTGTCTAGCCTCTCATAAGTACCAAGGGGAAAAAGAACTCACCCTTTTCCTTGGAACAACCCAAAACCATAGAGGAAAAGAGAGAGTTTGAGAGTTTTCTCCTTATCTTCTTCAACATCAAGAGGAAGACCAAGTGAGGGATACACTTGTGAATTTTGTGTGTCTTGTTCTTCAAGCTCCATCAAGAAAGGAGCACCACCATCTTCATCAACCCCACCATTACCACCATCTTCATCTTATTGCCACCATCATCATCCTCATCTCCATCATCCTTTTCACTCTCAAACAAATAGGGGTTCTTATATCTTCTATCTCTTGCCGAACCCTCCCATGGTTTTCTTTGATTTTGATTGATGTTTATAATGTGTTGATGCTTATACTTTGATTCCCCTATGTTCTAAAGT
Source organism: Pterocarpus macrocarpus (assembly GCA_031439585.1). Taxonomy (NCBI): domain Eukaryota; kingdom Viridiplantae; phylum Streptophyta; class Magnoliopsida; order Fabales; family Fabaceae; genus Pterocarpus; species Pterocarpus macrocarpus. The sequence goes on from CM062516.1 coordinate 46,320,006, forward strand.
GCTAGAATTCTATGCTAGATATTGGACAACCTTGATATGTGATTTTTCTACCATAGTAAAGTTTGTTAATTTGGTCTGAAAATTTTATATGTTGAAGCAAACATGTTAATATGTTTCTATAAATTTTCATGATTTTTCTTGAAGGCTTGCTATTTTTAAAAATTTAGGATAGAACTGCCCCTATTTTGGAACCTATGATGGATTACTGAAACCACTGAAATTGTCCATTTTTGTTGATATAATAACTCTATGAATTTTGACCAAATATTTTTACAGCATGTTAATAACACTTGAAAATATGATTGAGAATTTTTTTGGAATTTTTAGAACTATTTTATTATTTTAAATAAATTTAAGAGATTGAAACTACCTGACTGAAAAGAGAAACTTGGATTGCATGTGTTGTGAGATTTTATTACCTTAGCTATCTCTTAAATTTTGACCCAAATTTTTTGTATATCACCCTTAACATCCCAAGGGACAAAGTGGTAAATTTTCACAAAATTTTGAGGTGATTTACTATTTTATTTGGATTTATTTATTAGGCTACCTTGTTGACTATACTTGCTATCTCCTTACCCAAAATATAAAATTTGATGCCTTTTGCTAAATTTGGCCCATTTAGTGTCCAAACCCCAAAGGAATATATTTCTAGCGTTATGATAATACATAATGAATAAAGTAATAATAACCCAGTTAGTAATGAATGGAAGAAACCTATATAAGCTATAAGACTTGGCCCGGTTTGCTTATAAAGACTAAACCAACTAATATGCTATTTCTTAATGTTTTGTTCTATTTTGTTATGGGCTTGTATGTGCAACATAGACCTACATGAACATTCATGCATAATCATTTGCTTGTATAAAAAATGCATATGAACCAACCTTCATATGATATGTGAGACATAAATTATTGATGCATGAACATATGTGTGAAATGCATGATATATAATAAAAATCCAAAGGCATGGCATGATGAATGTGTGGACATGCATGAATAAATAAATTTTTTATAAAAAGTATGGTCAATGTCTTGGCCCCACCTTAAAGTAGACAAATGGGACATTCACTGCTTTATTTGGAGTGGATGATTCAATTTGGGTATGAGGCCAATGTCCATGGTTTTGATTTGGGGTCAGGGGATACCCTAGTAAAGAGTTCTTGGCAAATTGTGGCAGGAGTGAGTAAAGGCCACTAACTTCCCTCCACCTAAGCAAAGAAAAAGGAAAGATGAAAGATCAGTAAAGTAAATTGCAGTGCTTTAACATGCATTACATGTCTTGGTGGATGTGGTTGCCACCTTGATGGATGCCTATTCATCAGCCTTGATGGGAGGATTTGCCTCATATATTTTTATTTATTATTCCCACTCATGATATTATAATTGTACCATGCATTTATTCAATTATCTCACTTATATGTCACTACTTTCTATATACCCTTTTAGGTGTTTTCCAGGTTTTAATCATGTGAATTGGTGCTATTTGTGCTGCTTGTGTATTATTATGATATATAAATGTCTAACAGTAATATCCTCCCAAGTACAAGATTTTACGCTAGTACCATATCCCTGGAGCTTGTTACTATTACATTCATGGACCTTATCCTGACAAAGAACTTCAATCGCCTCTTTGAAACTTCTTGAACTATTTGGAGATAACACGGAAATAGAAGTGAGAATTTTGAATTCTCTGTAGGATTCCTTAAGTATCATACATAATGTCATCGTTATCATCTCCAATTGCTTCGGTTTATTATGAAAAATGTGATCATGTCATACAAGCTATTTAATTTTATAATTCGAAAATATACTGTCCAAAGCAAAAATAATTTTACTCATACACTTGGCATTTGGGAGAATCATACAAAATCAATTCATGAATTATATTATGAATAATAACTGAAATATAATAAAATACAATAACATCAATACATTGGAGACATAACATCTGCACATGCCTTTACTTATATTTAAATTTATGCAGATACATAAAATTTACTTTTCTTTCTTTATCTTTCTTTTTATCATAAAATCTTTATATGCCACATTCCAGAGTATGATTACCATGTCATACTCCATCAGAGCATGATCGCCATGTCACATTCCTTAGGAATATGGGACCTTCATTCGGTACTTATACTAGCTGGGTCATATCATGCCTCATGTAAGTCCTATCCCCTATACTCACATTAGCTGGGTCGATGTCATGCCTCATGTGAGTGGGGTGTTTGCATATATTTTAATCTTTAGTCTTTAGTCTTTAGCCTTTACTACCCTTGGGTAGTCTGATCTAGAAGTGAGCTCGTCAGTTCAACTCGTGACCATCGTCATACCGACCAACCCACAAGGGGATTCACGTGCCTCTAGTCTTGGAGGGATCTCATTTTGGTCACGTGTCTCTAATTGAAAAGATCTCTTCTGGTCACATGCCTCAAAATTGAGGGATCTCATCTGACTATATGCTTTTAATATAAAGGAATTTCATCTGACCACGTGCCTCCAAGGTAGAGGGATCTCATAGTTTTAGCTGCTTTCACAGGGAGGGATTCAATGTGCAACTGCCTCCAAGTGAAGGGATTCACATTCAATATATTCATGTCTTTTCATTCTTATATATGGTCATACATAGACATACTAAATGTACTCATACATATGCTTCATCATTTATTTTCATATACGTCATAACTCATATCATACTTAAATTCATCCTTGCATATAAACATTCATAGTTTCATAGACTTCTGCCTTAAATTCGACAGCATAACGGATTAGCTCCGTTTTCCCATGAATAGTGCCAGCCTCCACGGACAAATCAATCATAACAGTATAATCAATCTAATATATCTATCAATGTAAAACTTGCAACCATCAACCCAAGCCTTATATGTTCACTAACACTTGTGAAACCATCAATTTGTTCATTTCTGCCAATTTTATTCAATTCTATCCGAATTTTGTATAATCCATCTTTACTTCTATTCAATGCATTTAAACCTGAATTTTGGATATGTCATAGCTCTATGTGTCTATTTTCTAACCTCATTAGTCCCATCTCATTTTGATCTGTATAACTCAAGATATTTAAATTTTGCCTCGACCTATTCGGTCACTGGTCCGAATTACACTCTTGAAAGTAAAAATTCACTAAAAATCGAAAATAAATCCAAATCATATGAAATTAGTGTCATATCAAAGCTAACAGAACAACCTTTCATTTGTAATAAGTTTTACTTGATTTGCTTAAATATAGCTCAAGTTATAAGTCCTGAAATTTGACCTTCCTGAACTACCCTGTTTTGGCTTGGTTTGGACATAGGGTAATTTCCTCGAACAACTGGGAACAATTGGGATCATAACAAACTCAAAATTTTATTGTGGGATATTTTCCTATGTGTAAGCTTTCTAACAAAGTTAGTTTCACTCAATTTGGAGTTGTGTAAGGTGAGTTACACCATTCTCAAGTCATACTACCCGGATGAAAATCCTGATTCCTAGGTCAAATTTCAAAAATTCATATCTCTCTCAATACTAATCCAATGATCTTATATTATATATGTATGGAAAAATTTGAATGTCTAATTTCATATAAAAATAGTCTCATTAGATTTAACCGGTTGTAGATGGAGCCGTACACTTGGCCATACGGATTGCTGTGGGATTTCTCACTTAGACAGTATCCCAATCCTCCACTTCTCCTAGTTTTCTTCTCCTAACTTTAATTCCAACTCAAGATTTCATATTAATCCAATTATAATCAATCACATACATCCAATATATCATCAAATACATGAAAAAGAATAAAATTTCATACAACCATAGTGCAAAGAATTCAAGAACAGAAATAGCATCCTACCTCTTTGGAGAGTGATTTTGCTAGGTGTTAAGCTAAGTGTTGAAGCTTGAATTGTTAGAATCTTGTTAAGCTTGAAGGAGTAATAGAGTTGGTTGAGAGAAGAGAAGAAAAAAGCTGGAATAAGAGAGAGAGAGAGGGAGGCGTAAATCAGCCAGAAATGAGAGGGAGAGTCCGACTTAAATACATGAGAGTAGTTGGAATTGTGAGTGTTGATTAGTTGAAATTTTGTGATTGAAGTTCGGCCATATTTCCCTCTTCTGTGGCTAAATTGCTCTTCACATCGTCCAAAAAGTGGAACTCGCTTCCATTTTATATGAAATCGGAACTCGTCTCGATTCGGCTTAACGCTTCACTGCTATTTATTTGCCCCTCGGAAATGAAATCGGATATCGGAAAACTTGTCTGATTTATTCGAAACTTGGAAGCAGAGTCGGATGTCGGAAGTCATACAGCTTACAATCACATAATCTCGGAACTCCCCATTCAAACTCGGGAACACCAACAGAAATGGGAAGCTCCTGAGAATAAACTCGGATATTGGAACTCGTGTATGGCTTGGAAATCAACTCAAAGATCCGAACTCGTATTCATTCTAGTTAAGTTCAACTCTAAGGCCGGAACTCGTTACATTCAATTCGGAGGTCGGTACTTGTAACGTGTTAAACTACCAATTTGGAGGTTGGAAACCATGTACACTATTTTGAAACATGAGGTCTGAGGTCGGAGCTCGCGTACATCTTACTTGAAACTTGGAAATAAATTATGAGATTGAAAATCGGGTCCGTTTTCTTTGAGACATAAAGTCGGATATCGGGAATCACGTCCATATTGTTTGGACTTGAATGTTAAGTCTAAGCCCAGAATTGCAGAAATTCGAAGACGAACTCGAAAGTCGGAAATAATCCCATTTTATATGAAATTTGAAGCTGAAGTCGGAAATCAGGGGAACTTGAAGGTGAAGTCGAAACTCGGAACTCGTTGTCGATGTTACACTAACTATCTATACCTGAGAGATTTTTGGGTGCACAACAAACCCTTGGAAATATCACCCCTATTGAGATTAGTATCTTACCCCATTTTCTTGGCATTTTCAGGCACCTGGCAAGATAATGAGGTTCGGGTTCATATTGGGATGCTCGATGTCTGTAGAATAGTATAGAAAATTCTCTGATATATTTTGATTATTGGACATGGCCACAAAGTTGTACATATATGTCTTGTCAACATGGTAACTGTACAATTAGACTGTATATAATAATTAGTATGGAAGTAATCACTCTTAATTTGATTAGTTAAAGGATTTGAGCAATGAATTTAGTATTCTCATCATTAATTTAGGAAAACAAAAATAAAATTCACAAAAATGATTTTTGTATATTAGTAGGAAAAGAAATGAGTTAGTAACACACTTTAGTTACTCAAAAATTAAATAACTAAAAAGGATTATCAATGTTTCATGTACTAAATTAGTTATTAATCATAATTGATAATAATTAAGTTAATAATTAAACTTGTAGAGTGTTACACTATCCACTAGAATAGGGTTAGTGATAAGGAATTTGGATAGTTTACATGAAACTATAAAAGAATCTCCAACGAGTTTATTTTGAATCCCATTTTTATATGGATCACACAAAGTGGGATGCCCACTTTTGAATTCTGTGTTAGAGCAAATTAAAGAAGTGGGATGCATCCCAGTGTGAAGGGACCATGACTAATTCCCAAACACCCAATGATCATGAGAAGTGTGTGTGCAGCTTCATCATGGTGCAGATTTTTTCTACTTTACCGTTGTATTTTTTGCAAGTTTTATTTTTTTTTATTTTTGTTCTATAAATATCAACCTTTTCTAACTTCCTTTTTTACAACCTTTTCCAGTCTTTCTAGTATTTTCTAAATTCTTTCCACACAAATTCTAGTCTTCTCTTCTTCCACAAAAAAATAGATTCAAATTAATTTGATTTAAATTTTTTCTTTATTACTTGCAAAATTCATACTTTTCCCAAAATCCAAATATCCAAAATTCTCAAATATCAAATCCTCAAAATCCATATCCAAATCTTAATTTCCAAAGTCCAAACTTCTTCTAAAATCAAAATTCTCCAAACATTCAAAACTTCAATTTCAAGTTCCTTTCAATTTTTGAGTTCCTTCAAATTTTCATGTTCTTTCGTTTTTCACATACGCAAAATCCACAAACACTTCAATTTTCATTTTCCATTGTTTTTAATCCACCGGTCGAAAATATGAGTATATTGTCTTTCACATTTCAAACCAATTTGAGGCTCAAGATTAAGATTTGCCAGTTATGGGGAACCATCTAACCCATCTCCTCAAATACCCATAAATTTAACTCCGAATTCAAGATATTCATAATTTCCAATCATAATGGATTAGATGTTATCAACATCAACGATGAGCAAATTGAATATTATATACAAGATACTAGGCAAATGTGATGGAAAAACGATAAGCTCCTAATAAATACATGGTTGAATGCGTCAATTGATCCTATTGTCGGTACTAATAAAAAAAAGGTGATACATTTTGAAACCGGATCTGTAAGTATTGCGAGAAAAGCATCCATGGCTTGGTTAACAAAGGAGTAGTTGCAATCAATAAATTGTGGCATAGGATTAACATGAGGGCTTAAGGATTTGGTGCTTGGCTCGATCAAGCATCTTGAAAAATAGGGAATGGTTCGAACAATAATAATATAATGGAGTTGGCTTACAAACTCTATCAAGCCAAATAAAGCAAGAAATGCAATTCCGTGAGATATTGGAATGGTCTCCAAAGAGAATAGAAGTGGAAAACTTAATCAACTCAAAGTGCAAGTTCCAAAAGAATAAAGATAAGTACTTCTAGAGTGTACTTGTCTTCATTAAATCTGAAAATGCCAACGAGTGTGGATGTTGTTATGGAGGAGTTCCTAGTTCCTCACAAGGCATCAAAGCATCGGGAAATCGAAGCAATCTAGGGTAGAAATGTTTTCAATGAAGAAAGTGATACAATCAAATCCGTTACAACTAGATGATTATTTCTCATGGAAGATTTTTAAAAAGTCAAAAAGGAGATAGCCGCCAAGGAAAGGAATAGACATACAAATTCTTTATATAGTCATCTTCATGATGAGTGAAGAATAACGATTCATTCATTCTAAGCTCCTAGAGGAAATTAAGGCAAAATACTTTTAATTTAAGTGTCAATTGTATTGGTGGATCATATTTGACAAATTGACAATGCTCGTTTAGTGTTGTGTGATATTAGATTTTAATTTTATATCCTAAGCTTGTAAGGTGTGAATTCTTAAAAAATAAAAAAACATATATCAATGATATGATGCAATATGCTTAAATAAGATGCTATGTAGAATTATTTTGTGTGTAAAAACTTTCTCTTACACTCGTGCAATGTAAGTTTGAACCTTGTTCTCCTTAATTTTAGAATGGCAATACAGTAGCACAAACATATATATATTTTTTAAGTTAAGTACCACTTTAATTCTTGAAATTATATGCGTGGTTTATTTTAGTCCATAAAATTTGGAAATTAATTTTTAGTCCCTAAAGTTACTTTCCGTCCGTCACTTTAGTTTCTGATTAGTCAATCGTCAATCAATTGTTATGATTTTACTTATGTGTCATGTTAAGTGATACATCAACATGTCACTTGGCACAACATTTGACATGGTATACTGACTTATCATCAATTTTAAATTAGTTCAAATTAGTTCCTGAAATTTCTAAAATGTGTCAAATTAGTCCCTGAAATTTTTAAATATGTCAAATTAGTCTCCGAAATTTTTAAATATGTCACATTAGTCCTTGAACTTTCTAAATGTGTGAAAATAATCTAAAATTCCTAAATTTCTCCTCTTCTCCTTCACAAGCTCTAAATCTTTACCTTAAACCCATTAATTTCTTTTTCATTTTCATACCTTATCTAGAATAGATCCTCTACACATAGAAGTTTATGCATCTTATTAAAGTGACAAGTAAATTCAAATAGATTAAAATTGGTAAATTACAAAATTATTGACAATTATTAAATTCAAACTTAACATTTAAATAGATTTGATTAACATTCTAAATATTTATTTGGTCCCATTTAATTTAAGATTTAAAGTTTAGAATTAACTGATTTAAAATTCAAAATAATTTATAATCAAAAGTTTTCTAAAATACGTCACTAGAAAATGGTGAATACTTTGGTAATTAGATAAGATCATAATTTAAAACTTCAATGCAATCGATACATCAAATTTTTTTTTTTCTAAAACTACAATTTTAAAGAATAATTATTTTTTTCGGAGCAACTATTTTCAAACATGCACTTAATTGATACATTTGTCATAAAAGCTTCATCAATGTGACCTAGTCAAAATCAAAATCAATTTTTTTTCTTTTTATTTTTTTAATTAAAAAACTATAATTTAAGGTAAGAAAAAGGTTTAACTTAATTTTGCCATAAAGAATATGTTCAAATTCATTAAGTACTTATCTATATAATTATTTACAAATAACTAATTAATAAGGTAATAACAAATTAAACCCAACTTATAATAAAGTATGAGTAAAAGATCAATTAAGTGAATCAACTCTTGGTGAGTGAATGATGACTAATTAGTCCATATATAGACAATAACTCGACATACTCAATATTTTGAATATTTTAAAAATTTTCTTTTAGTGTTCTATTATTTTTGCTTTTATAATCTACTCTTTATTAATATTTATTGAAATTTATTTATTTAATTTTTTATAAAAACATGTTAAATTTATATTTTTTTTACATAAGTACGCCTATAAGTATTCGTTAAGTCTAAAGATATTTTTGGATCTTGAATTAAGATAAACTACATTAAAATTGTTTATTGTATTTCATTATTTCATTTTTATATATTCTCTTCTAATTATTCTATATGAAGAGGATCTAGTCTATGTAGAGTGTGAAAATGAGAAAGAAATTAATGGATTTAAGGAAGATTAAAAATTTAAAACTTGTGAAGTGGAAGAGGAGAAATTTAAGAATTTTTGGGCTATTTTGACACGTTTTAAAAATTTCAGGAACTATTTTGATACATTTAGAAATTTCAGGGACTAATTTGATATATTTTAGTAATTTCAGGGATTAATTTAAACTAATTTAAAATTAATGACACGACATCAAAGAGATATACCACGTGGCAAGCCACGTTAAAGGTTGACATAATGCTTCACCATATGGCATGCCATATCAGATGTTGTACCACGTGTCATGCTGATATATCACTTAATGTGACACATCAGCAAAATCGTAATAGTTGACTGATGGTTGACTAACCAAGGACTAAAGTGAGCGACGGAATGCAATTTCAGTTATTAAAGAATTAATTTCCAAATTTCAAGAACTAAAATAAAGCATGCATATAATTTCAGGAACTAAAGTGATACTTAACTCTATTTTTTTTCCATTCTTTTCCACTCATTCACTCACAATATTCTACTATCTTTATACTGGACTTCTATCTCTATTGTCCAATTAATACCCTCATAAGTCATGTCTTTTTGAAACTTTTTTTTATCATTTTTTTGGGTGGAGGGAGGGATGGGGTCTCATACCTGGCAGTCGAACTTACTCTCTTCAAGTTGCTCATATATAGTTTTTAAAAGGCAGAGAAAATCTGCCATCTTGCATAGGCCTCGGACCACTATCTTTTTGAACTTGAAAATGATAAAAGAGACCAAAGTGTATTAGCTCACATCTTATTTATCTTATAGGGTAATATTTGATAGAGGGGTACATATCCTTTCTCATCTAACAAATGATATTTGAGTTTGTAATTGTCCTTTACCTTTTATGAGATCAGTTGTAATCAATAGTTAAAAATGTATAAACATAAAGAAACTGTAAGTAAAAGTAACGTATTACTAACATAAATTCTCTTTTGAAACTTTACCTAAGTAAATTATGATTAAAAAAAAAAATCTGGTCACCTAACATTTCAATTTTTTCTCTCTTGAATGTAACTAGGTATGTGTAAATATAACAGAATTCGTAAATCAAAGTATTAACATTTCATTACGTCGAATAATTTGCACAACTTAATTACATCCTTCCAAAAATAATTTCATCTTCAAAATTTTAACATTCTTATGGTTATTAGTTACAAACCTATCAATCATATAAAGTATTTCCTTTGAAACTTTTTTCTTTTTGGGGTACATTTCTCTTTTGAAACTTTACCTAAGTAAATTTTGATAAAAAAAAAAATTTGGGCACCTAACATTTCAATTTTTTCTCTCTTAAATGTAACTAGGTATGTGTAAATATAACAGAACTCGTAAATCAAAGTATTAACATTTCATTACGTCAAATAATTTGCACAACTTAATTACATCCTTCCAAAAATAATTGCCTTTCATGTAATAAATATTAATATTACGATTCGCGTGCAATGGCACACGTTTGGAGCAAACGTTCACGGTGGGACTCGAACCCACAATCTCCCGCTCCGGAGGCGAGCGCCTTATCCATTAGGCCACGCGAACTTGATTGGGACAGTGGGTGCTACTTTTTGCTTACATATGATTATTATGGCTTACTTCCATCCACAGTCCACGTATTAGTGTTTCTTTATCTTTTTTGATAGTATAAAATACGATAGGATAAAGGCTGATAGTATAAGACCTGATAAAAATTTAATATTATGCAATATTTGATATATCATTATATAAGATATTGTATTATATAAAATATAACCAAAAGAAAATATTATAATAAATATAATTTTTAAATAATTATCATAATTATTTTAGCTCTTTTTATTTTATATATAAAAATAATTTTATATTAAAAATTATTTATTTATTTATTTTTAATATTTTTTTATAAATATAAAAAATATGAGAGAGAAAGAGGGTGAAATAGAGATAAAATTTTTATATATCAAAATCTAAATAGGCTTATTATCATATTCCTATATTTGATTATATTTTTTATTATATATAATTAAATTTATATTAAATATTATTATTTATATATTTTAATAATAAATTTTTATTCTTATATTTTTATTTTAATTTGAATAATTATTTTATAATTTTTTTAAAAAATATTTATTTATTATTAAATAATATTATTTTTATTTTTTATTTTTTATTATTTAGTTAATAATTAATTTTTTAATAAAATATATTAAAAAATAAAAAAAATGAAAGAACTCTTATATATTAAAAGCTAATCAGGCCTAATATGACCTCCCTAAATTATCCATCATTATAATATATAAGGGAGATTTGATAGATAAAATTATACAATATATTAATTACATCAAACAATAAATAAAATCATAACATATTATATAACTTTATCTTATTATACCTAATACAGCATTTCAAACGCCCCTTAGTCTGCCAAAGACGGTGGTTTAGTTGGGCTTGTTACAACTGAGGCAGTTTTGTCTCATGCGCGCTGGACCATGTTGATTGCTCTCTGACTCACCCGATGTTGGGTTTACCCGTTAAAATAGTAATTGCCAAAATTATCAATTTTTTTTAATGTGAAAAATTATAAAAAATTCTTAAGTATTCTCGAAGTAAAACTCTATTGTCATATATTTGTTGAGTCTGTTACATCTTAATTACATAATCTACTATTATCTATCACTAGTTAGTAGCCCGTGCAAACTTAGCTTTTATTTTATTTTTCATCCTATTGAGTAAAAGAATTCCATTAATTCATGTATAATTTAGAAATTAGTTGTATTGATTAAAATTTTTTTTTTCTAATTACATAATTTTAATATTAAAAAGCTTTAATATATTTTATATAAACGAATCTATATAATGCATAGAAAATCAATTAACAAAATTCTGAAAATATTATAGCATGGTAATCTATAACAATGACATTTTTTTTTTTGGTTGTGAAATAATGCCAAGCAAGAATAAAATATCTATTGAAATCATTTAAAATAATTTATTTAGTTTTGTTTTCAAAATTTAATCAATTATGTTAATTTTTCAAATTTAAAATCTCAAATCTGTTTTGTTAGTATTTCTGATAACATTCATCTATAGAAAAAATCTCTACAAATAAAAAAAATTAATCAATTCTGTTAGTATATACAATTTAAAATATCAAATATATCAATTTTATTAACATTTACATAATAGTCATTTATCAAATATAATAATCTTTGCAAATAATCTAAGCAATATCTCTACTATAAAGAAAAAATTGCACTTTACCCTCTAAATTATAGATTATATGTACTTTAACTCCTAAATTTTAAAAATATATAAATCTGCCCCCTAAACCTTTTTAAATATGTATTTTAATCAAACTAAGTGTATTATATCCCTTTGAACTTTGGTTCATATGTAAATCGGTCTCTTGAACTTTTCTAAATATACAATCTGATACTTTAAATCTTTTTGAATATATGATATTTTTATTAAAAATTGGTGGAAAAAATTAACAAAAAAGTTAATTTATATATTCAAGAAAGTTTAGAGAATTGATTTGTATATTTTTAAAGTTTAGGAGCTAAAGTGTCATGACCTATAATCCAGGGATAAAGTGCAATTTTCCCTATTGTAAGAGATAAAATCCATTTATGAAATTCTAAAAGAACATATCAAAATTTTTTAAAAGTTTGTTAAAGTTCATTGAGAATTATCACCAAAATATGTTCATTGAGAATTTTTATTTTAAAAGTATTCTTTAGAATTTTAATCAATAATAATAATTTAAATTTAATAATATATGTTCAATTTTTTTTATAGAATTTCCTAATTATTCAGAAGCAATATCCTGAGCTAAAAACTTCACAATACAATCCAGTGTAACCTCAATCCACTGTATTGTTTCATGATCCTTCGTTAAGTGAGTTAGCCTATCAGCCACTCTATTACATAGTCTAGAAACATATTGAGCTTTAAATTTATTAAACCAAGAAGCAATAGTAAAAATATCACGAATTAGGGTCTCATTACATGAAAAGTCATCTATTTGCCTATCAAAATACTCATATAACTCACGAGCATCTCCTTCCAGAATTATTTCTCTAATATATGTTCAATTTTAATATTTCAAATATCAAAATATTATATAAATATAACAAATTTTTTATAAGCATAAAAATAATTCTATAGTTTGTTATGGTATATTTTAATGTGATAAGATAAAAAGCAAATATGTATGAAATTTTAAATTAAAAAAAAATCTAACAATAAAATATCACAATGGCTTATTACTATGCAATCAGTTACAATATTAACATGTGTAATTCTATATTAATTCTTTTAATTATTGTTTTAATAACAAAAGCTAATTATCTTTTGAGTTTAATTAATACTTTATTAGTATAGAGTTATTAACCCGCTCATTTGGTTATATATTATTATATTTTGTATAATTTTTGAGATGGTTATTGTAAGAGTGAAACATTTTCAATATCATCACAATCCATAATTATATAACCGTATAAAAAATATTGTATTGATGGTGAAACAACATTAATTATTATCTTTTGTATTTGATTTATAAAATGTCAAAATTATTGATTTCATTAAAAAAATTATTATTTTATATTTTTATGATAAGTCACGTTATATATATATATATATATATATATATATATATATATATATATATATATATATATATATATATATATATATATATATATATATATAGGAGGAAATATTTAAATTAATATAATAAAAATTTAAATTACTAATATTATTATATATTTTCTAAATTATTTCATATATCACATGGATAGTTAATTACTAATACTAACAAATAAAAATATTTACATAATATTAAGGCTCCAATATTATATGTAATCATTTCAACTTCTAATTGTGATAGAGTTGAACAGATTAATCTCATAACAGTCTTTATAATACCTCAACGTTTATAAAAAAAAATCTCGAATTTTAATTAGAAGTTTAATAATTAAAATATCAAAACATACAATATCAGACCAATATTTTGAAAAAAATATATACAGGGGATCATAATTTATAAGTTCATAGACAATATCATACGGTAGTAGTCTTTTCAATCTCTGGCTTTACACCATAAAAAATAAAAATAAAAATAACCGAAATTGAAATAGTTGTACAATATCGATCCCTCTTATTGAGTAAAGGGGAGTTGAGACAAGCTGTGCGACAGTAAATGAGTAAAGCAAACTAAGAAATTACTATAAAAGTGAAAAAAAGTGTTTAAAAATATTAAAAAAGAAAAGTCAACTAAAATCGGCACGTTTCAATCAAAATAGCGAGGAATTTTGAAAAGTTTCTCACTCAGAGAGAGTATTTTACTTATCATTTGAATCCTTCTTTTTTTTTTTTTTTTGTTGGTCGGAACATATTTGAGTCTTATAATTAAGGTAGTAAATTCTAAATGATATAAAGCAACAAATCTAAAATCTAAAATCTAAAATCATCAAAAAATGATAAAAGACAATTAATCATACGTTTATTTTTTGCTAGGATGATAAAAGAAAATGAAAAAAAAAATTATTTTTTCTTCTATTACTTGAATAAAAAAATAAAAAAAATAAATTTTTTTTTCTTTTGATTGAAGAAAAAAAATATATTTATATTAATTTTTTTTTATATAATATAATATAATATAAATATCTTCTTATATTTTATATATAAAATATAATAATAAATTTATATAAAATCTCTCCTTCACTATAATTTTTTTCACAAAAATTTTTTTTATAAGTTTCACCACTACTATTTTTTTCTCCAATTTTTTCTCACATTCAAACAAAAAAAAATCTTAAAATCCCCCCCTCCCCGCCTCTTTTTTTTTGCTCGCTACTACTTTCTCGCCCTTTTCACTTGATTTAGGTTTACCAAAAACAGAAATACGTTTAGGTCCAGTTTTACGATGGAGCCTATAGGGGCCTAGCAAGAGGCCCAAGAGAAGCTGAACACGTTGCAGTGATATGGTATGAGCGTGAGTGAAGTGAATAGTGAAGCTTAGGGGAAAGGGTTGCACCAAAAAGAAACACAGACAAACACCGACATTCAATACAAGGTTTATTGCACATGCGTTTAGAAGTGAAATCATTTATTTGTAGCTGCTTCTTCTTCTTCTTCTTTTTCTTCTTCTTCTTCTTCATTTTTCCTTCTTCGTTGGTTGAAGTGGGGGCAAAACCCTATAATCAAAAGTTTGAAGAATCGAAGGTAATAAAAAAGGGGTGCCAAGATGAGGATTATGATAAAAGGTGGTGTATGGAAGAACACGGAAGATGAGATCCTGAAGGCTGCTGTTATGAAATATGGGAAGAACCAGTGGGCTCGAATCTCTTCCCTTCTTGTTCGCAAATCCGCTAAGCAATGCAAAGCTCGCTGGTACGAGTGGCTCGATCCTTCCATCAAGAAGGTACCCTACCCACCCATTCTTCCCCATCTACTCTTGTTTGTTTACCACATGCTTAATTCTATGTTTTTTTGGTGTTTATGTATGATATTTGCTCAATTGTTTTGTTTTATCTTTTATGTCTCAAGTTGATGGATAACAGGGTTTTTGAGAGCAGAAAAGTATAGATTTTGATTGAAGTTTATGCCTTTTGACGTGATTATGCTCGAGTGGGTGGTCGTGCTAGTGGTGCTGATCCTTAGCTTAGCTTAATTGTTTGTTGATAGGAATAGTCGTAGTTAGTCAGTGTGATTAGTTAGTTTTAGGATTTACTTGTATAAATAAGCCTTAGATGGCCAAAGCGACTCATTAGTGAATTGTAATTGTTGTTGAACATTAGTTCAATGGAAGTTTTCTCTCCTCAACTCTAAGGAAGGAGAATTGGTGTTCTATCATTAGTTTTGTACTGTCTTAGGCTTTCATATAAGTGATGGAACCAATACCCTAATGCCATTGTCTCATTAATTATTAATTATAACTTGTTTTTTAATGTGAATTTTATTTCCTTAAACAGCATTTTCATTTGGCCACATGTTATTTTCCACTTTCTAGGTTTTAATATATTGCAGTTTCACTGTGATTCGATATCTTGCTATTCGTGCTTTTGGTCATAAGGAGTGATCTCTTAATTGGTTGCTTTTTTGTAGACTGAGTGGACAAGAGAAGAGGATGAGAAACTGCTTCATCTTGCTAAGCTTATGCCCACACAGTGGAGAACGATTGCCCCGATTGTAGGTCGTACCCCTTCCCAGTGCCTTGAGCGCTACGAGAAGCTCCTTGATGCAGCCTGTGTAAAGGATGAGAGCTATGAACCTGGTGATGATCCTCGGAAGCTGCGTCCTGGAGAGATTGATCCGAATCCGGAGTCAAAACCTGCGCGTCCAGATCCTGTTGATATGGATGAAGATGAGAAGGAGATGCTTTCTGAAGCACGAGCCAGGTTAGCCAACACGAAAGGAAAGAAGGCAAAAAGGAAAGCCAGGGAGAAACAGCTTGAGGAAGCCAGGAGGCTTGCTTCTTTGCAAAAGAAGAGAGAACTGAAGGCTGCTGGAATTGATATCAGGCAGCGGAAGAGAAAAAGGAAAGGAATAGACTACAATGCAGAAATCCCTTTTGAGAAAAGGCCTCCTCCAGGGTTTTTTGATGTTACTGATGAAGATAGACCGGTGGAACAGCCCAAGTTCCCTACTACAATAGAAGAACTTGAGGGAAAAAGAAGGGTTGATATGGAGGCACAGTTAAGAAAGCAAGATATTGCAAAAAACAAAATCTCACAAAGGCAAGATGCCCCATCTGCTATACTGCATGCCAACAAGTTGAATGACCCAGAAACAGTAAGAAAGCGGTCAAAACTGATGCTTCCGCCACCGCAGATTTCTGACCAGGAACTGGATGAAATTGCAAAGTTGGGTTATGCTAGTGACCTAGCTGGTAGTGAGGAACTTGCAGAAGGTAGTGCTGCAACACGTGCTCTTCTGGCGAATTATGCACAAACACCTGGCCAGGGAATGACTCCTTTACGAACCCCTCAGAGAACACCAGCTGGCAAAGGAGATGCTATCATGATGGAAGCTGAAAACCTGGCCAGGTTGAGGGAGTCTCAGACACCATTGTTTGGAGGAGAGAACCCGGACTTGCATCCTTCAGATTTTTCTGGAGTCACCCCTAAGAAAAAGGAGATTCAGACTCCAAATCCAATGTTAACTCCCTCTGCTACTCCCGGAGGTGCAGGTCTCACTCCCAGAACTGGCATGACACCAGCAAGAGATGGTTACTCTCTTGGCATGACACCAAAGGGAACTCCTCTCAGGGATGAGCTACGTATTAATGAGGACATGGATATGCATGACAGCACTAAACTTGAGCTACAAAGACAAGCTGATCTAAGAAGAAGTTTGCGCTCTGGTTTAGGAAGCCTTCCACAGCCCAAAAATGAGTACCAGATAGTCATGCAGCCAGTTCCTGAAGATGCTGAAGAACCTGAGGAGAAGATTGAAGAGGATATGTCTGATAGAATAGCTACAGAAAAGGCAGAAGAAGAGGCACGACAACAGGCATTACTTAGAAAAAGATCAAAAGTCCTTCAAAGGGAACTTCCTAGGCCTCCAGCTGCATCTTTGGAGCTTATAAGAAATTCTTTGATCAGAGCTGATGGGGACAAGAGTTCCTTTGTTCCACCAACCTCTATTGAGCAAGCTGATGAGATGATAAGAAGGGAGCTTCTAGCTTTGCTGGAGCATGACAATGCTAAGTATCCCCTTGACGAGAAAGTGAATAAGCAGAAAAAGAAAGGAGCCAAGCGTGCAGTAAATGGGCCTGCTGTCCCTGTGATAGAAGACTTTGAGGAAGATGAGATGAAAGATGTATGTGTTTACTAATGTATCTTCTCAGTTAGTTTCTTTCTTTAGTTTCCTTTGTGTTGAAATTGCATATTCTTGCCTTGATAGTAAGTAGTTTGGTCAATTCTCACCCTTTAATACACACAAGTAACCTGATTTCTGTTGGGGAGGATACACCTCCTGTTTTGCTTTTGCGCTGACCTGAAGACTATAAGTCTATAACCAGTGTTGTCAAGGTTGTGCGTCAACTTATAAGAGCGCACAATTATACAATTTCTGCTAGGGTTGTAGTTCCCAATGTTTTGGTGGGATTGGGCTAGGATTGATGAGTTTGCTTGTAGAAGCAGTCAGATCGGACAATCTCACCGTGCCAGCTGAGCCACCAACCTGGTGGCAGATTAACCTCTGTTTTTTTTCCTCTTCCTTTTTTTTTTTTTTTTTAATGCTGGGGGGAGGGGGGAATTGATCCCACCCACAAAAATTAAACAACCCCAGCCCCAAACCTCTTTTCCGCTATTGCTTCATATCTGCATTGTTATTTTCCTTCAATTTGCATTGGTGCTGCATCTGAGTTGCTCATGTGAGGTGGTTTGGGTGGTGTTGCTCCATGTCTGAGTTGTGGGTGGCTGGGTGCTTGGCTAGTGCTTCATGGTGATGGGTGTGGCTCTGTTTGTTTGTGGCCTCATACTTTGGTTATGCTTTGTTGGTGGGTTTGCTGTGTATTTCTGATTTGTAGGTAACCATGTTCTGTGCATGTGGCTGCAGCACACTGTGATAATGTCTTTTATGTTTTTTATTTTATAACTTTTTAATGTATTTTTAATTGGAATTTAATTAAATGTTTATTATGATTTTGTGGTTATTGTATAATTTTATATTCTAAGTAGGATCTTAGGATTCATGTTACAATCTCACGTTTTATGTGTCTGTTCTCTCCCTTTCAATCTTAGGTAAGATCTCAATCTTGAGAACATGGTTGTCAAAATTGCGATCTTACTCGTAGGATCACGTGATTTTACGTTTCTGGGTGGGGGCTCTGATCCCAATTACATACAGCAACTCATTTTGGTGAGCACACTGTGTGGTTGTTGGATAAGCACGTAAGATAGTTGGAATCATGCGATCTTCACATGCTGGGCCAGCCACTCTTTAACTGTTGGGCAGCCCATTTTCCTGCAAATAGTCCAAGCCCACCCAATCCTGGACACCCTAAACTGTCATCAATTACCTCTGCTGCCTTCATTCGTGCTCCCCATCTGCTGATCTTCCGTCTCTTCCACTCTACATCTCTATTTTGCTGTTTTGTGGCCAGCCCTTCTCAGTCATGCCCCCAATTTCTGTTCTCTCTTTGGCAGTTTCTACCTTCTGTTCAAGCACGCTCTTACCAGGAGTTGTGGACTTGTTGAGCCTGAAATTGCTGTGTTGTTGAGCCTGAGTTGCTGCCCTCTCTGCTTCGAGTTCTTCACTCCTCTCTCCATTTATGGTTTGGCTTTGATTGAGTGTTTTCACTTGTTGTTTTCCTTCTTTTTTTTTTTTTTTTTTGGGCCTTTTGGGTTGCTTTGTGACTGTGATTAAATCATTCGAGTAGATGGGTGTTTTTCCTTTTTTAATTTCATGTGTTGTTAAAAATTTATGCCTTTTATATTATGAGTTGTGATTATGTGAGTTCTGAATTGTGAGTTGCAATTTATGCATTTTCAATTGAAGTCAAATTTTGTTAATTGTGATTGTAAGTTTATTTTGCTTATTGATGTTATTTTACGTGTATAACTATTTGTTTAAATGTAATTATTTAGTTTAGGCAGGATCTTACGATCCATATTGTGATCACACATTTTGCGTGCTTTTTTCACCCTTTCAATCTCGGGTAGGATCTCGATTTTGACAGCCTTGCTTGACTACACTGTCTATAACTACCCTAGCCATTTATTACTTAGAGATTTCATTTTCTTATTATATTTTCCCCTTTCCACAACTCTCCCAAAAGAAATACTTTGAGAAGCATCTTCTTACATAATAGTGAAGTAGAATTTTGGATCTGTCAATATTCGATTACCTATTTTGTTATTTAAATTTTTATCAATGCATTAGTTGTAACTTGTAATTCTTTTTGGTGGTTTTCTTCTCATTTAGGAGATTCTTTATACTCCTATGCTATTCACTTCCTTTCTTGATAAGTTCTGATTAGGTAACGGTTTAATCTACTATGTAGTTTTTGAAAATCAAATTTTTTCCAAATCTCAGCCAATGTTATGAAACTAGCCCTTTTACAACAGTTTCATTTTTGGGTTTGAAGGTGTTCATGTGTTCTGACATTTTTCTCTTCTTGTTTATGATTTCACGCTATGCCATCTCCCTTGTGAATTGATTTTTCATTTTGGGCTGGTATGTAATTATGAATAGAACCTTTGAATTGGATCTGATGTTCTCATACTTTTCAGTTATAATCCTTTAATTAATTATGTTGGATTGGGTTTGCTGGTCATGTTTCTCTATGGAGTCAGATACTTCCTGATTCAGATGCAATTGTCCAAGTTCCACCTTTTTCTCTCTTTCTCTTTTGACAAGTGTATATTAATCATAGATTGTAATACATTTTCTGTATTTATGTTCATTTGACAATTGCCATTATGATAATACAAACTTTTGAATCTAGCTAGCTGCTAATTATCTCGTTTCTCCGTAATCTTGATTATGATGTCATTGGAAATTTACCTTGTAAGCAGGGTTGAGTATATTTTGCATTGTACTTATTTATATGTTGTTTTTATTAGGCTGATCTGTTGATAAAGGAAGAGGCCCAGTATCTTCGTGTAGCAATGGGGCATGAAAGTGAACCCCTTGATGAATTTATTGAAGCACATAGAACTAGCCTGAATGATCTCATGTACTTTCCCACCCGTAATGCCTATGGTCTTTCAAGTGTTGCTGGAAACATGGAAAAACTGGCAGCTTTGCAGAATGAATTTGAGAATGTGAGAAACAAGTTGGATGATGGCAAGGAGAAGGTAGTACGGCTTGAGAAGAAGGTGATGGTTCTCACGCAAGGCTACGAGGTACGTTAATGGCATTATGCATGCAAAATGCCCGTACTTCGTTCAATGCTGGTTGTGTTTTCTTGCTTAAAAGCTGGCTTTGTGGTTTGAATCCCCTCTTTAAAGTTAGTTTTGTAATTGAACAATGCTATTTCACCTGAGAAATAAACCAAACTGGAAAGTGTAGAAAATAGTTTGATGTCAACCCATGAGTGGGAGCAGCGACCTTCATGTGTCGAAAGTGGTGGGAAACACATGAAAATGGCAGAATTTCTTTGGTTTGGTTTGGCTGTTGGACAAAATAGATATTTCCTTTGTAACTCATATTTATGTTGCCTGACTGCTTGCTTGTACACAATCTTGAATAGTAAACTTTGCCTATTGCAATTTTCAGATGAGAGCCAAAAAAAGCCTTTGGCCGCAGATTGAGGCCACTTTCAAGCAAACGGACATAGCTGCAACAGAATTAGAATGCTTTGAAGCTTTGCAAAAACAGGAGCAGTTAGCAGCCTCCCACAGGATAAACAATCTACTGGGAGAAGTGCAGAAGCAAAAAGAACTTGAGAGAACTTTGCAAAATAGGTATGGGAGTCTTATGGAAGAACTGGAAAAGATACAAAATATCATGGACCAATACAGGGTACAAGCACAGCAGCAAGAAGAAATTGAAGCAAACAATCGTGCTCACGAGTTAACAGAGACTGTAGCTGACGAAACTGATGTACAGGATACAGAGAATTCGAAAGCTGTGCCCCTCTCAGTAGAAAATGGAACTGCTATAGCTGCTGATCCATCTCATGATGAAGCTGCTAAGCAGCAAGTGGGCATTGTGCAAGACCATACTACTGCTAGCCTGAAAAATGACATGGATGTGGATTCTGATATAAAGCAAACGACACAAGACCCTAATGCAAAATCACCAGATGCTGCACCTGCTGCTGAGGATGACACGGGAAAAGTGGAATGTAACAGCACTGATGGTTACGTTGATAATGGGGAGACCACGCTAGACAAGAGTGCCGTGGTGGAAACAAGTAGTAATGAGGCAAATAGGGAGGAGCGAGATGTAGTTATGGATGCTGTAAACTCACATGATGACAGCATACAAGAAAAAACCACTGCTTCTGATGAGGGGGATAAGATGCAAGTTGCTGATGGCCGAGGAGACGGGACAAATTAGGCCAGAGACTGCTTTAGCCAGTTCTGGTAATTGTAGTATGGGGACATTAGGCTGGGGAGTTTCTCAACAAAGATCTCAATAGGTATTGAGTTGAATAAGTTGCATGGAGAGTGAGTCCTTGTTTATTGGATGATATCTTAACAAAGATAGGTGGGGTTGAAGCTGAGATTTTGTGATGATCACCGGTCAAAGTTTGTAACATATGATTTAACCGATAAATTGTATGAGCATTTTGATGTGCGTGCATGTATTATTTTTCATAGATTTTGCCCTCTTGCCCTCCACTAAAAGTGGATGTTGATCATGTGCTCTTTCTCGTTTGAAGAAGACCATAGGATTTTGTCAATGAATTGGATTTTAATCCGCCATGCCCTTCAAACCCTCTATAAACTTTTATTGGATCGGATAATTACTATGTTGGGCCTTTTGTTAATAGTCGTTTCATGCTGTATTATTTGTTGTCAGTGGTTTTTTTTTTTTTTTTTCAATACCTTTGCCCGGAGTTATTATGCCATCAGTTTTAAGTGCCGTCCGATGAATTGTTTCTTTTTATGTTGGTTATCAGTTGTCGGTTTCTCAGTCCTTTGCCGTGACTTGAGGCACTTTCGGTCTAAAAAGTGTTGTCTGACTCGGATGTAGGTCGTTCTAGCAAAAGTATTGAACCAGCGTGTAAGCTTTTGTTTGGTAATTTTTCTTAGGTTGGTTTGAGAGAGAGAGAGAGAGAGAGAGAGAGAATTGTTGGCCCCGTTAAAATGTTTTCTCTACTTTAGGGTGTGATTGGTTAGGATTAAAAATAAAAAAAAAATTTATAGAGGAGTTTTATGTGTAATTTTATATATGAAATTTATCTGTAAAAATTATATATGGATCTTATTTATGAAATTTTTACTTTTATTTTTATCCTCAATCAAACATACCTTTAGGATGATTTTGGTATGGGGTAAAATTTCATAAATGAGTTTCATATGTAATGAAATTCATAGGTAAAATTGTATTTAGAGTTTATCCATGAAATTTTACCCCTTTATTTTTATTCTATACCAAACACATCTTTAATGGTATGAAAATCATACAATAAGAGAGAAATGGATACTTGTAAAAAGAAGAAACAAAAGGGGAAAAAAATAATAATTCATTATTTTTTATATAATAATTATTTTTCTTTTATTCATTTTCTTCTCATTTGAATACATAAAGAAAATATCTTTTTTTTTATTTTCTCTTCTTTTTATTAACTTTTTTTTTTATTTTCTTTCTTTCTAATTTTTTCCAAATCTAGACAAGGCCTAATGGTTCTTATTGCTTAGTTTGGATGCAAAAAGAAAATAAGAGAAAAGAAATTAAAGAGAAAGAAAATAAAGTATGTGTGTGTGTGTGTGTATTATTTGGTTGAGAACAAAAGTGAAAAAAAAGAAATATAGTTATTTGTAAATAACATCTTTATCCTCTTTTTATTATAGAGTAGAAATGTACATGGGTAGAGTTATAGCCAAATCCTTCTCTATCTATTTACTTTTCAGTTTACTTTAGGGAAGAAATTTTGTGTAGGGATTATTTTTCTTGTCCTCATTTTTTCTTGTCATCTAAAGAAGAGAAAATCATATATTCCACCCATTTTCTTTTTTCCTATTTTATTTCCTCTTGTTGTTACCCAATAAAAGGGTAAAAGACTAATGGTCATTATAAATTAACATTGTATTAGATGGAACGAAGAAGGAACAAAGGACCAAAAAGGGAGGAAAAAAGATAAATAATTCTTTTGGAGTTGGGTGCACCTTGGTTTGGTCAACCCAACTAGCAGGGGTGTTGTTAACTTGGCATGAGAGCCACACATACAGATTTGTTTCTTCGATCCCTTGACATAAGACCGTGGATGAGATGTCTGTTTATCTGCATCGATCCTTCGGGGACGCCCGTTGGTGAAATGTGTCTATCTTTGTTTCTGATTCTGTAACTGAGACCTCCCCCTCTAAATTCCTATTATTTATAAAATTTGGTTATTTTCTAAAACATTCTATACTTGTTTTTGGTGTTTACAAACTTCAAATTGGTTTTAAAGTTAGTTTCATGATAAATCTTAATTTTCGACATAGTTCTCACTTAGTCTCCAGATGTATTATGAATTGTGAATGTGACATTCCCTAGTGGAACCATGACTTTTTTAAGTTGCTTGTTTTATTGTAATATTCTGATTCAATTATGTTTTATGTGAGACTTTTATGTTTGAGCTTGTCCCGCTTATGTTACAGATATATTATTTCTCACTGAGTTCGTTTGACTCACTCCCCATCCTCTCCCTATTTTAGAGTTAAATGCAGGTCTGTGAGCAGTGTGTCCCAACTAGTAGAGGCATAGAAGCTTCGAGAGCCTGACACACTTGTCCACGCGGGCTGCAAGGGTTTTTTTTTTTTGGAAATAGATCCGTATCTATTAAATATATGTTGGATAATATCTTAGTTATGCTCCTTAATCCATAGACAAGATTGGGTTTCCATTGTGTTATAAAGTTGTAATAGATTCAGCTGTGAATAAGTATATAAACGCTTGTTTTGGATTGAAAGTGCTAGTTAGTTGAGATTGTATTTTAAGTAGTATTAATCTGTTGATTATGTGATCGAATATTTTGATTTGGTAGTAGGGACTATTTGTAATTTAGGAAATGACTAATTTTAAGGAGAAACTCTGTTCATTTGCTCCTAAATCCTTCTAGTAGGCTAGCTGGGGGATAATGCTCCCTAAGCACCGGTCATGGCCTCCGATGGGGTCGTGAAACTATATCATTATATAAGATACTATATTACATAAAATATTATTATTGTTTCACTAGCTATCACAAATAATTATAATCAAAGTAAAAATTTTATTAAAAATTATAATAATAAATAGTAATTTTTATCAATTACAAATTAACAAATAAATATTATTATCCAAACAATTTTTTTTTTTAAGTATGATTATCTGAATTACTTTTTTTATTATATAAAATTATATTTTATAATGAATAATATTTATTTTTCATTTATATATTTTTAATAAGTGTTTGTTATTATAATAAAATGTAAAAATGTAAACAAATACACAATATTCTCTCTTTTATATATTTTGTTATTTTCTGTTTTTTACTATAAAATAGTAATTCTAGTTAATTATTTAATTATAAATTTAAAATTAACATAATTATTTAAATATTTCTTATTTATTATTATAATTATATTATTTTTCATTTTTAATTATATATAAATATAATTTATATTAAAAATTATTTATCATTTAAAATTATTTTTAAAAATAAAAAAATGAGATAGAGAGAGGAAAAAAAAAAAGAGAAAATTCTTTTACATCAAAGCTCAATCAGGCCTAGTCCTATGTCCCAAAACTCCATTGAATTATACATTATTTTGATGTATAAAAGAGCTTTAATAGGTAAACTAATACAATACATTAATTGCACCGATCAAATGATAAAGTTATAATGTATTAACCAAGAACCAAAGGGGTTTATGTCTTGCAATCTTAACAGTTTGAGTACGCAAATAATTTATTTTCCCAACTTGTTAAAGCTTGTTCGTAACTACCATGAGCTTGAGCTGCTCGTGATCTTTAAGTGAGTTGAACTCAAATTTATAAAAGTTAAACTCACCTTTCATCAAATCCAAACCTAGTTGTACTATGAAAAAACCCAAACCTAGTTCAAGTTGATTCTGACTCATGTCAAGTTCAGCCCACTTTCAAAATTAAGCAGAGGCAGTGAGGGGGTCTAACGGAAGCGACTTAAGTGAAGCACTTCTGGTAAACAAGGCAACCAGGAATATTCGAGAAGGCTAAAACAAATCTTGTAACCTCCTTTACTGAAATGGACATATGGTAAGTTCATGCATATTTATTTAGAGCATTGCTACTTAGCTCGAACAGCAATAGCACGAATGAGCACGAAACAATAGATAGCCAATGAAAAATGAGACTTTGCAGAAATCACGGGACAGTTTAGAGTTTAGAGTTTAAAGTTATAAAGTTATCCCTTTTAACATTATTCGTAAAAATCGTACGAATATTACTTCGTACCAAATAATATTTCCAATTTATAAATTGACCAAGTTCAAATGGGGAGGCTATGCACGGAATAGGCCAGTAATTTGTCTTGAAGTTAGGTTCTTTCAGTACGTTTTTGCTTTTATAAGACATCAGTATCAGTAATACTTAGTAACTATTAAGATCTTGTTACATGATTTATTTAAGGGTTCATCTAACTAGTGCGTACCATTAAAAAAAAAAAATCAAAAATGGAAACTTCGCATTAAAAATAGAAAAGTTTTAAGTTGAATGCATTGAAAGCTTTAAAATTTTTCTTTCTTGATTACTTAATCAGTATCTGAAGGAGAAATTCTTAAATCCACTATGGAGGAAAAAAATTCTTACTGCACATGGATCTTATATCATTAATTAATTTTGAAAAACGGAAAAGGTGATAAAATCAATAAAAATAGATGGTGGATATTGCGTACGGAGGAAAAAAAGAATTTCTCCATGAAGGAAGGAAGAATTTCTTTATCTTAAGAATATTGGTTAGCAAAATTTTTTATTTAATTAAACTATAATCATAAAAATGTTTTTATATTTATATTTCAAATAATTAAAATACATTAGCTAATACTAAATTGTTGTTAAAGGGGTATTAGTTCCAAGTGCGCCGGAGAAACCATTTAGCTATTTGACCAAGTCACCATTACCCTCAATAATTTGGACATCACCTTTGAAGGTACCAGTACCACCATCATTCCACCACACTGATGCACTTCAAAGTTCAAAGACGAGCTCGAAAATTGGCATTTACCAACCGGCGCCATCTACAGTGCTATTCGCTGGTCAAGGAGTATGGTGCTCCTTGCAATCTTATGGTGAGATTGTGAAGTGTATCGATGTACCAATCGCCTATGATACACTGTAATAATATCTAATTTTAAAAAAAATTAAAAATATAATTAAATAAATTTTAAAAATTAATTATCATACACTGATAGTATAAAATAATTTTACCCTATTAATGTAATCAAAAAATTTTATCAATATAATTTTACACTATTAGTATATAAAAATTAATTTCTAAAAGTTATAAAAATTTTATCAGTATAATTTTATTCTGTTAATATAATTTTACACTTCTATTAGTATAATATTACACTGATAATATAAAATTATTTTATATTATCAGTATAATTTTATATTATTAATATATAAAAATTAATTTCTAAAATATATTTAATTATATTTTTTAATTTTTTTAAAATTAATATATTACTACAGTGCATCATAGATGATTGGTATATCGATATACCTCACAAATCTAATCCATTAGATATGTTACAGTCACAAAGAGCATCCCAGTCGAAGCCTTACCAATATAGGGCCAAGGCGAAGAAACGAACTTAAACCAAATTTTCATGCTCCCTGATGCTACTGAACTACGAAATGCCAGTAATTTGGATTCCGAAATTGACAATTTCAAAATTATATTAGTAAGTTAGAGGTTTTAATATTCAAACTTAGGACAGAGATATTTCATATTTAACCATTCTTCAGAAGAGACTATTCTATTTTTCTAACAATTTCACTATTTCATAATTTAATTACTAACGTGTTTTAACAATTGTATATCAACACGCAAAAAAATATTGCTAGAAAAAACTTAATTTACAGCATTCAGGAGAACTACTTTTGCATTAGATACAAGTATCGTTACGTGTTGCTTATTTGAAAAACATGAGATAGCGAGGGATAAAAAGAAAAGAAAGAAGGAAAATCCTTGTACATCAAAGTCGAATTAGGCCTAATCTTATATTTCAAAACTTGATTGAGTTATATTATTATTTTGATTTATAAAAGAGTAGGTACAATAATACAATACAATACATTAATTGTACCGCGCAATTGATAAAGTTATAATGCATTAACCAATAAGCAAAGGGGTTTGATGTTTATGTCTTGCAATCTTGACAATTCGAGTACGCAAATAATTTATTATACCAACTTGTTAGGCTTATAAAATTTGTTCATAGCTGCTCGTGATCTTTATAAGTGAGTTGAACTCAAATATAAAAGTTAAACTCGCCTTTTATCAAGTACAAGCCTAGTTGTACGAAAAAAGATCCAAGCGTAGTTCACGTTGATTCCGACTTTTGTCAAGTTCAGCCCACTTTCAAAATTAAGAAGAGGCAGTGGTGGGTTCTAACAGAAGTGATTAAGTGAAGCACTTCTAAATAAGGCAACCAGAAGTACTGGAGAAGCCGAAAATGAATCTTGCAACCTCCTTACTGAAATTGACAAATGATAAGTTCATGCATATTTAAATTGACCAAGTTCAAATGGGGAGGCTATGTACGGAATGGATCACTAATTTTTCTTGAAGTTGAGGTTCTTTTCGTACCTTTCGGCTTTTATAAGATGTCAGTATCATTAATAATTAGTAACTAATAAGATTTTATTACAAATTTTAGGATGCATTTAGTTTAACTTATTTTGATAAAGAAAAGTGATTTTTTAATTAAAAAAATTATTTTTAATTTTTGAGTAAAAGTTTAAATGAATAATTCTATAAAAAGTAATATTTTTTAATATTTAAAAAATTAGTTTTTACCAAAAAAATTAAAATAAACTTGCCCTTATTTAATTAAACTATAATCATAAAAATATTGTATTTATATGTCAAGTAATTAAAATACATTAGCAAATACTAATTGTTGTTAAAGCAGTACTAGTTCCAAGTTAGCAGGAGAAACCATTTTAGCTTTTTGACCAAGTCACCATTACCCTCAATAATTTGGACATCACCCAATTTCCACCCCGCTTATGCACTTCAAAGAGTATGTTTGATTTTATTTTTATAAAATTAATTTTAAGATAAAATTATTTATATTTAATAATTTTTCTAAAAATAATTTTAATAGAAAGTAAATTTTTTTATTTTTTTTAAATTAATTCTAGAAACAATAATTAATTTTAAAAATTAATAACTAAATATTATCAAAAATTAATAGAACCAATTGTGGAGAAACAGAATTGATTTTAAAGACAGTAAACGTGCTCCCAAATACATTAAAAGACGAGCTCGAAAATTGGTCTTTACATAGGGCCAAGGCAAAGAAACGAACTTAAATTTCATGCTCCCTGATGCTACTGAACTACGAAATGCCAGTAATTTGGATTCAGAAATTGACAATTTCGAAATTTTAGTAAGTTAGAGGTTTTAATATTCAAACTTAGGACAGAGATATTTCATATTTAACCATACTTCAGAAGAGGCCATTCTAGTTTTCTAACAATTTCACTATTTTATAATTTAATTACTAACGTGTTTCAACAATTATATATCAACACAAAAAAAGAGTTATTGTTGGAAAAAACCTTAATCTACGGCGTCCTGGAGAACTACTTTTGTATTAGGTACAAGTATCGTTACGTGTTGCTTATAAGCACGCTAATAGGTTGGTCCACTTGTTTCCTTTTATGTTTTATAACTTATCCTATTTTACAAGTCATTCAATATAACAAGAAAATATGGTACAAAGTTTTCTCGCAAGATTGTCACTACGCTGAGGACGCCTGGTCACCTCGTGCTGCATCCGAATCATTGTGCTCATCTTTAGCTAGAAAAAATGTCATCATTGTCATACATATTTATCTACTTCGAAAATAATTTAATAAAATATTAGACGTAGCACAAGCAAAGAAGTTGTGCCGTTAAATAATTTATCTACTTTTTTTTTAAAAAAAAAAAAAGAGCATAGAACTTGTGCCGTCTGATTAACTTTATAATACCTAACAAACTTTAAAGTGTCGTATATGAAATAATTTATTAATGACATTACAATGTTACATTTTCGGTTACTATTATTAAGGGAAATTAGTACATATATTTAACTAGGTCCAAGTGGAAGGACTCATGTTGTTAACTATGTGATTCTAAGTTTGATCTCAAGATTTATGTGTATAAAAAAATTATCATTCGAAGGGATCTTTATTTAGACGCTTAATTGTTCCCCAAGAGATTAATCACTCATCTATCAGAAAAGGGAATATTTTGAAAAACCAAAATTATTGAATATCTTTAGAATGTTATACATATATGAGTAATCATTAAATAACTAATTTTGATATATTATCAGTACAAAATATTTTATTTTATCAATTAATCACATCCTATTATATATGTAACTTTTGGGGTAATTGTTGTAAAAATCACTTTCAACGGGATGATAATATATGATTAAATAATTATATAAAATTCTTTTTATACTGATAGTATATCAGATTTAAATTTTCTTATTAATAAATATTAAAATATAAATAAAATAAATATAATCTCTTGCAATACTTTATAAATATGTAGTAATTTTCCCTATTATTAGTGACTAATACAAGTCGCGGAAAGTCATATTTATCATTCTTTAAACAATAATAAAAATTCATCATGTGAAAAAAAAGTTACTACTCTTGACGACCTAAGCTCGGTTTCCATTAATTTTGTTGGCTCCCACTTTCCATTTCCTAGTATATAGATGTACAGATGTTAGTTCCCACTTTCTTGTCAATGAAAATTTTTTTGTTAAGAAAAAAAGTTCCCAATTAGTACCATTTTGTTAAGTTTGTTGGTTCTTATTTTCCATTTCTCACTTTCTTAGATACTACCACTTCGGTACCACCCATAAGATTAAGGGAAAAATTAAATTAATTGTGCTATTTAGTGAATTATTTAAGTTATACTCATTAGATATTGAATTAATTTTTATTTATTAAATAATTCGTTGGAGTAGACTTAATTATATAATAAGTTCAAATTTTATAAATTTGATATTAAAAATTTGCAAATAGTTTATACACACACACACATATACATATATATCGCATACTTATATATTTTAATGTTTAATTTTCAAATTTTTTTTTACAATATTTTATTTTTGCTTCATCTTCTAAAATAAGGTGTCTATCAAACACTAAATTACTATAACTAAAAATATTTAAAAGAAAGATTTATGAAGAAAA
The DNA here is from genome assembly GCA_031439585.1 of Pterocarpus macrocarpus. Lineage (NCBI taxonomy): Eukaryota > Viridiplantae > Streptophyta > Magnoliopsida > Fabales > Fabaceae > Pterocarpus > Pterocarpus macrocarpus. The sequence goes on from CM062516.1 coordinate 46,350,888, forward strand.
CTACTCAAGTTATAAGTAAGTTAATTTAGCCAAATTAAAGTTTCATATTTTTAATTGTGAATAATACAATCTATAAAATTGACTAATTTAAATAAATAAATCAAACTTAGCAATATATTTTTCTATGAATTTAATTTTTAATACAGTATTAATGTTGAAAAAAAATTTCACAGTCATCTAATTTTATATTTTCACGTTATTAACACTTTACACAATAGTGTATTAACATTTACCTCTTTCTTTATCAGTCTACCTTAAAGCTTCAAACGTTTGATTTGACTGTACTTGCTAATCTTACATAAGACAATCATTTAAATTTTGAGTGAAACTAATATCTTTTTTTAAAAAAAATATAATTCTAACAACTTCTTAATTACTTAAAATATATAATAAAAAAGTTGAAGTATTTAATATAAATAAATCTATGTCATTTTAATGAATATTTTTATAAAATTTTAAATTTATTAATAAAACATTAAATGCTTTTATGTTTCCATGGCATCAAATATCATTATTTTGTATTAAATTTAAAAATAAACATAATCAATATGTTGAAACATAAAAAAAAAAATTCTTTATTTAGTAATTAAGATGTTTATTAAGATAGATTATAAGGATTTATAATATCTTAAGGTTTGATTAAGTTTTGCTATATTTTTTAAACATTCTCTTAATAATTTTTCTACTACTTCACAAAGGAAGTATTAAATGATGGAAAAAAAATAAAACGCACTCAATACCTATAAAACATGGAAAAGAAGAAGAAAAAGAAGAAGCGTTCAATGCTTTCTTCATTTCACTACATTAATTTTCAAATATCGATGGTTTAGGATTATGGTTCACAATAATTAAGAAATCATTAAATATCTTTTAGTTTAGAAAATATTACTATATTGGATTATATTATCATCTCACTCCATTAATTATATTCCTTTCACATAATAGAGATATGAAGAGATACGATAAATTTTTTTAAATAAAAATAATAATTCAAACCACTAGGAGTGGTCTAGTGATACGAAACTTGAATAATATGCATAAAGTCAAATGTTCAAACGTCATTACCATTTATGCAAATAATAATAATAATAATAATAATAATCCATTCATGATGTTTTTAAATGACAAATAAAATATAACAAAATGATCTGCACTAAAATGATAGATATTTTGAAGTGGAAGGAATATAAATTATGATAATTTGTTAGGATGACTTATAGTTATTCTTCTTATAGAATCTTTAGTCAGAATAATCTTGCGTAATTTAATTTTTGATGTACTTTTAGAGTGAAAGAAAAATGAGTTTTTAGTATAATCAAACTCAATAAATGATTCGTCGAAACAAGATTGAATAATATAGCAAAGGAAAAACTAAGTTCTATATCCGCCTAATTGATTTTGTTTTCAAATTTTGTCATATTTCCTTAGCACATCTTATTAATCATTTTAATAGGGAAATATTTTAATTTATCTTCTTCAACCTAAAACTACAGACAAATTAATCCTTAAACTTTAAAATTGTTTAATACGGTCTCTGAAATGTAAAAATATGCACGCTAGTCCGTGTCTTTAATTTTTCTTCATACATTAATGAAAAATATCATAGTTGAACCACGTGAATATTTTTTGTATTAAAATTCTCGTTGGGAAAAGCATAAGTTAACCCCTTCAACTTAGATTTTAGTGTACTTTAGTCTATTGGACCACAATGCCAGTTTTCTCCGATCACAAAACTTGAAATTGGGACTCTACTAAATAAAAAGATGTGTTAAACTACTTAAATCAATTAAATGTTAGTTTTTATTTATCATTTTTTTAAGTGTTTTCTTAATATATTTTTTTGCACTGAATCATTTTTAATTTATTATTAATATTAATAAGTGAGAAAAATATTAATAAAGTGATAATTATATATTAAATATTTCAGTAAAATCTAATCCAGTGAACTGAACTAATTTTATAATCAAAGGTTATTAAATAGTTTTTTTAATTTTACTATATAAGAGGCAGGATCAAATAACACCAATGTAAGTGTTTTGATCTTATATCAATAATTTTATTTCAATCTAATGGTTTAAAATGGTACAACTGAATGACGAAAGAGAATAGTAAACTATAATTTCAATGGAAAAAGAAAAAAATAAATTCAATAATTAATTAAAAAAGAGAATTTAATTATATAAGCTAGAATTTATAAAACAATAAAAAAAGCGGAATCATGTACGTTTTGCTGGTTTACTTTAAAAATATCTACATTTTAAAATTTATTTATTAAAAATAGAAACAAAATTTTCTTAATATTTCAAATTTTCACAAAAAATACTTTTTTATTAATATTTTTAATTTTCATTTCATTTACATCTTTATAGCTATTTATTATATATTTTAATGTGAAATACTTTTACACAAAATATTTATTGAAAATTTACATAGTTTTACATTTTTTTAACAAATACTTATAAAATATAAATAAAATGAAAATTAAAATTTAAAATATTATAAAAATAACAGAAATTTTTACTGATATAAATATTACAAGCTTAAAATTATATTTATGTTTTCAATAAAAAATTATAGTATTTGTTATTGTTATCTTTAGTTTTTATGTTATTTATGTTTTTATTTTTATTTTTAATTTCAAGGTAAGGGTATTTCATTTTTTATAATTTTTTTAAAATGTAAATATGTTTATTAAAATTTTTAATTTTTATTTCACTAAAACTTCTATCATTATGTTTTTCTCTTAATTTTATAATTTTTAGATATAATCAAATTATCTTTGTTAATTAATTATTGAATTTATTATTTTTCTCTCTCTTAATTGAAACTGTAATCCCCTATTCACTTTCTTCATTAAGTTGTATAATTTTAAATTGTTAGATTAAAATAAAATTAATGATTAGATATTGTAAGCTTAAAACTCTTACACAGGTGTCATTTGATTAAATTAAATTAAATCCATTTAATCTAAAATTTTAAAATATTAAAAAGTATTTAATATAGTACTTTATTCATTTAGATGATTGCTACGAAAATCAATTAAAAGATTTAAGGTATATTTATCTCCCTTACGTTTTACAGTGATTTTAACTTAACCCCAAAAATTGTTCTATTTCTATCCCTGACATATTTAAAATATCTTAATCTTACTATTTCAATATTTAAATTATAAACAAAAAAAATTAATATGAAAGTCAAGTTATAATATTAATGATAATATATAGATGATATTATTTATCATAATTTTCTCCCATATTTTTTGTAAGATATAAAAGTTTTTTTTTTAATTTAACCCCCTTAATACTTAATTAATCTTTGTATTACTAAATTTTATATCTGAAACTTTTTATTGGAGAATTGAAGGAAAATAATATCTAAGGTAGGTATTTAAATATCACTAACATCAAAATTTAACCTTAATATCATTTTTTTGTTTATAATTTGGATGTTGTCTATAAAAAGAGCAAAATTGAAAAGTTTTGAAAATATTAGGGATGTAAATAGAAAAAAAAATTTTTGGAACCAAGTTAAAATCGTTGTAAAATGTGACGGACATAAATAAGACTTTATCTAAATATTTATATTAATTATTTTCTTAATGATTCTCTTAAATACACAATAAAAAACTTCAATATTTTTTTTATTTTTTTTATTAAAACATTAGATATGTTTTATTTTTAATTTAATACTTACTGATTTGAGCTACATCCGGATCTAAATAAATTTGTTCACATCAAGAAAATGTTAGAAAATTTGATGAGAAAATCTAGCATAATTACTACTTTCTTAAATAATTGAAAAGATAAGAATGGTTAGGAAGATATCGGCATAAACACTTGACACAACATAAATAAGGATATCGAAACACGCCAAATTTATAAAATTATTGGATATGGACAAAACATATATATATATAAGAAAAATTTGTAATTTATAATATTATATTATAATATTTTTAAATATTTATAAATATTAAATAACTAATTTTTATTATTTTATAAACTCCTCCCAAAAAATATAAAATATTCTAAATATATATTATATGTAATCCTTATACCCCTTTTGAAAAATATGAGACACCATTTTTTCTGACATTGCAAAAAAATTTCTAAATACTCTTGCTTACATCCCATATATAACTCTATCATAACTCTATTCTTTTAAGATGGGCATCCTGCAATAGCGGAAAAGTGAAAAACGACAAATTGGATAAACTATATTCGCATACCAATGGCTGGCGATATTCTTGGAAACTGCACTACTGCACAAACCATTACAAAACATCACAAACAAAAAACCATGTGGGAAAAAAAATTAATTAATTATTAACAAAAAGGAGAAGCTTACTAGCAAGTGACAACCCCATAATAAAGTGAGACTGACGAAGGTAATAGGTGTTTTAATTTTTTAATTAAAGATCTCAAATTTAAATCTTGAAAATAGAAAAAAATTTGTTGGGAGGTCGGTACCCGTCCGATCGAATTAGTTACATTCATGATAATAGACTATGCAGTGCCATCGAGACAAAACAAAAAAAAAGTAACAACCCCCATGACTGGTCAGCCTCACCTGCGTGTGTGTGGTCATTTAATTGAGTGCTTAAATTTATAGAGAATACTATATGATTCCTTGGCCAAATTGCCTTTTTCTTCTTCCCTATATAAATAACCTTAAGCTGGTGCTTCTCTCTATTCCATTCGAATCTGTGCTTGTGGTTCAGTCTTGGGGAGCTTGAAAAATAAGTGTAAGCTACTTACTGATACATTCAACTCAATTGTACTACTTTGGTTTATTTGCAATCTTGTTGGAGTATCTGGTAAAATAACAAGTCCTAAATTATCATGAGTCATCATGATATGACATTGTTGTTCCTTTCTCAACCACAGTTATATGATCACAAAACAACACACGACCATCGACTTGGCTTGTTTGCTATCTTGCAAGTCAAAATTATTATTACCTTAAAAAAGCTGTTTTGGCTTCTGCAAGCTCTTAACTCCAAAACATATACAGTACCAAGTTCCAAAAACAAGGGGAAAACAACATTTATTCCAGTGTTTCACGGGTTGTGTTGCATGAGTCGTATATTCCCTGCAAGTACTTTGTACCGTAGTGTGAATTTCTATTACTTTACATGAGGTTAAAATTAGCGTATTTCTATGTCACTGGGTGGGAATTTGCAGCTCCTAATAATCTCTTGAATTTTGTTTCTGTGAATAGGAAAGCGTGCAAATAATTTCGCTTCAGAGGAGAACTTGATCACGTAATGCACTATTTCATCCTCTCTCTCTCTCTCTCTCTCTCTCTCTCTCTCTCTCTATATATATATATATATATATATATTTGAACTTGAATTTCATTTAGACTATTTCAACATCACCCCACCTCTTATTTTGCGGGAAAGGTTTGGTGACTTATTTTTTCCTCGTTTCTTCTCAGTAGAATTGTTCAATTCAGCATCTAAATTATTGGGAGTTTACCACGTTCATTTTTTTCTTTTAATTTTTTTTTTTAACATGGATTGCGGGGTACTATTTACTGATACAATAAAATTATGCTTCCGTGTATGATTTGTTCTTTTCTTTCTTCTTCTTCTTTTTTTTCCTTCCTCCACAATTTACAATGGCCTCTTAGTTATTGAATTTGAATCTCCAACAATGGTGGCAGAGAAATGTCATTGTAAGCATCACTTTGCATAAAATTGGTGATTTGATTAATTATTTTGATTTTGTTTTTGTTACCAAATGGAAAAATGGTGAGAAACTTAGAATGGCCTATGACTTTTTTCACATTTTGGCTTGTTTTTATAGTTCCAGAGAAAATGGTTACTAGAATAGTGGACCTTCGATCAGACACTGTCACAAAGCCAACTGAAGCAATGAGAGCTGCTATGGCCACTGCTGAAGTTGATGATGATGTTCTAGGCTATGACCCCACTGCTTTCCGCTTAGAAACTGAGATGGCAAAGAGAATGGGAAAGGAAGCTGCACTTTTTGTTCCATCAGGGACAATGGGGAACCTCATAAGTGTGCTCACCCATTGTGATGTTAGGGGAAGTGAGGTTATTCTTGGAGACAATTGCCATATCATTATTTATGAGAATGGAGGGATTTCAACTATTGGAGGGGTGCATCCAAGGCCAGTGAAGAATAATAGTGATGGAACCATGGACATTGATTTGATTGAGGCTGCTATAAGGGATCCTAGGGGGGAGCTACTGTATCCTACCACTAGGCTTATTTGCTTGGAAAATACTCATGCAAAGTAAGCAACCCCTTTTTTTGCTAAAAATTTTCTTTTACCTTCATTGGACACTTTGGTGTTATCTGCACCATGTAGCTGACTCCACTCAGTGGGATAAGGCTCAATTGTTGTTGTTGTTATTGTTGTTCACTGTCATAGTGATCATAATACCACAACAGCTTACATTTTCTACAAAATACATGGGTCTTTGAAAATCTCTGCTGCCTGCCAATTGAAAAAATACTTATTTATGATGGCAATTGTATAATGGCTTCTTGTTTACAAATATTTATAAACTGTTTTTAAGGTATATTTTGATAATTGTGGATAGAAGTTCTGTCTACTGTGAAGCCTCCAGTGATTGCTTTAGAAGATGTAATTTCTTTTCTCAGTACTACAGTAATTGGCACTTCATTTCTCTGTTTACTGTTGTTTGGCAATCATCACCACACAGACATTAGAATGATTGCGTGCTCATGCAGTTTGCTGATATGTCTTTGGGTTATAAGAGTCCACTCCCTTTCTAAATTGATTCAAAATTACAGAGCAATTGTATTTGCGACTGATATTTTTCCTGAATGCAGCTCTGGTGGTCGATGCCTTTCCGCTGAATATATAGACCAAGTTGGAGAGGTTGCTAAGAAGCATGGACTGAAGCTTCACATTGATGGAGCCCGCATTTTCAATGCATCAGTTGTAAGAAAATTTGTGTTTTACTTATGATTTGTTACTTTACAAGCTTTATGATAAAGTTACTGCAAAAATAGATTTTGATTTCCCTTAGTGAATTTATGCATTTGTGTAATTGATATCTGCCAGCAAAAGATCTCCAATAATGAACATAGAGTTGATAGAATCATATCTCTTGATCTGGCTCTGTTAACTGCAATATTGGCATTTGCTAGTGTGAATATAAGGGGAAGTTATTAACTTTACTTACAAGTCAGGGGCAGTTTGTGAGCCACCGTAGTAATTTGAGATGGATCAGCAGTTAGAAATGACCAATAGAATTGCTTTTCAGTGGTGTCATGGAAGTAGTTTTCTCTTGTTTGCAACCTGATCTTGGTTGTTAGTGATCCAAGTTACAAGGTAGCAGCCTTACTGTTACGCCAAGATTCACCCTCAAACATATTTAACTAATACTTATTATATGTACTTCTTGAATCTCATAATTATCAAACACCTTTTAGCTTATTGTATGGAACATCGCAGATACTGAAATCTGGTGGTTGCCAATGTCCCAAATAACATGCTCTACATATATTCTCCTCTTTACCACTGAATTACCAATTTAAAACTACAATATAAGCTGAGATCACACAACTTAAAATGGCTAGTTGTCCTGCGGAGAACCCTGTAGTGACTTTTCTTTCTGCCATCCTACACTAGTGCTTGGCTGCATCTTATTTGTGTCCATAGTTATGTTTATGTGTAGTATGGATATGACAATCGAAATTACAATTAAACAAAGTTGAAACAAAACATTTAATTACCATTTGAATGATTACATGTTATTCCTGCACTTGTTTAGTATGAAGTGACATAAGTTACTTAAATATAATCCAATCCCTTCAGTGCCTTTTTTCCAGTGAGTAACCTGATTCTCTTCTTCATCACTTTCTCTTAATGTCGGTGTGGGGTATGAGAACAATATCATGTCTTTTATAACGTATCTAGCTTTCAGTTTTGTGGTTCCTGTCCTATTGCTTTCTGTTTCTCCTTTCTGCTAATGTATACCAACAACTATTGAATCGCTTAACAGGAAATTTTGGTTTTTCAGGCACTTGGTGTTCCTGTGGATAGGCTTGTCCAAGCAGCTGATTCAGTTTCGGTATGCCTTTTCTTTTTGCCTAAGATTCAGTATGGCTTCTTGGCATTTTCATCTATCTTATTGAAGAAAATTTCATAGGACTAATCACCTATTTCAAATCAAACTTATACTTAGTTATTTCTATACCCTATTAATAATCAACCTAACCTACTTATGATTCCTTTGAAAACATTAGGTTTGCCTATCTAAAGGTCTAGGTGCTCCAGTTGGATCCGTTATTGTTGGTTCCAAGAGCTTTATCGCCAAGGTAGTTCATTCTCCCCGCCCAAAAAAAAATTTTGGGGTGGGGTGAGGAGTTAATAGCTGCTATATTCTTCTTGAAAGACTTTGATGTTTATCTTATCTGTTTTATTAGGCTAAACGGCTGCGAAAAACCTTAGGTGGTGGAATGAGGCAGGTCGGCATCCTCGCGGCTGCGGCACTTGTTGCCTTACATGAAAATGTTGGAAAGCTGGAAAGTGATCACAAGAAAGCTAGAATTTTGGCTGGTAAATGTCATACAATTTTAAATGTTGCCACATCCAAGTCCTAGTCTGTTAATCATAATTTTCTAATTGTAAACTCATAAACCTTTTTCTTATAAACTTCACTTCCTTTTCTCCTAACTTCCCTCCCTTCATTTCAGATGGACTGAATGAAATTAAAGGACTGAGAGTGGATACGTTTAATGTCGAGACCAATATTGTGAGTATTTGGCACAGGGTAACTTTTTTAGGCTACTGGAACTGCATTATTGCTCTGGTTGCTTCTGTTTTGAAAGACTATTCCCATTCTGTCCTTATTACATTATCATTGCATAGTTTTTGTCCCAATACTTGCCATATAATGTCAAGTGCCAACAACCTGGATTCCCGACAACCGCAATTTAAAACCATTATCCTTAATAGCTATGTTAGATTGAAAGTTCTATGAATGAACATTCTTTGTATATCTTTATTATCCTAACAACTAAGTCTTTTCTTTCCCTGACACCAGATATATATTGACATTGAAGAGGGTTCACGCACAACAGCAGGAAAGATAGCCAAGGACCTGGAAGAACGTGGTATCCTTGTGATGGAAGAGAGCTCATCAAGGTCTTATATTTTCCCTCAACAACGTTCAGTCTGTCATAAATAATTAGAATAATTGTTAATTTTAAAATGAAGCCAGGTCCAGTACTGTGAGGTTTAATGCACTTATATTTATTCACTCAATTAGCCCATGAACCACGCATCCTTTTAAAATCATGTTTTAATTGGTATATTTGTTAACTAGTGTCTCCTTTTAAAATCATGTTTTAATTGGTATACTTGTTAACTAGTATATTTTAAAATGAAGCCAGGTCCAGTGCTTGTGAGGTTTAATGCACTTATATTAATTCACTCAAGTAGCCCATGAACCACGCATCCTTTAAAATTCATGTTTTAATTGGTATATTTGTTAACTAGTATCTCCTTATTTGTGCGTACAAATGTCAGAAATAAGTAAGCACCAAGCATGCTGTTCTTCTCTAATTTTTTTTTTAATCAACATAATTTCTTCGGGTGAATGTGGCAGAGTTGAATACATTTGATGACAGTTCAAATGTTAGAGAAATCTAGCTTTGCATCAGTGTTAATATAAGTATGGGGACCATTTTTCTTAAGCTTAGAATTCAATCACATATTACAATATTTTCAAGTTTGGCTGTGTGTACATTGAATTTTCCTTATGTTACTAGGTTAACGGATGAACTTACAATTGTAATGGCGATATATATTATATACATGCAACATATATTTTCAAATAAAGGAAATAATTGTTCTATATAACATTTTTGGTGGACAAAGTCAGGGCTTGAAAATTTCACTTAGAATGATATTGATGTCCTCCAAAATCTTCAATAGGTTGCTGCTCCCCAATTGTTGTCTATGGGAAATATGTAACTTATTCATATCAAGCAACTGTTCCACTGTATTGACAATATGTTAATAGGCAAGAGGCTGATGAATACAGTGTTTGCATTTTCCAGATTGAGAGTTGTCCTCCACCACCAAATATCAGCAAGTGATGTGCAATACGCCTTGTCATGCTTTCAGGTGATGAGTAGAAATAGATAAACCCCTTCTTGTTCAATGTATCCAATATGCTTTGTTATTTTCCTTTAACTGGCATATATTTTACAGTGTTAGAACATGAAACTCACTTTTGTTTTGTCAAATGTTGCAGCAAGCCGTTAAGGGAGTACAAAATGAAAATGGCAACTAGTGGAAAATTTTCAATTTGGCACTCTGCTGCCATATTATTATCAAAAGATGAATTCCATTCAATTGTGTTTGTGGCTACGGACCTTTGAAACACAAGACAATTCTCTTGTCTTGATTGTTGTATTTTCTTTAATGTACCCTAAAGAACACACAAGGACTACCTCCTTGATGTTTCCTGTTATGAATTAATTTGATTTTAGCCAACACTCTTCTTCTGCTTTTAGCATAAACTGCCTTGTGGGCTATTGCTACTGTCCCATCACTTGGAATAGAGTGATTATATGTTTCATAGCATATTTTCTACACCACTCCGACGTCATTAACTTGGCCAATTAATTTTTAAGGATGAATTTGGTATGGATAAAAGTGAAGGTGATGAATTTAAGAATTAGAGTTTTATATAATATTATTCATAAATTTAATTTATAAAATTTTTTTCTTATTTTTACCTCATATCAAGCTGATCCCTATGTGGTAGGTTCATAATTTAATAGATAGTTTTATTAATGAAAATTAGCTCAGTTGGTGGATTTTTTTCCATAAAAATATCATGATATGTAATTTATAATAATTCTTTATTAAAGTTAGTGATTCGTCCCAAGTTCAAAATGAGATAGCCTCCCATTATTCTAAACCTATGTTTTTTAGAAGTTTGATTTTTTAGAAAAAGGTAGTATTAGCACTCCATCGTCGGTTCTTTGAAAATAGGACTATTTGATTTTTGTTTCTATTTCTTGTTTTTATTTATTGTGTTTCTTGTTTTAAAGGTTTTGTGCATGAAACAATGAAAACATAAAATAAAAGCAGAAAATAAGATTTTATTATTTTTATTATTTCTTTCACAAAATTCTAAAAATTAAAAACTTATAAAATGAAAACAGAAAATAAAAATAAAAACCAAATAGGCCTATAATGAATCTTAGATTGAATTTCACCTTAATTTAAATGAAGAACAATTACTAATAGAAGAGCAGGCGTGGGGGGAGTAGAGCATTTATTCAGGGAGAAGATAACAAAACACTAAAGAAAATGATGGGTTGCCATGAAAGAATAAAGATGATAGTACTCCTAAAAAATATTCACATAAGAGAATACCAGAAAAAAAGAGAAAAGTGAAAAATATTAAGGCTGGTTTTCTAATGATTTTTTTAAAAAAATATAATTTGAGATTTTTTACAAATATAATAAAAAATAATTATAATATTTAGCTTTTTATTTTTACTAAAAAAAAATTTCTTCACAAAAATATTATTTTTTAATATTTTGATTAAAGGCAAAAATTAACTATTTTAAAGTTATAATATTTTTATTAAATTGATCCTAAATATCAAATTTTATATAATATAAATAAATTAGTTCATACTCCTTTCATATAATCATTTATCATATAAAAATAATTTTTTATACAATTTAAATAAAATACATTACTCTTAAATTATTTTTTAGTTAATATATTTAAATATAAAATTAATTTTATCATAATTGATTATAGTAAAAATTAATTATACTTATAATTGACTATTGAAATCATTTTAATTTTTACAACTAATTAATCCAAGTACACCCTAATTTTGAACCTCTTATAAATGTGTGCTATAAATACAGCTTCTCTCTCCTAGAAGAAAATGTTTATACCATGTTTTGTTACAAGACAAATTAAGACTTGTAACAAATTAAGACAACTAGACCAACTTGTCTGAACTCCTTTTACTATAACAACTTTTCATCTAACACCACCAATCCACTAAGGTTGTCCGCAATCAATCAATATGTAGAGTTAACTAAAATCATCATGAGTGGCGAGCGCTTTCCTTCTAGCATATTCAGTATACTATTGTTCCTCTTGGTTCTTGCCAAGCTGAGAGGCCATGTGTGATAGTTAATTACACACAGAATTTCACATAAGGCTATGGGCGTCGTTGATTTTGATGAATGGAGAAGAAGGAAGAAGGAAATTTAAAATTAAAAAAAAAAGGAACAGTGATATTTGAAATTTTGAGTTATATTAACATATATTATATTATTGCGGTTGCCAATCAACATTTTAAAAGTACATTATGGTGGGTGTTTTTTTTTTATATGGTATTTGGATGAAAGATGTACAAAAATATGAGAATTGGGAGAAATTTACACGAATATGGGATGTAATAAAATCGGAATTTCTGATTTTATAAATGGTGAAATCGAAATTTTCGATTTTAATTAAAATAATATTTTGTTTTTTATCTGTAATAAAATCGGAATTTTCGACTTCACTATAGATAAAAAATAAAATATTATTTTAATTAAAATCGGAATTTTTGATTTCACTTTTTCTGAAATCAAAAATTTTGATTTTATTAAATTTCATATCTATATAAATTTCTCCCAATTCTCATATTTTAATATATATATATTTCAAATATCATATAAAAAATAAAAACCCTTATATTGTTTGTTGACAAAAAGCCTTTATCATTATTATTGTTTCCAAAATTCCTAGGTAACTGTAGGTTTGGTTGCAGTGCGGTAAATTGTACAACTGTGAAGTCCTTTTATGTGCAGTTTTGCAGAGAAATAACAGCAAAGCAAACCCAAGTTGTCACATCGGTTCACAGATTTTGCTGAAATCGAGACTAGAGGGTCCGATCATATTTGGAAAGGGATCATAGCCCAATATAGTTTGAGGGCGTGTTCTATGGTATTTTTATAAAAATATATATTTTATATATTTTTTTGTGATAAATAGTGAGGATTGTGTCATAGATTATGAGGTGTATTAATGTATCAATTATTTATAATATATTATAAAAATATATAATTTTAAGAAAATTTAAAAATATTATTAAATATATTTTAAAAATTAATTATCATACACTAACAGTATAAAATTATATTGATAGTATAAAATAATTTTACATTGTCAGTATAATCAAAAAATTTTATCAGCATAATTTTAATTATCATATATTGACAGTATAAAATTATACTAGCAGTATAAAATAATTTTATACTGTCAGTATAATCAAAAAATTATATAAAATAATTTTATACTGTCAGTGTAATCAAAAAATTTTATCAGTATAATTTTAACACTGTCAGTGTATGATAATTAAAATTATACTGATAAAATTTTTTGATTACACTGACAGTATAAAATTATTTTATACTACCAGTATAATTTTACACTGTTAGTGTATGATAATTAAAATTATACTGATAAAATTTTTTTATTACATTGACAGTGTAAAATTATTTTATATTGCCAGGGTAATTTTATACTGTCAGTGTATGATAATTAAAATTATACTGATAAAATTTTTTCATTATACTGATAGTGTAAAATTATTTTATACTGTCAATATAATTTTATACTATCATGATAATTAATTTTTAAAATATATTTAATTATATTTTTAAATTTTCTTAAAATTAGATATTATTATAATGCATCATAGGTGATTAGTGAATTAATACACCTTACAATCTCAACACAAGATATATCATAATCTGACCGTTCATCACAAAATATACAAAATGTACATTTTGTGCAATGTACCAGAGCATGCACCTAGTTTGAGATAAGATAAAATATAATATGGAAATCATTTTTTTTTATGGTGCTTCAGTGAAATATCTATCAAAATATAAAGAATTTATAGGTATTTATAAAAATATGAATTTTTTTTTACTTTTTTATTATTTTTAAACTGAATCGGTCACATGTGACGGCGATTTTTTTTAATTATTTTTTAAAATTGAATCCGCCATGCGTGATAGCAAATTGACTAAACATTATATACACGTTAAAACATTTACTATCTCATATTTTGAACATTTTAACACAGGAATCTCAACCAAAAAGTTGTGTTTAGATTTATTGTAAATTGAAATTATTTTAATAATTAATTCTAATAAAATTAATTCTATACTTAAATTTATCATCTAAAAAGTAATTTTAAAATATATATTATATTTTATTTGAATTACATAAAAAACTACTTATATATCATAAACTAAAAAAAAGTATAAAATAATTTTGGATGATAATAGCACCGGCTCACTATGATTCACTATGGCATTTTGAGTTGCTTTGATAGTAGTTCCTCTAACTCTAGGGATAATGCGAGTCAAGGACACTCCTTAAAATTTATGGGTGAGATATTGGTTGAACTTAAGATCATATATAGATCAAGCATGCATGATCTCTCTTTCAAGCCAATTTTAATAGCACATATGGGCCTGGCAAATACAGGGCTCGTCTATATTATATATAGAGTAATTTAAAGTTAGGTATGATTTTATTGGGCCAAGATAAGTTAGTGGCCCAAATTGATTCCCTACTACAGCCTAACCAAACAAAAGTCCAGGTTACTAAATGTTGTGGTGGACCTAAGTCTTTATGGCCCACTGATTGTGTGGTTCCTTGTACAAATGAGGGCGGTGTTGGCTCAAATCATTCTTTGGGAGGGTTGTTGCTGAAAGCCCTAAAAGTGGGGGGAATTGGGCCTAACTTGGCCTAAGAGACACCAACAAAATTAATTAACTACCAACCGAGTTATAGAGAGAAAGTGATGCTGAAAATGACTCCTGATTATTATGTCCAATTTCCAGACGAAGAAGAGGAACAGGGGAGCAAGATTTATGATGGAGTAGTAGATGAATGTTTGGCTCAAGATTTTGGTAAAATTATTTCCTTTAAGAGGAAAAGAAAGGAAGATTCGGTGCCGAGGCTAACAAATGGAGGATGTTCTGATGAAGAAGAGCTTAGTTAGATTAGTAAGAAAAAGAAGAGTGAACGAACTTCAACAAGCTATGCTCTTGCAATGGAGAATGGTATGACTGAGGAGGCATGCCATATCATACCCCCCCCCACGCCAGCTATGATAGTCCTCAGTTGGAATTGTCAAGAATTGACAAGTTCCTCAACAATTCTAGAGCTATTGGCCCTATGCAAATGAGTTAAACCTGCCCTTTTATTTCTTATGGAGACAAAAGCCAATAAAAGAATAATGGAAGAAGTTCAGAGGACGTTGGGGTTTGATTCTCTGTTTTGTGTTGAATCTAAGGATTAATTAGGAGGCTTGAGTCTTCTTTGAAGAAAACCTATTGAGGTGGAAATTATCAATGTTTCTCAGAATTTTATTCATGCGGCTTGCTGTGCCAAAGAAGATGCCTTTTGGTGGGATGAAACGTTTGTATATGGTAATCCTGTTTTCAAGGAGAGGAGACAACTTTGGCCACGGCTTCAAAGATTACACTATGATCACCAATCTCCTTGGTTATGTATAGGCGATTTTAATGAAATTTTGCATCAAGAGGAGATGGGTAGTGTAACGTCCTCCTTCATACAGTACTATGCTTAAGTCATAGTACCACACTTAAGAGTTGTTACGGTTACCTGAGCGGATCTTAACTGACAGCAACTTCAGCCGTCTTTGCAATTTCTCGAACTATTTGGAGATAATACGGAAATAGGAGTGAGAATTATAAATTCTCAGTAGGATTATCTAATTACCATACATAATGTCATCGTTGTCATCTCCAGTTTGCTTCGGTTTATTATGAAAAAGGTGAACATGCTATATAAACTGTTTAATTTTATAGTTCGAAAATATATTATCCGAAGCAAAGTTTATTTTACTCATACACTTGGCATTCGGGAGAGTCTATAGAAATTCAATCCATGAATTATTCTATGAATAATAATAATAACTGCATCATATTAAAATATGATAGCATTATTGTACTGGAAACATAATTTCTACACATGCCTTTGAATTTATGCAATCATATAAAATTTACTTTTCTTTCATTCAACACACCTAGGCGTTACGTATCGCCGTTCCTAGGGTGCTTGCATCTATCTACACTTGAGCGTTACGTATCGCCGTCCTCAAGTGCAGCATCATACCACATTCCAGAGTATGATCGCCATGTCATACCCCATCAGAGCGTGATTACCATGTCACATTCGTTAGGAATATAGGATTTTTATGCTATATTCTAAAGTATGATCGCCATATTATATCCCATCAGAGCGTGATCACCATGTCACGTTCCTTAGGATATGGGATTTTCATGCTATATTCCAAAGTATGATCGCCATGTCATATCCCATCGGGGTGTGATCGCCATGTCACACTCCTTATGATGTGCTTATCATGCCATATCCCATAGTACGATCGCCATGTCATACCCTATCAGAGCGTGATCGCCATGTCACGTTCCTTTGGAATATGGACTCATCATCCTATATTTTATCATAAAATCATAAATACGTAGGCTTCGTACCTTAATCTCACACAATAATACTTACTTAGTATTCATACACGTCACAACAACCTTTAGAACTATCACTAACTTCTGCCGAAAATTCGGCAGCATAACGGATCGAGTCCGCTTCCCCGTGAATAGTGCCAGACAAACAGTATATTTGTACAACTTGTAATTTTAGAATAGACCAGCAATTACATATATACATTCATAGCATCATTCAACAATTCCAAATCTAGCATCAATAAGGTTTCAGTTTGTTCCTCCCTATTCTGCCCGAATTTGACATGCCCCAATTTTTATTCAATTCAACTCATTTAAATCTCATTTTTGGATATGTTACAACCTTATATGCCTAGTTTCTAATCCCTTTAGTCCCATCTCATTTTGAGTTGTATAACTGAAAATATAAATATTTTATCTTAGCATGTCCTGTTCTTAGCCAGAATTGGGTTCCTATAGAAGAAAATTCACTAAAAATCGAAAACTAGATGAAATCATGCAAATTTTATATCAAAATAAAGATAACACAACAAGCTTTAAAATGAGTTAAGTTTCATCTCATTTTCCTACGTAGATTTTGAGTTATGAGTCTCGAAACATTACCCTACTAGGCTGTCCTATTCTAGGCCAGTTTAAACCTATGCCAACTTCATTGATGTGCTAGGAACAAATGACAACGAATTAAATTCTAAAATTTTTATGGGATGTTCTCTCATATGTTAGCTTTTAAAAAACTTTGGTTGCACTCAATTTGAGTTGTATAGGGTGAGTTACACCCTTCTCAACCCATGCTGCCCGGGTGAGAACCCAGATTTCTAGGTCTAATTTCAAAAATTCATAACTAATTCTATACTAATCCAATGGCCTTATATGACATATGTATGGAAAGCCCTAGATGTCTAGTTTCATTTAAAAATGATTTCATCCAATTTAAACGGTGGTAGGTGGAGCCGTACACTCCACCGTACGAACTATCGAGGAGAAAATCCTAACAGCTTCTTGAACTCTTCTTGGATTCCTGTTTTTCTCTAATCAATCCACCCAATCTTCAATTCAAACTCACATATACATCTTAAACCAATCTTAATGCATCATCATCACTCAAGATAGCATCAGAATCTTGCAAGAAATTGGGAAGAAAGTGGAGTCCCAATCAGCTCAATTCAAAGAAAACAAGAAAAGAAGTTGGAATTCCTAACTTGGTGGTGTAAAATCTTGATGGAACTTGATCTTGGGGTGAAGTTGATGGTTGGGGCTTGAGCTTGGGGATAAGAGGAAATGGAAGAAGATGAAGAAGGGTGAGGAAATGAGGCTGCTAGTGGGGAGGCCGAAAATGATAAGAAGAGAAGGAAGGGAAAGGTAGAGATATTTGGAAGGTAAAGGCATGTGATTGGTGGACTCCATCAAGCTCTTCATTTTGGTTTGGCTTCCACCATTAAGGGCTGCCCTAGGCACCACTTGGGTGGTTTATTTGGCTAAATCTTAGCCATTGATCCTAGGGCACTCATAGCATAATTTCTATTGATCCGGTTCCGATAGTTTAAAACACCGAAATCTTACCGATTTCCTTTAAATCGGTAAAACGATTTTGAAGAACTTTGTGAGGCTTTTATAAGTTTCTATCTTAGTCCTAATGTCTCTAATTTAACCTCTAATCAACTTCTAGTTAACCTCTAATTAACTTTTTAATTCACTCTACGAACTCAATAAAATCGAGTAAATCGATTAATAGTGTACATTAAACGTTTTGCAAATTTTAGGGCCTTCTGTTTTCTGTTTTTCATGGCTAATGGCATTTTCATAATTATGGGTAAGTCTAGGGGCATCCCATGTCATTTCACATATGGATACCTCCATGGCTCAATCGGCCGAGGTTTAGGTTTCTACATTTTCGCTACGTGCTTCTGCTTCGTTTAAAACCTTATTCTGCTAATTCTATTGATATAGGGACTTAAATGTCATTTTCAAAAAGTTTAGGGGATAGATGGTGAATAATAAAAGTTTGTTGTTATTATTTCTTATTACGTTATATAGAGATGTTACAGGTATAGCTAGGCTTCATAGTCAATCTCAAATTGATCTCTTCAGAGAGCTTCTTCATGAAGCTTGTTTAATAGATTTGGTTGTTAAGGGTGCAAGTTTACCTGGACAAGTAATCCCAAAGGAGGAGCAATTACTAAAGAAAGGTTTGATTAAGCCCTAGCCAACTAGGAGTAGAGACAAGGCATTCCTAATGCGTGCTTATTGGCAATACCATTAGTTAGTTCTGACCACTATGTTCTTGTCCTAAATCTCAAGCTTGGAGTCGGTAACGGTGGCTGATTTAAATATGAAGCTAATTGGGAGGATAATGAGGAGTGTAATAAAGTTATTTAACAAGGTTGGGCTAATGGAGGAACAACTTTGAGCTACTCACAGAATCTTATCTCTAAATCTGAGTCTTGCAAGAGGGAACTAGCCTGCCAGAATCTTTTTTAAAAAAAAAAAAATTCAAGAATGCAGCTTGTGAAATCTCTAAATTGAAAGATCAATTGGCTTGCATGCTGAATTCTACTAATTCAAAAGAAGACTGGGTAGAAGTTAAGAGAATCAAAGATGAGATTAAAAGACTTTGGGCTTAAGAGGAGAAGTTCTAGAGCATGAGGTCCATATTGAAGTGGTTAAAATGGAGGGACAAGAATACTAAGTTTTTCCATGCCATGACTATTTAAAGAAGAGACCGAAATAGATTACATAAACTCAAGAATGACTCTAGAGATTAGGTTAAAGGTCACACTAATATTTCTACTCTAGTTCTTGAGCATTTAGAAATATTTTTACTGCTTCTTCTACTCAAAATATTGCAGAATGTATAGCTCATATTCCTAAAATAGTGGATGAGTCTATGAATTCCCATTTCAACAAATTGGTGACTAATGAAGAGATCAAAAAGGCTATTTTCTCTTTGGGGTTGCTAAAGGCCCCAGGAAGGGATGATCTAAATGGCTTATTTTTTTAGACATTGGGATACCATTGGTACTAAGGTGTGTCAGGTAGTTCAGGAATTCTTTTTGCTAGGGATCGTCCCAAAGGTTAACAATGAAACCCTTGTGGCCCTCATTCCAACAATTCTGAAACTAGAGACCATAGGTGAGTGTCAACCTATTAGCTGTTGTAATTTCTTAGATAAGGTAATCACAAGAATTTTTGTTATGAGATTGAAACTCTATATGTCTTATTAGTATCAGAAAATCAAAGTGCTTTCATAGGGGCCTAATTGATTCAGGATAACATTATTATTTCACATGAGATTTTTCATGCCTTAAAGAAATATACCAGAAGAGCTAGAGATAGTTTTTCAGCTAAGCTAGATATGAGTAAGGCTTATGATTGCCTTGAGTGGAACTTTCTTGAATCTTATTTGTGAGCTTATGGTTTTGATCTGAATTAGGTCAAATTGGTTATGATTTGTGCTCAGAGGGGCTAGTTACCACTTTAAAATTAATGGCGTCCCGTCTCAATGCCTAATTCCCCAAAGAGGCTTAAGGCAAGGAGATCCTCTCTTTCCTTACCTCTTCATTTTGGTTATGGATTGTCTGTCGCTAATGATAAGGAAGGCCATGGAGTAGGATAGGATTAAGGGTGTAATGTGGTTAAATGGAGCTCATCGTATTACTCATTTATTCTTTGTTGATGACGTTATTCTTCTGGCTAAGGCTGATCCTAAGGAAGCCTATGAATTGTTAAGCATCCTGAGCACCTTTTCATCAGCCTCAGGTCAAAGAATCAATACCCAAAAATCTGGGCTTATTTTGGCAAGGAGGTTCTTATTTCCCTACAGAATCAGATTTGCCAGATTCTCAGCATCAATGCTTGGAATACCTTGGGGAAATATGTGGTATTAGTTGTGCATTGGGATAAATCTAAGAATGCTGCTTTAACCTAGATTAAAGAAGTTGTCCTCTCAAAAATTGATGGTTGGAGGGAGAAATTATTGAATCAAGCCGGGAAGGAAGTTCTTATCAAAGTAGTGCTGTAGGCAATTCCTTCTTATGATATGGCTATTTTGAGATCTCCTAAAGGCCTTTGCACAATATTATGCTTAAGTATTGCATGTTTCCGATGGACTAGAAGAGGAAGAGAGATGGGTATTCATTAGAAATCTTGGCATTTTATCACCCAGAGGAAGCAGTCAGGGGGAATGGGGTTCAAAGATCTCAGCCATATTAATACAGCTCTCTTGGCTAAACAAGCCTGTAGGTTACTTTCTTCTCCTAACTCTTTGTGGGCTGGGGTCCTTAAAGCTATATACTTTCCTAAGCAGGAATTTCTCAAAGTTAAAAAGAAAAGGGTGATTCGTGGATTTGGTATAACCTACTTGAAGGAAGAGATCTTTTATGGGTTGAGGGTAGATGGATTGTTGGAAACTGCTAAAGGATTAGAACATGGGAAGATAAATGGCTCCTTGTTACTTTGGAACGAATATCCCCAAAGGCAGAGCAGTACCAATTTGTAAGTTCTTTAATTGATCACTCATCCCACTATTGGGATTTATTCAAGCTTCGAACTCTTCTATCTCCTGATAAGGCTATTTTGGCCTTACAGATTCTAATTAGCTCTTTAAGAGCTAATGATTGTTTTATTTGGCCTTACACTTCTAATAGGGAGTACTCAGTTAAAACAAGGTATCATAGAGCAAAGAATCTAGTGTTCAGGGTTAACCACCTACCCTCATCGTTATCTCAACCTAGTCAATCTATTTGGAAGCTGATTTTGGGTGTCTCTATTCCCTAAAAAACTAAACAATTTCTCTAGAAAGTTTGTCATAATGCTTTCTCTTTAAAAGATAATATGTTTTAACGAAAATTGGTAAACTCATCTATGTGCCCCATTGCAATAATCATAGAAAGACTGTTGAGCATGCCTTTTTGCTCTGTCCTTGGACCAAAGCTATGTAGTTTAGGTCTCAATTGCATTTTTCCCTTGTTGAAGAATGTCACAACAGTATTAGTTTGGTTCTTGCAGAAAGTGACTTAATTAGAAGCCTCAAAAGAATTCTATAACCAGGGAGTGGCTCTTATTGCTTTTGTGTTCCAACTTAACAATGGAAGAAATGCCTTTGTGTTCCAACTTAACAAACCAAATCCTCAATAAACTATTGAGGAGGCTAGATCTCTTATTGAAGAATGCTTGAAGCTTTCTGACTAGCCCAATGGAGTTGTAAGTCAATCCTCGATCTTCCAAGGAGCTAGAGTTTGGAGACCTCCACCAGTGGGCAAGCTAAAATGAAATGTTGGTGCCACTTTTTCTAATGAAAGGAAGGCTGGTCAATAGCTACTGTGTTGAGAGATTCAAGAGGCCACTTGATTGCAGGTAAATCTCATAAAATTCCAGCTAATTACCCATTAGTTGCGAAAAGCATTAGCTCTCAGAGAAGGCTTGATTCTTGCTAAATCTTGCTTCATTAATGAGGTGGTGTTCGAATCTAATAATCGAATACTGATTGAAGCGAAATGGCTAATGCAATTGGGAGATCTGCACAATTTTAGATCATATTGCTAGTTTGAAGAAAGATTTTGCCTTTTGTAGGTTCCTTTGGAGTCCAAGACAAGCTAATCAATTATCTCATGAAGTGGCAAAAGCTAGTTGGGAAGGGAATCTTCAATCAAATTGGGTAGTAAACAATACTAGTTTCGTTATCCAACGAATTAGAAGAGATTCTTATTATGCTCCACCTTATCTTGGGCTGGCAATGAGTCCTTACTTATAATAGGATTGGATTTGTGTAACTCAACTGTTTCAGGTTGCTTTCTTATTTTCTGTGGGCCTTGTGGTGCCCTTACCTAGTTGCAGGCCTATGTTTTATTGTTGTAGTTTCTGCTTGCTCTAGGTTGGGCGTGTTCCCTTTGTGTTTGTTTTGTGGATTGCTATGATTAGTTGACCAAAAAAAAAAAAGTTAGGTATGATTTGCAACCGAGACATGGGCACAATGGCACAATGGTTGTCCTCTATTGAAGCTATATTGGCTTTGATCCATGAGCCAACCCTACCTTTTCCCCCAAGTCCCCTTTCTCTGACCAAAAAAAAAAAAAGTTAGGTATGATTTATTATAGGAGATTAATTTTGATTCATTATTAGTGTAAAGAGTTTTATATTAAATGAGTAATTTTTGAAATAATAATTATAAAATTAAATACTTTTATTGATATGGTAATATATGATTAAGTGATAATTATTTTTAAATTGTGTAAAAATTTATACAATTGATCTATGTAATAAGAACTTTGAATTTAATGATTAGATTAATAAAATTCAATCTCTATAAAAAATTATTCAATGACTATCATAAATAGTGGAATATTATTCAAACTAGACATAATTTTGCACAATATAATCATAGCATTGAAATCAATGTTTTCTTCATTCTTTGCCAATATATCATATAAATTAATGTAATCCGTTTCACATCTCTTGTATAAATACTTAATATTAAAATCAGTAAAACTAAAAATTAAAATCCATTTAAAATAAGTCTAGGATGGCTAATCTTAAAAACTAATAACATAATTAAAAAAAATTTGGAGCTTTTCCCTATAATTTCATCAAATTCAAACTAGTTAATAAAAGTGAATTTCTTGTAGAAGTTTTAAAAGATGTTGTTTTATATTAAAAATGTCTATTTAGGCTTTTAATTTGTTTTAGTATGATCCTGTTTGGTTATTTTTAGAAAATGGATCAGAATACTGACTCACATAAAGGAAGAATTGACAACGTTTTGCTTTCACATCCAAAATAGCATAATATACGACATATACATGTTGATATATAATTTAGTACTTTAAAATATAATGTGTTATAAATATCAAAACATATTTTTTTCAAAATCAACCCTTTTGTAGTTAATTTATTTATAATAATTTTATGAAATAAATTCTTCATAATTTAAACAGAGAACTTACAATTTAATTTTAAACCTTGTTTTTTCAATCGTGAGTAACTTTGTAAATTACCAGTGAAGTAGCATTTTCTCTCAAGGACCTTCCCACTTTCCCTGTGCCAACTTGACTATTTGTTATCTTGAACTATGTAACGAAATTCCAGAAATTAAAATTACTTTTCAGTCACATCAGAAAAGCATTGATGTTACAACTTACAAGACTTGTGGGCTCACATGGTTCGCTTTCTTGTTTGCTTTTCTTTCAAATTATGTGTTTTTGAAAAAAAATTAGAGAGCAAATAATAATAATAATAATAATAATAACAAGGAATAAAAGACACTTAAATCCCTCAAAGTATTAAAAAATGACATTTTATTCTATTAGTTTTCAAAATTTACATTATATTCCATTATCCTAATCTCTTATTAATCTTTGTTAGAGCATTCTAATAGAATATTTCTCTAACCATGACAAATTGTTTAAAAACATTTTAAAAAAAAAAAACCTTGGAGAAATCATAATACATAAAGTCATAGTCTCTACTTTCAAAATCAAAATACAAAAGCAAGTATATAATAGTAACTCAAGCTTTAACAAAAGCATTTGTCCAAAACACGATACACCAGAATATAATATAAATATCGAGTATTGTATATATAAGTGAATTCAAGTAAGAGAAATATTTTTTGTATCACTAAGATAGATAGACATCTTGGACATCTAAAGATAAAAAAGAGAAAAAAAATTATAAAAGAAAGTGAAATAAGTGAAATGATTGATAGAGAGAGAAAAAGTTGAGAGAATGTGTTAGGATTTTGAATATGTATAAATAATTTAACTCTTCAAGTAACCATTCGAAAAGTAAATCTTGGAATATAGTTGTCATATCTCAACTTAATAGCATAAACATGCAAAAAATAAATAAATAAATAAACAAAAGAAGAAAGAGAGGAAGAAACCTAAATTCATGGCATCTTTAGGGCAATCAAGGTGATGAAATCGACATTGTTTGAGTGAATAATTTCAGTGACAAATTGTTTGGCCATGGTAGAAAATAATTGAAGAGAGAATGGGGGTTTTGAGAGAGAAAACAAAAGTGAACTCACAAAACATTGAGATCCAATAGAATCGAGCACCTGACCCTTAGCATGCTTTTTTGTTGACCAAAGTGTGGCCTACATGCTTGATGCTTCCTACAGTCACAAATGTCATTTTTCGTTTTCACTTTGTAACTGTTTAGCATCTTTATTTTCCTTACTATTATGAGTCTACGTTGTTCTTCACTAAACCTAAACTTACTTATGTGAAGTTGGTTCCTTTTCACCCAAAACCACAACATTAGGTAACAAATTTGAAGTTTAAAATCATGCCTTAAAATTTCTTGCTTTTGAGTTGTCTAAACTTGGTTTGTTTCACACATGTTGTGACTAAAATCATGGGTTCCTTTCTTCTCCTTGTTGATGGTGCCGCGTTTCACTTCATTGGCATGGTGGAGGAGATTGAATCGTGGAGTGGTGGGGAGTGGTGGTGCGACTAAGTTGCCAGAGTGATCGAAGAAGTGGTGGAAATTGAATCGAGGGAGTAGTAAGGAGTGATAGTGGAGACGTTTTAATTCCCATGTATGATCTTGGGTTGATGTTTGGCTAAGTTGCTCTTTGATATTGCACCAAGTGAGTTAAATTAAGGTTAATATGATACGAGTTGGGTAACAAATGTTAATAAAGGGTTAGGATAACAAGGTGGATTGTATATTTTAAAAACTAATGAGATGGAATTTAATTTCTTAATACCGGTTAAGTATATTTTACTCTAATAATAATAATAATTAACGCTTTAACAATTACACTCAATACGGCAGTCCCTTCATTTTGAAAAAGGATAGTTCATTTGTACACGAACAAGGCATAGTTCAGCACAATCCACACGAGGGGGATACTAATATAATTCAAGATAATTTCATTAATTCCATAACAAATTATTCAATTTTTTTCCAATAATTATTCAAAATAAATAACATGGATATTAATAAAATTATTTAAATTAATTTTTTTAAAATCCTTGCTTGGAGAGACCCCTATTCCCTTCAGGGACCTCAACCGAGTTAGATCAGATTAGTTGAATTCTTGGTAATAGGGCCTAGATATCGGTAGTTCCATTAAGATTAAAAGAATTAGTTTTTTTTTTTTAAAAATATATAAACAATTTATTAATAACACCAATGAGGATTGGTCTAGTGGAGGGGGTTAGTTTCTTATAATTAATGTGGCAAACTATGGTTTGATTTTCAGCTGGAAGAGGTGCCCATATTTAATTTCTAAATGTGTCTTGAATAGAATTGCCTCCAGTGGAAGATATCGGTGGGAAACTAAGAAATTTTTTTTTATTAATAACAAATATATATTGTATTATACCTTTGAAAAAAATAAAAGTGTTCTTTATATATATATATATAGAAAAAGAATAGAATTTGCTCTAAAAACATACATTACTAGTGAGCATCATAGATTAAACATGTAAGATGTTTGAATTGCATGGATAAATTATAAAACATGTTTAAAAATTAAAAAAAAAAAAGTTAAAATGGGTATTATTTTTTTAGAAATAATTAGACATCAATTCACTCTCAAATTGAAAGTTATATATGAAGCTCATTAAATCTCTTAAAATTTTAAAATTAGTTAATACTTTATTAAATTAATCTATTTTAACTTATAAAATGTTTTTCATAATACATATGAATACCAACTACTAAATTAGATATCTAAAAATTGTTTATTGGCCTTAAATTTAAAATACATAATTATCATAATAGTTTATATGATTCAAAGATTGAATTCTTGAAACCAAAAAACTGTTGAATGAGTGGTAAGTATCTTAATCTCTTGTAAGAATGTAAACACAAATTTGACTCCCAAAAAGCGCATTTGTTGGGAGGAAGAGTAACCGTAAATGCTCATTTCCCTTAAAATTGCAAGAACAATATCTACTATAATTTTTCTATAAAAAATGATTGAATTCTTGAAATTCAAAGTTTCTTAGTGAAAATTTAATTACACCAGTATAATTGTATTCTCTCCGTTTTATATATTGATATTATGGATCTAAAAGCTCGTAATGATCGAAAAAAACATTCTAGTTATGCATGCATGAACATTTATTAGTAATTAATCAACCGAGATATGATCGTGGCTTTCTCATCTATCTGGCATGCATGCCTGTAGCCAATAGAAGGAATCCATTAAATTAGGTACCCGTGCTATAAATTAATTGCTAATATGAAGTTCATGCTGCTCACCAAGCTCTATAAAATAAAAAGAGTGATGTCAACCGCATGAATTTGAGCTCTCTCTTGTGTTAGTGGTGGCTGAATGTGATCATGTTAATTTTTGGAGTGTAGTAGATGAAACTCTGAACCATAATTTTTTGTTGTCTTTCTACGTCAAGTTTCTTTCATTTTCATTCTTTCAGTTCGATTTACCTCTGTCCTCTCCGGTCGAGTGTCTGACCTCACTGTCTCAGGTGATGGTTATCAACTTATTAGCCATAGTGTGGTTTATATATATATATACTGGTGGTAAACGAATGCTGAGACTTGTGAGTAAGGTCTTAGAGATTAGAGAACATATATAGCTAAAGTGTCAAAACACTAGCTGTATTTCCCAGTCACATGAATAGATTTTGTTTCAGACTTTCAGTAACCATTATGTTGCACTTATATAATGAATATGTCATGATAAATTTGTCGGGGAGGAACTGCATGCATTAATTATATAATACCTTTCAACTTAGTTTTTATTTTCTATTATATATTTTGAAAATATTTTTATTTGATATTTGTTATTCAAACATAATAAATTTACATATACACAGACATATCCATATCTTTCTTTCTCGCGTGCTCTCCTTGTAGAATTTTTTTTATCACTCTTAATTTTTAGTGTCATTCAAAAATAGGAGGCTATGACGGTCCTCCCAAACGATTTGGGAGTATTCATTGTCACTTTTTTTTTTTTTAATAAAAGTTTGATCAACAGTATAATAGGAATTTATAAACAAATTTTGGGGGGATTTTTAGTTATATAATGAAGATAAAATGCTTCTCTCTCTCCAATGTTTTTTTTTCTCTTTCTACTATAAAGAAAGATAAAATTCTGAACCATATATTTGAATACATAATGGAGATAGCTGATCAGATTTTTGGGGATTCATTGTTATGTAATACGAATTTTTGTAAATAAGCTTGTATTCGATCAAACTGTCAAATACTACTAAAAATTCCTCACTTTTCAACTAAAAATCCCCAAACTTTATATATGAATGCTCATCCAACCAATGATATATATGATAGAAAAATTGGAGAGAGAATAAATCATTATTGGAGAGAAAATACATTTTGAAACTTGTATTTGAGTATATAATAGGGATGAATATTCAAATTTTTTGAGATTTATAGTTATGCAATGTAGATTTTACAATCAAGCTTTTATTGGAATATACATTCGAATACATATTAAAAACCTCCACTCTTTAATAGAAAATCTCTAAGTTTTATACATAAATTCATTTTCAACTGATGATATGATAGAAATGTTAGAGAAAAATAAATAATTATTAAAGAGATAATATATTTTTTCCCTTATAAGGGGGATTTATGAAGAACTTTTGAGGGGATTTATAATTATGTAAAGGCAAAAAATAAATTCTCTTTCTAATGATTATTTATTCTCTCTCTAATCTTTCTATTATATGAAGAACTTTCATCTTATATGACTGTAAATCTTCTAAAAATTCTTCATAAATCCTTCTTACATTAATTATCACATAAAATGATGCAACTCACATTTTTTGTTGTTTGGGAGTATTCCATACTTTTAACTTATTTGAGAGGATGTAGACAAAGTCGAGAAAACGAGTGTGGAAATAACATTTTTCTTTTTATTTTCCTAATTGGTTGGTGTTCTGGCCTGTATTTTTTTACCAAATGTTATTAGTTCTTTAAACTTTGAGATCCAGCAATTGATGATTATTTAATATTTAGTGTCAAACTGTCAATGTAAAACAAAAATATCAATTGATTGAAGGTTGAAAATATAACACCTTTTTCAAACAATAAAGCATTTAAGATTTGAAAAATATTAAAAAATTAGAAACTTTGTTAAAACTCAATAGCAAGATTGATATGATATATTTATTAATTTTTGAATAAATAAGCATATCTCACTTTCTTTCAACTTCTTCAAACAATAAAGCATTTAAGATTTGAAAAATATTAAAAGATCAGAAACTTTGTTAAAATTCAATAACAAGAATGATATAATATATTTATTAATTTTTTAATAAATAAGTATATCTCACTTTCTTCCAACTAATTACTATCATGATTTTTATAAAAAAAATCTTGTAATATTTTGTTATTATATATCAATGTTCTTAGCAATTTTAGATTCCAAAGAGTAAATCCTCAAAACAATTACAAACAAGCTCATCATTTGAGAGTTAGCTGCTGAGTCAATTATATATAAAATATATCTTAGAGGCGTACTGATAACCTGTCTCTTGTTTTTTATGGAATGTACAAAAAGTAGTTATAGATGTACTTTTTTTTTGAAATATTATATTAATTTATTATTTATTTATTATTAAATAAAATATAAATTTAATTTAAATAAAATTTATATTTTATCTAATAATAAATAAGTAATGAATCAATATAATATACTAAAAAAATGAATTCCCATTCTCATGTAAAAATATTACTCAAGGGGGTAAATTGTACTCCCCACTTTTGTATTTCGGATAAATGAATTATGACAGTATAAACTCAATTTTCGGCAAGAAAATTCATCATATCTGTAATCAAATCTCGAAGAAAGATTTTATAATATATGATGCACTTTAAGTAATGCAATATAATCATGCATAAATCATTTCTGTCGAGAAAAGTTAGCAAGCTTCACATAGCACAAATAATTTGATATTATTAAAGAAAAGGGAAATAATTTTTTATTATTTCAAGTGATAGATGTTTACAAATACTCTTTATTTTAGAGTTAAAAAAATAATATGATAATAATAAAATTATAGGAACTCAACTTTTTATATATAATATCTATAGATATATTTAAAATTAAATATATAAATAACACAATTTTAAAGGAAAAAAGTGCAAGGGTCAAATTTATTTAACATTTTCGTAAGCAATATCAACTTTTACTTAATATGCAACAAATACGCGTTATATTTTAAAATAGTATATTACAAGCACAACACATTTTCTTTTTTGAAAAAAGAAGCAATAAATTTTACAGATTAAGTTAAATATATATTCCAGGACCCACCAAAAGGAGAGTGCAATTTCTCATCCTGCTCCAAGTGTGGCATTGGAGGGGGATTAAATTCTCTCTAGGGCCGGGTCCCGCCGAGGATTTTGTCCTGTCCCCCTTATCCCACTGACACATGTTGTACGTAGTCTAATTAGTACACCTAAACAGCATCCTTTGATCCTCGGTTCAATGAATTTCATTTTTATCTAAGAGTGATGTTTCTTGAAATTGAATGAGACATACCTCTAAATAATATAGAATTAACCCACCCACTTCACACTTAAAATTATATATTTTAAACGAAAATTTGCAGGATTAAATATATATAAATAACTTAATATTAAATATAAGGTAAATTTTAATATTATTTTAGAATTAAATAAGCTTAATTCGATTAAAAAATTAGCTTATTTAGTAAAAATTATCTAAATTATTATAATGACTATTATAACTATATCTCTAAGCAATATAAAATTTTAAATATATCTCTCATACAAGAGTTCATTAAATTTAAACTATAAACAATAATATAAAAACTCACTTTTATCATATACTAAAATCTATCATTTATTAGAAGAAGAGATTGTAACAAGAATTCAACTTTTGATATTTTGGTTACGAAGGATTTAAAATTATTTTATAAATTATCTCTCTTAAAAATTTAAACTGTTAAATAGAATTATATAAATAATTTTATATCCAACAAATATCATATTGTATTTCTCATATAAATATATATAAAACTCATATTAAAAAATAATATTTATGTAATATAAGTTCAAAAATTATTTTTCTTATTTTAAAGCCTCTTTTAATCAGTAGACTTTTGAGGTTCTATTTCAGATGAGCCATTTCCATGACCTTCTTGTGTGTTCATATTGGTCATTCTTTTTCCACCAAGCTTTCTTTTAATAATTAATTTTTGCTTAGACTTCTTTTTCCTCCTTGAAGGGTTACACACGCGCTCAATAGCCGTCTGTGGCGCCAACCTCCTTGATTTTCATCAGTTTAACAAATGCAATTGTTTTGAGGGAGGTTGAGTTGTTTGCTTGGATACCATGAGACACCATTATTTTTTGCCACCCTTCAAAGCAAATGTAGCAAAAATATGAAACAAAGGATATCACACTTGAGAGCTCTTTTGTTCCCTAGAGACGAATACGGGGACCAGAGTATTACTAATCTATATAGGTATTTAGATGTTCTATTCTTTCCATTTTAGGCACAAAGCCAGTTTACTCTAACTACAAGACATAGATCTATCTATTTATTGGTTCCTACCACAGTCGCACTGGCCTATAGGTGGTGTTCGTTGGACATCCCCAAAATCACTCGTGCTGGCCTGCCCCTATTTGTAGGTTTTGAGATTACAAATGCAGGAGGTCCTGTTTATACTCCAAGTGGAACACTACAGATGCTAATGTTTTTACCATTTATAACAACGGCGACACAAAATCAAGGAACCGTAAGAAAATAATTACGTGGTCAACATAGTGAACCGGAAATTGCAGGTATATATATACATGGTACATATAAACTAACTAGTATATATATATATGAGTTTGTCTCCGGATTGTATAATTAGTTGACGAGGGGTTTATCCCATTTGTATGAAGTTCTAAATTTCGATGTTATCATTGCATCAAAGGGGCGAAAAAAGCTCTTAAGTCTAGACATTATATTAAATAATGCTAGCTGCATGCCTATCCTAAATTTTCACATCACCAAAAAGAAGAAATAAACTATAAAAGACTGCCACATCAATAACAATCTCTTATCTCTATACAAAAAAAAATATTATATGATAATCAATATATTATTAGATTTAGTTTCATATTTTATCATCATTGATTAAGATCTTCTATATAATATATATACATGTAATTTAATAATTTTGTATATTGGATCTTTTTTGTCTCTTGGAAAGGTTCGTATCTGACATTAATTTTTCCTATGCAATGAATATTTGTTTCAAGAAAGGTTTACTTGGCTTTGAAATTAAAGAGAACAAAAAGTAACTAAAGTGAAGACTAATTATTTTGGCTTCATTCACATAATATAAATATTTCCGCAAACTGATCAATCTTATAATTAGTTTAAAAAAGAAATCTCAACATTTTGAAAAGTCGTATTACGCCATCTTTTTTTTTTTTGGTGTTTAGATCAATTTATTTTATATCAAGAATAATTTTAATTTATAATCAAAGTTATATTGAAAGGAACTTTTAGAAACAGGATTTCTCCCCTGAAAATTAAGAAAACTAAATATGCTTAATGTATATGTGCAAAAGTATTATAGTATGACACCTTTCCAAACCGCCACAGTCCATGGCCCCTACTGGTTTGATTGATAGCAGGTGAAAACTTGAAAAGTGTAAAGTTTTTAATAATACCAAAGTTATATATACTTTTTAGGTTCTTTAACTGTATAATAGATATAACATTGATTTTTTTTGACCTTTTACATTAACATTAGTGAAGTTTGAATCAAACATTTCAGTAAATTATTCAAATTTTTTATCATTTTAAATGGTTTATAATAATATTAAATTTGAAGCACTTAAGAAATATATTAATATTTTATATATTTAAAACTATATCTAACATTTTGCGAAAAATGTGTAAGTAAACCTTTTGGCCATAATTTTTTTCAGTTGTACTGTTTACTTTGGATCCGCTTGTTATAATTCGTTAAAATAGGAAAGATAAAATATTTAACTTTTATAAACAGTTTAAACTGACCTTATTTCTCTTATTAGATGTCGGATAATCGTTATTTTAGAGTCTTCAGAGAGAATACTGCGTTTTCAGTGTACTCTCAAGTCTTTTGCTTGTACATCTTCTAATTACATATTTTGAGTGTTTATAGTTATACACTTATGTTATTAAAAAAAAAATACCTTTATTATTATACATTAAATCTGTTTTAAATTAATAAAAAAAATTTGAAAAAAAGATAATACCATACAAATAGTATGATAAACGGACAAACTGTACAACAATTTTTTTATCATTATATTTTATCTCTAATTTTACATGAAAAACATTTGTATTTAAAATCATATATAACTTATTATCTATACATATTAAGAATTTTTTTTATCTCATTTAAATATTGTTTGTGTATCATTATTTTAAAAATATGTGGCAACAATTACCTTAAATAGAATGTCGTCATGCGTAGGTAATAGCACTCATCAACAACTTTAATCTTGTAAAATGAATAGTAGTTGGATTTGAAATTTTTTACTATTGGCATGAAATGGGGATTGTTTCAAACTTTCTCTTTTTTCAGCAAGTTTTATAAAAACATCATACAGCATTCATTTAGACAATTATTTTTTATAATTTGGGCTCATTTAATTACTTGTAGGACTAATTTACAAAGACTATATCTCATAAAGTTGCTTTCTTAAAATTTGAGCTCATGTTCTTATCCAAAATAATATTTTCTACTTCAGCTTATTATTATAAGTCTATTGATATTTATTACTTTAAGATATTGGATTTTTATTTTTATTTTTAAGTAAGATTTTATATTTAAATTTTATGAATAGAAAAAATTAATCTTAAAATTTTTTTATCTCTCCAATAGATTGACCCAACTTGAGCATGTTAATTCAAGTCTAGTGGAATCTCTGGATATTCATGATTTGGACCAAAAATTTATTCTTATAGGTCTTATTTTTATTTAATATACATAAAAATATAAGTAATGACAGTGTCAATTTAAATTCTAATATTTAGTTCAAGTAATTTAATATTTATTATTTTAAATAAAATTTTAAATTTGAGTTTTGTGAAATAAAAAAAATGGCACTTAGATAGTATAATCATACAATAATCTAAAACAACTTGAATTAAATTAACTGAGATCAAATAACTTTTAAAATAAAATTTTAAATTAATTTTCAAAAAATTTATGATATTAATTTAATTTTTAAAAGAGTTATATAATATCAATTTAATCATCAAAAAATTATTATTTCAATTTAATTTTTAGAAAATTAAAATTTATTTTAAATTAATTTAAATTTCTTTTAATCTTTTAATAACCAAAGTCATAACACATTTCTTTCAAAAGATTAAATTTCAAAGGTTAAATTTGATGTCTTATAATTTTTTCAAACGTCAGATGAAAATTTTACTCCAAATTTTAAGTACATATAATTTTTAATTAAAAATAAATAAATCTTTACATAATTATAAGGGAATTTAATTTTTATGTATTAATTAAAAATATAAAAAATATTAAATTATAATAAATATCTCATCATAATAAATAATTATTTAATATAATTTAATATTTTTTATATTTTTATTAATCAATAATATAAATTTATTTTATTCTATTCAGTACATATAAATTAATATATAAGAAAACGATGTTTATTTTTTATTTAAAAAGGGGGAATGTATGTACGTAAGTTTCACGCGCCTGAAACTGAAGTGACTAATATTCATAATTTGATATGTCTGCTCATCTTTGGTCACCATCATCACTGCTCACTGCCAAACTCTGTCCTGTTTTGGAATAACACACTCTCTACACCAACTTCTCTCCTCCATTTTAACCCTTGGTTCTTCCCCACCATCACTCACAGCGACTCCCAGAACAAACAACTACCCCCCTTCTTCACCCTCTCTCTCTCTTTCTCATGGCTCATATTATGGCCACTTCGCTTTCTTTCTTCCCTCATGGTACGATATAACTCTCAGTTGCCTTGCGCTTTTCTGGAAAGAAAGGGAAAATAAATAAATAAATAAATTCTGATTACCTGATCATCCATAGGACCATAACCCTTTAAGCTTTTACCCACGAATCATTCCGTTCCCACCAATAACTGCTCACTCTCTACCATCCTCGCAACAAAAACCTGCGCAAAAGCATTAACCCCAACGAAGCCAAGAAAAAACTACACACAAATCCCT
Source organism: Pterocarpus macrocarpus (assembly GCA_031439585.1). NCBI lineage: Eukaryota > Viridiplantae > Streptophyta > Magnoliopsida > Fabales > Fabaceae > Pterocarpus > Pterocarpus macrocarpus. Next base: position 46,385,620 of record CM062516.1, read on the forward strand.
CAGTAGCAGTAGTAGTCTCTCTTCAATCCCTTTCTCTCTTTCTTGCTCTCTCTTATTACACACACTAACACTCACTCACTCTCTCTCTCTCTCTCTCTGACAACAGAAATATACACAATGGAAACCACGCACTCTTCTTCTAGCTTTCATCTGTCACTGCCCAGGTTGTTACTGCAATCTTTCATCCTCTGCATGATATACTTACATACCCCTCTTCACTTTTCAAATTAATATCACGGGAAAGCACCGATATCTCATTATTATTTATATTGTTTTTATTATTTAATATATAAGGAAAACCCAAACCCTAGTCCTTAGTACTACTTAGAACAACAACAACAGCAACAACAGCCATCGTTCCTACTTCTACACATATTATCACCTGCTCAGGGATCAATCTCACCCTCTTGCAAGATCCAAGCAAAAAAGCCCCAGATCTTATACATGGATTTGGTTTCTGAATCAACAACAACAACAAACCCCACCACTTCTCCAACCACCACCACCACCACCACCACCAACGGAGGAGGAGGAGGAGGAAGTAGCAGCACTGGAACCGTTGCTTCTCCAAGCCGCTACGAGAACCAAAAGCGGCGAGACTGGAACACCTTCTGCCAGTACCTTCGGAACCACCGTCCACCACTCTCCCTCAACCTCTGCAGTGGGGCACATGTTCTTGAGTTCCTCCACTACCTCGACCAGTTCGGGAAAACCAAGGTTCACAACCATAGCTGCCCCTTCTTCGGGCTCCCGAACCCTCCAGCACCTTGTCCCTGCCCTCTTCGCCAAGCTTGGGGCTCCCTCGACGCCCTCATAGGAAGGCTTCGTGCGGCTTATGAGGAAAACGGTGGAAGGCCTGAGTCGAATCCGTTTGGTGCTCGAGCTGTGAGGATTTACCTGCGCGATGTGCGTGATTTTCAGGCTAAGGCGAGAGGGGTTAGCTATGAGAAGAAGAGGAAGAGGCCGAAGCCCAAGGTGAATAGTGCTGCTGCCACTACTGCCACTGCTACCTGAAGAAAGAAGATGTTGAAAACTTTGAAATGAAATGTTTCACCACCACCCGCCAGGTATCATCATCGATGATATATAATTAATTATGTTATGGTAATATTTTTATTTTTGTTTTTGTTTTTGCTTTTTGCTTTTTGCTTTTTTTTTTTCGGTTTCTTGATGTTTATGTATGGGGGTTACGATACCTAGTTATTGTGGCTTTCTTTTTTTGTTTTTTTTTTGGGCAATTTTAAGGTGGCTTTTGTCTTCTCTCTAAAAAGAATTGTTCCCTCCTCGATCTAGATGTTGTTGAGATGCGCCCTTGAAATTGTTCTGACTTTGTTGTTGATGTTGTTGTTGTTGTTGTTGTTGTTGAGTTGCGGGGAAGTGGATGGTGGGAATTAAGTGCCGCGAGCTCTCTATTGCGAAGTAATGCAACTACTATAGTTGAGGGAACTTATGATTATTGTTTTGTACTGAAATTAATATATATGTACATCATCTAGTGTATTTGTGAAGCATGCACTTTCAAGTCTCTCCACTCCTGTGAGAGCTTATTGAAAATTATTAATGTTTTCATGGGATGGGATTAATTGGGTGTCGATATTAATTGGATAGTTCGGTATGCGTCTCTTCCATTAATTATATATAGATGGATGCTACTAGCTGCAGGGAAACCATATATGGTAGACATAAATATTTGTCAATGGTTGCACTGTGAAGGTTCTCTTCTACATTAATTGTTTGATGAAGTGTTAAGCTTATAGCTACAGGATGGTTTAATAGCATCATTGAGAGTTTTAGCTAATAGCTACAGGATGGTTTTAATTGCTTCATCCGGAGTACTATTCTTTTTCTTAATGAAAAACTCAGCAGACACTCTTTCTGCGTGGCTTTCTTTCTCTGATCCATGCATATCCAAAGGGAGAGAAGTTTAGTTATGATCAGAAGCCTGTATCTTGAGTATTTAACTCGAGCTCGAGACAGTGATAGTAATGTAGTAGTATTAATTAAAACCTATAATACATATACTACATAGAATAAAAATTAACTAGCTAAAATAATCAATAGCTATTATTGAAAAGAAATCATAGATGTAGGACATGATTCACGAGTCTAACAGATATAATTGGTAAAATCCATGTATATTAGTCATATATACGCGATCTAGCAAAAACTATGTTTAGCAATGTGACAAACCTAGATTGTCTTATCTATTATAGATGCCACCAAAAATGAATTAATATGCCAAAAGTAATTGGATGTGGCTTCGGAAGATTGGTTTTTGGAGTATGCAGACAATCAGGGAAAGCAATTTGCCTAAACATCTTATACCTTGGAGACGACCCCATTAATTTGAGATAAAAGTATAGTTCTGATTATTATTTTTTTAAATGAAAAAAGTGGTTCTCTTTGGTATGCTGATGATGGACTGTCTCCTTATGGTTAGGTCATCTAGGCTAAAAAAGAGACCCTTTATTCAATTATTGCCAAAGATCAAAACCCAATATGTTGTGTGTTAGTCTGCTGGTAGAATATCAGGAAAAGTTGATCTGATTACGCTTTGAAATTGGGAGAGCTTGACTAATGATGATGATAATTGTGACTTTCAATGGTTCTGTATAAGACTTAAAAAACCTAAAAGAAGGGATGTGGGACGCTTACTTTGAAATTATTTCATGACCCTATAGGCATTTAGGTTTGTTTACTTTGTATTCCTTGCAACTCTACCGAAAAATATCATCCAATTAAAAGGCATTGACAGGACTCTTAAATTATAGAGTACAACACGGTCACTTCAAATGTACGTAGGCATGACTTCCCTCTTCTTTCTCTATATAAATGTGGTATATTTATATAATTGCATAATTTTGATTTAAAAAAGAACAAATTCCTATTTTAATCCTTTAAATGTATACTTAGTATTAGATTAATATTTTATAAATTAATTTTATCAGTTTGATCTTCTCAATCGTAAATCTCTAATGTGATTTACCTCAAGTCTAGTTCACAGTCATCATTCAATTTTATTACATGGATAGAGACAAAAAGATTAAGAATTTGATTAAAATAATAAATTGATACATAATAGATCAAATTGGAAATAACAGTATCTGATCTGATGGAGTGAAATTGAAATTTTTACGAGTACAGATGGAATGGGGAATTCACTCCAACAGAGTTGCGTTTCTGAGCAGTTGGCTACAGTATATATTTTGAAGTTAGAATTTACTTTTAGTATAACTTTTATACATAAGATTCGTGATTCAGTTCTGAGTAATCTAAAAATGAGAATAAAAACTGTGATGTTTGACCAAACAACGAAACGAGGAACAAACGACGTTACTTTGTTAGAAGGACATTTTGGAAAATCTCTTTCGAATTTTGACAATGAAAATAAAATTATTTATCTTTATTTAATAATCATTGTGTATCGTGACTTTAACATATTAAGGTATTTAATGTTACCAAAAGGGTTAAAGTATGTAAAAATAAGTATATTCTTACATGCTCTCTTTGAAAGTAAATTCACTTTACAAGAATTTTTTCTTTAACTTTTATAAAGATTTTACTTTTTTTTATTATAACATGACCGTAGTAAGTGACCATACCAAATATAAGACAATTTCTTTAAAAAAAATGCTTTTTCAATTATTAACAAAATCTACTGTTATAACAGTGATAAATTGGGATTCTCATGCTTCTTAGCTGATTATGCACGTCATGAAAAAAGAGAGATAAATGCAGGAAATAACCGGACACCACAAATATTAATGAAAAATGTTAATATAAACTCGAATTTATTGTGAATTTTATACATAACAATATCTCAACTAATAATTTATAATATTTATATATTTATAATTTTAAATTTTACTTTAAATGATTGAGACATTATCATGTATAGAGTTTAGCATGAATCTGAATCTATATTAATATTACTCCAATATTAATAGGACCTTACCTGCATAAGTGTCTGTGTTTATGTTCGAATAACATCGTCAAGTGAATAAAAATTAAAAAACATGAAAATGATTTATTCCTTGATCGAAACTCTTTCTCCTTTCACTTTTCAGTCTTGATTTGTTACATGGTCTTAAGTCACTTAAATCAGTTATTTCTTTTATCATTTCTAATTAATTAGCTAGCTGGATAGAATAACACATAAAATCTTATATGCACGAGACAACAAACTATACTTACATTTAAATTTCTATACTCTCATAGCTAGCTATATTTCCAATGACATTAAATAATATTAATTTTCTTTAAGAAATTAAATACCATTAATTTTGGTAGGGGAATTCATAAATAAGGCATATTTAGGTAAAAACTTATCAATCCCGAAGAGGGACATGTCTTCCAATATATGTCTGTTACTATCATAATTTTCTCCATAATTTAAATTTGTGATGTATAAGGTGTCTCTGAGTTGTTTGTTCATCTAATCTTCTTGGATAAGATTAAGAACTAATCGATCATTTTTCCAGACTCTTATAGGAAGATATATATGAATCAATTTATAAGAAAAATCTATGGAAAATAGAAAGTGGAAGGCGGGAGTATCTATAGAAACGAGATTAAAACAGCTAACATTGATCTAAAACTTCAAATTTATTTTCATACACTGTTAGTATAAAATATTTTATATTATTAATCAATCAAATTTTATCTTTTAAATTTTTTTTGAGGTAATTATGATAAGAGTCAAATAATTCAAATGATGTAGTTATATATAATTAAATGATTGTGCATGAAATTTTTACTCCGACAGTCAATAAATCTAAACTTTTTTGAATGTTTTGACATCTAAAGGCACACAGTAAAGCACTGAACATATTACAGTTGGATTTCTTTTGTAAATGTAATTTGACCCTCTCTTTTAGTAATTTATTTCTTATCAATATAAGCAAACATGCACGCAAGTCAAATTCCAGTAATGGTGGTAATTAACATGAGTTATGCAGAAAGAAAATTAATTGAGAGGGAAGAAAATGGAGTAACTTCGGAGCTGCATCCAATGATTACACGGAAACTTCAATCAGCTGGACTAGCCAATACATCCAGAAATTAAAAATGGGAAAATTTTACTAAAGTATGGTCTAATCCCTGAAAAAAGAGGATTTTAAATATTTTTCGCAGCGACGGATTTTGTATTGTGTTTCTGTATAGTGTATTTGTACGTAATTAGTTGTATTTGGGCATAATTTGTGTTTTCATGAGACTTAGGGTGTACTTGTTTGGAATTATTTTGGGAAATAATTATTTTTTTATCTAAAAAAATCAATTTTCATATTTTTAGGTAATTTTTTAAAAATTAATAAAATCTCAAAAAAATTTGTTTTTAATTTTTTTTAAAAAAAAATAAAAAGAGTAGCTTATAAAAAAATTAATTTTTAATTTTTTCAAACTAAATATAAAATTTAAATTTTAAAATTTTTTTAAAAGTTTAAACAAACGTACTGTTATTTCTTTCAATTATCATCATCTAATTTAGCTATCATTATATAATTGTTTTGTTTTGGTTATATTAAAAATCATAAAACTATCTTGTTTTGTAAGTACTGAACCTTAAGCCTTCAGACTTAAATATTCAAGAATAGTTGTTTACCCAAAAATAAAAATAAAAATCAAGAATCGGGAAGATGTTTGCGGGTGCAGTACATACTCCACCAACGTGGCCGAGAACAACCAATGGAAAGCAAACACATTATTGGAGCACAACCAATAAAAGTCAAACATTGCCAACGGAAAACAAACACATCACTAAGAAAGAAAGATTAAAATAAAGCTTAGAGTTCAACGGCTCAAACATTGGAGCTCCCTTTCCACGGTTCAAATTCTCCACATGCACATGTTTGAAGTGTAGAAGAAAAAAATGTTATATCTCCTTTTATGCTTTGCTTGGATGTAGAGAAAAAAAAATACGAGGAAAGAAAATAAATGAAAAAGATGAAATGAAAATAAATGAGAAAAAAAACATGTTTCTATCCTATTGTTTGATTGAGTTGAGAAAAAAAGTAAAAAAAAAATTTGATTGTATATGAATCACTTTTATGTAATTGCTTTTTATGATTAAAAGAAAAAACTATGAGGATAGAATAGTAATTTATACCACAAACTCTCATCTCTCCCATTTTCTTCAAAAAATTGTGAATAGACATAACTTTAATAGCTTATATTTAGACAAATTCATAATAAAATTGGTAGGACCCATAAATAAGTGAGTGTATTTTGAAAGAGCGTTATGTTAGGGAAACTGCGCAATGGAATGGGTCCCACAGTCACTTTCATATGAATCTAATAAACCAAATATAAACAAATAAATCAAGAAAAAGAAATTAATAAGATGACAACGAGTGCAAAAACATAAGAATTTATATGGTTCAATAAATCTCATGTCTACATCCACCCCAGAGAATAAATACTTTCACTATAAAGAAATACTTACATGGTTTGGAAGTACCACCTGACCATACTTCCAAACCAATTATGTAAGTGTATTTTACATAGGACTCACCATTAATATACAATCCCATGAAAATGTATTTACATGATTGGCTGGGAGCACAGCCACGTGGTGCTCCCGGATCATGTAAGAATTTCTCTTCACTATGAGAAGAAAAATAGTATAAGAATATTATTTTATTCCCACACCCAAAGCCCCATGTACACCCTCTCTCATAAAAGTGCTCCTTCTTTTTTTCACTTGTTCTCTCTCACTCACTATCACACACCTAGGCTATTGATTTTATTTATAACCAAGGGTATTTATTCTCTAAGAATCCTTATCCCATATTCTAACAGATTTCTCATATCCTTAATTCAAATATTCCTAAATCTAAGAATACGCATCTCGAGGATACATAACTTATGGATATACATAAATAAAACCAACTATAATCTTAATATACACATGAGTTAACTTTTCTAACAAATATAGAGTCCCCTTTTTAACATTCTCCCAGTCTCTGACTATCCCATATTGGTTAAGACTGGAATAAGTGAAGAGTATATAATATGGAGAACCCATGAACTCATTATCTTAAGGTTTTGGGCCAGTAGTGTAACATCTGGCCTGCTATTGTGATCTCTTACTTAATCCATTGGTTTAGATCTCCCCAAGTTTTGGGTTCCTCTCCCAACACATTGCTCCTTGGTACGAATTGATTTCATACGAATGGTTATAAACCATTCGGAGGTTGTTGCAAAAATATTGGAGGAGAGAGAAAGAAAATGGGTGAAGATAAAAATGCAGGTCACTACAGTTGTTTTATGGATTTCGTGTGTCGTTTTACGAAATCAATTTCATAACATTTAGCATTTTGCATTTTGGAAAAAGGTGAGTGAGACTCGTTTTTATTGTGAACGTGTCTAAATGGGCCAACATGTTACTTTCCGATTATTGTTTTCTCCTTTAATCCAAACAAAGGGAAAAGTCACATTCCTTCCATTTCCTTCTCCCTCAACTTCTTTCTTCTTATTTTCTAGCATTCCAAACGACTACTTAGAGATGTTAGAATTTTTTGGGTTTGAACTTTCATTAATTGATGGACTTTTTGTTTTATAAAAACGAATTGAATGAATAGCCTAGTTATTTACTAGAAACCCATGTTATTATTAAGTGATCCGTTATGGATTTCATATTCACTATGTGATATTAGGCCTGGGCTTAATGATAAGTATACTGGATAGTGTAGAAGCCTAAGTTAATCTAGGTCTTTGATGGATGGAACTAGGGTACTATATATTTATACTATGGACAGGATCCCCACTCGAGTCCTAACACTCTTGACAGTTTTTGCTCCATCGATGTGGCCCTTTAGAAGATAAGGAGATAGAGTGGATTCTTTTATACCTAGCATATGCATGTATATATGTTTTCTTTTGCAACATGATTCGTATATGGGTGTTCCTCAATGATAGGAATTTGATAGGTACACATTGTTATTGATTTATATTCCTATTATTATTGGTGTTCCAAATTCCTAGTATAGATTTGATTAAATCTTACATGTGGTAAGAGTAGGTTATGCTAGGATCAGAATCCACTTTGAGAAAATTCTTGAATTTTTTTAAATTAGAGATTTCTTTGAAATTAATTGTGATAACTTTCAAATTAATTTGAAATAGGAATTAATGATTTACAAAATCTTTTTGATCTTGAATGTGTTCTAATTGGATTGATTAAATTCTTGAATTTTAAGTATCAGTGAATTGGTTTGAACTAGGATTCTTCTTGATTCCAATTCAAAATTTGTTATTGATTTCCGTTGATATTTCAAAAATATGCTATTATTAGAAACAATACAAATATAGGATTTGAGTCTCGATTCAGAGGCATAGGATCTGTGTTATTTGAACTTTCTTGATCAATGCTTGATTTGAATCAAGATTGTTTGTACTTGTTCTTAACTAAAATTAATTGAAAATTTTTACTGATTTCTTTTGATATTTTCATATCATGTTTTTCCAACTAAGATTGGGGTTTCAATGTTTGAAAAATACCTATTTTCTCTGGTCATTGAATCAGATTTGTTTTGGTGAGAGTATTTTCTTGTTTTTCTTGTGGTTTTTCCCTTCACCTATGAACCACAACATGTTTGAAAGGGGGAATCCAAGAGTCACCACCACCGCTCTTCAAGAGGCACCGCCACCTATTGCAAGTCTTGCTTCTACAACCACCAGTCATGGTCGTTATTCGTTGCTTGAATTGAGGATTTGATGCTCACGTCGCTGCTACTATTGCTGTCTATACTGCTGCTATTGAAGGTTGTGGCCTGTCGCAAGGCCATGCTGCCACTGCCATGGTTCTTGCAACGCCACTTGTTGTGGTGGCCATCCCTGCTCACTGCTGCACTAACCATAACTGGGTGTACAACGCACGTGAAGCACACACGTGGTTTAGGCAACCCATGCCCAACCCACGGGTCGACCGAGGCTTGTTTCCATTTTTTCTTTACATATAAAAAAAAACCCCCTAAAAGATAGGAAAAAGTAGTTGTGAGAGGGAAATTAGGGGAATTTCTTACTTCTTTATCTTAACAAAGTTTATAATCATAAAATATTGGTTTAAGATTTTATAAGGTTATAAGATTTGAGATATTTTATGATTATTAAAAATTGATTGAAATTGTATAAAAATTATAGAATTGACAAATGCCTATTTACGAATATTAAGTCTCATTGTTATATTGTCAAAACTGTTTGAAAAATTGGAGTTAAGTTAAAAATTGGTTAGTTGGATAATTATTTATTCCTATTGAGAGCTCCATTGGTCGAGTAAGTTTCTACACCATAGTGGATTACTTGCAAAATTGACAAAGTTACTTGTTTATTTGTTTAGGATACATTGTTACTTGGGTTGATTATGAGTTGGCTCACTTACAGTAAGTTAGCTCATTAATTGATCTTGATGCAGCATGTTTTGTCACCTAGTTAGTTGTAGGTTGACTCACCCATAGATAGTTAGTTTATTGATTAATTTGGTGTAGTATGGTATTTGGGGTGACTTTGACAATAAAATTCTTCTGGCCACAAGTGTTGAATATATGGTATATTCTCCACCTACAGGCAAGTTTACATTATATGTTGAGTCCTTATTTATAGTAATGAATATTTCTATTGATTGCCCATGCAAATAACTGAATTCTTGGTATTTTTCAACTCTTGTAATTTTTTCCATGAATAGCACTGACAACCAAATTAAGCTCTTAATTGAAATTTTTATAAAAGGAAATTTGCCAAGACAAATATGTGATTATCTTTTCGTAATTGTTGATATTGTTTGGTGGAACCAACATTGCAAGAAAAGTTAAACATTTTCCTTGTTTTGATTTTGATTTTGTAGGTTGTGATTTCTCTATTTAAAAATAAGTATGTCTCTGTTTTTCAAAAAATTTTAAAATTTTTAATATAGAGGAAGAAAGTTAATAGGTTAGAAATATCAAAATTGTTAAGTTGGGATGGTAAATTTTTTCTTAAATAGGTATGATAATAATAGATTATCTAATAGATTTTTTGCTAAATGTCTTGTGGATTAGAGGGATTATTTTCCAATTTAGCATGTTAGGGACTTTGAATAAAATGGGATGATTGAGTAAAGAAATTTTGCCTTGTGTTAAGTCACATGAACTTACCTAAATCTCATTGAAAAAAAAACCTTAAAGTAGTTGTCTATATCTTTAAATAAAATACTCTCCCAAATTATTGTTTAAACTATTTAAAAGTTAGAAATTTAGTCTCAAACATGCTTTGTATGTGGAGTCAAGTCATTGAATTGATCCCACTATGTCAAGAAGAATTCTAAGGCCTGTTATCCCACGAATGACAAAGGTTATAAACCTTGTTATCATAACCATGGAATAAAGATAATTGAACTAAGGATTACTGAGTTCTTGAGAAGAATATTGATAGTTTTAACATCTTTGTTTGGGAAATGATTAAAGGTAAGAATATTCTATATGAGTTGCAATGGGATATGGAGGTAAAAGGAAACTCTTGATATTTTTAAGCCTATTGGTGTAAATGGATGTTTAAGAGAAAGACTCCAATGAAAGCATGGTGCATTTTAAAATGAACCTTGTGGAGGACATGACTATTGTTATCTGTGACTATATAACAGTCGAAGAGGAGAGTGTTGGATTTTTAAAGTGCGATGATAAGTCCCACATATGCTAGGAATGGACTGAGTGAAAACTATATAAGTGAAAAGGTCCATTGACTCATTGCCTAAAGCTCTTTTGGTCAAGATGTGACATTAGGTTTGCTATTATAGTTTCTCACTTAGCCTAATACTAGTGATCTCCTAGGATTTGGATTTCCCCTAACTACTCTAACAAGTGATATTAGAACCAATATTTGGTTAGGCCAAGTATTTTGAGATTGTAGTTGGTTGGCGTTTGGGTTTTGTCTTAACCCATTAAGCATCTACCATGGTTCCCCATGAATACACAAAAGGACTTTTGTTGAGGCAAAGTTTACTAATGTTGGGATTCACACTTGAGAGGGAGAATTATAATAGTCATGGTTAATTTGCATTGTTTTATACATGAATTAAGGGGCAATTGTGTCTGATATTCAATCTAATTAAATCAAATTTTATTTATATCATCGTTTCCATGGCAGGGTATAATATTTTATTTCTCTAGATAAAATTCATTTATGAAAAATGTTATGGTAATTATTAATTATCATTGTTTTTATGGCACTTAGTTATTTATTAAGTGCGTGGAGAAGGAGAGTTATCTTATTGTCATTATGTAATTTCAGAGAGCATGAATAAATACTTTTTATGGCTAGTGAGTTAGTTAGCATAATAAATTGTGGCTTGCAAGATACTTTGTTTATTAAGTTGATGAAATAATTCACAAAAGTTTTAAGTGCTCTTTACCTTGGTCTAATTGACCTATTAGCTCTTTGTATTAATTAAATTGCAATCTAATGCTCATTATTTTGATTTATATGGTATATATGTGAAAATTCAATTACAGCAGGGAGACGAGAGTACTCCTACTGGCCCACCTGTTAATAATGATGAGAAATGGGCCTAGACGGTTGACAACCACTATAAGGGGCAGATTTATAGCATGGGGACTACTTATAACAGGTTATATTCTCGAGACTGTGTCTGGAGCTGGGCCTACTAATACCGATGTGAAGGACATTCGTGATTGGGTGTATGCACTAAATGAATCAGTGCAAAAGTAGCTCAAGGAGGTCAACAGGAGGTACATGGGGCTACAGGAGTGGCACGAGAAGGATAAGGAGCAGTGGATGTAGCAAATGCAGTCCATGGAGAAAAGGAGGATGACCATGTACAGTTACTTCGAGCAGATGTAGAATGGCGGTTCATCATCTGGTGCAACCTCCACCATCTCCGCCTCCATCTCCACTGCCTCCACATTCTCCACTTCACCATACATTCAGAGACAATGATGACATTTCGGATACTGACGATGATTAGTAGTATTCGAAGTTTTAGGATTTTTTCTATTTTTAGAATTTTACTAAGATATGTACAGTTATATTTTATTTCTTCTGTTGTTGATAGTTTTTCATTTTAAATGACAGCATATATTTTTTATATTTTTAATTATATGGCTTTATAAATAATTAAAATAATAATTTGAATATTTAATTATTAATTTCAAATTTTAATAATATAGACTAGAAAAAATTAAAAAAATCTTTAAGTATCGACGAAAATTTCGACGATAATAATTAGTCAGCAAATTATTATTTTCCCTAATTACTAACAAATTTTTCATGATAAATATACATGTTAAAATATTAGTTTTTCCATTACCAATAGATAATATGTTGGTAATACTTTTAAACTAAAAAACAAGATGTAAAATTACTGACGAATTATCTTTTAGTAATTATAAATAATTCGTTTGTTTAATTTCATTAGTGACAGTTTCTGATGCTATTATTGCTGACACTTTATTTTAATTATACTGATGGATATTGTCCACTGGTATAATTACCTAAATTATCGATGGATAAACTTTTTCATTGGTAATATTCATTTTTTTAAAATTATGATGCATACCTTAACCGTAAAAAGCTTACC